>OX451736.1:607191112-608391112 GCA_948472305.1 Vicia faba | reverse complement strand
TCAATTGACAGTCAAACCTCATGATTTTTGACCCACATCAACATTATGAACTCATATGGACCATTTGATCAAGTTTGGATCACAATTCCACAAGAAATTTGATCAGATCACCAAAAGGGCAAAATGGTCATTTTTAGGGTTTTGACTGCAAAGGTAATTTTTGACTGTTTGACCTAGCCAATGGCAAACCTAGCTCACATATGGACTCAAGGTTTCAATGACATGGTCTTGACATATTCAACAAGTTCAAAAGATCCCAAATGCACAAGATTGACAAATGAATTTTCCAGTCAACTAATCAAATTTGATTGTATACTGAAAAGTCAAACTTTGACTTTTTGGTCAAAATCAAGTGCCAAGATTTATTTTTCATCAAGACATGTCAAATTATGAAACTTGTTCACCAAGAAACCAAAAATTACAAATTAGGGTTTAAAATGAAGAAATTTCATAACTTAGAAATTTTCTAAGTTATGAAATTTCCTTATTTTTTCCTAACTTTGTCCCATCTTTTCATCAAGATCTATTTGGATTCAAACAAAACTCAAAACATGAAAGTTATAGTCCATTTCTTAATATACAACTTTGATTCACAAAGTTTTCTCAAAAGAAGCTTGTAGCTCAAGTTATGAATTTTGGAATAGGGGTGCAAAACATTCTTAACTTAGAAATTTTTTGACCTATTTTAGGCAGGATTTTTGCCCAACTTCATGGCCACTTTTCACATGCTTCCACTTGGAATTTCAACTTGCATTACAAAGATGGATTGCAGTACACATTCCAAGCTTTCCGAATTGTCCAAGAACTTCTCAAACACCTTTGTGGTTAGGGAGATTCGAATTTGTCAAGATGGGCAAAAGTCACTTTGTTCATGGCCAAATTCATGTACATAACATTGGCATTTTGAACTCAGCATGATCCAAGCTAGATTACAGGCCTTTAATCTCATTCACACTCAATAATTTAATGCAAAACCTTTGTGTCCTAGCATTATCTTGTTCATTAAGTCATTACACAAAGGATTAGTCTTAAAATGGAAAAAGCATTTTAGCCATTCTTGTAAAGATACACTTTATGTCAAAAAGCAACTCAAAGAGGTACAGGCCGGATCTTTTGGGCACAAGTTCATGAACAAATTCCACTGATCAAGGAGAGAAAAGGCAGCATGCTTGAGGGGCCTGTATGAGCCTACAATCTAAGTTGACAACTTTGGCTTAAAGGAGAAGAAAACTTGCATTTTGAACAACAACTCACATTCTTGCAAGAACCAACTCAAACCAACTTTGTGAACACACTTCATACTCCCTAGCAGACCTAAAGCACGACCAATGTACCCTTGATCCCTCCTCATATAGAAAATCACCATTTTTCTGCAAGAAACATGGCATTCTGCATTTTGGTTTGGCCAGCATCATTCCATCGTGCATTTTCATCCAAACCAGTTCAAATACATTCCCTACCATCCCTTGAAGTTGTCCCAAGCCTTAGATACAAGCTGTAACAGCCATAGCCAAGATTGCCATTTTCATTTTTTATCTGTGCAGGTTGACTTCTATAGCTCGATTCAGTAAGATTCAAAGCAAGCCAAGCATAGAGGAAGCATCCCTGGACCTCAGGCAAACTGTACAAATCCTCAAATTCCATTGAAAGCACCTCCATTGTTGTGCACGACTCAAGCTGAACAGGTAAAAGTTTGAACTTCTATCTCTCTATCCAAGCATATCTAGGCTTAGGTTTGTGAAGAAATTATGTCCTACTCATGGCCCTGAAGCTACGCATATCCTCACTTTTCATTTATATTGTGTGTACTGAGAGAATTTTGAACCTGAACATTAAAAAAAAGCTAGGTCAGGAATTGGGGGAGAAGAAATTCTCTCTCATTTCTGAGAGTTAGAACAACTTCTTTATATGTTTAGAATCGTGACGTGATGCTCTATAACATTGATGTTGTAAGTTTTTGTTGAAAGTCAAAGAATCAGGATATGTGCTTGACAAGAGAAAACGCGCGTTTTGTGTTTGAAACTGGCTGGAGGTTGAAGACAAGCCTCCTTGGGTTGGGCCTGAGATTGTTCTTCTGTTTGCACCTTCATTTTTCACTTACACCCCCTTGGCCCATTGTGTGTTATTTTTATCATTTTTGACTTTTTATTTTTTTCCTCTGACTTATTATTTTTTGTCAAAACATAAAAAATATTAAAAATATTTTTCCACTCATTTTTGCATTTATTTTGAATTTATTTGCTTTATTTAAACTTGTACATATAAATAAACATAATACTTTTTTTATTTAAAATACTAAAAAATAATACAAAACACATTTATTTTCTGTTATTATTTTATTTTACCTTTTCGAAAACATTTTCTTAAAATACACTTTTTTTTATAAATAATAAATATTTTATTTTTGTATATATTTAGTATATTTAAATATATAATATAAATACTTATATATTTATTAGAATATTTAGGATAAAAATACAAAAATAATACATTTTTATTTTTATTAATATTTGACATCAAAAATTACTTTTTTACAATATACTTCCCTTTTATTTATTTTTTGTATATAATTAATAAATATTGTATATGATATAAATAATAAATACTATTTATTTACAAAATTAGGGTTTTGCCCTAAAACATGAAAATATCCAAAAATTAACTTATTTTTATTTATTTATATGTCACATGAAAAATACTTTTACATACATATAAAACCATTTTTGTGCATTTTGCATATTTATTGTATTTATTCAATTATTGTACAATTAAATAAGTTGTGTATTCAATTTGGATGTAATAGTTTAGATTTAAAATTCTTGCTAAATATCCCCATTTGAACATTTGTACCCCCATCCCCATGATTATTTTGTAATAATTTAGGACTTTAAATTCCGCATTTTAAAGCTTTCTAAATATGCCATGATAGACTTAGGGTTTGTATGCAAAAAATCAAATAACAAATAGCTTGACCTAATTCAAAGACAACAAAGCATGAAAATGGACAACACCAATCACACTTGCACCCCTAGGGTTACTCCACTTGTTGCCTTCAATAATGGGCCATGTTGCATGTTGGGTGTCTTTGGCAAAACAAAACAATTCAAATGATCATAGTCCCTCGATGACGCTTTCGAAAGTTGCCTAAAAATGATCAAGTCCCTTAAAGGAAAAATTGCCAAAGACACTTGGCACCATTGCAATCATGGTCTAAACGATGACCCGCGCCCGTCCCGTTAACATCCTAACACAAGATTGTCCACCAAATACAATGGTGGAATAATATTGTTAAAAGGGTTAAAACATAGGAAAGATCTTTGAGAAATTTAGGGTAGATAGCTCTTGGTTACTTGACCAATCTTGCAAAACAATCCTTGCCATTTTTCAAAACACACATCACAACACACTTTCAAAACAACTTTCAAAAACATTGAAAACTTTTCAAAAGACAAGTACACATTTGTATACATTCAAACATGGATCATTACAAAGGTTGCCACGACAATGGCCTCTTTTCAAAACATTTTCAAACCCACACACAAAGCACCATTTCAAACAATTGAAAATGCAAGGCAAGTGATCTAAGCAAGTAACTAAGAGCCCATGGATAACCATGGATAGAAAGGGTGCTAATACCTTCCCTTTCTATAATCTACCCCCCGAACCCAAGAAAACATCTCAAAGGTTTTTGCTGTGCTTTTTAATCTTTCCTTAGGATAAAATAAAAATTCGATGGCGACTCTTGCTAAACCGAAACATTTGCGAAAACAAACGCAAAACCCAAGTCAGTTCTCCCACCGTATCACACTAACCATTTCCATAGTTTCCATTAATTTTTCTTGAGCTTAGAGAATTTTAAAACTGAAATTTCTGAGATTTTTAGGGTTCAGATTAGGGCCATTAAAATTCATGCTTATCTTTGATCTATAGTTTTAATGCTTTACATTTCTGAAACCGTGAGGAAATTTGCTATAAGTTTCATGTTTACAGTTTTCATTTTTGATGAGAAATGAGCAAGTTACAGTTGGTCTGGCTGGAGGTTGAAGATGAAGTCATCAGGGCGCGTTTTGCCTTACATATTTATTGTTTTGCTTATGTTAACGGATGTATAGCCACCCCAGTGGTAGAAGCACGCGCCTGTAACCTTTGGGACATGGGTTCGAGCCCCAGTGGTACCCTTTTACATTTTTTTTACACATTTTGGCATTCCTGACTTTTTTGAGCGCCTGGGCCTTATTGGGCTTGTTTTGTTTTTATTTTTTATTTTTTGCTGACTAACCCCCTTGCCCAATTTATTTTATTTTCTTATTTTTATTTTATTTGTTTTTCTTAATTATTTTTCACTAATATAAAAAATCATAAAAATACTAAAAATGATAGATTTATATTTTGATTTAGTTATTTTATTTTTCTCATAAAAAATATTTTATTTAACTACACTTTATTTATTTTTTATAAACTACCTTATAAATTTAATAATTAATTAGGTTAATATTTATTTTTCTTTTACACCTATTAAAATATATTTATTTATATATAAAAAAGGCCAAAATATTTTATGATGCTATAAATTTTTTTAAGACAAAAATACCAAAAAAAAAATACTTTTTCTAAACTTATTTTCTTTTGATTAATTAATAGAATTAGGGTTTTATTTAAAAAAAATTCTTAAACAAATTCTTTTTATTAATTATTTTTCTTTAATTTAATTATATTAAGACAAAATCCCTTTTTCCTAAAAAATCAAACATATATCCATTTACTTCGCATTTTGCATTTTTGTACAGTTATTCATTTTTATACTTTGTATTTATTCAATTCCTTGTACATTGATATCCACTCAATATAGTTATAATAGACTAATTAGGTTTAAATTCTTGCAATCCCCATTTTCAATTTGTACACCCCTCTCCCACAAATGTTGTAATAGCGTAGTAACTTTAAATTCCGCAATTTATCGCTTTTATATATAATATGCTAGTAATTAGGGTTTGTATGGAAAGACTAAAATCAATGCTTAGAAAATCCTAATTAAAGACAAAAAAAAGCATGAAAATAATACACTTGCACACAAGCACCCCTATGGTTATTCCACTTGGTTGCCTTATACAAAATGGTCATATTACACATGTGAGGTATCTTAGCAAAAACAAGTAAAAAGTATAAGATCATAGTCCCTCGATGACGCTATCTAAGTTACCTTTCAAATGATCTTGGTCCCTAAAAAAGAATGCTAATACACCTTGCAACATTGCTAATCATGGTTATACGATGACCCACACCCGTCCCGTTTACATCCAAAGATAAGGTTACTTACCAAATCAATGGTAAGATAACAATGTCAAAGGAAAAGGAAATAAACAAGAAAGACTTTTTTAGTAGGTAGAATGCTCCTAATTACTTTCTCAATTTCAAACAAATATCCTTGTTATTTTCAAAACAATCACCTACACTTTCAAACATCTTACAAAATTGAAAACATTTTCAAAAGATCAAACATCTTTGTATACATTCTTATAAACAAGAATCATTACAAAGATTGCCTAAACAATGACCTCTTTACAAAATACTTTCAAAAACCACATCAAGCAAAATTTCAAACAAAAGCAAGTGATCTAGAAAGTAACTAAGATCCCATGGAAAACCATGGATGAAAAGGGTGTTAATACCTTCCCTTTTTCATAATCTACCCCTCGAACTCAAAATACAATCTCAAAGGTCTTTCCTGTGCTTTTTCACCTTTCCTTTTGGATAAAAGAAAAGTCGGTGGCGAATCTTGCTAACTACAACATTTGCGATCAAATGCAAAACCTTCAAGTCAGTTTTCCCACCGTATCACAATGATCATTGAACAACTTGAACCTCGAACCATACAAATAATGTCTGCATACCTTGAGCATAACACTATAGCTGCCAACTCTAAATCATTGGTAGGATAATTCCTCTCATGAAGCTTCATCTTCCTCAAAGCATAAGTTATCACTTAACCATTTTGCATAAGCACACCACCTAATCCCACCTCGGACGCATCACAACATACCATGAAAGATTCCTTTACATCTGCCAAAATCAAAACTGGTATTGTCGTCACTCTCTTCTTCAGTTCTCAAAAATTTCTTTGCACTAAACATCCCACATAACAACTTGACCACTTTGATTCAACTGAGTCAAAGGAAAAAAGAACTCATCTATGGTGATTGTGGAGGAATTTCCAAAAATATCTTCTCCTAAAATCTTACCTTGATTGTTATCTCCATACATGACGTGATCGCATTTTTTATGTCTTGAATTGTTCCCCATCATATGTCTTGAATAACCACTATCTAGAAACCAAATTCTTTTTGTAATTGTATGACATTTCGGCAAAAATATTAACAAGATAATTTAGCTCCCAAACTCATGTTGGGTCTTTGAGGGTTAGTAACAAGGTCTTTAAGAACCCCTACCATGATACCATTAGCCACTTTTTGTTCTTAACGTGACATAGAGACTTGAAATGGACCTTCTCGCCATAATATTAAAATACTACTTTAGTATAATTTCTCTTTCTATTATTTATAGTGAAATATAAATTTTCCTTGAAATGTTTTCTAAAATGTTGCTTTTCAACACTAAAATTAATAGAAACAACACTAGGTAATTTAATGATATGTGTTCATTGTCGTTTCAACTTTTCATTTTAAAGTTTCAAAATTGGAAAAATATCACATTCCATTATATATACCTTATCTTCTAGAGTACTAGAGATACATAATCACTCATTTACTATAAATACTTGTTCCTTTTTCAAGGACTATAAGACACTACTAAGATGTAAAATTTCTCCCTCAAGTTTTGATAATTTTCTTTTGAAGAGAGGTTTTCATAAAAGCACTTAAAGCATTAGCATGCATCTCTCTAAATTCTTTTGACACTTGATTATATAAAATATGAGTCTAAATCTCTTACCTGCAACTCTTTTCTTTGTGATGCATAATTAATCGTACATGAGCCACTTTATCATCATATGAACTTGAGCAGGAAGAAGAAGAATAAACATCTTCTTCTTTGCAAGCTATGAATGCTCTACAACCTTTGGTGTTATTGTCCTTCTTCTTGTAGAATTATTGCTTATTATTGCACTTATTTAGGCTTGGACAACAAGTTATATATTGGGGTGGTGTGATACGGTCGAAGAACCGACTGTTATATTATTTTTGCATTTTGTATTCGCAAATATGCGGTAAGCAAGAGTCGCCACCGACTTTTCTTTTATCCAACAAAGGAAAGGGTGAAAAGAACAGAAAAATACCTTCTCGAGAGTTTTCTAAGTAAGGGGGGTAGATTATGGAAAGGGAAGGTGTTAGCACCCTTTCCATCCGTGGTTTTCCACGAGCTCTTAGAGGTTTGCTCATTTTTAAAATACCTTTGTGCTTTGTGTTTGAAATTTTTTTGAAAACGCCTTAGTACGGCGAAGTTTGTAATGTTTCTCGGGATAGTGGAGAAAGTATACAAAGTGTTTTGAAATGTATTTTGAAAAGTAGTTTTTGTGTAAGTGCAAAACGTTTGAGCAAACTTCTATCATCTATCTACTTTTATACTCGAAAAGGGTCGTTCTTTTCCTCTTTTCCTTTAGAAAGTGATATCCTACTATTAGTGAGTAGGTAGCCCTATCGTTGAATGTTTGAGGGACAATCGAAAGGGACGTTACGGTCACGAAGGCAACTTGGCAAGAAATTTTAGTAACTGTCCTAAAGTTCTAAGATCACTTTTAACCGAGGAAACATCGAGAGGGTCATCGAGGGATTTATGATCTTTCAAACTAGAGGACAACCACTAAAGCTTTTCACATTTCGATAATTGTGACTGTTTTCCGAAGGCAACCGAAGTGGGAGTATTCTAGAGGTGTATATGTGCAAGGTGTGTTATGTTCAGTTATTTTAGTCTTGAGTTAGGTTTTCTAACGTTTGATTATTAGATTCTTGTCATGCAATCCTATTATCATACATTTAAGCAATTAATATATGTACAGGAATTAAAAGTGCGGAAATGTAAATCTTACGCTATTACATGGCTTTGGGGATTAATTACATGTCCAAAACTTGGAAAAATAAAGAAAAGCGATAAATAGTCCTAGTTAATTTCTATTACATCCCCTGAGCAAGTACAATAATATAAAAATAGTGACGAAGCAATAAACGCGCGCGAACTGAAAATAACGTCTAAAAATCCTAAGGAATAAAAATATTTTGGTTGTTTTTATTTTATGAAAGAAAATAAAGCCTAAGTCTATTTAATTTTAAGAAAGATGTTAAAATAATTAATTAATTTGTTTACAAAATTAATTTGACTAATAAAATACTAACCTAATATTTTTTGTGATTTTTGATTTAAAGTTAATTTAAATGATAAAAAAGTCAAATAAAGAAAAGAATAAAAGCAAAATAAGAATACAAAGGGGCATCCTTCGATCAGGGAGAAAGGGGGCTTTTCGATCCATAGGTGAAGCTGCATTTCGATCCAGGCAGTAGACTCCTTCGAATCACCCTTATTTTACTTCCTTTCGATTGAGTTTGGGAGTTGGTGTGAGCAACCTTTGATTTCTACCTTCTCTGCTTCTTTCGATTGGCTTATGTAGAAATATAGATCTGCAAAGCAGCATGAGTGTAGGTCCTTCGTTCACACCCTTTTTGTATTTCATTTGAGTCTGTCCAGGTTAGTTCCAACATATATTTGGACAAGAAAAGCAAACAAACCAAAAAGTACAGAAACGAAGAAAATAAATAAAAGGCCATTTACATGTTATGCTGAAACGAAAGATGCAAGGTCAAGAGGACTTACCTTGCTTGAAACTGGAACTTGTGTGTGGACTGGAGTTGTTAGATGCTTCGATTTGACACTTCTAGGCGTGGAGACACTTGCTTAGGAGATGGTGTAGGCTCCTGGATGTCTCAGGAACACAAATCTGATGTTCGTTTGGATTGGCTGGTGGTGAGTATTATGTGTGATGCAACGCCTGACTAGTGAGTGTGGCAAGAGTGTTTGTGATATGTGTATGGTTTTTTCTCCGCCTTTTTTCGTGTGTTTTCTCCGCCCTTTGTAATGTGATTTAGGCTTGGTATTTATAGGAGTGTGATGGTAACGGCAAGAAACAAGCCATTAACCATGGCTTTGAAAGCAGAATCAAAAGATATCAGCCATTAACCATGGCTTTGAAAGCAAAGATCGAGTATTTTAAAAGTTGCCATTTTTTTATGATTTCCTACCCTTTTGGGTTTTGAATGAACCTGGACATGTTTTCAATCTCTAGCTCCTTCAAATACCTCCAAGTCTTGCCCTTTGATTGACTCACTTCCTTCGAATGGACCTTTTGTGTACCCTTCGAATGGGCCTTCTGAATGCTTCTTCGAATGGACCTTTGTGTACCCGTCGAATGGAACACTTGTACATCCTTCGAATGGAATACCTGTGCATCCTTCGAATGACCATTTTGTGTGTCTTGGTGCAGAAAATGTGTTGAGGGGTCTTGGCCTTGTGAGTCGAAAGCAATCCTGGAGTAGCTGATGCACAGTCGAAGCCTTGTGAACTTAACTTGATCGAAGGAAGCCCAGTGCCCAATCGAAGACTTTGTCAAATTAACTTGATCGAAGGGGGTCTAACGCTCAATCGAAGTTGGGGGACCAAAGCTTGATCGAAGGTTTTTATATTCCCAATCGAAGCTCCTTGTCCAGATGGCAATCGAAAGACATCTTGTCCAGATGCCAATCGAAAGATATCATGTCCAGATGCCAATCGAAGGACCTTGTTAAAATGCCAATCGAAAGACCTTGTTCAGATGCCAATCAAAGGACACTGTTCTGATGCCAATCGAAGGGAACTATTCAGATGCCAATCGAAGGGCACTGTTGACATGCCAATTGAAAGACACTTGACCATCATTCAAAAATCTTCATTTTCTTTAGGCAAGTGTTTGTAACCATCCATGTAAGAGAGAACCTTGGAAAACATAAGAGGGCAAATTTTGGGGTACAACAGGTAGAAAAAGGGGCCTGGCCTATTGTGCATTCCCATTTTGCCCGCAATTTTTTATGGGGCAGACCAGGTTTTAGGCATGCATCCTCTAATATGCCCACCCCGTGCCGCCTTATTTTTTGTAGGCTTCTGTTGGCGCGGGTATTAACATGAAAATTTGTAATTTTTAGGCTAAAAGATGCAATGCCTATAGGCCTGGCCTTCCCCACACTCAATTTTTTGCGGGGCGGAGCAAGATTTTAGTCCCACACTATTAACAAAGCCCGTTGCGACACCCTAAAACCCCACGACTCTTATTTAAAATATTAAAATAATCATTTTAGGATGTCACTCAAACATACATGCATAATTTTCGTTTAAATCAATAAAGTGTGGGGGAAATTTAATTGAGTAACATAGACATTCGACTATCTCATCAAACTGAAATACTTAATGAAAATAATATAGTCCCAAAGTTAACTCAAGATAAACAAATGCATCATTCCCAAAGTAACAGATCAGAGCATTAAACCAACTAAATTGTGATAACGATAAAATAAAAAGAAGAAAAGCTCCAAGACCATCTTCCAACTCACAACATCACTTACTCCTTCTGAGTATCTATTCAACATTGTATATAGCAATACAAAACAAACAAGAAAGGGGTGATAATAATCCTTACAAATGTTAGCGGTGAAATAAAAATCAACGATAGCATATATATTTCAAAACATAAATATACACAACAATTCTCATCCATAAACAAACAAACAAAATGCACATATGAGATGTTATGCAATCCTCCTTGTTGTACCCCAAAATTTACCCTCCCATATTCTTCATAGTTTTGACAAGCATCATCTCAATTTGCTCAAGTTTACTCAAGGATTGCACAGTCAACCACCCTCCTAAGCCAGTCAAATTAGGGTTTTGGTTCTTGCAAGGAAGTTGAGGTTTTCAAGGGCTCAATCAAGTCACATATGCCTATACACATTGTCAAGCATCCCCATGTCAAGTTGCAAGACTCACAGCATCAAGTTGCACAGTCAAAAGCCCTAGTTGCTCCACAATCAACTGTAGGGGTAAAATGGTCATTTGGCAGTCAAAAGTCAAAAAATTTGGTCAACATCTTATTTTTAAGCCAAAATCATCATTTGATCAAGTCTTGATCATGATTCCACAAGAATGGCTCAAAAATCATCAAGATGCAAAAGTTTCCATTTTTGGACAGCTGAAAAGTCAAATGTAACTTGACCAAGGCATAACTTTTTCATGGTTCATCATAAAAATCCCATCCAATGCTCATTTTGAAGGGGAGGACATTTCCTACAACTCATCTTCACATTCCAAGTCCAAGAAATGCTCTCACAAAAAGTTATCAATTTCAACATTATAGGTCATTTTCAAAAGTCAACAAAAAGGCATTTTAAGTCAAAGACCATAACTTGAGATTGATAAATCAAAATGACATGGGACCAAAGGCATTGGTTAGAGGACTTCAAGACCTTTCCAAAATGTCCAAGAACATGTTCATAGCTTCAAAATTGAGCAAGATATGCATTGGAGAAGTTAGGAAATTTTTGTGAAATGGCAAAAGTCAACTATCCTTGAAACTTCAATTTTTGACAAAAGGGCCCACTTTCTTCCACTTGATTCAGCCTTGTCATGCCATACACGTTTCCCATGATTAATTTCAAGATTAAACATTTATTTTTCCATTTTATTTAATTTTTATTGATTTAATTCATTTTAAATCCATAAAAATTCAAATAAAATCTAAAAGTTAATGGAATGGCATATTTTTGGTTTGAATAGCTTTTATGTATGATGAGCCAGCTACCAAATTTGTGTAACGCTATTTTGTGCACAAAACCATGGTTTTAAACCAAGTTTGGAAAGTCCTTTAATGGTGATAAACCAAAATCTCAAGACATCAATACAATGGATCATTGGCTCAACTGCTGACCTAAATGCATTCCCATACATATGCTGAACCAAAACCTAATCCATTTCACGTGCAAAAGCTGCTACAGAGCCATAAACCAATTCCAAAAAAACTCAAGAAAATTCAAAACTGAAATCCACCTTCCAACGTAATTCCAAGCCTTTTTTCATTTCTAACACTTTGCTGGAACTCTCAGGAGTCTTTTGGAATCAAAATCAAGGGCTGAAGCTTCAGAAATCACGCCAAACAAGATCACAGTTTGTCAATATTTTTCAAAATCGAAACTCCCAATTCATGAACATTTGATGTGATTTAAAGCTTGTTTTACATTGTTTGCATCCATACAAAGCTATTGATATCAATTAATTGGATTATCATGTACAGGATTGTGATTTGCCATTAACGACTTTTAGGGTTTTTGAGTTTGTGAATTAGGGCTTTGCTACCCAGGCAAAATTGGACTATCTCACGCACATGGTTGAACTCAGGAAACCAAGACGAACCAATCCCAACCCTCGCGAACAATTTATATACAGCATAGGCCTGTTCGCTATTTTTTGTCCATGCAGGTTGTGGGGGTTTAAAACCCCCACTAACTAATTTGTTTTACAGGAAAAAAGGAAGGAGACGATGACGTGCTGATCTCTGAGTGGGTGGATCAAATGGCGCGCGCTTTTTTTTTTTCGTTTCAGCATGTGACTTGTCTTTCTCATGTTATATTTGTTTTTTATTTTATTAACAAACGCGCATAAGTGGTCTAATGGAAGAGCAGGTGGCTGTTGACCATTGGGACCTGGGTTCGAATCCCAGGTCCCCCCAAAATTCCATATTATTTTTTCTAATGCGTTCTTGTGTAGGTTTACAAATAATGAGCACCATAAACCTCACAAATCAGGGCGCCAAGTGTCTCAAAAGACAGATCCAAAGGCCAAAGGGTGATCCATACCATGTTCCCAGTCAATGCTTCCACGCTTGGTCCAGAAGTCAACGCAGGCTTGGCCATCAATGGGCCTGGAAATTTCTAAACACACACTCAATTCTGGCCCAACCCCCCCCCTTTGGGTTTGCTTTTTTTATTTATTTTTCTTTCTTTTAATTGCTTTATTTATTTCTATTGTTTTTTTTTTATTAATTACTCCTCAGCAAATTATTTAACCTTTTCATAATAAAAACAAAAAAAAACTAATATTATTATTATTTATTAATTTCATATTATTTTTTGTAAATAAATTATAATTAATTAATTAGTTTAAATAGGCAACTTTAATCTTCTTCTTAATAACTAAACTAAATTGAGAACTAGGTTTTTTTTTCTTTTGACTTTTAATTTCTTTTATTTTTATTTTCATTAAAAACATAAAAATTCAAAAAAAACATTTTTTTCTTTTAATAAATAATTAATTAATTTGTAATTAGGCTTAATTTTTAATTAATTGCCAAAAAGGGACAAAAATTCAATTCTTTCTCAAAAAGGGTCAAAACCCTCAGGACGTCTCGATTCATTCTTTCGCGTGCAATTTATTTTAATTCATTATATTTTTGTATCTGCTCAGGAAATGTAATAGTTAATTAGGACCTCCTTTATCGCTTTATTTATTTTCTCGCACTTTATTTCCAAACGGGTTTTTGTTTTTTGGCGATGTATAGACTCGCGCCTTGTAATAGCTAGATTTATTTTCCGCACTCCTAACTGTTAATTATGCTTGCAAGAATGTATGACAAATAAAATCAATCTGTAGCTCACAAATAACATGCAAAGACAAACATTAACTGAAAAACAACACACATGCACATGCCACCCCTAGGGTACGCCTCACTGGTTGCCTCGACGTGGTCATCAAGTATAGGGTGTCTTAGAGGTCGCCCTCCTGTCTAAAGATCCAGTTGCCTCAAAACAGTTGCCTCGGATAAAAAGGATCTAGGACATTAGGGTTACCGCTAAGGCGTCCTACCATTCTTTGGTGACCATACATGTCCCCATAATCGAATTGACCCGAATAACTCCAACAATGGTGCTACCTACTTCTCAATAGTGGGACAGTACTGTCTAAAGGACATTTACACAGCTTAATTTCTTTTGAGTAGGTAGAGGTTCTCAGGTACTTGCTCTTTCAAAAAACAAAAATACTTTTCGCACCTACACTTTCAAAAAGTTTTCGAACAAATACTTCATACACTCTTGAGGACTGATACAAGAGTCACCTAGAAGTTTTTCAAAACAAACTTTTTCAAAGCCCACATACATTTGAAAAGCAAACAATTTTTGAAAACATAGTGAGCAAGTACCTAAGAGCCCGTGGATAACCACAGATAGAAAGGGTGCTAACACCTCCCCTTTCTATAATCTACCTCCCGAACCGAGAAACATCTCGAAAAGGAATTTTGATGTGCTTTTGTCCTTTCCTTATTGGAGAACATAAAAGACGATGGCGACTCTTACTTACCGCGACATTTTGCGAACCAGCATTCTAAAACAGTCAGTTCTATTTCCACCGATCACAGAACTGGCGACTCCGCTGGGGATAATTATAAGTGAGGTGTACCTTAGGAATAGTTCATCATCATGTTTTCAATTGCTTGATCTGTTTGCTTTAAAATTGTGGGCCTGTTTTGGGAGTTTCATAGATCCTAACCCGGATCTGGAGGATACCTTTTAGAAAGTAGCAACAAACTGTGAGGGAACTGTGCGGGGTATACCGACATGGTTGAAGCAGTTTGCTATGTTGATGTGGCACTTTGGTGAGTACCGGTAACCCTTGAGTCAAGTCAAGGAGAGTACGGGGCCGCCGCGTGGTGTCGTGAAGCATCAAATGACCTTAGGAACCTTACTTGAACCATCCTGGCCTCTTTAGGGGTAGTGAGATGACCGACTTTGGTGGAGTCCGAAGTTGGTAGATACTCGATACTACACTCATTGAGGGTTGTTTTCTTGGAATATTTTGATCGCTAGTTCAGTGGCTAAATCAAAACAATGAACACAGAAAACAACCCAATGATATTGAGCTCCTTAGAACCCGGTTACTTCTGATAGGACAGGTTTTTGAGCCCACCAACTTCAAGAGGGTAGTACCCCAAACTTCATGCTGGCCTAAACTCTAAGGGTTGTCTGGTGTGACTTGTGTGCCTTATCATGTTTGCTGTTTGTGAATACTTGTGGTGTGTCCTTATCATAACATCATAACATCATACAACATTGTGATACGGTGGGAGAACTGACTTGAGTTTTGCGTTTGTATTCGCACTTGTTCGGTTGAGCAAGAGTCGCCACCGACTTTTTATTTTATCCCAAAGGAAAGGTTAAAAAGCACAGGAAAAACCTTTTGAGATGTTTCGTGGGTTCGGGGGGTAGATTATGAAAAGTGAAGGTATTAGTACCCTTTTCATCCATGGTTATCCATGGGCTCTTAGTTACTTGGTTTTTTAGATCACTTGCCTTGATTGCTTGAAATTGTGGTGTATGTGTGTGTTTTGAAAATGTTTTTGAAATAGACGCCTTTGTTTCGGCAACCAATGTAATTGACTCGTGTTTGAGTGTTTTACAAAAGTGTGTATCTTTTCGAAAAGATGTTTCAAAATGTTTTTGGAAGTTTGTTTGAAAGTGTGTATGAAGTGTGGTTTTTGAAAAGGAGGCAAGTGTTTTTGCAAGTTGATCTCAAGTAACTAAGAGTTTTGTATACCCCTATTGTACTCAAAGGTTTTCTCTATGTTTTCAACCCCTTTTAACAATTTTGTTCCACCATTGAATTTGGTGGACAATCTTGCGTTTAGGATGTTTAACGGGACGGGCGTGGGTCATTGTATGGACCATGAATGCAATGGTGCCAAGTGTCTTTGGCAATTTGCTTGAAGGGACTTGATCATTTTAATAGGCGACTTTCGAAAGCGTCATCGAGGGACTTATGATCATTTGATTGTTTTGCCAAAGAAACTCGACGTGCAAGCATGGCCCATTTCGGAAGGCAACATGTGGGATCACCCTAGGGGGTGCAAGTGTGATTGTGTATTGATTTCATGCATTTGTCTTTGTATTAGGTTATCTAGCGTTTGATTTTATGTACATGTAAACCCTAAGTCTAACCATGGTATAATTCGAAAGCGGTAAATTGCGGGAATTTTAAAGTCTACGCTATTACAAATGGTATCCAGGAGTGGGGGTACAAATGTACAAATGGGGATGAGACTTAAATAATTACAACCAAATCGAATTGCGATCAAAGTATAATCAATGTAATGTATAGCAAAGTGTAAGAATGTATAATGCATCAAATGTAAAATGTATTGTGTAAGTGTACGTGTATAAGAATTGTTTACAAGTTGCGAAATGTGAATTTAATGTATTATTAAGTATTGTATGTTTGATTTTAAATTTGTATTTTTATATTCTTTGTTTAATATGTACAAAAAAAGTATTTTAATTAAAAGAAAGGAAAATGTTTTTTAAGTTTTATAAAAAGAAATTAATGTATTTGATTAATGTATGTATAAACAAGAAAATTTTAATAAGGGAAAATGTTTTAAGTAGTTAATGCTTGTATATTTTCTAAAACACAACAATTAATAATATTTTGAGAAAAAAGGGAAAAGTGTTATTTTATTTAACATAAAAGAAATATTAGATATTAGTATAAACTAGATTAATAAGAGATAAATAAAAGAAATGTTAAATTATAAAATGATAAAAGATTAGTTTATGTTAAAACAAAAGAAAATGGGCTAAGGGGGGTTTGTTTTGGCCCAAGTGAAAAAATTATTCAGAAACATTAGAAGAAAGGGGGGTATGCGTGGTATGGGCTTAAGCGTTTGGGAGTGGGACAAGGCCCACGAGGTTTGTGACAAATTGTTCTTAGGGTTTTGAAAACGTTTGTTCATTTGGGGATTCTAGGGTTTGGCAAGTTACAGCGCCGTTGTCGTTCTTTCATCACTTCGTCTTCTTCGTTCGTCATATGTCTCCGCCTCTGAGTTTCTCTTGCCCATGGCCACCGGCGTCCTCAACCTTCCTCTTCCCTTCAATGAATCGCTAGGGCGACATATTTCAAGGTAATAATCTTCGTCTCAATCTCATTAGGGTTTTGTTATTTGCATGTTATGATTTCGCCCCTTATTGATTCTGATTTCATATTGTTATGGTTATTTGGGGTGCGTGAAAGAAAGAGAGGGAGGGATACTACCTTTGGAGACGGAGGAGGAAAGGATTGGGAGGCGCTGTGACGGCCAAGGCGGTGAGGGACGGTGCTGAGCTAGCTTTGCTTTGAGACCCTGGTATTTTGTATTTTTGCCTCTTTGTTGTTGATTTGATGATGACTTATCTGAGAACAACTTCTTTATCTTCTTCTCTTTCACTCGCTTCTGTTGCCTCTGAATATTTGTTGTTGATTTGGGTATGCTTTCTTTCTTCTTCTTCTGATTTCCTTGATGACTGCCCTGTGTTTGGTTTCCTGTTGATATGTTGCCTTCGTTTGTATGCTTGGGATCGATTTGAATGTTTTCTTGCCCAGTGATGAAGATTTTCTGAGGGCTTGCGTGGTTCTGTACGTGTTTGGATATTTCAAGGTTTAGTATGCTTGGCTTTTTACAAGTTAGGCTCTTGGGCTTTGTTTGACAGGTTATAGTACTGGGTGGTTATGGTTTAATGAACTGGTTATTTGACAGGTTAGGGTACTGGGTGTTTAAGGCTTTGATATGCTGTTTTTGTTTTGTATGGTAAGGCTTTTTGACAGGGTGGGCATGTTTGTAATACCAGCTTACAGTGGTCTAGACTTGTATGCTGGTATCCAGGTTTAAAGGCTATGGAAATGCAGGTTTTGTTGTTGTGAACTGGTTTTCGCTTGAGGGCCTTAACAGGTTATGGCTTATGCTGATGCAGGTCTTTTGAGGGTTTTGGCTTGTTAATGGTCTTGACAGGTTTAAGCTTGTTGATTTCAGGCTTATGCTGGTTTAAGTTTGCAGGTTTCAGGCTTATGCTACAGGTTGTTGAGGCTAAGGGCTTGATGATAGTCTTGGCTGTTTTTTTTGGTTCTTAAAACCTTGACAGTTTGTGTTGTTGGAGGTTTAAATCAGGTTTTGTGTTTTTGGGCTTGTGCTGAACTGTCATAGGCTCTTGGGCGCGAGGCCTTTTGAATGCTTTTGATTTTTGATATCCTTTTCCTTGGTCAAACTGATGGGCAAACTTGCAAGGTTTTAATGTGGAAAAATTATTCTGTTACTTTTTATTGACAGTTTTGTTTGCATTCCAATTTCTTCATATTTCTGCCTTTTGTCTTACTGTTCCATTGCAGTTTTTATGTATATTGTCTCATGCCTAAACCTGTAAGCCCATTCTTTCTCCCTTTTTCTCACTCTCCAATACTTAAGCATATTATATTGCTTAACATCTTAACATGTATTAATTCTGAAAAAGCAAATTGGCCTGGAAATGATGAAATTGGAATTAGTTTGCTTGCATAAGTAGCTTAGTCCTGCATACTTTCCTTCTTCAGCTCTCCTGCATCTTTGTTACAGTTTTGGCATCTTAGGTATTTTGATATCTTGAGATATCTTTTGGCATCTTGTTGACTTAGTTTTGAAATTGTGACTTTGACTTGCATATGCTGTCTTGCTTTGAACTGTGCAGTTTTTTGACAAACTTTGAATTGTGCAATTTTTAACTTGTGCATTCATTTTTAATTTGCAAATATTTTTCATCCCTCTTTGTGAACCGGGAGAAATCCCGTGATTTGCAGAGAGGGTTAACTGATCCCAGCCATTTGCTTTTAATGATTAACCCAAACTTTAATTGTCTGCTTCTTTTTTTAAAATTATTTATCCGCTTCAATTGACTTTTTTCTTCTTTTCTTTGCAGATAAAAAATCAAATGGAGAGGAAAAGCGAAAGATGGAGGATGAAGAATTGAAGACTTAGAAAAATATTAGGATAGTTTATTTAAATTTGAATAAATGTAATATCATTATTATAAATACTTTGTAAATGAATACTCGTATTTAAATAACAATTGTAACAAATATTTAAAGGTGAAATAAAAATTCCTTTTATCCAATTAATTCTTTTTATCCTCTTTTCAATTGTTTACTTTATTATTTATAATTCTTTAAATTAAAATAATTGAAAATAAATTCCAACTATTTAATCTTAGAATAATAAATAATTAAATAAACATTGTCTCAGCATTGATCAATTAATAAACTTGGCACTTCCAACATCCAAAGCAAAGCAACAGTCAATCACAACAATTGCCCAGACGTGTTTTCCTTTTACTGATTTAATCACACAATGCGAACTCAATCCAAATGTATCCTTTCACTGATTTAATCACACAATGCAAACTCAATCCAAATGTCTCAGTCCATTTCTCGGAATAACTTGAAAATCACTGTAGAATTAAATCTTTCTGAGAAAACTGTGTACAAACCCTAATTCTTAGTTAAATGCCAAAGAAACGTTCGCCTGATCAAAGTTGAGCCAAAATCAACCAAAACCCTAAGCAACTGTAAGAACTGTTCTAAAGCCATGAAAATCAATGAACACCCTAATTTTGTCTGACTGACGAGAAAAGTCTGTTTGACCGATTCTTGAGCCAGTTTGAAAAATCAGGAAACGCCTAAAGCTGTGACTTCTTGAGGAAAAATGCGAGGGCAAATTTTGGGGTACAACAGTTGCCCTTGTTCAATCTTCTTGGACCTGAAGAGTTAGAATGGCAAGTTTGCCTTTCGCGACTCGAGGGTAAAAGGAGATTGGACACTAGAGTGCCCGGAAATTTGCACTCGCATGCTGGAGTATCAGCAATGTGATGGCGAGAATGGGCTTATAGATGCCATTTGGAGATAGGATGGATAGGAGGATGGGCTTATAGATGCCATCTGGAAGCGTGACAGAACCTTGTCGGGAATGGGCTTATAGATGCCACTTGGAAGTGTTGATCGCGTAAGAGATTCCTTAGCGAGAACTTGCGTACTTTGAGAGAGGAAGATGTTTCCTGGCTTGTTACATGTGTTGATCTTTAGTCCCTTCCTACATATATGCCCTGGCTGGATACAGGAATCGAATCTGGAAAATGTTACTCACAGATGTGCCCTGGCTGGATACAGGAATCGAATCTGGAAGATGCTGTCAACAGATGTGCCCTGGCTGGATACAAGTATCGAATCTGGAATTGTTGTCTTCAGATGTGCCCTGGCTGGATACAGGAATCGAATCTGGAAAATGTCTTCAGATGTGCCCTGGCTGGATACAGGAATCGAATCTGGAATTGTTGTCTTCAGATGTGCCCTGGCTGGATACAGGAATCGAATCTGGAAAATGTCTTCAGATGTGCCCTGGCTGGATACAGGAATCGAATCTGGAATTGTTGTCTTCAGATGTGCCCTGGCTGGATACAGGAATCGAATCTGGAAAATGTCTTCAGATGTGCCCTGGCTGGATACAGGTATCGAATCTGGAAAATGTCTTCAGATGTGCCCTGGCTGGATACAGGTATCGAATCTGGAATTGTAAAAGGTTGATGGAGATGACTTTCCTGGCTGGATACAGGGGTAAACCTTCATACCCTTTATGTAGATATGCCCTGGCTAGATACAGGTATCGAATCTACAATCAATCACTCACAGATGTGCCCTGGCTAGATACAGGAATCGAATCTGGATTCGTGATATTTGAGAGTAATCATCTTTTGGATTGATCTTTTTCCTGAAAAGGCAAAATATCAATGGTATGCAATGTCATGATGCATGAGATGCGTGATGTCATGATGCTCAAAATGAGTTAGTGTTGTATGCACTTTGTCATGTATGTAAATAGGATGTATGAAACATGAAACGTCAATGAATGTATTTTCATCTAGGAAAATAAATCCTGACCAGCCGGGGAATCAAATCTTGGGCTGACGTTGAAGAGAAGAGTTCTTCGTTTCTGCTGGGGATTATGGTTGCAAGAATAAACCGATAGGAGAAGATGACTCCGTTGGGGAATACACTTGTTGGGGAAATCACTCTGAGGGGAAACTCTCCATGGGAAGATATAGTTCGCTGAGGCTTTGATGAGAGCTCCGCTGGGGATTCTGCTGATAAATTATGTCGGAGAATTTGATGAACTCCGCTAGGGATTGTTAAGGTAGCTTGGTCATGTTCTTCAGCTGAACCTACCATGGTACCTTGGCGGACAAAGCAACTAGACCGCTTGGTCACTTCAAAATTGCCCCATATTTCTGATGTCATTTGTCATTAACCCTTTGTCTCGTATGTAAACATTTATGATCTAGCAATTTAACGTCAAATGCATATATCAAAAATGAACATTGGACGTTCTTTGCAAAACAAAACAAAAAAGGAAAAGCAATGGGTAATTTGTCTGAAAAATCGAACTTGTATTGATTTTGAAATTTTCCTGTAAATAGGCGTTTATGTACAGGAGGTTGACGTCCTAGTAAGAGAACACCGCCGAACAACATAGAGTTTATACAATTTTGAAAAGGAAACAAAACAGCTATGTGAAAAACTAATCCCACTGGGTAACGACTCTGCTATCGCCGTTATGTCTTCAAGCGTCTCATCATTTTGCCGCTTAGTTGAAGGTGAGGCTGATTGATCGATGCCGAAGTCTGAGCCCTGATAGTTGACGCCGAACTCTGGATGCAAGGTGATCTAATGAGACATAGCATTACGCTTCATCCCTAACTTTTGCCTGGACTGCCCTTTCGGGTTTTCAGTCCACCGGGATACCCATTTTTGCCCAAGCCGCCTTTTCAGGTTTTCGACTTGCCGGGTGTATAGATTTTTTTTTATTTCATCCCTTATTTTTGCCCGAACCCTTTTGGTTCGCCGGGAAGCCCTGATTTTTGCCTAGGTGTGTCAACCTAGCGGGTCCTTGGTTCACGCGTAGTATCTTTTTACTATGTCTGCATTAGCGGGGTGAGGAAGGTCGTCACCATCCATGGTGGTTAGAATCATGGCTCCTCCTGAGAACACATGTTTAACCACAAATGGCCCTTCGTACGTAGGGGTCCATTTGCCCCTGGGATCACTTTGAGGAAGAATGATGCGCTTGATTACCAGGTCCCCAACTTGATACTCTTGTGGTCGGACTTTCTTGTTAAATGCCCTGATCATCCGTTTCTGATACGTTTGACCATGACAGATGGCAGTAAGTCTCTTTTAGTCTATCAGGTTTAATTGATCCAATCGAGTCTGGATCCAGTCATCTTCGCTCAAGCCTGCATCCTTTATTATCCGGAGAGAGGGTATCTGGACTTCAATAGGCAAGACTGCCTCCATGCCATAGACCAAGGAGAAGGGAGTTGCCCCGGTTGACGTTCTTGCTGAGGTACGGTACCCATGAAGAGAAAACGGTAACATATCGTGCCAATCTTTATAGGTCACTGTCATCTTCTGCACAATCTTCTTAATATTCTTATTTGCTGCTTCTACAGCCCCATTCATCTTCGGTCGGTAAGGTGAAGAGTTGTGGTGTTGTATTTTGAATTGCTCGCAGAGCTCAGTGATCATTTTGTTGTTAAGATTGGTACCATTGTCCGTAATGATCCTTTCAGGTACACCGTATCGACAGATCAGGTTATGTCGAATGAATTGTGCCACGACGCTCTTGGTTACAGTGGAGTAGGAAGCTGCTTCAACCCACTTTGTGAAGTAATCAATCGCTACCAAGATGAAACGGTGCCCGTTGGATGCCGTAGGTCAGATCTCGCCGATCATATCGATGCCCCACATTGCAAAAGGCCAAGGTGCTATCAAGACGTTCAGAGGTACCGGAGGAATGTGCACCTTATCCGCATAGATCTGGCATTTATGACAAGTTCGCGAATGTTGATAACAGTCGGCTTCCATTGTGGACCAGAAATACCCCGCCCGAAGGATTTTCTTCGCCATGGTATGTCCACTGGAATGTGTTGCGAATGTACCTTCATGTAGTTCTGCCATGATCTTTTCTGCTTCAGTCTTGTCCACACAACGCAATAAAGTTGAATCATGGTTTCGCTTGTAGAGAATGCCATTACTGAGAAAGAACTTTGCTGCAAACCTTCTCAAGAATTTCTTGTCATTAACAGATGCACCTTCATGGTATTCTTGAGCTTCCAAGTACCTCTTTACTTCATGATACCAGGGTTTCTCGGTTACCTCTTCGGCCTCAAGATCACAGCAATATGCAGGTTCGTCCAATTTCCAGATAATGATCCGGGGCGCTTCGTTGTCCCACTTGACTTTGAACATAGAAGACATTGTATCCAGCGCGTCCTCCAACTGATTCTCTTCTCTTGGGAAGTGTACAAAAGTTATCTCTTCGAAGTGGGTAAGCAATGTCAGCACATACTCCTTGTAAGGAATAAGATTTGGGTGTTTCGTATCCCACTCGCCTTTGACCTGATTGATCACGAGAGAAGAATCTCCGAATACACTCAGAAACTTGATCCTTAAGTCGATTGCAGCTTGAAGACCCATGATACATGCCTCATACTCCGCCATGTTGTTGGTGCAGTTAAAACATAATCGGGCAGTGAGTGGAGTATGAGTGCCTTTAGGGGATATGATCACAGCGCCGATACCATTACCCAAAGCGTTTGAGGCTCCGTCAAAGTGCATAGACCATCGGGATCCTTCCTCAGGTCCTTCATCCGGTCCAGGTACTTCACAATCAGTCACTACCATGATATCTTCGTCCGAAAATTCAAAGTTCAACGACTGGTAATCGTCCACAGGTTGGTGTGCCAAATGGTCTGCCAATACACTTCCTTTGATTGCTTTTTGAGTTGTGTATTGGATGTCATATTCCGTCAAGATCATTTGCCATCTTGCTATTCTTCCGGACAGAGCAGGCTTTTCGAATATGTACTTGATTGGATCCATTTTTGAAATCAACAGAGTAGTGTGAGTCAACATATACTGTCTCAGCCGGCAAGCAGCCCATACCAGAGCGCAGCAAGTTTTCTCGAGCAGTGAGTACCGAGTCTCACAGTCGGTAAACTTTTTGCTCAGGTAATAAATAGCGTGCTCTTTTCGGCCAGACTCGTCATGCTGCCCCAGCACACACCCCATTGAGTTGTCAAGCACTGTCAAGTATAGTATTAGAGGTCTCCCTTCCACTGGTGGCATGAGGATGGGTGGTTCTTGGAGATACTCTTTTATCTTTTCAAAAGCGGCTTGACATTCATCGTTCCAGCGTACTACCTGATCTTTCTTCAGCAGCTTGAAGATTGGTTCACAGGTAGCAGTTAGATGCGAGATGAATCGGGCAATATAATTCAGACGTCCTAGAAAGCCTCTGACTTCTTTCTCTGTCTTGGGAGTCGGCATCTCTTGTATGGCTTTCACCTTAGCAGGGTCTACCTGAATACCCTTGTTGCTCACAATGAAACCTAGCAATTTTCCCGATCTCACCCCAAAGGTGCATTTGTTCAGGTTCAATCTCAGTTTGTACAACTTCAGACGGTCAAACAACTTCCGGAGATGGTCAAGGTGTTCCTCCTCAGTTTGAGACCTTGCAATCATATCGTCGACATACACCTCTATCTCGTGATGGATCATATCATGAAATAAAGCAACCATGGCACGTTGGTAGGTTGCCCCTGCATTTTTCAACCCAAAAGGCATGACCTTGTAACAGAAGGTGCCCCACTGAGTAACAAAGGTAGTCTCTTCCATATCTTTAGGGGCCATCTTGATCTGATTATAACCTGAAAAACCATCCATGAAGGAGAACACCTTGTGCTGAGCAGTATTGTCAACAAGAACGTCAATGTGAGGTAGGGGAAGTCATCCTTGGGGCTGGCCCTGTTCAGATCCCTGTAATCAACACACATTCGGACTTTACCATCCTTCTTCGGTACCGGCACCACATTGGCAACCCACTGAGGGTAAGAAGTCACTGCAAGAAAACCGGCGTCAAATTGTTTCATAACCTCGGCTTTGATTTTCTCGGACATCTCTGGACGCATGCAGCGGACCTTCTATTTTACCGGAGGGCAATCTTCCTTAGTAGGCAGGTGGTGAACCACGATGTCGGCATCCAAACCAGGCATGTCTTCTTAAGACCAAGAAAATATTTCCATGTAGTCATGCAACATCTGAATCAATCGTTGTTTCACACTAAGCTCCAGATTGGCACCAATCTTGACTTCCTTTCTATCTGTCTCAGTACCCAGATTTACCGTTTCCACTGGCTCTTCATGCGGCTGAATGGCCCTCTCTTCCTGGAGTAGCAGCCTTGTCAGTTCACCAGGCACTTCGCAATCATCCTCACCTTCGTCTTCGGCTAAGTTGATCGGATTTTCGAAGTCATAACTGGCAGTAGCAGAGTCGTTACCAGTGAGATCCAGAGTGGATTGGAACCTGTATAAGTGAGTGTGTGTAAATATAGCTGTTTTGCAATATATGATAAAGAAAGAAATGGAGCACAAGATTTGAAATGCAACAAACGTCCAATGTTTTGATTAATGATATATGAAATGTCATACAAAAAGCCCTCACAAATGGAGCCACGGTGCCCCGGGTAGGACACCGCGCTATAAAAGTTTCAATATATTGTTTGTTACAAATTGAAAACAAAAGAGTTCATTACTGAGTGATAAAAGTAATAGGTGTAAAATCTTTTGCCGTCCAGTTGCTTGGTCCATTGTCGGCTGTCGGGTAGATCCAGCTGTCAAATTCTGCTTCCTCTACGTCGTCCTCAATAGCATTCACTCATGGGTTGGTGATGAATACCGGAGGTTTTCCGATCCTTGCTTTGCGAACAGTCCTCTGAGCCTCTGCAGTGAAGCCTAGCCCAAACTTGTCAGTCTTTGGAGTGAAGTCAGAAAGTCGACCCCAGTTTGCACACTCGCCTTTCTCAATCACAACCCGGGCATCCTTCAAGGAAGCCATCTTCAAAGGAAAGTCTTCTTCAATCACTGCCTCAGCTGACGCCAATGTTGGAGGTACCTCTTCAAAATGTTGAAAGGGGGTTTCAATAAACTCCCCGTCCATCTCAATATACCGGAAGGAATTCAGATGACTAACCATGTATTCTTCTTCCCCCTACACAGTAACAATCTTCCCTCTGATAGGGTATTTGAGCTTCTGGTGTAGAGTGGAGGTCACAGCCCCCGCTTTGTGAATCCAAGGTCGTCCCAGCAAACAGGAATAAGATGGACGAATATCCATCACATAGAACGTTAAGTCAAAGACTTGGGAACCCACACGAATAGGAATGTCTACCTCACCATTCACCATCCTCTTAGAACCGTCGAAGGCTCTAACAATGATGTTACTAGGCTTCAATTCCATGCCCTCACAATCCAACCGGTCTAAGGCCTTCTTGGGCAATACATTCAGGGAAGAACCGGTGTCCACCAACACGTGTGCGAGAGTAGTGCCCCTGCATTCTATGGAGACATGCAGGGCATCAATGTGGTTCTTTCCCTTGGCGGTAAGATCAGCATCCGAGAAACCCAAACCATTGTCAGCTGTCAAATTGGCCACACAGTCAGTGAATTGATCTGCAGATGTCTCTTGTGGCACATGGGCCGTCTTCAGAAATGAAATCAGGGCCTTGGCATGGGCCTCTGAGCATAGCAGCAATGATAGCATAGAGATCTTGGAGGGGGTATGCCCTATCTTCTCAACGACGTTGAAGTCGCTCTTCTTAATAATCTTGAGGATTTCCTCCATCTCTTGCTGGGAGGCTTCAACAGCGGTCGTTTTCGGTGCCTCCGTCCGGGCAGGCAAATCGGTAGCAACTCCTTTGCCTCGAGCATCAGAGGACTCGGTGGCAGGGGTAGACACAGGAACTTGATTTGGAAGGGAAACATGCACACTTGCGGGTGTGATGATAAGAGGTTTTCGGATAACTGGTGGTGCAATGTCAGGCGAGAAGAGCCTGCCACTGCGAGTAACTTTGGCGGGACCAGTGATGTTACTGATACTGGTACCTGTGTTGAACTCCTGCTTCACTCCAAGCACATACACATCTGCCCCGTAGTGCCATGGGACAGCCTTGTCAGACTTGTAGGGGATTGGCCCCGGAACAGTAATGGTTATAGGTGCAACAGACATGATTTTGACTGGCTTCCTCGGGGGAGCCTTGGTAGGATTGTTGAAAATTGTGACGACAGATACTTCTTCAGCGGGAACAAAAGGAACAACGGTCTTCTTGAACAGAATCTCCTTGTTATCCATCAGGCTTTGGATGCCTGACTTCAGCAGCGGACAACCGGTAGGGGTAACAGCACACAGGAGGCAACCCTTGCTACAACCCGGAAATAAGCCGGCCAGCAACAGGTTCCTCTTAACAGTCAAAAGAGGGGTAGCAACATCATCCACCGAAACAACATACAAGTCTTCCTCAACGGTATTTACTCCATGCTGGGGCATAGGAGCAGTCACAACATTTGGCCTCTCGGGCGCCTCGAATTGTATTTCCTTGGCATCGATAAGGTCTCGAACCTTATTTCTTAGGGCCCAGCAATCATCTGTAGTATGCCCGGGGCTATCAGAGTGATAAGCGCAACGGGCGTTGGGGTTGTATTTTGGAGAAGCTGTATTCACCACCTTCAGAGCTTCTTTGACAGTTACCAGGTTTGTTGACAATAGTTGCGGCAAAATCTGAGACAGGGTCATGTTAAGCCGAGTGTACTGCCTTTTGGGCCTCTCACCCCTTTGTTGATTATACTGCGGAGGAGCAGCAACAGGCTTTGAAATGACCAATGCATTGACAGCTTGGCGGCGTTCCGGCTTAACTTGTCTTCTAGGACCATAAACCGCACTAGCTTCCTTCTTGAAAGGCTTCTTCTCAGTACTCGCGGAGGCACCTTTATGTATCTTCCCTGACTTGATACCAGCTTCTATCCTTTCACCAGTCAAGATCAAATCTGTAAACCCAGCGGAGGAATTACCAATCAGATGATTGAAGAATGGACCAGACAGGGTCCCTAGAAACATGTCAACAAGTTCACGGTCAGTCAAAGGAGGCTGCACCCTGCCAGCCAAGTCTCTCCACTTTTGCGCATATTCCTTGAATCCTTCGTCCGTTCCCAGCGACATACCCTGAAGTTGGGTACGTGTGGGAGCGAGGTCAGAATTGTATTGATACTGTCTATAAAACGCAGCAGCCAAGTCCTCCCAGTTTCAGATACTGGCTCCGTCTAACTGATAGAACCATTCGAGTTGAGACCCCGAAAGGCTATCCTGAAAGAAATGAATCCAAAGGTTCTTGTCTGCAGTGTAAGGTTGGATCTTCCTTACATATGATCGGAGATGCAGCTTGGGACAGGAAACCTCATCGTACTTTGCAAAGGCAGGCGCCTTGAACTTGTGTGGGATCACCACCCCAGAAGATAAACCTAAATATCCTAAATCCAACCCCGGCACTTTTTGAATCTCCATGGCACTTAAACGGTCCTCTGGTTCTTTGTATCTGTCAGCAGCAGGAGGGTACTGTTCGTCATTGTAATCCGTCTCGTTGTCGGAGACTGCAGGACTAGGAGCCCTTCCCCCTTGGGGACTGTCCTTCTCTGCAGAGGAAGTAGCTTGATCGGCCTCGTTATGGAGTGTATTCCCAAACCTGCGTCCAGTGTTGAACAACGTAGTCCTCTTCTTCTTCTTCTTCAGGAGCAGAGCCTTCAACTCTTGTTGACCTTGGGCTAAGCTCATGACCATCTCTTGAAACTGGGCGTTATGGGCCTGGAGGGCCTTGATAGCTTGCTCGATAGTAGGCTCGGAAGACATGATGATTGAGTGCTGAAATAAACAGCGAAGAAGATTAAGCAACCTGTAGAAGAAGGGTACCTGTTATGCACATGATGCGATGAAATGCGTATGATTTATGTTTTCAAAGATAATCGGGATTCAACTTTGTAGACAAAAAGGAAACACACTTCATTAGATTCAAACTTTAAATTGTTCAACAACTGGCCCTTAGGCATTACAAGAATGAAAATACTGAAAAGGAAATAAAAGCTGTAAAAGAAACATCCAAAGCCCATCAGTGCTCCCATGGCCTCCTCTTCTCAGTGTGGATATAGTCATTCAAGGTCCGCTCTTCCTCCAATTGCTTAGTCAGCTTCTGGATCTTCCGTTCCTGTTCGTTGAACCTTTCCCGATAAAAATCCCGTTCTTCCTTTAGCTGTGCCCAAGATCTCTTCAGTGTATCGACATCAGTGGGTATCTGAGGAGGAAGGACAGTTGGAGGCACTCCTTCTTCACCAAGAGATTCAAGAATGACAGGTCTGACAGCTTCATACGGCATACCTAACTTTTGAGCACGGATGCAGACCCGTCTGCAATAGGGTTCCATTGGTAGAAAAGTCTTTGGTCCCAACTCATGTGGGTCAGCTTTGTAAATTCTGCCCCAAGCCTTAATGAATCCATGGCGTAGTTCGTCACTGTCTACCTGAAATTCAAAATGGAAGTGAGGAACCAACATCTCATGAGGCCCTGCTCTCCTGGCTCTTCCAAACTGACGGAGAGCTAAACATGGATTATAAGAAATTCCTCCCTGAGTGCCGATCAATGGAACATTAGGGTATTCTCCGCAACGATCAATAACAGCTACCTCATCCAAACCCCTGAGAGTCCAAGTGATGTCATTATAAGTGAGAGACATTAACCTATGAGCCCAACCCTTTCCTTCTTCATTCTTCAGCACGAACTTAGGAAGGTGCGAAATAAACCACCTCACTAGCAAAGGAGCACAACACCACGGAGTTCCCCGTTTTCGGGCAGTACGAGCATAGAGTTGTTGCAAGATATCACCCAAAAGAGTGGGTACAGGATTCCGAGACATGAAGATCCTTATGGAATAGATACTGATAAAGGTGTCAGGATTTGGAAACAACACCAGACCATAGATTAAAAGATCCAGGATGTCTTCGTACGCCTTGAAGTCTAAGTCATTCCAGAAATCATTAGCTTTGCCAACCAGAAACTTAACCAAAAAGCCCTTAACTCCACTTCTAGTTTCCCAGTTAGCCATTACCTCCTCTTTGGTCAAGGGCAGGACTGCAGCAATCTCTTCAGGCCTAAGAGTCTTCTCCCAACCAGTGAATGGAGTTTGCTCCAAAACAGGGATACCTAGCAAGTCAGAGAATTCTTCCAGGGTAGGGACCAACTGGAAGTCTTGAAAGGTGAAGCAATGATACAGGGGATCATAAAACTGGGTCAGGACAATTATCAGTTGTTGGTCCCACTTTGAAGTGATCAAACCGAGGAGAGAACCATGCCTCTTGATGAAGGAAGTAGTGTTTGGAATCCTACCAACCAATTCCTTGAGCAAAGTTGGTGGTTGAACAAAGTTGAGCCGGATAGTATTCCTACGCACGGGCATCATGATGTCCTACAAAACAGAGCAAAGATGAAACCCTCTTGTCTTTGAAATGGGTCAGTCCTTATACAGGATGCATGCAATGGTATGATGGTATGATGGTATGATGAAACAACCACAAGTATTCACAATGATAAGGCACACAAATCACACAATACAACCCTTAGGTTTTAGGCCAGCATGTAGTTTAGGTATTACCCTCTTTTAGTTTCATTGGTTAAAACCTGTCCTATCAAAAGTAACCGGGTTCTAGAGGATCTCAAATCCTTGACTACCCTCAATCGGTCATAACTCCAGCATCGCAGTCTTTTCTTGTAGCCAGAACCATCGCGAGAGTTTAGCCTCAATGAGTGTAGCATACTGCTACTGTTCTATGGCCAAGTTTGGTCAATTTAGGGTTCTAAGGTCGGTTGGTGTTTGATGACTCCTTAGAAGACCTATATTCTCCTCGTTGCAACACAAGGGATATTGGTACAGACTAAGGCGCCACACCAACGTAGCCACTGCTTCACCCATGTTGGTCTACGCCGGACAGGTCCCTCACAGATTATGCTACCTAAAAAGGTTTCCCCCAGATCTGGGTTAGGATCTATGAAACTCCGATGCAAAGCCCACAAATGTAAAAGCAAACAAAGCAACCAATTGAAAACAAAGGTGATCTAAACCCTAAGGTAACCCCACTTTTGAAAATTCCCCAGCAGAGTCGCCAGTTCTGTGATACGGTGGGAGAACTGACTTGAGTTTTGCGTTTGTATTCGCACTTGTTCGGTTGAGCAAGAGTCGCCACCGACTTTTTATTTTATCCCAAAGGAAAGGTTAAAAAGCACAGGAAAAAGCTTTTGAGATATTTCGTGGGTTCGGGGGGTAGATTATGAAAAGGGAAGGTATTAGCACCCTTTTCATCCATGGTTATCCATGGGCTCTTAGTTACTTGGTTTTTTAGATCACTTGCCTTGATTGCTTGAAATTGTGGTGTATGTGTGTGTTTTGAAAATGTTTTTGAAATAGACGCCTTTGTTTCGGCAACCAATGTAATTGACTCGTGTTTTACAAAAGTGTGTATCTTTTCGAAAAGATGTTTTAAAATGTTTTTGGAAGTTTGTTTGAAAGTGTGTATGAAGTGTGGTTTTTGAAAAGGAGGCAAGTGTTTTTGCAAGTTGATCTCAAGTAACTAAGAGTTTTGTCTACCCCTATTGTACTCAAAGGTTTTCTCTATGTTTTCAACCCCTTTTAACAATTTTGTTCCACCATTGAATTTGGTGGACAATCTTGCGTTTAGGATGTTTAACGGGACGGGCGTGGGTCATTGTATGGACCATGAATGCAATGGTGCCAAGTGTCTTTGGCAATTTGCTTGAAGGGACTTGATCATTTTGATAGGCGACTTTTGAAAGCGTCATCGAGGGACTTATGATCATTTGATTGTTTTGCCAAAGAAACTCGACGTGCAAGCATGGCCCATTTTGGAAGGCAACATGTGGGATCACCCTAGGGGGTGCAAGTGTGATTGTGTATTGATTTCATGCATTTGTCTTTGTATTAGGTTATCTAGCGTTTGATTTTATGTACATGCAAACCCTAAGTCTAACCATGGTATAATTCGAAAGCGGTAAATTGCGGGAATTTTAAAGTCTACGCTATTACAAATGGTATCCAGGAGTGGGGGTACAAATGTACAAATGGGGATGAGACTTAAATAATTACAACCAAATCGAATTGCGATCAAAGTATAATCAATGTAATGTATAGCAAAGTGTAAGAATGTATAATGCATCAAATGTAAAATGTATTGTGTAAGTGTACGTGTATAAGAATTGTTTACAAGTTGCGAAATGTGAATTTAATGTATTATTAAGTATTGTATGTTTGATTTTAAATTTGTATTTTTATATTCTTTGTTTAATATGTACAAAAAAAGTATTTTAATTAAAAGAAAGGAAAATGTTTTTTAAGTTTTATAAAAAGAAATTAATGTATTTGATTAATGTATGTATAAACAAGAAAATTTTAATAAGGGAAAATGTTTTAAGTAGTTAATGCTTGTATATTTTCTAAAACACAACAATTAATAATATTTTGAGAAAAAAGGGAAAAGTTTTATTTTATTTAACATAAAAGAAATATTAGATATTAGTATAAACTAGATTAATAAGAGATAAATAAAAGAAATGTTAAATTATAAAATGATAAAAGATTAGTTTATGTTAAAACAAAAGAAAATGGGCTAAGGGGGGTTTGTTTTGGCCCAAGTGAAAAAATTATTCAGAAACATTAGAAGAAAGGGGGGTATGTGTGGTATGGGCTTAAGAGTTTGGGAGTGGGACAAGGTCCAGGAGGTTTGTGACAAACTGTTCTTAGGGTTTTGAAAACGTTTGTTCATTTGGGGATTCTAGGGTTTGGCAAGTTACAACGCCGTTGTCGTTCTTTCATCACTTCGTCTTCTTCGTTCGTCATATGTCTCCGCCTCTGAGTTTCTCTTGCCCATGGCCACCGGCGTCCTCAACCTTCCTCTTCCCTTCAATGAATCTCTAGGGCGACAGATTTCAAGGTAATAATCTTCGTCTCAATCTCATTAGGGTTTTGTTATTTGCATGTTATGATTTCGCCCCTTATTGATTCTGATTTCATATTGTTATGGTTATTTGGGGTGTGTGAAAGAAAGAGAGGGAGGGATACTATCTTTAGAGACGGAGGAGGAAAGGATTGGGAGGCGCTGTGATGGCCAAGGCGGTGAGGGACGGTGCTGAGCTAGCTTTGCTTGGAGACCCTGGTATTTTGTATTTTTGCCTCTTTGTTGTTGATTTGATGATGACTTATCTGAGAACAACTTCTTTATCTTCTTCTCTTTCACTCGCTTTTGTTGCCTCTGAATATTTGTTGTTGATTTGGGTATGCTTTCTTTCTTCTTCTTCTGATTTCCTTGATGACTGCCCTGTGTTTGGTTGCCTGTTGATATGTTGCCTTCGTTTGTATGCTTGGGATCGATTTGAATGTTTTCTTGCCCAGTGATGAAGATTTTCTGAGGGCTTGCGTGGTTCTGTACGTGTTTGGATATTTCAAGGTTTAGTATGCTTGGCTTTTTACAAGTTAGGCTCTTGGGCTTTGTTTGACAGGTTATAGTACTGGGTGGTTATGGTTTGATGAACTGGTTATTTGACAGGTTAGGGTACTGGGTGTTTAAGGCTTTGATATGCTGTTTTTGTTTTGTATGGTAAGGCTTTTTGACAGGGTGGGCATGTTTATAATACCAGCTTACAGTGGTCTAGACTTGTATGCTTGTATCCAGGTTTAAAGGCTATGGAAATGCAGGTTTTGTTGTTGTGAACTGGTTTTCGCTTGAGGGCCTTAACAGATTATGGCTTATGCTGATGCAGGTCTTTTGAGGGTTCTGGCTTGTTAATGGTCTTGACAGGTTTAAGCTTGTTGATTTCAGGCTTATGCTGGTTTAAGCTTGCAGGTTTCAAGCTTATGCTACAGGTTGTTGAGGCTAAGGGCTTGATGATAGTCTTGGCTGTTTTTTTTTGTTCTTAAAACCTTGACAGTTTGTGTTGTTGGAGGTTTAAATCAGGTTTTGTGTTTTTGGGCTTGTGCTGAACTGTCATAGGCTCTTGGGCGCGAGGCCTTTTGAATGCTTTTGATTTTTGATATCCTTTTCCTTGGTCAAACTGATGGGCAAACTTGCAAGGTTTTAATGTGGAAAAATTATTCTGTTACTTTTTATTGACAGTTTTGTTTGCATTCCAATTTCTTCATATTTCTGCCTTCTGTCTTACTGTTTCATTGCAGTTTTTATGTATACTGTCTCATGCCTAAACCGTAAGCCCATTCTTTCTCCCTTTTTCTCTCTCTCCAATACTTAAGCATATTATATTGCTTAACATGTATTAATTCTGAAAAAGCAAATTGGCCTGGAAATGATGAAATTGGAATTAGTTTGCTTGCATAAGTAGCTTAGTCCTGCATACTTTCCTTCTTCAGCTCTCCTGCATCTTTGTTACAGTTTTGGCATCTTAGGTATTTTGATATCTTGAGATATCTTTTGGCAGCTTGTTGACTTAGTTTTGAAATTGTGACTTTGACTTGCATATGCTGTCTTGCTTTGAACTGTGCAGTTTTTTGACAAACTTTGAATTGTGCAATTTTTAACTTGTGCACTCATTTTTAATTTGCAAATACTTTTCATCCCTCTTTGTGAACCGGGAGAAATCCCGTGATTTGCAGAGAGGGTTAACTGATCCCGGCCATTTGCTTTTAATGATGAACCCAAACTTTAATTGTCTGCTTCTTTTTTTAAAATTATTTATCCGCTTCAATTGACTTTTTTCTTCTTTTCTTTGCAGATAAAAAATCAAATGGAGAGGAAAAGCGAAAGATGGAGGATGAAGAATTGAAGACTTAGAAAAATATTAGGATAGTTTATTTAAATTTGAATAAATGTAATATCATTATTATAAATACTTTGTAAATGAATACTCGTATTTAAATAACAATTGTAACAAATATTTAAAGATGAAATAAAAATTCCTTTTATCCAATTAATTCTTTTTATCCTCTTTTCAATTGTTTACTTTATTATTTATAATTCTTTAAATTAAAATAATTGAAAATAAATTCCAACTATTTAATCTTAGAATAATAAATAATTAAATAAACATTGTCTCAGCATTGATAAATTAATAAACTTGGCACTTCCAACATCCAAAGCAAAGCAACAGTCAATCACAACAATTGCCCAGACGTGTTTTCCTTTTACTGATTTAATCACACAATGCGAACTCAATCCAAATGTATCCTTTCACTGATTTAATCACACAATGCAAACTCAATCCAAATGTCTCAGTCCATTTCTCGGAATAACTTGAAAAGCACTGTAGAATTAAATCTTTCTGAGAAAACTGTGTACAAACCCTAATTCTTAGTTAAATGCCAAAGAAACGTTCGCCTGATCAAAGTTGAGCCAAAATCAACCAAAACCCTAAGCAACTGTAAGAACTGTTCTAAAGCCATGAAAATCAATGAACACCCTAATTTTGTCTGACTGACGAGAAAAGTCTGTTTGACCGATTCTTGAGCCAGTTTGAAAAATCAGGAAACGCCTGAAGCTGTGACTTCTTGAGGAAAAATGTGAGGGCAAATTTTGGGGTACAACAAGCATCATATGCATTTACTAACCACTTCAAGGGTTCGAATCTTCATCTTTGTTCTTGTTTTGTAGGACATGGAAACTATCCGCATAAAGACAATTCAGATCAACCTTGTAAGGGTCCCTCCTCAGCTTAAGGAGCTTACATCCAGGATTCCCGAGAACTCTTCCTTCAGTGAAATGCATGGTAGACTCATCAGCTTGGTCAATACCAACATTGAAGAGTGTAGCGATAAAAATGTAGCGGGGTAAATCGGAGATCGAATTATTGATTAATTCGTCTCACAAAAGCAAGAGTCGCCACCGCGCTTTATTGTTTCCAAGGGAAAAGGGGAAAGAGCGAAATAAAATCCTAAATATGCAATGTAAATAATACTTTTTAAATAGTAATAAAGATACAAGGCGTTTTTGAAAAGATCTATGGTTCGGAGGTTGGTTATACAATGGGAAGGTATCAGCACCCAATGCATCTATAGTACTCTATAGGAACCTTTTGAAATATCTATTTTATTAAAATTGATCGTTTGATTAAAAATAAATTGCTTTGGCCGAAAAGGGGGTACGGACGGGTTTTTGGAATGCGACGACCTAACGTCGAAGTTTTTGCTTAAAGGGTATAAGTTTTGAAAAGATTGAATACTTGAAGGAAAATTATCCTAAGTTTTAATGAAATGCGAGTGCTCGTGCAATTAGACTTGAAGACATGAAGTCGACAAACTTAATCGTTTTTTCCTTGGATTTAAACGTAAACAAAATAAACAAGTAAGTATGAAATAATTAAACAGACAATTGAGCAGATAATGATTAAATAACAACAGTTAAATAAATGGCCAAATGGTGTAAATATGTATTTTTAGATTTTTTGGTTTAATATTAACAACGCAAGGGAATTGATTAAATAAAATGTTTTTTAAGTTTCTATTTTTGTTTTTAGGTTTTTTGTTTAATATCAATGAAACAAGAGAATTAATTATAGAAAAATAAAGTATTTTAATTCTTAAACCTCTATTTTTTATGTATTTTTTTTATAGTACTATTTTAAGATTTATTAAAATAACTCTAAGCTAATTAAAACTTAAAGGTTATTAATTAAACCTAATAAAAACTAAAATTACTAGATTAAACCTAGAGTTAAAAAGATCCCATTATTTAAAAATGTTTTAATTAAATTATACCTCTTATTATTGATTTAAAATTTACTAATTATCTAACTTAATAAAAATTCTAAAAAAGGGAAAATAAACAGAGAAAGTATATAAAAAAAAGGGTAGATGATGAAGATTTAAATGGGCTAACAAGTTTAGAAGGGCCCAATAGAAAACAGAAGAAGAAGGGGGTGTACAAGAAATTCGTGGGCTTTGGCAAAGAGGGGTGGTCCAGATGTTTTACAAATTTGTTAGGGGTTAAACGCGTTTTGTTATCTGCATTAGGGATTAGGGTTAAGGTTTGCAGAGCGGCGCTCATCCATTCCTCGTCTTCGTCTTCTTCGCGTATCTTCTTCGTCTAAGGCTAAGCTCCTGGATTCCTTGCCCGAGCCACCAACATGTCCAAGCTTCAATCTTTCCTCCAACAGAACGTTAATGGCGACAGATTACGGTACGATTGTTTTGATTACGTTTAGGTTTTCATTACTGCATGTGTGATTTGTGTTCATCTGATTCTGATTTCTTGTTATTTGGTTATTTGAGGTGTACAAAGAAAGAGAGGAAAAAAAAATATTACCTTTGGAGACGGAGGAAAGAAGTTTGGACTTGTGCGTAGGAGGCTTCGGTGGCGGGGAAGACGGTGACGGCGTGATATACTTTGACCCTGGTTTGTCTTTTCCCTCCTCTTGCTAGCTACTGTTGCCTTTGTTAGATGCCTTAAAAACTTTCCTATTTTTCTTCTTCACTGTGATGATGTTGGACTGCTCTTTCTTCTTCTCGCTACTGTCGCTTTTTGCTAGCCTGTGATGGTATTCTTGAGGCTTTGGTATTGGATATGTTTGGTAAGTTGGTTGTGTTATTTGGTATAAGGTTGAGGGTGTTCTTGGCTGTAAGGCTTTACTGGTTTGATGAAGCTTGACAGGTTTTTAGGCTGTGGCTCTTATGGTTTTGCTAATTTAGGCCATAGCTACTGGTTTTTTAGGATGGTACAGTTTTAATAATGCAGTAGGCAGGTTTTACTGGTTTGACAGTAGCAGGTTTCGATAAATGCAGGTTTGTGGTTTATGTAAATGCAGATTGAATGGTTTTTAGGTCATATTTATGGTTTTGGAATGATTCTTGTGATATTGGCTTGGTGGCTCAATCAGGGTACTGAGGTTTAGGCCATATTGTTTTTGTTTTGAAATGGTTCTACTGGTTTTGAAATGGTTTAGTGCAGTAGCAGATTAATGGTTTTTGGTGTTTTGGTTTCGGTAGTAGACAGGTTTTTGCAATGCAGATAGCAGGTTTATGGTTGTGTAGGGCTTTCTAATTCTTGAATTGGTTTTGTTCTACTGGTTTTTATGCAGTAGCCAGGGTTTTGGAATGGTTTTCGGTTTTAATGCAGGGTGTGAACTCTCTAATTTTGAAGGGGGTTCCTGTGTTATAACAACTTGCTTTTCCTTTTGTTTACGTTACAGGTTGGAGGTCTTGGTATCCTTCTTGATACTCTGCACCAAACTGCTCCAACAGTTTTGTTTGTATTCTACTCTTGTGCTTCTTCTTTTACTGTGTTACTGCAGTAGCTTTGTTTTGTAATTCCTTTTGCCTAAACCAAAACCTGCAAAAACCAAACTTCTTCCTCTCTTCTCTCTCATGGGTACACTTGATACATAGAAATGATGTATTGTACTGCTGTTCTGAAAAGGCATAGGCTGAAACATGATGAAAAAGGAAATATATGTTGCTTGCACATTGTTTTGAAACTGCATAATTCTTTTTGTCTTGCATGGGAGCCTATGTTATTTGGCTTCTTCTTAAGTTGCATATGTTTACGTTGCATTGCTTGTGGGAAATGGCATATGCTGTATTTGTATGATATGTATAGTTTGAAATATACATTGTGACAAAGAAATTATGCATATTTAGTTTTGAAAAATAGAAATGAATTTGTGCATATTTCAAAATTGTGCATTCATTTATGAAATAAAATTCCTCCTTTTTTGTGAACCGGGAGAAATCCCGTGATTTGCAAAAAAGGGCAAACTGATTCCAGCCGTTGCTTTTAATGATGAACATTAAATAATTTTCTATTTTTAATTATTTGTTCAAATTCTAATTTCTTTTAATTTTGCAGGTAACATCAAGTGAGCAGACAAAAATGCATTGGATCAGAAGATTTAGAATTAGGAATATTAGATTAAATTTTATTTCATTTTAACCTTGTAAAATTATTATTGCAATTTTATTGTAATAAATACAATATTTACCACAATAATTGTACAATTAGAAAAAATGAATAAAATTCCAACATTCGCCAATTAATTTCCTCTTTCTCTCTAATTATTTACTTTATTGTTTACAATTCTTTAAATTGTATAATAATTGAAAATAAATCTCAATTACTTAAATTCAGAATAGTAAACAAATAAATAAATAACCTCATTGATCAATTAATAGTTTCAATCATTTAATTCAGTATTCATGACTTTCCAAGTTATAATAATTAAAATAGAATTTCAATTATTTTAACTTAGAATGATAAATAATTAAATAATTATTATCGACCAATTAATGAACTTTTTCGAATATTTATTATATTATTCATGAATCTTTGAATTATGTAATAACTGAAAATAAATTCCAGTTATTTAAATTTAAGATAGTGCATAATAAATAAATACTGTCTGCACGATTAATGCGTCTCTTTTCTAATGTTTATTTTATTATCTATACATCTTTAAATTACATAATAATCGAAAACAAATTCCAATTATTTAAATTTAAGATAATAAATAATTAATAAACATTATTTTAGCACGAATCGATTAAATAATTTAGTGTTCAACATAAATAGCTCTCGGCCTGAAAAAGTTATGAATTTTAAAATCAATGGATCAAAACACTTGCAACGCGAATGATGCAGATAGGAGATGATATCTTAGGTCAAAATTTGGGGTACAACAGCTGCCCCTATTTAAGTTTCTTCTATCCGGAGATATGAAGATTAAAAAATCTTCGTTTCGACGAGATTGAAGGTACTTAAATACATAACTACGCAAATTTTGTCCTAAGATGCCGTCATCAAATTGATATGAATGCAGTGATTGAATTCATAGAGAAAGATACTGTATGAAGCAAGACAATGTTGGAGGAATCGAACACCAACAAAACACAGAGACATGAATTATACGCTACTGGGGAAACGAACTATCGACTTCAAACAATAGACTCCTGACAGCGAATAAAATTGAGGGGATACGACCTCTGACCCTAACAAAGAAGGCGTCTTGCATAGGCCGTAAAAAGATTATTGACCCAAAACAGTGAGTTCACAACCCAAGGTCGAAGATAGACAAAAAGTATCAAATTTGCTGATGACGGGTTACCAACTTCTGAAGGTAAAAATTCATAACAAACTTTCTCCGCGAGATTTTCGGAGAGATACCAATTAATGCTGAAGTAATAAGATTGTAGATACGCAGGTTGTTCAAATAAAGAAGCTGCTGCTTGCTGTTGTCCAAAGCAAATACCAATAACATACAAGTTGCTCAAATAAAGAGGCTGCCACTTGCTGTCGTCTAAAGAAAATACCGATAACATACAAGCTGCTCAAATAAAGAGACTACCACTTGCTGTCGTCCAAAGAAAACCGATATCATACAAGCCGCTCAAATAAAGAGGCTACCACTTGCTGTATCCCAGAAAAGTAATAACGTACAAGTTGCTCAAATAAAGAGACCGCCGCTTGCCGTTTTCCGAAGAATAATAACGTACTGGTAGCTCATGAAGAGCTGCTGCTTGTCGCTTTCAAAAGAGTAAATGACGCACTAGTAGCTCGTGAAGAACTGCTGCTCGGCGCTTTCAAGAAGTAATGACGCACTAGTAGCTCGTGAAGAGCTGCTGCTCGGCGCTTTCAAAAAAGTAAATGACGCACTAGTAGCTCGTGAAGAACTGTTGCTCGGCACTTTCAAGAAGTAACGTACAAGTTGCTCATGAAGAGCTGCCGCTTGTCGTTTTCCAACGGTGTCTATAACGTACAAGTTGCTCATGAAGAGCTGCCGCTTGTCGTCTTCCCAAAATCATTCAGAAGGAAACTGCGATGATATTGGCAGAGAATAAAAATCTTCGCCAAAGAGAACCCTGAATCAATCCTTCCCGAGGAGATCATATACTTAAATGTGCAAAATAAATGCACCAACCATCTAGGTCGCAAACTCACTGGGGAAAGTTAAAGAGATAGCCTATACAAGAGGCAACAACTTCATCTAGGAATAAACCAGAGAGAACACAGTCAAACAAGACTCCACCCAATGAGAAAATAACTCGATTGGGGAATTTATCCTATCCAGAAATGGACAAGGTAAGCTGAATCAAAAATCATCCACGAGGATTAGCTCAGTTGGGGAATTTAGAAAAGAAGCACATTTTCTGCCTAAGCTAACCTTCTACTTGGAAGGACAAAAATGTACGTTGTTCGAATAAACAAAGTACGACCCAAAATCAATGGCAAACGTGGTATGCATGCTGATATGAGTGTAAATGAGTAAATGAATGTTATGCTGACAAAACAGACAGATGGAATATCTTGAAGATAATATGCTATCACAGCAAAATAGATACTCGGCCAATCTTGAAAAGACGGAATATACCTGGAACTGGAAACACAAAGCAATGTCGGAGCGTAACGCTACAAGGCTCAAGTCTTCTGAGGAGAAAAGTATTCAAATCCAAACTTATAATACCAATAGACCACTGGCATGAGACAAAGCGTACCACACTTAGAAATCTGCTCAAACAAAGGTATCCAAAACAACGCTTAACGGGAACAACTGGGGAGTCACCAACTTGGCACCACTATAGCCAAGCGTGCACACAGCCAACACTTCATGACGATTCGAAAGAAAACAGGTTCATCACACGAGTATAAATTACTGCACTATTTTTGCATTTCATGGCTTGACCATCTTCGGAACGACTGTTAATATTCCTTTCGTTATTCACGACACTTTTTAGAAAATAAGAATATTTTAAATACTTTGTTTCAAATATTGCCGTAAAAATTAAAATTTCGCCCACAGAAGGTAAATGTTCAAATTTGATTAATAAGATGGTAGTTCGCTAACAACGTGACTCCAACGATTTACAAAAACATGGGAAATAGTACATGAAATAAAAGGTTATACAAAAACAATGATCACTATTCTCCCTAACAACTTTGAATTCCAGAATGTGCTCAGATGCCAAGACTGATTTGACCAGAAGTTTGCCTAAGCGAAATACTTCTTGACTGCATCGGCGTTCATGGGACGCGGAAGATCTTCACCGTCCATATTGGTGAGAATCATGGCACCTCCAGAGAAAACTTTCTTAACAACATACGGTCCTTCATAATTCGGAGCCCACTTTCCCCTAGAATCAGGTTGGAAAGATAATATCTTCTTGAGCACAAGGTCACCTTCTCTGAACTCGCGTGGTCGAACCTTCTTATCAAAAGCCTTCTTCATTCTCTGCTGATACAATTGACCGTGACACAACGCTGTCAATCTCTTCTCTTCGATTAAATTCAACTGATCATACCTACTTCGACACCATTCAGCCTCAGAAAGTTTGGCTTCCATCAACACTCTCAGAGACGGAATCTCAACCTCCACGGGGAGTACAGCTTCCATACCATAAACTAGGGAAAATGGGGTCGCGCCTGTTGAAGTTCGAACTGAGGTACGGTATCCGTGTAAAGCAAACGGAAGCATTTCATGCCAATCCTTGTAAGTTACCACCATCTTCTGGACAATCTTCTTGATGTTCTTGTTAGCAGCTTCAACAGCCCCATTCATCTTCGGTCTGTAAGGAGAAGAATTATGATGTTCGATCTTGAATTCTTCACAAAGCTCTCTCATCATCTTGTTATTCAAATTCGAACCATTATCAGTGATGATCTTGCTCGGGATACCGTATCGACAAATGATCTGATTCTTGATAAATCTGACTACCACCTGTCTGGTTACATTAGCATAAGATGCTGCTTCCACCCATTTAGTAAAATAATCAATCGCTACCAAGATGAAACGATGACCATTTGAAGCTTTGGGTTCAATCATTCCAATCATATCAATGCCCCACATAGAGAAAGGCCAAGGTGAAGATATAACATTGAGGAGGGTCGGCGACACGTGCATCTTGTCCGCATAAATCTGGCATTTATGACACTTCTTCACATATTTGCAGCAGTCGGATTCCATGGTCATCCAATAGTAACCAGCTCTCAACATCTTTTTAGCCATTGCATGTCTGTTGGCATGAGTGCCAAAGGATCCTTCATGCACTTCTTGCATCAGCATGTCTGCCTCACGTCTGTCTACACATCTGAGCAAGACCATGTCATAATTCCTCTTATACAAAACTTCTTCATTGAGGAAGAAACTGCTTGCTAATCTCCTCAACGTCTTCCTATCTTTATTGGATGCCCCAGGCGGGTACTCTTGAGTTTGAAGAACACGTTTAATGTCATAGAACCATGGTTTGTCGTCGATAACCTCTTCTACTGAGAACACGTGAGCAGGTCTGTCAAGGCGCATAACCCGGATTGTAGGCACATCGTTCCAACCATTCACTTGAAACATTGAAGACAAAGTAGCTAAAGCATTAGCCATTTGGTTTTCATCTCTAGGGTATGATGTAATTCCACTTTGTTGAAGAAAGTTAACAATCTTCTAGCATAGTCTCTGTAAGGGATCAAACCAGGGTGACGAGTCTCCCATTCTCCTTTGATTTGATTAATCACCAGTGCCGAATCTCCGTAAATATCAATAATCTTAATCCTTAGGTCCACTGCTTCTTCGAGACCCATAATACATGCCTCATACTCCGCCATGTTGTTCGTGCAGTCAAATTTCAATCTTGCCGTGAACGGGATATGAGTACCTCGGGGAGTGACGATGATTGCCCCAATTCCATTTCCATAGGAATTCACAGCTCCGTCAAATATCAAACCCCAACGGGATTCAGAATCAGGTCCTTCTTCAGGTAACGGCTCTTCACAATCTTTAGCTTTCAAGTACATAACATCTTCATCTGGGAAATCAAACTTGATGGATTGATAATCGTAAATTGGTTGGTGAGCCAAATGATCGGCTAAAATACTCCCTTTGATCGCTTTCTGAGTGTGGTACTCAATGTCATATTCAGATAACAACATCTGCCAACGGGCTATCCTTCCAGATAAGGCGGGCTTCTCAAAGATATACTTGATCGGGTCCATTTTGGAGATCAACCAAGTAGTGTGATTAATCATATACTGGCGCAGACGGCGAGCAGCCCAAGCTAAAGCACAACAGGTTTTCTCAAGCAATGAGTATCGAGACTCACAGTCTGTGAATTTCTTGCTCAAATAATATACAGCATGTTCCTTCCTGCCAGTCTCATCTTGTTGACCAAGCACACATCCCATGGAGTCTTCCAATATAGTCAGGTACATAATCAAAGGTCTTCCTTCCACCGGAGGAATCAAAATGGGAGGTTCAAGCAAATATTCTTTGATACTATCAAAAGCTCTCTGACAATCTTCTGTCCACACACATCCTTGGTTCTTTCGGAGAAGCTTGAAAATCGGCCCACAGGTAGCAGTCATATGGGATATAAACCTAGAAATATAGTTCAGTCTCCCAAGGAATCCTCTTACTTGCTTTTCCGTCTTGGGTGCGGGCATTTCTCGAATAGCTTTTTATTAGGATCTACCTCAATACCTTTCTGACTGACAATGAAACCCAGAAGTCTTCCAGAACGAACGCCAAAAGTGCACTTGTTGGGATTCAGATGGAGTTTGTACTTCCTCAAACGCTGGAATAACTTCAACAAATGCTCCAAGTGATCCTCCTCAGTCTGTGATTTGGCAATCATGTCATCCACATACACTTCGATCTCTTTATGCATCATGTCATGGAACAAAGCAGTCATGGCCCTTTGGTATGTTGCGCCAGCATTCCTCAAACCAAACAGCATAACCCGATAACAAAATGTTCCCCACGGTGTAATGAAAGCGGTCTTTTCCATATCTTCTGGTGCCATCTTGATTTGATTGTAACCAGAGAAACCGTCCATGAAAGAGAAGACTTTGAACTTGGCGGTACTGTCGACCAGTACGTCAATGTGAGGTAATGGGAAGTCATCCTTCGGACTAGCTCTATTCAGATCTCTGTAGTCTACACACATCCGAACTTTACCATCTTTCTTTGCAACAGGCACTATATTGGCTAACCATTGAGGATAGACCGATGTAACAAGGAAACCTGCATTGATCTGCTTCTGAACCTCCTCTTTGATCTTGTCAGCCATGTCGGGACGAGTCCTTCTCAACTTCTGCTTGATCGGTGGACACTCGGGTCTCAACGGTAAACGATGCTCCACAATGTCGTTGTCCAAACCTGGCATATCTTGGTAGGACCAAGCAAACACATCAACATACTCTTTGAGAAGCTCCAACATTTTCTCTTTAACCTCCGGGATAAGCAATGCTCCGACTTTGACTTCCTTTCTATCTTCTTCATCACCCAAGTTGACCAACTCTAAAGGTTCTTCAAATGGTTGAATGACCTTCTCATCATGCTCAAGCAAACGGGAAATCTCAACAGGAATATCTTCCTCATCCTCTTCTTCGGCTCTGAACACAGGGAATTCAAAGTTGGGAGAGGGCATAGGATCATTGTTTTCGATGGTTAAGTCATGGATTAATCTGCACATATGATTATGCTTTATTTTAGAAATCGATTTGTGCAAATAAAACAAAAGGTTATTAGTTAATTTTCATTACTATTTCCCCGAAAAAGTGAAAAATAAAACGGTAGTGGAAAAAATAACGTTTTTATTCATTAAAGGGAAATACTTGAAACAAAGAGCCCAGACATCTCTCTTTTGCCTTGGGCAGAGCAAAAGGAATTATTTTTCATGGCCCGACACAAAATACATTTCGCCTTGGGCAGAGCGAATTTTTCAAAGGAAAATAAACAAAACATTACTCGGAAATGTGCATAACCACAGGAACATCAACAACTATCCAGTTTTGGCAAGCCAATCCAGGCGTCACAAACACGGGCAAATCCTCCTCGGAATCATCATCTATGATAGCATCAACCTCAGGATGTACAAACCCTGCACTTCGGAAAACCTCTTGAATCGGACGAACAACCACCTCTTTCTTGACCCTTGCAGATACTGGATGAAAACCCAGACCTTCCCCAGACTTGTTCTCGGGTAACGTCAACACCTGGCCCCATCCTTCGGCCGAACCACTTTCCACCACTCGCCGCGCATCCTCAAAAGAAGAGATGGATGCCCCTTGCTTCTTCATTGTATTCTTAGCAACAGATAGACCCTGGAACTGGGTCCCCACATCCTCGTCGGCATCAATAAAAGAAAATGATGATAAATGGCTTACCACCATAGCCTGCTCTCCCCCAATCATCACTAGCTTCCCATGCCTTACCAACTTTAGTCTCTGATGAAGCGTAAAGGTGACTGCCCCGGCATCATGGATCCAGGGACGACCCAATAAACAACTGTATGCAGCACGGATATCCATCACTTGGAAAGTGATTTGAAAAGTATGGGGACCAATCACTATAGGAAGATCCACTTCACCAATAACTGTCTTCCTAGAACCATCAAACGCTTTAACAATTACTCCACTAGGCCTCATAGGAGCACCTGGATATGAAAGCCGAGATAACGTAGTCTTGGGCATCACATTCAACGACGAGCCTGTATCCACCAACACACTTGATAAGGTATCGTTTCCACAACTTACTGAGATGTGCAAAGCCATATTATGGTTTCTCCCCTCCTCCGGGAGTTCTTCATCACTGAAACCAAGATTGTTACACGAAGTTATATTTCCCACAATTCCATCGAACTGGTCAACCGTCACATCATGGTCCACGAACGCCTGGTCCAAGACCTTCATCAAAGCTTCTCTATGGGCACCAGAATCTCTCAGTAAAGCAAGCAAGGAAATCTTGGAAGGTGTTTGCAAAAGTTGGTCCACAATCTTATACTCACTTCTCTTGATAAGTTTCAAAATCTCATCATCCTCGGGGTGAGGGATAGGTTCACTGGGTCGGCCTATCTCAACCCTTGGTTCAACATTTCTCACCGGAATCTCCGCCGTCATGGGCCTCCTAACTTGAACTTCCGGTCTCTTCGAAGGTACTGTTGCAAAAACACGCCCACTTCTCGTAACTCTACTCACATCAGCAATGTTAACAAAAGACGGTCTTGTTGGTATGGGGACTTCTACCCCATTCTCAATCATTGTGGCATTATACTTGTACGGCACAGCTTGGTCTGAGCTGTAAGGCACAGGGCCAGGTGGGTAAATAATCAAAGGATCAACATGCGCAGTCTGACTATTGTAAGCAATCTCTACCGATTCAGGCAAATTGAATTATGGTATGATAGCATTCACTTCATCCTCCAGATTTCGGTCATAGGTAATAGTGATAACTCTCTGATCTAGCAACTTCTGAATATCCTCCTTCACGATAGGACAATCATCCTCTCTTGAACAAAACTCGCAAACATCATAATCATGCTGGTGCCTAACAAAGGCAAGTCTTCTCAAACTCTGATGTAACCTGATCAACGACTCTCTTATGTGTTCAACTTGAAAAACTCGAAACTTCCCCGAACAACCTTCCACCATATTCACTGAAGCTGCCCCATGTCGAGGCAAAGGATTATCTCTGACATTTGGATTAACATCCTTAAAAGACAAGATACCATTCTTAATTAATCTCTGTACGTCCGCCTTCAGAGCAAAGCAATTCTCAAGGTTGTGCCCCGGCGACCCTTGATGATATTCACAAAACTGATCCGCCTTGTACCACGGAGAAGCACTGTTTGGTGCGGCAGGATGAGGCTTTGTCGTGATGAGATTCTTTCTGATAAGAGCAGGGAACAATTCAGTATAAGTCATAGGAATGGCATCGAACTGCGGCTTTCTGGGTGAACGGTTCTGATTGTTGAATGGATAAGCCTGTTGTCGAGGCTGCTGCTGAAAAGGCCGTTGTTGAGTCGGTGGAGTTTGATGAGCTGGGGTCATCAAAGTTGGGCGGACAGCCGGAGTGACTGCCGCAACGTGAGAGTAACCTCTCCTAGGCCTACCTGGAAACAAAGCGCTAACATCCTACTCTTTTCTTTTCGGGAAAACACTTCCAAACTTCTTCGCACTGCTGGACGGACTCCCTTCTTTAACCAAACGCCCTTCATGAATCCCTTCCTCTAATCGCATGCCCATGCTTACCATTTCGGTGAAGTCACTGGGTGCGCTGGCTATCATTCTTTCATAGTAAAAGGATCCTAAAGTCTTCAAAAATATCTTTGTCATCTCTTTCTCCTCAAGAGGTGGATAGATTTGAGCAGCGATTTCACGCCACCTCTGGGCGTACTCCTTAAAAGATTCCCGATCTCTCTGTGACATCGCCCGGAGTTGATCCCGGTCTGGAGCCATGTCAATGTTGTACTTGTACTGATGGACAAAGGCTTCACTAAGATCGTTAAAGTTACGGATCCGAATACTGTCTAAACCCATATACCACTTTAGAGCAGCACCCGTCAAACTATCTTGAAAATAATGAATCAACAAGTCATGATCATCGGAGTACGTAGACATCTTCCTCACGTACATTGTCAAATGACTCCTAGGACACGAATCACCTTTATATCTCTCAAAGTCTGGCACTTTGAATTTTGCCGGAATCTTGACATTCGGAACTAAACAAAGGTCATGCGTATTCTTCCCAAACAAATCCTTCCCTTTTAATGCTCTAAGCTCCTTCTGCATTTCCTGGAACTGATCCTGAAATTCTTCCATTCTATCAAAGAGACCCAAACTTTCAGCAGGCTCGGCAGGATAAATAGGTTCATTCAAGTAAGGCACGGAGTGGACCACAGGAGCAACGGTCGTCATAATCGGTTGCGGAAAAGGTGTTACAGACAGAATTACTGGCGGCATGGCAGTTGTCTCTGGTTGAGGAAGAGACAAAGCAGGTTGAAATAAAGGTTGTACGGCAGGCTGATACCCCTCTGGCACAAAGTTGTAAGGCATTCCCCACGGAAAACCTTTCGGCATCTGATGTTGAAGCGGAGAGTTGATTTGAGTCACGGAGGCAGGAACTGTGACAATCTCGGAAACCACTGGAGTTGAAGTCTGAATCTCGGCAGCCGTAGTCGATGGCTGATTCTGAACAGCCACCAAACTTTCTACTAACGCAGTTAACTTTTCCATCTCGACACGAAGTGTAGCAACTTCCCCACGAAGCTCATGATTTTCCTGTTCCAAATCTTCCATTTTCTTTTGACGATTGGCCCGAGTGTCGTATCGGTGAGACAGCTTGACAACCTTTGGTGGAAAAAGAACAAGGATGAGACTCTAGAAAACATGTGAAGTGGAATGTGGAAAGTTGCATGACGGCGATGCAAATGATGACTCGTTTTAAAAAAATTTCAAGGAACTTTGATAATTTTGCACACATCAATGGTAAAGGAATTTGGAACAACAAAAACTCAATCCATTAATCGAAAGCAATAAATTACAACTTACAATTTGGAATATCAAAATAGTAAATTACAACTTTGGGATAACAAATCCAATAATGAAAGAAATAAATTACAACTTCGAAACGTGGAATCCATAATGAAGTGATAAGTTACAATTTTACAACATGAAATCTAAAATAAAGCAATAAATTACAACTTCGGAGCATGAAGCCCATAATAAAACAATAAATTACAACTTCGGAGCATGAAGCCCATTTACACAGTTTTACAAAATGACATCAATAAAACAAACTAAAAGCTAAAGGTCACTCAGAATCCTTAGGTGAAGGACCAAACACCAGCTGAAATCGGAGCCTCTTGATCTTTTCTTCATAAAAGTCTTCCATCACTTTCTTCTCAGCTATCAGTCGATCGATGATTTCTTCCTGCGGATTAGGAACGAGAGCCACGCTTACCGAACCTTCCCTCTTTCTCTTCCTTTCACTCGCATACTTCTTCAGCAAGGCATCCTTCTGACGAAGCTTCTCATCACGGTCAACGAACCGGCCGTCTTGAATAAGCAACAACTCCTCTTTCTCTTTTAACTGTCGAGTCAGGACTCGATTCTCATATTCAGACATATGATACTTTTCCTTCCAAGCATCCCTCTCGGACTTCATCCTAGCCAGATTTCCTTGATATTCTCCTACATCCGCGATAGGGATAACAACAGATGATGGTGCAATGGCAGGGAATAAAGTTTTCTCAAGTTTATATGGCATCTTGAGAGCACAAGCCCTAGCACGGACCCACTGTAAGTAAGGCTCCAAAGAAACGGCACCTCTATGTCCCAGCATATCTCTCCCTTTCCTGTGGATATGGCGCCAAGCTCCTTCAATCTCCTTCTTAGCAGCTTGATGATCTTGTCCTTCCTGAAGAAAGAAACCACTCACATGGATGTTGTTTGGTTTATCTCTCATCGGGTACCCGAACTGACGGCGCGCTAGAACAGGGTTGTAGTTGATTCCACCCCTCGTACCGAGAAGAGGTACGTTAGGAAAAGCCCCACAGCTATCAATGATCTCCACGTCGTGGTAAACTCGATTATACCAGTCAATGTCGAAATGAGTGAGAGCCATAATCTTTGGCGCCCAACGCGGTTCCTTCTCGAGATCCCAGAAAGCATCAGACCCAGGTAGATGCGAGACGTACCACTGATACAGCAACGGTACACAACAAATAATCATCCCTCCTTGATAAGAGTTTCGCAGGTGGATGGAGTAATATGTATCCCCTAGCAGCGTAGGGACCGGATTTCCAATCAGGAAAATTCTGATGGCATTGATATCCACAAACTTATCAATGTTAGGGAATAAGAAAAGACCATATGCGACTAAAGCAAACACGTCTTCGAAGGCAACAGTATCCTTTGTCTCAGCAAAGTGGCGAGCTTTCTTCAACAGAAACTGCGCCGACAAACCCCGGATTCCCCCTTTCGTAGTCATGTTCTCATCTACCTCTGACTTCCTTAAGTGGGTGATAGCTGCTATCTCGTGAGATTTGGGCTCTTCTTCTAATCCAGAGAAGGGAACATGGTCGGCAATCGGAAAACCAAGAATATAAGAGTACTCCTCAAAAGTGGGCATCAACTGGTAATCCGGAAAGGTGAAACATCGGTACAAGGGATCATAGAACTGAACCAACATGTTGAGGATGCCTTTCTTCATCTTGCGCTTCATGAGCGGTACGATGGACCCATATTTCTTTTGAAAATCCGTCGGACTCTCGATCTTCAGAATCAAACTCTTCAGATCTTCAATCTCAGGCTCCTTGAAACTAAAGCTTCGAGTATTTCTCCTTCCAAGTTCCATAATAACCTAAGATGTCTGCAAAATCAATCCGAAGTTCCTTGAAAAACAAGTTTTTTACAAAGATGTTGGTGAATGCATGAATGAATGATAATGCAACAGTCACACACAAGCTTGCAAACATGGTGTTCGAAGGTTCAACGTTCAGCATGGAGTCGAGGGTAAAGCCCACCCAAAGGTATGTACTAATGGTTCAATCACACCTGTAAGACATGGTTCTAAGAGTTCCCAGAGTCTACATTCCTCCTTCGGATATTACCAACATCTTGATTACTCAATAATTAGCAATATTCTCAAGAGAAACTCGTCCGAGCGTAGCATCGCGTAACAACTACTTCCGAATTACTCCGTTATAGTCTCCGCGCTACACCTAAAAAGGCCAAGATGGGTTAGGGTTCTATGGTCCTCAACTTCTCGGGCTCCTAGGTTGAAATAATAATGTCTTCCCGATTACTCGGTAAACAAATATTAAGTTCAAGAGGGCCTTCCATTGAGTGGGGGATCTCATGCCTCCTTCTTCGGGATTACTCCCTCAAAGTTAACATGACTGTACCGCCCGTCCTATTCCTTAAGTGTTACTTAATCCGGGTATAGGATTCGTCCTTTGCAAAAAAAAAACCCAAACACCCCAATTTAAACGCATGATCAAACAAATCAAATAATAAAACAGATAAAACAAATTAGGCTTAACCCACTTAGGGATGGACCAGCAAGAGGTCAATCTGTCCCCAGCAGAGTCGCCAAATTCTGTAGCGATAAAAATGTAGCGGGGTAAATCGAAGATCGAATTATTGATTAATTCGTCTCACAAAAGCAAGAGTCGCCACCGCGCTTTATTGTTTCCAAGGGAAAAGGGGAAAGAGCGAAATAAAACCCTAAATATGCAATGTAAATAATACTTTTTAAAAAGTAATAAAGATACAAGGCGTTTTTGAAAAGATCTATGGTTCGGGGGTTGGTTATACAATGGGAAGGTATTAGCACCCAATGCATCTATAGTACTCTATAGGAACCTTTTGAAATATCTGTTTTATTAAAATTGATCGTTTGATTAAAAATAAATTGCTTTGGCCGAAAAGGGGGTACATACGGGTTTTTGGAATGCGACGACCTAACGTCGAAGTTTTTGCTTAAAGGGTATAAGTTTTGAAAAGATTGAATACTTGAAGGAAAATTATCTTAAGTTTTAATGAAATGCGAGTGCTCGTGCAATTAGACTTGAAGACATGAAGTCGGCAAACTTAATCGTTTTTTCCTTGGATTTAAACGTAAACAAAATAAACAAGTAAGTATGAATAATTAAACAGACAATTGAGCAGATAATGATTAAATAACAACAGTTAAATAAATGGCCAAATGGTGTAAATATGTATTTTTAGATTTTTTGGTTTAATATTAACAACGCAAGGGAATTGATTAAATAAAATGTTTTTTAAGTTTCTATTTTTGTTTTTAGGTTTTTTGTTTAATATCAATGAAACAAGAGAATTAATTATAGAAAAATAAAGTATTTTAATTCTTAAACCTCTATTTTTTATGTATTTTTTTTATAGTACTATTTTAAGATTTATTAAAATAACTCTAAGCTAATTAAAACTTAAAGGTTATTCATTAAACCTAATAAAAACTAAAATTACTAGATTAAACCTAGAGTTAAAAAGATCCCATTATTTAAAAATGTTTTAATTAAATTATACCTCTTATTCTTGATTTAAAATTTACTAATTATCTAACTTAATAAAAATTCTAAAAAAGGGAAAATAAACAGAGAAAGTATATAAAAAAAGGGTAGATGATGAAGATTTAAATGGGCTAACAAGTTTAGAAGGGCCCAATAGAAAACAGAAGAAGAAGGGGGTGTACAAGAAATTCGTGGGCTTTGGCAAAGAGGGGTGGTCCAGATGTTTTACAAATTTGTTAGGGGTTAAACGCGTTTTGTTATCTGCATTAGGGATTAGGGTTAAGGTTTGCAGAGCGGCGCTCATCCATTCCTCGTCTTCGTCTTCTTCGCGTATCTTCTTCGTCTAAGGCTAAGCTCCTGGATTCCTTGCCCGAGCCACCAACATGTCCAAGCTTCAATCTTTCCTCCAACAGAATGTTAATGGCGACAGATTACGATACGATTGTTTTGATTACGTTTAGGTTTTCATTACTGCATGTGTGATTTGTGTTCATCTGATTCTGATTTCTTGTTATTTGGTTATTTGAGGTGTACAAAGAAAGAGAGGAAAAAAAATATTACCTTTGGAGACGGAGGAAAGAAGTTTGGACTTGTGTGTAGGAGGCTTCGGTGGCGGGGAAGACGGTGACGGCGTGATATACTTTGACCCTGGTTTGTCTTTTCCCTCCTCTTGGTAGCTACTGTTGCCTTTGTTAGATGCCTTGAAAACTTTCCTATTTTTCTTCTTCACTGTGATGATGTTGGACTGCTCTTTCTTCTTCTCGCTACTGTCGCTTTTTGCTAGCCTGTGATAGTATTCTTGAGGCTTTGGTATTGGATATGTTTGGTAAGTTGGTTGTGTTATTTGGTATAAGGTTGAGGGTGTTCTTGGCTGTAAGGCTTTACTGGTTTGATGAAGCTTGACAGGTTTTTAGGCTGTGGCTCTTATGGTTTTGCTGGTTTAGGCCATAGCTACTGGTTTTTTAGGATGGTACAGTTTTAATAATGCAGTAGGCAGGTTTTACTGGTTTAACAGTAGCAGGTTTCGGTAAATGCAGGTTTGTGGTTTATGTAAATGCAGATTGAATGGTTTTTAGGTCATATTTATGGTTTTGGAATGATTCTTGTGATATTGGCTTGGTGGCTCAATCAGGGTACTGAGGTTTAGGCCATATTGTTTTTGTTTTGAAATGGTTCTACTGGTTTTGAAATGGTTTAGTGCAGTAGCAGATTAATGGTTTTTGGTGTTTTGGTTTCGGTAGTAGACAGGTTTTTGCAATGCAGATAGCAGGTTTATGGTTGTGTAGGGCTTTCTAATTCTTGAATTGGTTTTGTTCTACTGGTTTTTATGCAGTAGCCAGGGTTTTGGAATGGTTTTCGGTTTTAATGCAGGGTGTGAACTCTTTAATTTTGAAGGGGGTTCCTGTGTTATAACAACTTGCTTTTCCTTTTGTTTACGTTACAGGTTGGAGGTCTTGGTATCCTTCTTGATACTCTGCACCAAACTGCTCCAACAGTTTTGTTTGTATTCTACTCTTGTGCTTCTTCTTTTACTGTGTTACTGCAGTAGCTTTGTTTTGTAATTCCTTTTGCCTAAACCAAAACCTGCAAAAACCAAACTTCTTCCTCTCTTCTCTCTCATGGGTACACTTGATACATAGAAATGATGTATTGTACTGCTGTTCTGAAAAGGCATAGGCTGAAACATGATGAAAAAGGAAATATATGTTGCTTGCACATTGTTTTGAAACTGCATAATTCTTTTTGTCTTGCATGGGAGCCTATGTTATTTGGCTTCTTCTTAAGTTGCATAGGTTTACGTTGCATTGCTTGTGGGAAATGGCATATGCTGTATTTGTATGTTGTGTATAGTTTGAAATATACATTGTGACAAAGAAATTATGCATATTTAGTTTTGAAAAATAGAAATGAATTTGTGCATATTTCAAAATTGTGCATTCATTTATGAAATAAAATTCCTCCTTTTTTGTGAACCGGGAGAAATCCCGTGATTTGCAAAAAAGGGCAAACTGATTCCAGCCGTTGCTTTTAATGATGAACATTAAATAATTTTCTATTTTTAATTATTTGTTCAAATTCTAATTTCTTTTAATTTTGCAGGTAACATCAAGTGAGCAAACAAAAATGCATTGGATCAGAAGATTTAGAATTAGGAATATTAGATTAAATTTTATTTCATTTTAACCTTGTAAAATTATTATTGCAATTTTATTGTAATAAATACAATATTTACCACAATAATTGTACAATTAGAAAAAATGAATAAAATTCCAACATTCGCCAATTAATTTCCTCTTTCTCTCTAATTATTTACTTTATTGTTTACAATTCTTTAAATTGTATAATAATTGAAAATAAATCTCAATTACTTAAATTCAGAATAGTAAACAAATAAATAAATAACCTCATTGATCAATTAATAGTTTCAATCATTTAATTCAGTATTCATGACTTTCCAAGTTATAATAATTAAAATAGAATTTCAATTATTTTAACTTAGAATGATAAATAATTAAATAATTATTATCGACCAATTAATGAACTTTTTCGAATATTTATTATATTATTCATGAATCTTTGAATTATGTAATAACTGAAAATAAATTCCAGTTATTTAAATTTAAGATAGTGCATAATAAATAAATACTGTCTGCACGATTAATGCGTCTCTTTTCTAATGTTTATTTTATTATCTATACATCTTTAAATTACATAATAATCGAAAACAAATTCCAATTATTTAAATTTAAGATAATAAATAATTAATAAACATTATTTTAGCACGAATCGATTAAATAATTTAGTGTTCAACATAAATAGCTCTCGGCCTGAAAAAGTTATGAATTTTAAAATCAATGGATCAAAACACTTGCAACGCGAATGATGCAGATAGGAGATGATATCTTAGGTCAAAATTTGGGGTACAACAAAGAGGATATGGTGAAAGTGTTGTTCCAGTTCTTTGACCCCTTGCACCACTATTTTACTTTCCCGGATTATCAATTGGTGCCTACCTTGGAAGAGTTTTCCCAGCTTCTGAAGGTTCCCATCCTCAGTCAACTACCCTACAACGGTACGGAAAAGGAACCCAAACTTGAAGAGGTTGCTAAAGCATTATACCTACAATCATCTGACATCAAGGGACATTGGGAAGTTAGAAGTGGTATTAAAGGATTCTTGGCAAAGTTTCTATTTGAGAAGGCCCAAGAATGTTGGAACTCCCTTGACCTACAAGCCTTTGAAGAAGTTGTGGCACTCCTTGTCTATGGGTTGGTGTTGTTCCCGAATCCGGATCAGCTTATAGATATCAATGCTGTCAAGATCTTCATGTCCAGGAATCCTATACCTACGTTGCTCTGGGACATCCTTCACTCATGTTACACTCGAACCATGAGAAAAAGAGGCGTTCTCATGTGCTGCACTCCTCTCCTGGAAAGGTGGTTTATTTCACACCTTCCACAATCAGTTTTTAAGAACGAGCGGGGTTTGAGATGGTCACAATGATTGATTACTCTTACACATGCTGATATACATTGGTGTTCTCGGACCAGAGAAAATGTCACTATCATTGATCGTTGCGGAGAGTTTCCTAATGTTCCTTTACTTGGAATCAGAGGGGGCATTACTTACAACTCGTGTCTGGCTTTGAGACAGTTTGGATATGCTCGGAGGGATGGCCCTCATGACATGTTGATTCCTGACATAGTTTTTGACTTCGACAACGATGCACAAGGACTTCGCCAGAAATTTATCAGAGCTTGGAGGATGCCCAACAGGGTAGATAGCAAGACACTGGGGCACAAGAACTCCATCCCCCTGGAGCCTTATCTCAAGTGGGTACGAGCCCGCTCCCAGAAGCTGGTGATGCCATATCCTCATGTTCTCCCCGTGGTCAAAGAGCCAGTTTTGGAAGGAGAGGTGCCATACACCATTCAACATCCTGACATGCCAACGTCTTGGGAAGAAATGCAGAAGAGATGGATCCAACTTAAAGAAGAACGGAATTCTCTTGAAACCAGTCTACATGCCAGTGAGAAGAAGGTCTTGTAGCTCACCCGTCTACTTCACGAGGAAAAGACTCTCAACACTTACATAGCTCCAAAGAGGATGCGCAGTGTCTTTTGGGATTAATTATTTTGTAATGTTTTGCCCATGAGGCCCTGATGTACCGAACAGATTATTTCTTAATATAACGTGTGTTCCCTTTTGTCTACAACGAATTTGAACTTTCGAACCCTTGAATGCATTGCATAAATAGCATATCATGCATCATGTGCATAACAGGTACCCTTTTTCTACAGGTTGCTTAATCTTCTTCGCTGTTTATTTCAGCACTCCGTCACCGTGAATCCTGAACCTACTACCGAGCAAGCTATCAAGGCCCTCCAGGCCCAGAACGCCCAGTTTCAAGAGCTGGTCATGAGCTTAGCCCAAGGACAACAGGAGTTGAAGGCTTTGCTCCTGAAGAAGAAGAAGAGGACTGTGTTTTTTAACACCGGGCGCAGACTCGGGAATACACTGCAGAATGAAGCTGAGCTGACTACTCCATCTGTTGGGGAAGGCAGTCACCAAGAGGGAAGGGTTCCTAGTCCCGTGGTCTCTGACACCGAGACAGATTTCAATGATGAAAAGTACCCTCCTGCTGAGGACAGGTACAAATAGCTGGAGGACCGGTTAAATGCTAAGGAGATTCAACGTGTGCCTGGGTTGAATTTTGGAGACTTAGGGTTATCTTCTGGGGTGGTGATCCCGCACAAGTTCAAGGCACCTGCCTTTGTGAAATACGACGGGGCTTCCTTCCCTAAGCTGCACCTCCGTTCTTATGTAAGGAAGATCCAACCTTACACTGCAGACAAGAACTTATGGATCCATTTCTTCCAGGAGAGTCTTTCAGGGACTCAACTCGAATGGTTCTATCAGTTGGATGGAACCAATATTCGTAACTGGGAGGACTTGGCTACTGCTTTTTATAAGTAGTATTAGTATAATTCCGACCTCGCTTCTACGCGTACCCAACTCCAGGGTATGTCACTAGGAACAGGTGAAGGTTTTAAGGAGTACGCGCAGAAGTAGAGAGACCTGGATGGCAGGGTGCAGCCACCATTGACTGATCGTGAACTCGTGGACATGTTCTTGGGGACCCTGTCTGGTCTATTCTTTAATCACCTGATTGGTAATTCCTCTGCTGGGTTTACAGACCTGATCCTGACTGGTGAGAGGATCGAAGCTGGTATCAAGTCAGGGAAGATACAGAAAGGTGCCTCCTCGAGTACTGAAAAGAAGCCCTTCAAGAAGGAAGCTAGTGCTATTTATGGTCCCAGAAGACAGAATAAACCGAAACGTCGCCAAGCTGTCAACGCGGTGGTAATTTCAAAGCCTGCTGCTGCTCCTCAGCAATACAACCAGCCGAGGGTTGAGAGGCCCAAAAGGCAGTATACTCGGCTCAGTATGACCCTCTCTCAGATATTGCCGCAACTGCTGTCAACCAGTCTGGTAACTGTTAAAGAAGCTCCGAAGGTGGTGAACACAACCTCTCCAAAGTACAACCCCAACGCCTGTTGCGCTTATCACTCTGACAGCCCGGGGCATAACACAGATGATTGTTGGGCTCTGAGGAATAAGGTCCAAGACCTTATTGATGCTAAAGAGGTACAGTTCGAGGCGCCTGAGAGGCCTAATGTGGTGACAACTCCCATGCCCAACCATGGAGTAAATGCTATTGGGGATGATGACGACGTGAATGAATCTGAATTCGATAGCTGGATCAATCCAACGGCCGATGGTGGACTGAACAACTGGACTGCAAAAGAATCCATACCTTTTACTTTTGTCACTCAGTAATGAACTCCTTTGTTTTGAATTTGTAACGAACAATAATCACTAAACTTTATGGCCCGGTGTCTTACCCGGGGCACCGTGGTTTCATTTGTGAGGGCTTGTTATTTGTCACTTTCATATATCATGAATAAAAGCATTGGACGTTTTTTACATTTCAAATCTTGCGCTCCCTTTCTTTATTATATATTGCAAAACAGCTATATTTACACACACTCACCTATACAGGTTCCAATCCACTATGGATCTCACTGGTATCGACTCTGCTACTGCCAGTGATGACTTCGAAAATCCGATCAACTTAGCCGAAGACGAAGGTGAAGATGATTGTGAAGTGCCTGGTGAGCTTGCAAGATTGTTACTCCAGGAAGAGAGGGCCATTCAGCCACATGAAGAGCCAGTGGAAACGGTAAATCTGGGTATTGAGACAGACATAAAGGAAGTCAAGATTGGTGCCAATCTAGAGCTCAGTGTGAAACAACAGTTGATTCAGATGTTGCATGATTATGTGGAAATCTTTGCCTGGTCTTACGAAGACATGCCTGGGTTAGATACTGACATTGTGGTTCATCACCTGCCTACCAAGGAAGAATGCCCTCCGGTAAAACAGAAGGTCCGCCATATCCATCCAGAAATGTCCGAGAAAATCAAAGCTGAGGTTATGAAACAATTTGATGTCGGGTTTCTAGCAGTGACTTCTTACCCTCAGTGGGTTGCCAATGTGGTTCAAGTACCAAAGAAAGATGGTAAGGTTCGGATGTGTGTTGATTACAGGGATTTGAACAGGGCCAGCCCTAAAGATGACTTCCCTTTGCCTCACATCGACGTTCTAGTTTACAATACTGCTCAGCATAAGGTGTTCTCCTTCATGGACGGTTTCTCCGGATATAATCAGATCAAGATGGCTCCCGAAGACATGGAGAAGACCACTTTTGTTACTCAGTGGGGCACCTTTTGCTACAAGGTCATGCCTTTTGGGTTGAAAAATGCTGGGGCAACCTACCAACGTGCCATGGTTGCTTTATTTCATGACATGATCCATCATGAGATTGAAGTATATGTCGACGATATGATTGCAAAGTCCCAAACTGAGGAGGAACACCTTGACCATCTGCAGAAGCTGTTTGACCGTCTGAAATTGTACAAGCTGAGGTTGAACCCGAACAAGTGCACCTTCGGGGTGAGATCTGGAAAATTGCTAGGTTTCGTCGTGAGCGACAAAGGTATTCAAGTGGACCCTGCCAAGGTGAAAGCCATATAAGAGATGCCAACTCCCAAGATAGAGAAAGAAGTCAGAGGCTTTCTAGGACGTCTGAATTACATTGCCCGATTCATCTCGCACCTAACTGCTACCTGTGAACCAATCTTCAAGCTGCTGAAGAAAGATCAAGTAGTACGTTGGAACGATGAATGTCAGGCCGCTTTCGAAAGAATCAAAGAGTATCTCCAAGAACCACCCATTCTTATTCCACCGGTTGAAGGGAGACCTCTAATCTTATACTTGACAGTACTTGACAATTTAATGGGGTGTGTGCTGGGGCAGCATGACGAGTCTGGCCGAAAAGAGCACGCTATTTATTACCTCAGCAAAAAGTTTACCGACTGTGAGACCCGATACTCACTGCTCGAGAAAACTTGCTGCGCTTTGGTATGGGCTGCTCGCCGGCTGAGACAGTATATGTTGACTCACACTACTCTGTTAATATCAAAGATGGATCCAATCAAGTACATATTCGAAAAGCCTGCCTTGTCCGGAAGAATAGCAAGATGGCAAATGATCTTGACAGAATACGACATCCAGTACACGACTCAGAAAGCCATCAAGGGAAGTGTATTGGCAGACCATTTGGCCCACCAGGCAGTGGATGACTACCAGTCCATGAACTTTGAATTTCCAGACGAGAACATCATGGTAGTGACTGATTGTGAAGTACCTGGACCGGATGAAGGACCTGAGGAAGGATCCCGATGGTCTATGCATTTTGACGAAGCCTCAAACGCTTTGGGTAACGGTGTCGGCACTGTGATCATATCCCCTAAAGGCACTCATACTCCACTCACTGCCCGACTATGTTTCAACTGCACCAATAACATGGCGGAGTATGAAGCATGTATCATGGGTCTTCAAGCTGCAATTGACTTAAGGATCAAGTTTCTGAGTGTCTTCAGAGATTCCGCTCTCGTGATCAATCAGATCAAAGGCGAGTGGGATACGAAACACCCAAATCTTATTCCTTACAAAGAGTATGTGTTGACATTGATCCCCCATTTCGAGGAGATAACTTTTGAACACTTCCCAAGAGAGGAGAATCAGTTGGCGGACGCGCTGGCTACGATGTCTTCTATGTTTAAAGTCAAATGGGACAACGAGGCTCCCCGGATCATTATATGGAAATTAGATGAACCTGCACATTGTTGTGATCTCGAGGCTGAAGAGGTAACTGAGAAACCTTGGTATCATGAAGTGAAGAGGTACTTGGAAGCTCAGGAATACCCCGAGGGTGCATCTGTCAACGACAAGAAGTTTCTGAGAAGGTTCGTAGTAAAGTTCTTCCTCAGCAACGACATTCTGTACAAGCGAAACCATGATTCGACTTTACTACGTTGTATGGATAAGACTGAAGCAGAAAGGATCATGGCAGAGCTGCATGACGGTACCTTCGGAACACATTCCAGTGGACATACCATGGCAAAGAAAATCCTTCGGGCAGGATATTTCTGGTCCACAATGGAAGCTGACTGTTACCAACATTCTCGGACGTGTCATAAGTGCCAGATTTATGCTGATAAGGTGCACATTCCTCCAGTTCCTCCGAACGTCTTGACAGCACCTTGGCCTTTTGCAATGTGGGGCATTGATATGATCGGCGAGATCAGACCTACGACATCCAACGGGCATCGCTTCATCCTGGTAGCGATTGATTATTTCACAAAGTGGGTTGAAGCAGCTTCCTATGCCACAGTAACCAAGAACGTCGTGGCACGGTTCATTCGGCATAACCTGATCTGTCGATACGGCGTCCCGGAAAGGATCATTACGGACAATGGTACCAATCTTAACAACAAGATAATCACTGAGCTCTGCGAGCAATTCAGGATACAGCACCACAACTCTTCTCCTTACCGGCCGAAGATGAATGGGGTTGTAGAAGCAGCTAATAAGAATATCAAAAAGATTGTGCAGAAGATGACAGTGACCTACAAAGATTGGCACGAGATGTTACCTTTTACTCTTCATGGATACCGTACCTCAACACGGACGTCAATGGGGGAAACACCTTTTTCCTTGGTCTATGGCATGGAGGCAGTCTTGCCCATCGAAGTCCAGATACCCTCTCTCTGGATAATGAAGGATGCAGGTTTGAATAAAGATGACTGGATCCAGACTCGACTTGATCAATTAAACCTAATTAACGAAAAGAGACTTACGGCTATTTGTCATGGTCAAACGTACCAAAAACGGATGATCAGGGCATTTAACAAGAAAGTCAGACGACAAGAGTATCAAGTCGGAGACCTGGTAATCAAGCGCATCATTCTTCCTCAAAGTGATCCCAGGGGCAAATGGACCCCTACGTATGAAGGGTCATTTGTGGTTAAACATATCTTCTCAGGAGGAGCTATGATTCTAACCACCATGGATGGTGACGACCTTCCTCACCCCGCTAATGTAGACATAGTAAAAAGATACTACGCATGAATTAAAGACCCGCTAGGTTGACACACCTAGGCAAAAATAAGGGCTTCCTGGCGAACCAAAAGGGTTCGGGCAAAAATAAGGGATGAAAAAAAAATCTGTACACCCGGCAAGTCGAAAACCTGAAAAGGCGGCTTGGGCAAAAATGGGTATCCCGGTGGACTAAAAACCCGAAAGGGCGGTCCAGGCAAAAGTTAGGGATTAAAGTGTAATACTATGTCTCATTGGATCACCTTGCATCCAGAATTCGGCATCTACTATCAGGCTCAGACGGCACCAAGCAATCAGCTTCATCTTCAACTAAGCAGCCAAGTGATGAGACGCTTGAAGATATAAAGGCGATAGCAGAGTTGGAACCCAGTGGGATTTTTCACATAGCTGTTTTATTTTCCTTTTCACAAATTGTATAAACTTTGTTGTTCGGCGGCATTCTCTTACTAGGACGTCAGCCTCTTGTACATAAAACGCCTATTTACAGGCAAATTCAAAATCAATACAAGTTTAATTTTTCAGACAAATTGCCATTGTTTTTCCTTTTTTCTGTTTTGTCTTGCGAAGAACGTCCAATGTTCATCTTTGATATATGCATTTGACACTAATTTCTAACTCATAAATACTTGCATACGAAACAAAGGACTAATTATAGGTGACATTCGAAACAGGGGCAATAATGAATTGTCTAAGTGATCTAGTTGCTCTGTCCACCAAGGTACTAAGGTAGGTTCAGCTGAAGAACGTAACCAAGATATCTTCACTCACCACAGAGTAAGATAGGATTCAACCGTACTCTCCTCCGAGCAGAGTTGGTCTCCCATAAGCCCTATAAAGGCACAGTATCTCCAGCAAGTCAACGATACTCTCCCCAAGCAGAGTTAGTCTACTGTCAGCCTTAAGGAAGTTGGGTATCCCCAGAAAATCTCAATATTCCCCAACGGAGTATACAGATGTTCCTAAGCAAGCATCCCCGGCAGTCTTAATATAATATTATTCTCCGGAGGAACACCAGACATCCCAGTGGAGCCACTTCCCCAGTGCAGTCCAAAAGTTTCCCCAGGAGAGTTGTATCAATCTCCCCAGTAGATTCTGGAAGCTTATCCCCAGTAGATTCTGGAAGCTTATCCCCAGTAGATTCTGGAAGCTTATCCCCTGCAGAGCACGAACGCGTCTCCCCGGCTTTATTCAAAGGTTATTCCCCACCAGGGTATAACTGGGTTATCCTCAGCTAATTGCCACGGAAAGATCGTCCTCGGCAAAGTTCTTCCTACCCCCAGTGGAGTTCATCAATTCCCCAACATAACTTATCAACGGAATCCCCAGCGGAGTTCTCATCAAAACCTCAGCGAAATATCTCTTCCCGCAGAGTAATTCCCCGCAGAGTAATCTCTTCACCAAGTTTATTCCCCAATGGAGTCATCCTCTCCTACCGGTTTATTCTTGCAACCATCATCCCCAGCGGAAATGAAGAACTCTACTCTTCAACATCAGCCCAGGATTCAACTTCCCGGCATTCGTCAAGGATTTATTTTCCTAAACAAAAATACATTCATAAACATTACATTATCATACATCATGACGCATGCTGTTTACCTAGGGTTTTGGTAAACAACCGCTGATCCTCCAAATGGTTACTTATTTGGTTACTCGCAGGATCGATCAGATTGATCCTATGGACATAGGTTGATTTTGAAGTTTGATTAAAGTGGATAAGGCTTTAAGTAAATTATTTAAAGTAAATTGCATAAAGGAAAGGCTTGATAAAATAAACAAGGCTTTAAAGTAAAGGTTCGACAGGAATTTGAAGGGGAAAAACATGTAAAATACTGGAAAAGTAAATGACTTTAATTGATAAAATTGGTGTTTCACACATACATTTCTCAACAATTCTTTCGCTCACACTGGGTACTTGAATCTAAATGAGTGACTATGTATTTTTTGTGAACACCCCCGAGAAACTACATGTCTATTCCTATTTATACAAAACATTCCAAGTAACCGTCGGGCAGTTACACTGCTTCGAGATTAAGCCACTTGGCACGTTCTCCATGCTCGACACTCCAGATCCTTGCACGTTTGCACGTAGTAACTGCTGGAAACCGTTTTCCCTCCAAAGCTTTGAATTTCAAACTGCTCCACTCTGGACCATCGAACACTTTCATCAAGAAACGTCTTCGACGAAAACTCCTTCGACGTCGAAGGCAATCAGCCTTCTTCCTTGGAAGAAATCTTCTAAGTATTTTACCATCTTTCGACGGACACTTCGACAGGCTTAGCCAGTCGAAAGCATCTTTCAGCTTTTAATGGCTGCCATCAATCAAAACAAAGGTGTCGAATTTAGGAGCCAACAAATTGCCCCCCAAGAATGCCTTATTTCGACTCTGAAAGAAAAAGGCATTCTTTGAAAACGCCATTCGACACCTGCTTTTCCACGCTTAGTCACAAGTTAACTTGTGCACTTTTTGTTGCTTTTTACCAACTATTGGCAATCCCAAGAAACCATCATTGATTTGATCCTAGGACGTCACTTTCAGTACGGCGTGCAGTACCAAACATCACTTCAGAATTTGTCATTATGACAAATCCCAAAAACGAGGACGCACGCTGCGTCTCTCTGTTTCTGCAGAAACGGCCAAAACAACAGGATGCTGCCACGCGTCCCACTAATTCCTGCAGCATTAAATGACATTTAATGTCCTCGTTATTGGGAATTTCTCCCACTACTATAAATAGTAGTGAATATCCCACTATGAGATTTTTCACGCAAACTAGCCCTCAAACTCCCTTGCTTTCATACAAACTTGCTCTCTTTGCAGAAAAACTCTTCCTTTTTCACTCCATCTTCATCTTCAACAATGGCCTCTGCTTCCACTGCCCCCAAGACTAACGCACCAACTGAACAACTTGTTAAGCCCAAGGTCTTTGTTACTGCTCCGGTAGTGAACTCTACAGGGAAACGAAGGGTCCCTGAACCTTCTGACATCTCCGTTCGCGATGCTTATTCGCGTCACTTGATGATCCCGGTTGGATACTCCAACCAGATCTTCGCAATGTCTGGACCCATGAACCCAAGCATCTCTGAAGCTCTGAAGATCAAGAGCTATTTCCCCATCGTCGAAAAACTCAAGCCAGTAGCCTGCGCCAAGAAGGATGCAGAAGACAACGAAGATCCTACACACGAGAAGATCGACCTTCGCTTCTTCAACAGAAGTGTTAGGGTCTTCAGGTCTTGCCCTAATCTGACCTCTGACTATGTTGCTTGGTTAACAAAGTTGGAGAAACATCAAACTCCAGTCTGGAAGGAAATGGGAATCTTTGACCTAGTAATGCTGTCGAAGACAGGCTTAAACTACTCCCCAGAGATGCTTATAGCTTCGCTGTTGTTTTGGGATAACTCTCACTTCACCTTTCACCTTCCATGTGGGATGTTAACCCCCACACTCTTCGACGTAGCGGCCATCACTGGCCTTCGACCAACCGGAGATTACTTCGACCCGGAGGAGATGTCGGAGGACCAAATTGGTTTCTCTGAGACCAAGCCAACATACACCACCTTTATCAACCATTATCACGACAGGTCAACGGACACAGTGTCGGATGTCGAACACATAGCGTTTCTAGCCTTATGGCTAACTCGCTTTGTGTTTTGCTCGAAGTCTCTACAAGTGACCAAAAAGATGGTCACTCTTGCCACCCAACTGCATCACCGCCAAAACATCTGTTTGGCAGAACTAATTCTGGCCAGTCTTTATGACTCAATCAGCAATGGGGTTACTCTCTTGAAACATGTCGAAGATAGGAACAGTTTGCTACTCGCTGGGCCTTTCTGGCTACTTCAACTGTGGCTCAACGCCACTTTCGAATCCTTCTTACCCAAGAAGAATCAGATAAATGAACAAGCCCCAGCGATAGCTAACAGACGCATCGAAGGAATTAGGCTGGCTCTACTGACACCTGTGGAAGATGGGCTGGAGTTCCAACAAACCTTCACTAACTTCGTTCTGATGTTCGCTCGAAGGAAGGAATTTGTTTCAACTATGGCTCCATTTGCTCAACGGAGAGTGGGGCCAGCATGGTTCACAAGGCCACACCCAAAGGAGTCGAGTGGTCCCAACGTCGATGAGCACACTGTACTTTGGGAGGCGTTCCTGACACCCAGGATCATGCCTCTTCGATTTAAGAGTTCTAAGACTCATTTGAGTCTGCTTGCCTATCAACCAAATATGGTATCTCGCCAGTTTGGTATCATCCAAACCCTGCCTTCTCCCATTTTCCAAAGAGAGAAGTCAATGTTGTACTTCTGCAACGATTATACAGAAGAAGCTGCCACCAAGCATATCGGAAGATATGCTGGTCGAACAATCCTCTCGCTGTTCAACTACCAGCTTAACTTCCTTTGCTCACCATCCTTTGAGGAGTGGTGGAGAAGCTATTATGCTGAGTACTTCTTCAACGAGAAGGACTTCATAGCAGAGTTGCAGAAGTCTTTTGTCCTTGTGTTGGACAAAGTAAAGAAATGTAAGTTCATGTTCTCACATTACTTTTTATCTTTCTCTTCGACTGTTAGCCTGTTTAACTTTCCTTTTCGCTTTCAGTTGTTCGAAAACCCCTAGCCAAGAAGGCTACAGAAGGCCCACAAGGAAGAGTCCCTTCGACAAAACCTCCACCGCCGGCGAAGACTATAGCACCGGCGAAGACAATGGGCAACCAACAGGGAGAAGGCTCTTCGAGGAGGCCTCCTGCATCGGTAACCAGATTTTCTTCATTTTTCTTCTGGCTTTCGATTTTTTACTTTCGATATAATTATTCAATCGAATTCCTATTGGTTTTCTAGGCCCCTTCGCCCAAGAAAAGGGCAGCATTGGTGGTCGAATCGGGGAGTGATGACGACAGTGATTCCCCTCCTACTCCCTTAAAGAGGCGAAAGTTAACGAAGGACGCTTCTGTTCCTACTCCTGCTCCTGAAGGTCGAACCATCAGAATAAAGGTTGCTGTGAGAAAGCCTAGGCCACCTGCAGTGGTCATCGAGGAACCAACTGAGGAGGAACTGAACGCTCTTGTTACCAAGCCTGTCGAAAGTGACAATTCCAGCCCTGGGGTTGAAGTTAATCCACAGGTAATCCATTGGACCCTTCTTATAACTTAGGCATAGATACCAGTATTCGATTGAATCTCTTTTCGACATCTGAAGATTTATCTTCTTTCTCCTTTTCAGGACACCACTGGAAGTTCTCCACCAAGGACTTCAGAAACTCTAGAATCTGCTGACCTTAGCAGGCCTCAGGAAAAAGATTTGGGCAATGACGAAGCCCACACTGAGAATGAGGCCAATGCTGAAACAGTGGAGAAGACAACTGAAGAACCTATGGCGGAGGAAACACAGCCAGAAACGGTTCCTGTGGTGGACTTATCGTCAGAAGAGAATCCTGAAGGAAGAGACCAAGGCAATGGCGAAGAGAATCAAGATGCTGTTGACGAAGAACATCAAGGTGGTACTGGCGAAGAACACCAGGATGACGCTAGCGAAGAGCCACAAAATGACGCTGGCGAAGGACCCCAAGGTGATGTTAACGAAGAACCACAAGTCGACGCTAGTACCGCCTCAGTCCAAGTCGAAAAGCAACCAAACGAGGCACTCAGCATTCAACCGCCTCAAGCCCAAGATAATACTGTGGCAAAGGTCACCTCCTCAAAGCACAGGTCGAAAGAGGACTTGGAAATCTTGAAACAAACTGACCCTGTCAGCTACCTTAATGCAATCGTCGAGAGTAAGAGTTCTTCTGACACTAGTCAGGAAATTCCTACTCTGTCGGGGAAATCTACTGAGACTTCTCCTCTTGATGATGCGTTGGCGAAGGTTAAGGCCCAGTTCTTCAAGAGAGATTTAATGAAGGCTTTAGAGGGGGACCCCACTGCTCCATCATGCTTGAAAGAGGTTTTGAATGCTGTTGACTTCGAAGCTGTAGCCCCAGAAATCTCAGACTTAATCATGGAATTACATTCTATGATTGATCAAGTCTCAGCGGATTACAGGCGCCAACGAACTTTTAACAGTCAGCTCGAAGTGCTTCATGGCAAAAGCTCATCTGCGTGGACCGCTGTCTCAGATTCGACTTCTCGAATTGCCGAGTTGTCGAAACAGAAAGCGTCTGCACAGGAAAGGGTCGATGCTATTGAGCGAGAGAATGTCTCCTTCCGAGCACAAATTGCAGAGATAGAGGTGAAGATAAACGCCAACACTGTGCTCCAGGAGGAGATTCTTTCGACCATCCCAGACACTGAGAGCCAGACTGAGATCAAGCAAGGCCTGGAATTCGCTGAGAGGGCTCAAAGCCTCGACGCTCAAATTGCCAAACTGGTGCAAGAAAAATCTTGGTGCAAAAAGAGGTTGGAGCTGCAGTATGCCAAGTATCTTCGACTCAAGAATTCTCTTTCCTTTTGATTGATTCTCTTTTGTAACCATCCTCTGTAATCGCTTTCGACAACAATTGCCATTTTGGCTGAAATTAATAAAAATTTCCATTTTGGCATTTTTATGGTTAATTTAGCTTGTTCTTTTATTATTTTATTTTTATCTCTTGAAGTATAGGCTTATATTTTTTCAAATATTTACCATTTACTCTCAAGAGCCTTTTATCACCACTTATCTCTTCGACTTCATAGGCTCCACCAGAAAAAGTTTGGATAACTCTGAAGGGTCCTTCCCATTTGGGTGACCATTTCCCCATGCTTCGATCCCGTCGATCCATGGGAAGAATTACCTTCCAAACTAAATCTTCAGGCAAAAATACCTTAGGTTTTACCTTTCTATTATAAGAGTCTTCTACTCTTTTCTTCTGAAGCCTGAGTAAGTCGAGAGCGTGTAATCTCTCTTCGTCTAAATCCACCAATTCATCTAACATCATATTCCAATAAACCTCAGAAGGAATATCATAATGCCTCTGAACTCTTGCAGATTGAAGACAAATTTCTGCTGGCAACACTGCATCATGGCCAAAAGTTAGCCTATATGGCGTTGTACCAGTGGCTTCTTTTGGGGACGTTCGACAAGCCCATAAAATCTGGTCTAACGTCTTATGCCAATTCTTTGGTTTCTTCCCAACATGTTTCTTTATCAAGCCAATCACTACTTTGTTAGCTGCTTCGACTTGACCATTCGCCTGTGCATAGTAAGGCGTGGATGTTAGGAGTTTGAAACCTGTTTCCTGAGCAAATTCCTGCATCTTTCGACCAGTGAAAACTGAACCTTGATCAGTTGTTATTGTCTCAGGGATTCCATACCTAAAGATAATGTTCTTTTGAATGAATTCAATGACATTTTCTTGGTCTACATTGACTAAAGGGACAGCTTCGATCCACTTAGTAAAATAATCAATGCCTACCAATATGTATTTCTGACTCTTTGATGATGCTGGTCGAATCTCTCCAATAAGATCCAACGCCCATCCTCGAAAGGGCCAAGGCTTCACTATCGAGTGAAGTTCGCTTGCTGGTACATGCTGGATGCCTGTATGAACTTGACACTCTTGGCAACCTTTGGCGAACTCAACACAATCTTTCAGCATAGTGGGCCAATATAGTCCTTGTCGAGACAACAACCATTTCATCTTATGGCCTGCTTGGTGAGCCCCACATGCCCCAGCATGTGTAGTCGAAAGGGCTATGTATGCTTCAGTTTCACTTAAACATTTCAGCAACACCCCTTCAGGCGTCTTCTTGAATAACTCATTACCCATGAGTACAAAACTCAACGCCCTATATTTTGTTTTTCGTTCTGTCGGAGCTCCTGGATTTTGAAGATAGTCCACAATGGGTTTCCTCCAATCTTGCTCTGACAAATTATCAATGAACGAAATCTCGAAGTTTGAGTGATCAGCATATCCTAGCCTCGTCGATTCCAAGTCTGTTGGTGATAGACAAGTTGCTCTTATCTTCTCTCGAACTTCGATTGCTCTTTGTAATCTCGTTTTTGAAATCTTATACCCAGATGCAATCTGTGCCAAGTCATTGGCTATTTGATTTTCGACTCTGGGTATGTGTCGAATATTGACACTTTCAAATTGTTTCAATAAACGATTTGCTATCACAAAGTACATAATGAGATTCTCTCTTATGCATTTATATTCCTTTGTGACTTGCTTGATGACTAACTCTGAGTCTCCCATTATTTCGACTCGAGTTGCCCCCAATTCCAACAATATTTCAAGGCCAGTAATTAGAGCTTCATACTCAGCCTCGTTGTTCGAACAAGAACCTTCGATTTGGTACTTGAATGTTGTTGGAATTTTATCTGGAGAAATAATCAAGACTCCTACTCCTGTTCCATTTTTATGGCTGGAACCATCGAAGTAGAATTTCCAAGGTTCTATCTCCACATAGTTAATATCCTCGACTTGAATAGAATGGTCGACTATGAAATCTGCAACCACTTGTCCTTTCACTGCCTTAAGAGGCATAAAGGTCAAGGAGTATTCAGTTAATGCTAATGCCCACTTGCCAATTCGACTATGCAAGATAGGTTTCGACAACGTATATTTGAAAACATCAAAATGAGACGAAACGTAAACATCAACTGGTTTTATATATTGTTTGAGCTTTGTACAAGAGAAATACAGACATAGACACAATTTTTCAACTTCGCTATATCTAGTTTCTGCATCATTCAAAACTCGACTGAGATAATAAATGGGTCTTTCGACTCCATTCTCATCCTCTTGGGCTAACATACTTCCCAGAGTTTTGTCAGATGCAGCTATGTACAATCTCATACTCCTATTACTACAAGGAGGCACCAAAATAGGTGGCTTAGTGAGGTACCCTTTGATTTTGTCGAAGGCTTCTTGTTGCTCTTGCCCCCATTCGAACCCCTCTTTATTCAGTCGAAGTAAGGGTGAAAAGGCCTGAGCTTTCCCACTTAGGTTAGATATAAACCTTCTCAAGAAATTTATCTTGCCTAAGAGGGATTGCAATTCCTTCTTATTCGATGGCGCTTTCGCTTCCAAAATTGCCTTCGTCTTGTTCTGATTTATTTCGATTCCTTTCTTGTGGACAACGAAACCCAAGAAATCTCCAGCTTTCACACAGAACGCACACTTCAAAGGGTTCATCTTCAGACCATGTTCTCTCATTCTTTCGAATGATTGTCGAAGGTGGTCAATGTGACTCTTCCTGGAAACAGATTTTATAACAATATCATCAATATAAACTTGCATAAAAGTGTTAATAAAATCATGGAAGATAGTATTCATTTCTCGCTGGTACGTTGCCCCAGCGTTCTTTAGGCCAAAAGGCATCACTACCCATTCGTAAGTGCCTAAGGCCCCAGGGCATCGAAAAGCTGTTTTCGACACATCCTCTTCAGCAATGAATATTTGATTATATCCTGAATAACCATCGAGCATACTCAGGTATTCGTAGCCAGCGGCAGAATCGACTAGCATTTCCGCCACAGGCATTGGATATTCATCTTTGGGGGTAGCAGCATTCAAATCTCTGAAATCTATGCACACCCTTAATGTGCCATTTTTCTTAATTACTGGCACAATATTTGCAATCCATTCGACATACCTTGTAACACGGATGAATTTGCATTTCAGAAGTCTTTCGACCTCCGTTTTAATCTTCGACAAAATTTCTGGAGCGAAGCGTCTTGGATTTTGCTTGATTGGCTTCTTTCCAGGTTTGATTGGCAACTGAAGTTCTACCAATCCTCTGTCGAGACCAGGCATTTCGTCATAATCCCATGCAAAACAGTCTTTAAACTCTTTCAGCAAATGGATTACTTCCAACCTAAGTTCTGGATCAATTTTGGCGCTGATGTAAGTTGGCCTATTCTCTGATCCTTCGCCTAAGTTGATTTCTTCTAAAGGGTCTTGTGCTAACATCTTAATGTTGTTCGCCAAGGGATCCTTTTCGAAGCCCAAAGGCTCATCGTCATAGATGGCGTCGAGCCTTTGTTCCTGCATTTCATCTGGCATGATATCAGGAGGTCTTGGATCGAAATCCTTTCCTGGGCCGACAGCAGATAATTGTTGATCATTGGCCTGTGTGGCCATGTACTTTACTTCGGCTTCGAGAGCCGTTATCATCTTGGTTTCGGCCACATAAGCCGAAATTCGCTTCAGAGATTGTGACTCAGTCATTATCACTGAATTCACTTCCCCAACCAGTTGGTTGGATATCAGTTAGCCCACTGAAGTCTATGTGGGACAAGTCTTCTCTGTCCCATTGGAAACCATGCTCAGGATGTAGGTATAGGGAACAAAAGGTGTTTGGCGCTGGCGCCATGTCGAAGTCAGGAGTTGGACATGGCCCTATGTGAGCCAAGTTTTTGTCGAAATCTGTTACACCCAAGTGATTTACTTCGCCAAGGTAGTAACTTTGATCCGCCTCTATGTTTTCGACCATCCCATCTGGACGCCATAGAAGCAGCCTTTGATGCATCGATGAAGGCACAGCACCTACACCATGAATCCACTCACGGCCTAACAAAAGGTTGTAGTTAGGTTTGGCCGATATGACCATGAACATTGTTGGTCGAAGGATCGACCCAACTTTTATGTTGAGCTGGATCACTCCCATGGTGGTCCCAATGCCTCCCTCATAGTTGGACAGGACCATATTGTGAGGTTTGATTTCTTCATCCCTTTTGCCAATCTTCCTTAGCATAGAATGAGGGATAATATTGATGGTGGCCCCACAGTCGACCAATATTTTGTTCACAGTGGTCTCTTCGAGCTTAGCCCTTATGAATAAAGGTTTGAGGTGATTCTTCATCGCCTCTGTAGGTGGCTCGAAGAAGCCATTTTGTTCCTCTGTAGTGCCATTGTCCATGACAAAATAGCACACTGGCCTGTGTTTGGCCATTTCTTGTTCCACCTCCCAGTCACTGACTTCGACTTCTACTTGTCGATTGAATTCCCTGGGCAGTACTGAAACAATGTTCACCATTATATCCAAAGTATCGTCGGACTCAGCATCATCTTCGTCTTCGACTTCACTTTGATTAGGCCAAACTAGCCTGCTGGTAACTGGTTCTCTCTCAAGAGGCTTTCTTTGTTTCCTTTGAGGCACATTCGAACTAGTTTCTGCCTTAGGTTCGTTGGCAGCCTCTCTTTCAGCTTTTCGCCTTCTTTGATATCTCCTCCATTGGGATCTCGACATAGGATTTTTTCCCTTGTAGTTGCTGGACACTTGAGCAACCTTGGGTGCAGCAACTTGAGGATCTTTCTTCTGAATTAAAGAGGAACCTCTTGGCACTTCGAAAGAATGCCATTTCTCTTCGCTTGGCCTTTTGCGGCCAGATGTTTTGTACCAAGTGTCTACTGGTACATTTGTTGGAGGCCTAAAAGTCAAAGGCCTCTTGTCTTGATTAGAACTCCTTCTGGGATCATGTCGAAGGTCAGCATTCTCCCTTCTCTTGTTCGCTGCTCTCACGCCTTGTATGTGCTCAGCAGCTTTTTTATCAAAGATAGAACTGCATCTTGGACACAGCATCACCTCTGATTTCTTCTTCTGGCATCTTTGTAAAAAATCTGCCAAGTTTTCGTTTTCCCTAGGGAAAGCCGTTTTATTTGCCTGCTCTTGCCTTATGGCTTCTTCTGATGCTTTAGGGTCAGAAAGTTCAACCATGTTGATATTCATTGTATCCTTATTAGCAAGAGTTAGTTGCTTCATTTGTGTCTCCAGATTCTCCGTCTGGCCTTGTACAGTGGCCAAGTGGGAACTGGGCTTTGGTCCAGTTTTTTGTGCTTCAGCAGTCTTCGACTTCGGGCCTTCGACCGCTTTCTGGACAGCCTCAATTGTCTTCCTGGATAAATTTCCAGAAAAACTGCCAAAGATTGGCATGTTGATGTGGTCCTTTGAGACTTCGACCATGGTAATGCCTGGCTTCTTCGACTGGATCCTGGTTGCCTCTATCATGTTCACCTCAGAGGGTTCTGCATAGTGGGCTTCAGCCTTCAGTGGATTGGAGTCGACAGCCATGGGGGATTTGTCAGCAAACTTTAATCTCCCTTCCTCAATAGCGTCTTGCACAAGATTCCTGAAAAGAAAACATTGAGAAGTTTTATGGCCCAGAAAATTATGATATTTGCAAAAACCTCTCTTCTTTCTTTGATCAAGAGGAGGCACTTTTACCCCAGGGGGTACTATCATTTGGCCATCTTTAACTAGCAAGTCGAATATTTCATCACATTTTGTGATGTCAAAACTATAAGTCTTTTTTGGGAACCTATCGTTGGTCCTGTCTGGACCAATGGGATTTTTCCCATTCGAGGGGACTAACTGTTTACAAGAGTATGGAGGCCCTTGTTTTAGTTCTGCTAAATCGACTTCTCCTTCTTCGACAGCTAAAGTATCGTCGAAGGATTCTAGATCTTCGTCATCCATCTCAACGTACGCTATTCTCTCTCTCTTGTGAGTTTTCGTTGCCTTAGCTTTTTCAGCTTTGAGGCGTTCGACTTGTCGAACTCTATCGGCCAGTTGGGCCATGTCTCTTAGGTACTGGGTATCTAGCTTCTTCCTAATGGAATAATCTAGACCGCCTGCGGCTATTTCGACCAGCTCATGTTCTGGCACCTGTGTAAAACATCTCGCCTTAAGCAACCTAAACCTATTCAGATATTCGTCTATAGGTTCAGTGAAACGTCTCTTCACACTCGCCAGTTCTTTCAGGCTTATCTTGGTTTGCCCCATATAGAATTGTTCATGGAACAATCTTTCCAATTGGGTCCAATTGTGGATCGAATTCGGGGGTAGAGTTGTGAACCAAGTAAAAGCGTTCTTGGTTAAGGAACTAGGGAAGTATTTGATCCTTAGGTTTTCATTATTTGAAATGTCTCCTGCTTCGATCAAATATCTTGCCACATGCTCGACAGTAGATTCTGTCGTGTCCCCAGAGAACTTAGTAAATTTGGGGACTTTGCTTCTAGGAGGTACGTCAGTTTGTAACACATATTCTGACAATGGAGATGTAAAGTTGGGCCTTCGAAAGCCCATGTTCATTCCATTCTGAGTCATGATCCTTTCGATCATGGTTGCCAGATTGTTTTCCAAACCCATGTTTTGGTATTGGACATGCTGAACCACTTCGTCAGCATTTTGGTTTCTGTTAACTAACCTTACCTCTGGGGCTATTACCCTAGGTTCTTCGACAGGTTGTTCTACAGGCTGTTGAGCCTGATTGATGGTGGTTTCTTCCTCCACAAATATCCCCTGATTTCCTCTTACTTGCGCCCTTTGGGGCTGTCGAATAGGTGGGGGTACTCCAAAGAAGTCAGCCAAACGCGTCATTTGCGCTGTAACTTGCTGATTCGATTGAGTAGTATTTTGTATTAGAGGATTTAGCACTGTACTCAAAGTTTGTGCCAACATCTGCACCATATCATGGTTGCTTTCGTCCATCTGTTGCCTCAAGACTGTTGTCGAGGCATTTGTAAGGCCATGGGCTACTTGGGACGTTCCTCCTAAGAGTTGGGTCCTATTTCTATTCGCCATGCCTACTCCAGAGCCTTGGAGTGGCGAAGAGGCACTCACGAAAGGGTCTGAATAAGTGGACGCAGCATTCGTCAGGCTTGCCACTTCAGAAGTTGGCATACCATAGAATGGAATAAATCCTGGGGGAACCACAGGCCTTGTGCCTATATTTCCCCTTGGAGGGGGGGTTCCCAAAGGTATTCTGGGGCCTGTAAACGAAGTTATTGGCCCTGTGGTTGTGACTGACACTGCTGGTGTCGAACCAACATTCGTCGCTTCACTCACGGTCATATTAACCGTTGCTCCCACACTCGTTTGTGGAATTTCATTGTTGTTTGGCGGATTCGCCATCTCTTCCCTTCTTCTGGCAGTATTGTTATCGTTGGTGTATATTCTACCACTCCTCAATAACATACAACTCGAAAAGATGAGATTATTTTTCAACAATCAACACACAGTCCCACCAGGTGTGCCAATTTGTTTACCTAGGGTTTTGGTAAACAACCGCTGATCCTCCAAATGGTTACTTATTTGGTTACTCACAGGATCGATCAGATTGATTCTATGGACATAGGTTGATTTTGAAGTTTGATTAAAGTGGATAAGGCTTTAAGTAAATTATTTAAAGTAAATTGCATAAAGGAAATGCTTGATAAAATAAACAAGGCTTTAAAGTAAAGGTTCGACAGGAATTTGAAGGGGAAAAGCATGTAAAATACTGGAAAAGTAAATGACTTTAATTGATAAAATTGGTGTTTCACACATACATTTCTCAACAATTCTTTCGCTCACACTGGGTACTTGAATCTAAATGAGTGACTATGTATTTTTTGTGAACACCCACGAGAAACTACATGTCTATTCCTATTTATACAAAACATTCCAAGTAACCGTCGGGCAGTTACACTGCTTCGAGATTAAGCCACTTGGCACGTTCTCCATGCTCGACACTCCAGATCCTTGCACGTTTGCACGTAGTAACTGCTGGAAACCGTTTTCCCTCCAAAGCTTTGAATTTCAAACTGCTCCACTCTGGACCATCGAACACTTTCATCAAGAAACGTCTTCGACGAAAACTCCTTCGACGTCGAAGGCAATCAGCCTTCTTCCTTGGAAGAAATCTTCTAAGTATTTTACCATCTTTCGACGGACACTTCGACAGGCTTAGCCAGTCGAAAGCATCTTTCAGCTTTTAATGGCTGCCATCAATCAAAACAAAGGTGTCGAATTTAGGAGCCAACACATGCATATACGCATCATATCACACAATCTCATTTATTTTTGAGAACATCATGACATCATGCATTTCATACATCATGACATTGCATACAACTGATGTTTTGCCTTTTCAGGAAAAAGGACAATCCAAAGATAATTACTATCAACCGTCGCAATTCCATATTCGATACCTGTATCCATCCAGGGCATATCTATAGACGACCAATTCCAGATTCGATTCCTGTATCTAGCCAGGGCATATCTGTGAGTAACTGATTGTAGATTCGACACCTGTATCCAGCCAGGGCATGTCTGCATAAAGAGTTTAGAGATTCAATTCCTGTATCCAGCCAGGGCATATCTGTAGATGACCAATTCCAGATTCGATTCCTGTATCTAGCCAGGGCATATTTGTAGACGACTAATTCCAGATTCGACACCTGCATCCAACTAGGGCATATCTGTGAGTAACTGATTGTAGATTCGATTCCTGTATCCAGCCAGGGCATGTCTGCATGAAGAGTTTAGAGATTCGACTCCTGTATCCAGCCAGGGCATATCTGTAGACGACCAATTCCAGATTTGATTCCTGTATCCAGCCAGGGCATATCTGTGAGTGATTTGATTGTAGATTCGATACCTGTATCCAGCCAGGGCATATCTTAGACGAAAAGTTCCGGATTCGATTCCTGTATCCAGCCAGGGCATATCTGCATGAAGAGTTTAGAGATTCGATTCCTGTATCCAGCCAGGGCATATCTGCATGAAGAGTTTAGAGATTCGATTCCTGTATCCAGCCAGGGCATATCTGTAGACGACCAATTCCAGATTCGATTCCTGTATCTAGCCAGGGCATATTTGTATACGACTAATTCCAGATTCGACACCTGCATCCAGCCAGGGCATATCTGTGAGTAACTGATTGTAGATTCGATTCCTGTATCCAGCCAGGGCATGTCTGCATGAAGAGTTTAGAGATTCGACTCCTGTATCCAGCCAGGGCATATCTGTAGACAACCAATTCCAGATTCGATTCCTGTATCCAGCCAGGGCATGTCTGTGAGTGATTTGATTGTAGATTCGATACCTGTATCCAGCCAAGGCATATCTTAGACGACAAGTTCCGGATTCGATTCTTGTATCTAGCCAGGGCATATCTGCATGAAGAGTTTAGAGATTCGATACCTGTATCCAGCCAGGGCACATCTGTAGACAACCAATTCCAGATTCGATTCCTGTATCCAACCAGGGCATATCTGTGAGTAACTGATTGTAGATTCGATACCTGTATCCAGCCAGGGCATATCTGCATAAAGAGTTTAGAGATTCGATACCTGTATCCAGCCAAGGCACATCTGTAGAAGACCAACTCCAGATTCGATTCCTGTATCCAGCTAGGGAATATCTGTGAGTATTTGATTGTAGATTCGATATCTGTATCCATCCAGGGCATGTCTGCATGAAGAGTTTATAGATTCGATTCCTGTGTCCGGCCAGGGCATATCTGTAGACGACCAATTCCAAATTCGATTCCTGCATCCAGCCAGGGCGTATCTGTGAATAACTGATTGTAGATTCGATACCTGTATCCAGCCATGGCATGTCTGCATGAAGAGTTTAGAGATTCGATTCCTGTATCCAGCCAGGGCACGTCTGTAAGCAACCTTTTGAAGTTCCAGACTCAATTCTTGTATCTAGCCAGGGCACATCTGTGAGCAATTGATTGTGGATTTGATACCTGTATCTAGCCAGGGCATATCTGCATGAAGAGTTTGAAGATCAACACCTGTAACAGGCCAGGAAACCATCTTCCTTTCTCAAAGTACGCAAGTTCTCACTAAGGAATCTCTTACGCGATCGACACTTTTGGATGGCATCTATAAGCCCATCTCCACAACTATCCATCACATTTCCAAATGGCATCTATAAGCCCATTCCCGACAAGGTCCTGTCACATCTCCAGATGGCATCTTTAAGCCTATCCTCCTGTCCACCATCTTCCCAAATGGCATCTGTAAGCCCATTCCCTACATCACAGTGCCGATATTCTACTATGCGAGTGCAAATTTCTGGGCACTCTAGTGTTCAATCATCTTCCACCTTCGGATCACGAAAGGCACACAAGCCAATCTACATCCTCAGGTCTAAGAAGATTGAACAGGGGCAACTGTTGTACCCCAAAATTTGCCCTCCCATATTCTTCATAGTTTTGACAAGCATCATCTCAATTTGCTCAAGTCTACTCAAGGATTGCACAGTCAACCACCCTCCTAAGCCAGTCAAATTAGGGTTTTGGTTCTTGCAAGGAAGTTGAGGTTTTCAAGGGCTCAATCAAGTCACATATGCCTATACACATTATCAATCATCCCCATGTCAAGTTGCAAGACTCACAGCATCAAGTTGCACAGTCAAAAGCCCTAGTTGCTCCACAATCAACTGTAGGGGTAAAATGGTCATTTGGCAGTCAAAAGTCAAAATTTTTGGTCAACATATTATTTTGAAGCCACAATCATCATTTGATCAAGTCTTGATCATGATTCCACAAGAATGGCTCAAAAATCATCAAGATGCAAAAGTTTCCATTTTTGGACAGCTGAAAAGTCAACTGTAACTTGACCAAGGCATAACCTTTTCATGGTTCATCAGAAAAATCCCATCCAATGCTCATTTTGAAGGGGAGGACATTTCCTACAACTCATATTCACATTCCAAGTCCAAGAAATGCTCTCACAAAAAGTTATCAATTTCAACATTATAGGTCATTTTCAAAAGTCAACAAAAAGGCATTTTAAGTCAAAGACCATAACTTGAGATTGATAAATCAAAATGACATGGGACCAAAGGCATTGGTTAGAGGACTTCAATACCTTTCCAAAATGTCCAAGAACATGTTCATAGATTCAAAATTGAGCAAGATATGCATTGGAGAAGTTGGGAAATGTTTGTGAAATGGCAAAAGTCAACTATCCTTGAAACTTCAATTTTTGACAAAAGGGTCCACTTTCTTCCACTTGATTCAGCCTTGTCATGCCATACACGTGTCCCATGATTAATTTCAAGATTAAACATTTATTTTTCCATTTTATTTAATTTTTATTGATTTAATTCATTTTAAATCCATAAAAATTCAAATAAAATCTAAAAGTTAATGGAATGGCATATTTTTGGTTTGAATAGCTTTTATGTATGATGAGCCAACTACCAAATTCGTGTAAGGCTATTTTGTGCACAAAATCATGGTTTTGAACCAATTTTGGAAAGTCCTTTAATGGTGATAAACCAAAATCTCAAGACATCAATACAATGGATCATTGGCTCAGTTGCTGACCTAAATGCATTCCCATACATATGCTGAACCAAAACCTAATCCATTTCACGTGCAAAAGCTGCTACAGAGCCATAAACCAATTCCAAAAAAACTCAAGAAAATTCAAAACTGAAATCCACCTTCCAACGTAATTCCAAGCCTTTTTTCATTTCTAACACTTTGTTGGAACTCTCAGGAGTCTTTTGGAATCAAAATCAAGGGCTGAAGCTTGAGAAATCACGCCAAACAAGATCACGGTTTGTCAATATTTTTCAAAATCGAAACTCCCAATTCATGAACATTTGATGTGATTTAAAGCTTGTTTTACATTGTTTGCATCCATACAAAGCTATTGATATCAATTAATTGGATTATCATGTATAGGATTGTGATTTGCCATTAACGACTTTTAGGGTTTTTGAGTTTGTGAATTAGGGCTTTGCTGCCCAGGCAAAATTGGACTATCTCACGCACATGGTTGAACTCAGGAAACCAAGACGAACCAATCCCAACCCTCGCGAACAATTTATATACAACATAGGCCTGTTCGCTATTTTTTGTCCATGCAGGTTGTGGGGGTTTAAAACCCCCGCTAACTAATTTGTTTTACAGGAAAAAAGGAAGGAGACGATGACGTGCTGATCTCTGAGTGGGTGGTTCAAATGGCGCACGCTTTTTTTTTTGTTTCAGCATGTGACTTGTCTTTCTCATGTTATATTTGTTTCTTATTTTATTAACAAACGCGCATAAGTGGTCTAGTGGAAGAGCAGGTGGCTGTTGACCATTGGGACCTGGATTCGAATCCCAGGTCCCCCCAAAATTCCATATTATTTTTTCTAATGCGTTCTTGTGTAGGTTTCCAAATAATGAGCACCATAAACCTCACAAATCAGGGCGCCAAGTGTCTCAAAAGACAGATCCAAAGGCCAAAGGATGATCCATACCATGTTCCCAGTCAATGCTTCCACGCCTGATCCAGAAGTCAACGCAGACTTGGCCATCAATGGGCCTGGAAATTTCTAAACACACACTCAATTCTGGCCCAACCCCCCCCCCCCCCCCCCCCCCCCTTTGGGTTTGCTTTTTTTATTTATTTTTCTTTCTTTTAATTGCTTTATTTATTTCTATTGTTTTTTTTTATTAATTACTCCTCAGCAAATTATTTAACCTTTTCATAATAAAAATATAAAAAAAACTAATATTATTATTATTTATTAATTTCATATTATTTTTTGTAAATAAATTATAATTAATTAATTAGTTTAAATAGGCAACTTTAATCTTCTTCTTAATAACTAAAATAAATTTAGAACTAGTTTTTTTTTTCTTTTGACTTTTAATTTCTTTTATTTTTATTTTCATTAAAAACATAAAAATTCAAAAAAAACATTTTTTTTCTTTTAATAAATAATTAATTAATTAGTAATTAGGCTTAATTTTTAATTAATTGCAAAAAAGGGACAAAAATTCAATTCTTTCTCAAAAAGGGTCAAAACCCTCAGGACGTCTCGATTCATTCTTTCGCGCGCAATTTATTTTAATTCATTATATTTTTGTATCTGCTCAGGAAATGTAATAGTTAATTAGGACCTCCTTTATCGCTTTATTTATTTTCTCGCACTTTATTTCCAAACGGGTTTTTGTTTTTTGGCGATGTATAAACCCGCGCCTTGTAATAGCTAGATTTATTTTCCGCACTCCTAACTGTTAATTATGCCTGCAAAAATGTATGACAAATAAAATCAATCTGTAGCTCACAAATAACATGCAAAGACAAACATTAACTGAAAAACAACACACATGCACATGGCACCCCTAGGGTACGCCTCACTGGTTGCCTCGACGTGGTCATCAAGTATAGGGTGTCTTAGAGGTCGCCCTCCTGTCTAAAGATCCAGTTGCCTCGAAACAATTGCCTCGGATAAAAAGGATCTAGGACATTAGGGTTACCGCTAAGGCGTCCTACCATTGCTTTGGTGACCACACATGTCCCCATAATCGAATTGACCCGAATAACTCCAACGACAGTGCTACCTACTTCTCAATAGTGGGACAGTACTGTCTAAAGGACATTTACACAGCTTAATTTCTTTTGAGTAGGTAGAGGTTCTCAGGTACTTGCTCTTTCAAAAAATAAAAATACTTTTCACACCTACACTTTCAAAAAGTTTTCAAACAAATACTTCATACACTCTTGAGGACTGATACAAGAGTCACCTAGAAGTTTTTCAAAACAAACTTTTTCAAAGCCCACATACATTTGAAAAGCAAACAATTTTTGAAAACATAGTGAGCAAGTACCTAAGAGCCCGTGGATAACCACGGATAGAAAGGGTGCTAACACCTTCCCTTTCTATAATCTACCTCCCGAACCGAGAAACATCTCGAAAAGGAATTTTGATGTGCTTTTGTCCTTTCCTTATTGGAGAACATAAAAGACGATGGCGACTCTTGCTTACCGCGATATTTCGCGAACCAGCATTCTAAAACAGTCAGTTCTATTTCCACCGATCACACTCCTCTAATAGGCATGTGGTACCAAAAGTTTGGATTTTCGACTTACGTTACAGATTTATCCACATCTCAAATCTCCTCTTTCGACTGAAAAACAAACACTAAGATGCCTTTATGAGTGAACTTGAGAATTTCCCAAATATCTTTGGCCACCCGTGATAATGAGTATGAAAATGAAACTTGTAAATACCATTGATTATGAAATTATCACATTCAAAGTTACATAGAAACAACTCATGCTCCACTCTTCAATTTCTTTAAAACCAGGAATCTCCTATCGTGATAATTCTTCAAAATCGGTTGTCCATTGATAACCAAAACATAATTATTCCAGTTTTCCTTAATTTATTTATTGCTTCACATTATTTCATACCATAATACACGTTTTGGAAAGAAAATCTCATTATAATAATACCCTAATTAAATATTATAATTCATATTTACATCCAAAATATTTTGAGTTCTGTGAATATCACACTGGAAAATAGACCTTTGCACTTTCTATTCTCTTTATTCCTTTAACCAAATTCATGTATTTATTTATTTCCTCCTTCACCAAGTGATTGATTGTTTCATTCGTGTCACAACCTCCACCATCTCGGGTTTCTTCTTCCTTGATAAGTTGATTAATCCCCTTTTTTCTCTTCCTTTGTTTTTCCCCAATTTTGACCAAACCCTAGATTTCATTTTCTATAAATTATTAAATTAATATTATTTAAACGCATTCATTTCGTCAATCGTTAAATACCTAATCCAATTTCTCTTTCTTTATTGGTTATCTTGCGGTCCTTTCTGATAGTATCAAATCCTATTATTGCAAAACACATATTGAAAGACAATGGAAAGACTTATTCTAAGGTAATCAAATCAACATTAAAAAATGATTTACAATATACAATTGTTTTTATGCTTTGCCACTTCTTTCTTACATTGTTTGTTACTTCTCTATATGCAGGGTATCTTGGCTGAGATCTTGGATTTCGTAATGGGGAAAGGGCTTTTTTACTCTTCTATTCTTGTAGGTGTTTGATTAATCGATTGTTGTATTGATTTTAGTTTAATTTTTTTCTTTGTTTTTCAGGATGAATCTGACTACTAAAGTTGCTACTCTTGCAAGAAGAAGAAGCTTAGCAGTATTTGCCATAGAATAATAATTATATGTTAGTAGATTTTGATGAATTTAGAAGACATTTTAGATCCACACATTTATTTGTGATGTGATGAACAGTTTAGTGCCTTAGGCATATACTTAAGTTTAGGTTCAAACTCAGTTTAATATGATACAATTATTTTATTTCTCTATGGAATTCTGTTGTCATATTCTTATGAATAAAATATTTCACTACATTCTCTCAATTCAAACGTTGTTAATAGGAAACATTTTATGTAATCGATATATTAATTTTTTAAATAGGAATGAAATGAGATTAAAATATAAAATATTAAAGAGTATACTAAAAATATAAATATTAATTTTTTGTTAAAACTAAAAAAAACTGATTATTTTATTTTATTTTTTTCAAATAAAAAGTAAAATTTCTTAAAATAAATCTTCAAAACTCTAAAAATATGTTCCTAAAAAGATTAGATTTATAATTTACCCAATCATAAATAAGATTATCCCATTATTAAGTAATATCATATTTTGATTTTAAAATGTAACATATTCCCATTGGAATTTATTCAAATTCTTGGAATTATATTTGTTTTTGTGAACACAAGTAATATCATTAATGGTTACACGGATTAGATATCTCTCTGCATTCCTGTCCTTCTATTTTCAATACAATAAATTAAATTAGAAGGGTGTATTTTATTTATTGTCCATGAAAATACCAAATGTATTATACAAAGAAAGAATTAATACTTGCCATTTTATTTCATTTTTTGTTTTAATTCAAAATATTATTGATTATCAGATGCAGCACATTAGAAATTGCACAAAGTTTTTTCGACACCCGTAATCATATTTCTTACGTATCTCATTTATATTTAATGTTCCTTCTCATTCCTTAAACCAATTAATTTAATCTTCAACAATATATTATTTTTTTAATTGAACAGAAATAAGAACTTTCTCATTTACTTTCTAATATTATTTTCTAAAAAAGACAGTAATTGAGTGATAATAAATAATATCTAAATTTTAATTTATAAAAAATTGTTAGTATTATTTTTATAATAAAATATTATAAATATTTATTTTTTATAAAAAACCCGGACAATAAAGATGAATACACAAATTTCATACGATAGTTTTTGTCCAGTAAAAATATGTAGGTATTGGTTATATTTTTATTATTCTTTTTTATTTGTTTTGGAGTGTGTATTGTATCAAGAAATCTCATTAAAAATCCGTTTTTAATGTAATATTGGAATTTACTATTTCATTTATTGTCTTAAATAGTCTTTTCATTTACCAACGTATAAATAAATAAATAGAGATAGATTTTATGTATCTAATAAACAAAAATTACACTTTTTAAATTGAGTACAAAATCAATGACTATTAATATAAAATTAAACCATATTTATTTATTTATTTATTATTATTATTATTATTATTATTATTATTATTATTATTATTATTATTATTATTATTATTATTTATGTATATTGTCAAAACAAACTCTTTGGAGTTAAAAATTAAATAAATTTCATTAATCTGTTTCTTATCATCCTAAAATAATATAAACGGATTTTTATATATTTTTAAAAGAAAAAGTTATATTTAAAATGTGTCAATAATTCATGAAATTAAAGGTTAAAATATGAAAGTTGCGTAGTAGTTGTCTAGGCATACAAAAATGTAAAACTATAATTAATTTATCTTTTACTTATCATTTTATAAATAAATTAAAAAGTTAAATTTATTATTTAAGAGAGTCGCAAAATTATATGTTTAAATTTTGAAACTTAACTGTGTTTAAATTTATTATGATAAAATCATATAATATCAACCGTATCCATAAATTTACAATACAAAAGAATTTAAAAATTATAAGTATGACCGACGGTCAGACCTATTTTTCAGACAGACCAAAAAAATATTTACTTCAATTAAACATATATTAGAGATCATATGTTTAATGAGTTCTTAATTACTTTAGCATATAATTTCTAAATTACTACACAAATTTAATAAATATAATATTATTTAATTTTTAAATCTAATCTAATTATTATCAATTTTTTCCACCATATATATATATATATATATATATATATATATATATATATATATATATATATATTTGGGAGAAATAAAAACATATATTAAAACTAAAAACACTAAGATACAAAGTGATCACACATATTCAATCTTCCGAGAGACAAAAAAAAAAAAAGAAAACTTAATAATTACAAAACCATTAATTTAGCTAACTTCTTTCTAACTTTGGGTATACACCCCTCTCTCTATAGACTAAATTGTCTATCACTATTCCCTATATATGATAATAGCAATTATCAAATATATGTATATCTTGACAACTACTACAATTTGATAAATTAAATTAATATTTATATGACAATCATTATTAAAATATTATTTTTTCTGTTAATTCGTATATATTTTTATATAAGTTTTTTAACAATAACTATATAATAATATATTAAATATTTATATCGATTTTTCGCGACCCGTACGAATGCATGAAACCTTTACTAGTTATCTAATAAAACCCGTGCAACGCACGAGTGGTTTACCTAGTTATAGTCAAAATTAGTGAATTCATATAAAAAAAGATATAAGTTAAAAAAATAGGGACTTTGTTAAACTTGATCTTTGTTTTTGATAATTATTTAAATAATTTGATTAGTTAAATAAAATTAAGAAAAAATTAATTATTTAAAAAATAGAAACTTATTTTTTAATTAGAGTGCTTTTTCTAATAATAATTATATCAATATGACTGGGAAAATTTTAAAATATTATGTATAAAAATCAATTTTAACAAATATAAAGTAAAAAAAATAGTATGATAATTTGACTTTTTATTAAAAAAATATTAATACAATGTTTTATTAAAATTAATTATAATGTAACATCTTATGATATATCATTTTTCAATCAAAATTAAAAATAAAATTAAAAATAATTTTGAAAAATAAGTAATTCAAAATTTATATAAAAATATGATTAAAGTAGTAAATACTTTTATTATCATCATTGTGGTGTATTATTTACAATTTTAGTGATTATTAAAATGAAATTCATTTTTTATTTTTATATATTATATTAATTATAATTTTAGTGACCATTAAAATAAAAATTAAAGAAAATGTAATTATATAATGTAAGAATTAAAGTTTAAAAATGAGGAGTTCAAAAAAATGAAAAATGTATTTTAGTAATTCATTTATTCAACTATTTTATTTATTTTTAAATAATATTCAAATTTTAAGATCAATTAATAAAATTGTGACCAAATAATTTTTGTATATAATGATTTATTAGGAATGTAAAACAAATTACATTAAACTTTTATTTTGTGAAGAAATAATTCAATACAACAATATACTTTCTTTGAATCAATTAAATAATTATTTATAGTTATTGAATAAATTATCTACTTATTATATGTTCTTACTTCTATATATTTAGTTTTATTTATATTATTAATATTTATTAATATATATCCAGAAAATTTTTGTTCATGTATCAACTGAATTAAAAAATACTTTTATTTTTCGAGTTTTACTTTAGATATCAAATTGACTCTATAATTCTTGTACTAATATTCTAATAAATTGTATCCAAAAATTAATTATTCAAAAGATTAACATACTATTTTTTTTATAATTATAAAATTGAAAATATTTTAATAAATACATGTGTATCATAAATTGATTTTTTTATAAAAATAATAATTATGATAAATAGGTTATAACTCATTCATTATGTAACAGATATTATGTAACAGGCATGTAACTAATAGTCTTATAATTTTTTTATTATGCAAATTTATATAAAATAAAGATAATGAAAAGTTTTTGAAACTGAAGTAAAATAAAAAAAAAAATGAGACGGAATAAAGAATGACTACTAAATAATTAAGAATTAAAAAAATAATTAATTAAAAAAATAAAATATATTTTAAAATTATTACTTAAGTTTGGTTGTTTCTTGAAAGTCATCATATCATTATATATGTAGATTCTTTTGCATGTACATGTAAATTTCTATTTTTATTTGATTTTATTGTTAAATCGATCAATTGTACTTTAATATATTTGATATGGATATATCACCATGTCTATATTTCAACTTTGATATGTAATATATTTTAATAAGAAAAGAATATTATAATAATCGCAAGTAAAATAATTAAAAACTCAATTCACTTTTATCTATGAAATCAAATATTAAATGTAATACATATCAAAATGAAATAATAATAATTAGACATACAAATAAAAGTTATATTGATACTCCAACAAATTATTATAAAAGAGTGTGTCTAAAATATTCAGTAAATTAATATAGGATTAAATGCACAATTCTTCTTGTAATATAGGCGAGTTTTAGTTTATCTCATTTAATTTTTTTTTAAATATATATATATATATATATATATATATATATATATATATATATATATATATATATATATATATATATATATATATATATATATATATATATATATATATATATATATATATATATATATATATATATATATATATATATATATATATATATATATATATATATATATATATATATATATATATTGAATTACCTTCTAAACTATAATTTTAACACTAAATCTACGAGAGTAAATAAAAAAAATATTTTACACGGGGTAATTTTTGCATTTAGGCGACAAAAGAATTAGTATTTTAAAATTTCAAGGAATATTTAAAAAAATAAATTAAACGGGGTAAAACGAAACTCACTTATATTACAAAGCGAATTGTGCATTTAATTCATCAATATAAGTGTTCTGGACTGGGCCGGGCTGACCCAAAAGCAAGGATGAAGGCCCAATCCAAACGGCCCTGCAGGGGGTCGCGCCGACCAAGAAGCTACAGCCGTATCCACGACATCCTCGACTTCAGGCAGTCCAACTCGACTTCAGCTCGAGCACTCCTCGTAGGGCAGACTATGACCATTACGCTATCGTCTGGATTCCGAAAAGACCGCGTCCCCGTCCGTCCGTACTTCTCGCAGAACACCCAGGAAGGAGACCACGTGCGGGTCCCCACTATACAGGTAGAACCTGGCAGTTCCTTCATTGGACCAAACCTGCATGGCCCAATGAAGGGACCTTGGCCCAGCGTTGGGGGCTATAAATACCCTCTGTTCCCAGAGGGTCAGGTATTCATTCTTTACCATACACACACTTTCTTGCCTGCTCGTACTGCCACTTACTTTAGCATCGGAGTGTCTTGCAGGTACCCCCCCCCCCATCTCGTTCAACTTCAGCTCGGAGCCAGTCGTGACGGTCCAAGTTTGATCCGGTAAGATCAGTGGTGCCGTCTGTGGGAACTAGCTTCCCTATCTTGCAAAAACTCAAAGACCAAAGCTCAACTCAACTACCACCGTCATGGCTGACCAAGCTCGCGATGAACAAAACGTCCGCGTCGTCGACACCAACAACGGCCCCCGCGGACAAAAACGGACACCTTGACAACGCTGGTGACCCCGGTCATAACACCATCTCTGTGTCAACTGCCCCCGGGCCTTCAACCCACCGCGACGGAGCTACCGCTTCATCCTCCTCGGTCCCTCCGCCACTCGAAGAAGATGATGCGGCTCTCGCGAACTATCGAGCCGCACAGTTTCAAGAAGTCCCCGTCCCCGCCGGGGCAGATGCCACAATCCGAGTGTTGTTCGCAGCGATCAATCAGACAAACTACCTCATCTTCGCCCAAGGGGAAAGATTGAGGGCACTTGAAGACGATCGAAGACCCCCGAGGAGGCACCGGAGGCCCCAGACTCCACCTCCTCGAGTGACTGAAGTCCACTTCCCATCTCCCCCGCGGAGACATTACAGAGATACCTCTCGAAGCCCGTCGCCCCGTCCAACAGGGAGACGACCCCCTTTGGAGAGGCAGCCCATCATTGAAGCCGGAGGACGCGGCCGCGCCCCCGCGAGACAGGAAAGGAGACACTCTGGAGACGGGCGTGGAAGAATCAACCAACAAGCACCACGCTCGAGAGATTCCCAGCACGACCAGGACCGTCGTGCCCGACAATATTACAGGTCCCCATCCCTGTCCCCGGAACGGAGCGACGAGGACGACCCCCGCGGTCCCCTGTCGCAAGCTATCATGGAGGCGCCCATCCCCCCGGGCATGGATAAGCCTCCACACTTTAAGGAATACAATGGAGTCGCGGACCCGGTCAACCACATAGACGGGTTCGAGGCTATGCTGCACTATCACAACATCGAGGGCCCCATCAAATGTCGGCTGTTCCCCACGACCCTCAGGAAGGCGGCAATGGACTGGTACAAAGGACTCGCCCCGGGGTCAATCACCTCGTGGTGGAACCTGAAGAACCAATTCATCAGTTCATTCACAGCATCTCGGTGACACCCGAAGACCGAGGCGACTCTCGAGGCCATCATCCAGAGACAGGATGAAACCTTGAGAGAGTTCATCAATTGCTTCAACCGCGAAGCCATACAGGTCCCATGCGTGGACCATATGAAGAGATATCTGCTGGAGAGGGGGCTCCTCCCCGGCACGGAGTTCAGAAAGGCTGTGGGCATCGAGCCACCCAGAACATTCGATGCCCTCCTCGAAAAGGCCCGGGCATACATGGATTATAAAGAGAGGAAAGTGGCCAACAGAGCCCGAGACCCCAGGACCCGCGGGGCCAACAGCAACTCGCGCCAGGAAGCTCCTCCTCCTCGACGAACCGGGGAGAAAAGAAAAGAAGACAGACCTAGGGAAGTCCGAGAGCAACGGGGACCCTCAGGGCGTTTTACCGAGTACACTCCGCTCACAGCTTCCCGCGAGCGCATTTTGGCGGAGTGTGCCAGCACGGACTTCAAGGACGGCGGCGTCAAACGTCCCCGACCTGCTCCCGCCAAGCCCGGAGCAGACAAGAACAAATATTGTCAGTACCATATGAGCCATGGTCATCTGACTGAGGATTGCGTCCACCTCAAGGACGCCATTAAAACCCTCATCAAGGGAGGAAGGCTCGCGCAATACCGGCGAAACGACGCTCCTCGCCGTGACGCCCGGGAGACAGGAGAACCAGAGGAAGACGCCCAACCATCTGACGAGTCGGCCCCCATCCAGACCGCCTTCTCCGTGACCAGACCCGAGGACTTCGATGTCCCCGAACACCTGCAGGAGCCGCTCACAACACACAGCAGGTGGGAATATTTCCCCTCCGCCATGGTCATCAACGACGGAGGATTCAACGACTTGACCATTAATTCGGCAAAGAGGAAGCTGGATGAGCTGGTCGACGCGGCACCCCCGCAAACAGTGACATTTGAAAGGGTGAAGGGCAGGTCAGAACCCATCACCTTCTATCTAGAAGAGCTCCCCGGGGGAGCCCCCAACGCGTTCATCCCCTTGCTGATAAGGGCAAGGACGACCAACTTCGATGTGCATCGCATCCTCATCGACAAAGGAAGTTCCGTCGACGTAATGTACAGCCAATTGTTCCGAACTCTACAGCTGGACGACTCACATCTCTCGCCATATGTAGGGACGGACTTACAGGGTTTCAACGACTCGACCTCCAAACCTTGGGGATACGTCGAGCTCTTTGTTACATTCGGTGAGGGAACAGCAACAAGACAGGTCAAAGTACGTTTCCTCGTCGTCGACTGCCCGTCCTTCTACAACTGCATCCTGGGAAGACCAACACTGGCAGAACTGACAGCGGTGCCCTCCACCGTCCACCTGAAAATGAAATTCTACACCAAAAGGGCACGGGTAGCTACTATATAGGGAGACCTAGCCGCTGCTCGGAGGTGTTTCAACACTGCATCGAAGGGACGTGACACCGTCGACGTAGGGACAAGGCCCGCCAAAAGGACGCGATAGGAGCCCGACAAGCAAGAGCCCGCCAAGGAAGAAGTCCAGAAAGCTCCACCAAAGGTCGACTTTATAGCTCTGGACGCTCGTTTCGACCAGGACGAACCTTCCAACAGCGAACAAATCCCACTCTGACCGATACCAGACGGGGACTTTGAGCTCGTCCCCCTCGGCACAGACCCGAGCAAAGGAGTGAAGATTGGCAAGGATCTCCCCGACCTGGCAAGGAAGCAAATCAAGGCCTACTTGCGCGAGAATGCTGACTTGTTCGCCTGGAGCGCCGCAGAGATGCCCAGACTCGACCCTGAGGTCGCCTGTCACCACCTCGCCATAAATCATGCCGCTATGGCTGTAGTACAACGTAGGCGTAGGCAGTCTCCAGAGAAAACGGAGGCTGTTGAAAAAGCTGTAAAAGACCTCCTAGAGGAAAATTTTATTTCTGAAGCCCGGTACTCCACCTGGCTGTCAAACGTTGTACTTGTTAAAAAGAATAATGGAAAGTGGAGGATGTGTGTTGACTATACCGATCTCAATCGGGCTTGCCCGAAAGATGCTTTCCCTTTACCGAACATAGACATGTTGGTCGATAACTCGGTCGGCTACAAAACATTGTCGTTCATGGATGCTTACTCGGGCTATAACCAAATCCTGATGGTCGTGGGCGACAAACACTGCACGGCTTTCATGACCAGCTCGGGCAACTATTACTACAACGTAATGCCCTTCGGACTAAAAAACGTCGGGGCAACTTACCAACGCATGATGAATAAGGTTTTTCACAAGCAGATTGGGGACATGCTCGAGGTTTACATGGACGACATGATCGTCAAATCCCGAGCAGACACCGACCATGCAGCACACCTCAAGGCAGTCTTTGCCCAAGCAAGACAAAGCAAAATGAGATTCAATCCCGAGAAATGCACGGTCGGAGTCAAGGCAGGAAAATTCCTCGGATTCTACCTAACAGAACGAGGAATCGAAGCCAACCCCGATAAGTGTCGAGCGTTCGCCGACCTCCCGACACCGACGTCGAAGAAGTCGATACAAGTCATGAACGGCATGCTCACATCATTGTCCCGTTTCGTCACGAGGTCCGCTCAGCACGCCCTCCCCTTCTTCAAACTCCTTCGTAAAGAAGCAGCCTTCGAATGGAACGAGGAGTGTGAACAGGCACTGCGCCACCTAAAGCAAAGTTTATCTCAACCACCCGTATTATCTCGACCAGCCGACGGGGAGCCACTGTTCCTATACTTGGCCGTCTCAAACGAAGCCATCAGCGCGGATCTCATCCGCGAGACCTCTGACGGACAGAAACCTGTCTACTTCACGAGCAAAGCCTTATAAGGACCCGAAAGCAGGTACCAACAGATAGAAAAGGTAGCCCTAGCCCTCGTCAACACGGCGAGGAGACTCAGATACTATTTTCTGGCCCACACAATCATCGTACGAACCGACCAACCAGTGAGGCAACTCCTGGGTCGGCCCGACATGGCGGGCAGAATGTTGAAATGGTCCTTGGAGCTCTCCGAATTCGACATTCAGTACGAGAGCAGGAAAGCCCTGAAAGCACAAGCCCTGGCCGACTTTGTCGCGGAAATGACCGCTCATGACCCACCCGCCGGGAAGGAACACAAATGGACCATCTTCATCGACGGGGCCTCCAGCTCGTCCGGAAGTGGCGCGGGAATCCTCCTAGAGAACGAAGAAGGCGTAGTGGTTGAACACTCGTTAGCTCTCTCCTTCCCAACGTCGAACAACCAAGCAGAGTACGAAGCCCTGCTCGCAGGACTGAGGCTATCCGAGGACCTGGGAGCCCACGAAGTACAAATCTACACAGACTCCCAACTCGTCGCCTCCCAAGTCCAGAGGAGTTACCAAGCCAAGAACGACAACCTCGTCGAATACTTAAACTTAGTCAAAAAATACATGACAAAGTTTGAACGAGCGGAGATTTCACATGTCCCCTGCGAGCAAAACACAAGGGCAGACATACTGTCCAAACTCGCGAGCACGAGAAAGAAGGGCAGAAACAAATCCGTCATACAAGAATCCTTAGCACGCCCGAGCATCGAAAGATCCTCGACACTAGTCGAAGTCCACGCCATAGGAGATGCCTCGTCCTGGATGACCCCGGTGTACAATTTCCTGACAAAAGGCGAACTACCCTCGAACCATACAGATGCAACCACCACAAAGTGACGAGCATGCTCGTACGTGGTGCTCGAGCAAAAACTATACCGCAGAGGATTCTCCATCCCCCTCCTGAAGTGCATCGATGAATCCACAGTCCCCGAGGTACTGCGGGAGATACATGAAGGGATCAACGCCCAACACATGGGCGGTAAATCCCTGGCGAGGAAAGCCCTTCGAGCGGGGTATTATTGGCCGACGATGCAACAGGACGCCAAGGAACACGTCAAGAGGTGTGACAAGTGCCAGAGGCACGGGGACATGCACCTCGCCCCCTATCACGAACTAAGTATACTGTCATCCCCGTGGTCGTTCGCATGGTGGGGTATGGATATCCTCAGTCCCTTCGTGCAAGGGACTTATCAAAATAAATTCCTCATCATGGCCGTGGATTACTTCACGAAATGGATAGAAGCTGAGGCTCTCGCGAAGATCACCTCGCACAACATCCTTCGTTTCTACAAGAGAAACATCCTCGCCAAATTCAGAATCCCGAGGGCACTGGTGACCGACAACGGCACCCAATTCACCGACCACGGGTTCCAGGACTTCGTCACTAAACTAGGAACAAAACAACACTTCACCTCGGTCGAACACCCTCAAACCAACGGGCAAGCCGAAGCCGCAAACAGAGTCATTCTCCGGGGACTCAAACGCCGGCTCGGCGAAGCAAAGAGGGGTTGGGTCGAGGAACTGCACGGCGTCTTGTGGGCATACCGCACCACGCCCCACTCGACGACGGGCGAGACCCCCTTCTGACTAACATACGACACCGAGGCCGTCATCCCGGTGGAAATCAGGGAACCCTCCAGACGGACAGAGAGTCCCCTCGACGAAGAAATGAACGACGAAGCACTCAGGGACGAACTCGACTTAGTCGAAGAAATCCGATCGGGGGAGGCCCTTCGCGAAGCCACCTTAAAACAACGAGTGGCTCTACGCCACAACGACAAGGTCATTAAACGCGGGTTCGAAATCGGCAGCCTGGTGTTACGAAGGAACCAGAAAGACTCCCGCGAAGGGAAATTGGCCGCGAACTGGGAAGGGCCTTATCGCGTCCACGACACCACTGGTACCGGGGCATATTACCTCGAGCAACTGGACGGAGAACCACTACCACGACCCTGGAACGCTGCTAAACTAAAGCAGTACTATAGTTAAAAAACCCTAGGACTCTCGCCGTCGACACCCACATCCAGTCAACGAGGAAGAACGTCCAACCCCGTAGAAAGGCCAAGGTACGGGCCCAGCCTACGCCCAAACGACATAACGTCGTTCGACAGACGAGCATGAACGATAGTGCCCGACGTGGACACCTCAATCGAGCTCCAGCGTCGAAGTACCTGTAGGGCAGAACACCCAGCTCGCGATGGGCAGTTCACGCCACGGGTAAGCCCCCCGATCCGGGTCATACGCCCAAACAAGCGGCTTCACTCCGCACGCCCGACGAATCTCGAAGAACGTCGGACCATCTAAAGGGTCAAAAAAGTATCTCTCCTCGAGCTCGCATCTTAGGCGAAATTCGCCACCGAATAGAAAGCCGAGCACAAGCGTGTCCTGAACAAAAGACTTAGGCAAATTTGCCAACAAAGTCACTGCCACACGCGGGCAGGACTCGGGGCCATAACTTAGGCAAATTCTATCGCAAATATAAAAACATAAACGCGGGAAAATGATTAAAGTCAAAACAAACATTCATTCAAAAAGCTCGTGAGCAACAAAACAAATAGAAGTAAACCGACCAAAAAGGGCCAGCGATGTTCGAAAAATACAAGAACGGGCACGCAGGCCCCAAAATCAAATACAATGCACGGGCACGCAGGCCCCCAAAACAACCATCAATAAAAAAGGCGCACAAGCCCGACTAAGATCTCACAGCTAGACATCCCTGGGGCTATCACCGCCGACAACAGGAGACTCGGGCGGAGGCACGACCTGGCCGTTGATAATCTGAGACATGTAGCCCACTCCTTCAGTATTCAGATCGGGGTTCAACAGAGCGAGCTGGCTAACCGCGGCTTCAAAGCCATCCGCTAAAGCACAAACACAATCCGCCTCGAGGAGCTGAATACGAGCAACCAGTTCCGCCCGACTCCGCAAAGGAGCTGTCTCCTCTGAGTCATCCTCGGCAGGAAGCATGGAGGCCTTTAGTTCCTCGACCTCTTTGACGAGGCGCCCGTTGTCAGTTTCCAAGCGTTCTCGGTCCTCCCGGAAGTACTCCCTCTCCTTGGCAATCTTCCCCGAGTTCTCTTTCTCCGCGGCCAGCAGCTCGCCTTGCTCGCGGAACATCTCCTCGGAGCGCTCCAGGGCAGCCTTCAACTTTCTTGAGCTCGCAGTAAGAGCAGCCTTCTCCTGTTCCAGCTCCTTAATGCGATCAGAATCTACCCCCTCCCCGGCCAGGACAACGACCATCTCAGCCATTTTTACCATCCCGACCATGTTGGCGGCCAAATGCTTTCTCCGATTCTCCTTACTTAGCCGCCTGATGGTATCAGCTTCGTCAGTGCTTACAGACAAGGGAAATCCCTCGAAGAAACCCTCCTCTTTAAAACAGGGGGGCAACCCGAAGGACCTCACCGCACCAGAGTCCTCACCGACCTCCGGTTGGCTCTCCACCCGATTCCTCTTCCTCGGTATCAGGTCAGTATGTGGCTCGACATCCTGAGCATCCGGGGACCCTCCAGAAGCATCGCCCGGGCTGGTTGGCGGGCCCATCCTCGTCGCCTGAGGAGCTCGCACCACTCTCTTATTGACTTTCTTATCCTGTGTTAGCTTCAGGAGCCTCTCCTTTCGTCCGGCCATGAGACCTGCATAAAAGAATCCCGGGTTAGTGATGAGCAAATAACAAGCGAAGGAATTCAAACAAGACAAAACAATAATGACCTAGCAGGTTCGCGGCCTGCCCGAAGGACTGACACTCCACGAGCGCATTCGTATCGATAGGCCGGGCCTCAAAGGTCGGATAACCATCTTCGTCAAGAATATCCTTCCCCTCCCTCGTGGCCCATCGGGCGGGGAAGAAACTATTGACATATCGGCAGAGGGTACCATAAGCCTCCTCGTCTTCGATGCTCATCCCACCCGCGGGCGTATGGTAGTGCCCAGTGTCGTGCTCGTAGTGACGTGAGGTCTAATGCAAAGGAAATTTGGCCACACGCCCTAACACTGGGCATCCCTCGTCGTCTAGAAGAGCCTCCATGTGATCATTGGTCACCACCGTTTCTTCCTCGTATACAGACTCTAAACCCGTTTTGGTAACCGGCCGCACGATGTACCACTTGTCCTTGAAACCCCGGACAGAATCCATATACATCCTGAACAGTCTCTTCGATTGTTTCAGGGAAACCCAACTGTGCCTACCTCCCCGGGACTGGCGCTGTAAATGGAAGACTCTGAAGAAGAGAGGTATGGTCTCCCCAATCCTTAGAAAGCGACACGTTAGCTCGAACGCCCGGATGAAAGCAATCGAGTTTGGGTGAAGCTGCGACAGGGCCAGCTCCAGATGACTGAAGACCCCAACCTGAAAATAGCTAAAGGGGAGCTTTAACCCAAGGTCCTTGAAAGCAATCTCATACATGGGGAACCCGTACTCGGGGAACTCCGAGCAAATCCGCACGGTAAGAGTCGGTCTGGTGACAACGAAGTTCTTCTGAAAACTGGGCTGACTACCGCCCTGCTCGATGATGGTATACGCACTTCGACTATAGGCAGAAGCAACCCTTATGGGCTCGGCGCCCACCCATTCCAGCAGAGGATCGTCGATGGTATCGACCAAATTCACATTCTCCTCGGCACTTTGGTCTTCCACCTCAGTGCACCCCGAGGAACACGATTCGTCCGCCATTGTTACCTACAAAGCACAGGAAACCGGTCAATTGGGGAGCAAATCCACACGCTCGCCATAATAGACGGGAAGAAGGGCACGACAAACCGAGTCACTCCACACACGACTAAAAAGTTAGTGTTTCGAACAAAAAGAGTAGAGTCACCTCCCCGACCCCCAGATACAACGACAAGTCTTCCTACAGATCGCCTAAATGGGCCAACATCCCGACCACTCACGAATATGTCGACCTGGGCTATGAACATGGCGAGCGATATCATAAACCCTAAAACTAGAACTATGAATTTATCGGGCACTATCACGAATTAGGCGCCCTGAATCATGAAGATCCTGGGCAGCACTGCGAGTCAAATACCTAAACTATGCATTTACCGGGCGCAAACATGCGTTTGCCGGGCATAAACATGGATTTGCCGAGCCAAATACAAATCTACCGGGGCTAATCCCAGACGTACAGTCTCTAACGTATAAAACAATGGAAAATATCATATATCACAGAGGAAAAGAAAAGGGGACAAGACGCTTACTTGAAATCAGGAAAGAGGTGCGACGGCGGAAAAGGGAATCAGCGACGGAGAGCACGGCGGTCCTATGAATATCTGGAAAGAACAGCAGCAGCAGATGCAGAGGAAGGAGGAGAAGCGCGAAGAGGAAAAACATGTTCTGGGGCCCAAGGACCCTATTTATAGTGATGACGTGGAATACAAAACGTCACCTCGGGGAACCACAGACTTCCCTCCTCGACGCATAGCTCCCCTAGGCAATGATGACCCTATCTTCAATAGGGTGGTGGCACAATTCCCAAGAGATGCCTTGTGTGCTCAACGAACACAGCCCGTCGAGAGTCCCCCGAGCACTCCTCAAAAGGAATTATCTCACGAGCGCGACATAGGGGAAACTCCTCGAGTAACCACGGGGAACTAAATCTCTTGTCCGGACACGGGATCCCGTGACGGAGGCAAACTAAGATCAAGTCATGGCTCCTACTCCAGGAACCACGACTTGGGGGGCTCCTGTTCTGGACTGGGCCGGGCTGGCCCAAAAGCAAGGATGAAGGCCCAATCCAAATGGCCCTGCAGGGGGTCGCGCCGACCAAGAAGCTACAGCCGTATCCACGACATCCTCGACTTCAGGCAGTCCAGCTCGACCTCAGCTCGAGCACTCCTCGTAGGGCAGACTATGACCATTACGCCATTGTCTGGATTCCGAAAAGACCGCGTCCCCGTCCGTCCGTACTTCTCGCAGAACACCCAGGAAGGAGACCACGTGCGGGTCCCCACTACACACGTAGAACGTGGCAGTTCCTTCATTGGGCCAAATCTGCCCGGCCCAATGAAGGGACCTTGGCCCAGTGCTGGGGGCTATAAATACCCTCTGTTCCCAGAGGGTCAGGTATTCATTCTTTACCATACACACACTTTCTTGCTTGCTCGTACTGCCACTTACTTTAGCATCGGAGTGCCTTGCAGGTATCCCCATCTCGTTCAACTTCAACACGGAGCCAGTCGTGACGGTCCAAGTCTGATCCAGTAAGATCAATAAGATAGTAAGTTAAGTGTTTAATCTAACACATAAATTAGAGAATATTAAATTTATGTAAATAAAAAAGAATTAAATTACATTACAAAATTAAAAAGTCTGTGTATTCTTTATCATTATTTTATTTTTTTTAAATTAAAAAATTTATACATGACTTTTGTAATTGTAATTGAAGACACAAAAATGATTAGTAATAATAATTGAGAGTTACAAAAATTAATAGAAAGATGAGAAAAAAGTATACAACTTGTTAAATAATCTTTACCATATATATATATATATATATATATATATATATATATATATATATATATATATATATATATATATATATATATATATATATATATATATATATATATATATATATTGTTGCTGATATGCTATAAAAAATTTCATATTAGATTTTATAATTCAACTATAATTCATAATATTGATACTCAAGGTTAAAAAAAATATAGAGCTTACGATGAAAGTTTTACAATACATACAATAACTGAAAAGTTTACAAAGAAAAGACAATGAATAAAAAGAAAAGTGGTTGATATAATTTAATATATGTTTAATGGTATGTTGTTACAGAAAAATAAAAGAAACAAAAATTAAAATGTTATAGTGGCTATTTTTCTGTATGAGAATTTATCTTTTAACAAAATTCTCATATATATATATATATATATATATATATATATATATATATATATATATATATATATATATATATATATATATATATATATATATATATATATATATATATATATATATATATATATATATATATATATATATATATATATATATATATATATATATATATATATATATATATATATATATATATATATATATATATATATATATATATATATATATATAAAATTTCAAATAAATGATACACATTTTAAAAAATAAAAAATAAAAATATGAACTTCTAAATCTAAATCTACACATAAAATTTTAAATAAATGATACACATTTTAAAAAATGAAAGAGGAAATGTGAGAATGAAAAAAATAGTAAAAATGAAAATTTTAAAATCGACATAAAAAGAACCGTGTGAGTGAAGATGTATAGTTAAGAAAATAAACAAATAATTGAAAGGGGAATAATAAATTAATAATAATAGAAGTTATAAAATTAATAAAACAAATATTTTAAAATACATTAAATAAAAATTTTGAGAACTTTTTAAGGTTTTATAATAATAATATATTAATTGTTATTATAAAGAATTATTAAAGTTAAGTGGAAAAACGTAATAATAGTTACATTATTATTAAATAGAAATGAATTTTTTTTTTAAATATATTAAAGTGAAAATTAATGGTTTATTGCAAAAATGAATAAAAGTTTAAAAAATATGTTAAAAAATAGGAGCCTTTTTAAGTTTTGATCTTTGTTTTTATAATTATTTAAATAATTTTATGTATTATGTATAAAATTACCGAAAATTATATGAACTCCTAAATTTTCATATGAAATTTTAAACAAATTATATAGATTTTAGAAAATGAAAGAGGAAACATATGAGAATGAAAAAGAAATGATAAAAATAAAATTTTAAAATCTATATAAAAAAAGTCGTGTGATTGAGATGTATAGTTAAGAAAATAGATAAATAATTGAAAGAGTGATAATATATTAATAATAATAGAAGTTATAAAATTAATAAAACAAATATTTTAAAATACATTAAATTGAAATTTTGAGAACTTTTTAAAGTTTCATAATAATATTAATTGTTATTATAAACAATTATTAAAGTTAAGGGAAAAACGTTTTAATAGTTACATTAATTTGTTTTTCTTTTTTGGTAAAATCTAGTTACATTGTTAATAAATAGAGAAACTTATAGAAATGAAAAATTATTTTAAAAATATTAAAGTAAAAATTAATAACTTCATATAAAAAATGGATAAAAATTTAAAAATTATGTTAAAAAATAGTAGTCTGGTTAGATTTAATCTTTGTTTTTATAATTATTTAAATAATTTTATATATTAAGTATAAAATTAAGAAGAATTAAGTTTATTAAAAAATAAAATTTTGAAATTTGAAATTAGAGAGTTTTTTGAAGGAAAAAATTTAGATGTATTTTTTTAAGTGTGATTTATGCTTTTTTTTCTAATGAAAATATGACAAATGTATAATTTTCTCTTATACATATGCAATTTCTTTCTATTTTTATTTCTTAAAAGATATTTAGGTATATTTGTCATAATTTTATTGGAGAAAAGTATGAATCACACCTATGAAATTGTATCTAAGTATTCTTCATTTTTGAATAAAAAAAATGTTTAGAGAATTTTTTTATAGAAAATTTCTAAATAATGTCTTGTTAAGACACATATTTATTTTTATTATATAAAATTATGAAAGCTAATAAAAAATATTTCAAAGTTACATTATTATTATTAGCTATTATTTTTTCGTATCTTAATTTTATTTCTTTCGATTCTCATTTTTTTATATCAATTATTTTATTATTATTATTATTATTATTATTATTATTATTATTATTATTATTATTATTATTATTATTATTATTATTATTATTATTATTATTATTATTATTATTATTATTATTATTATTATTATTATTATTATTATTATTATTATTATTATTATTATTATTATTGACTATTAATTTGAGAATTAAAGATTTTCTATATAAAAAATTGAGAATTAGAGTAATAAGATATAATAGTGATAATTGAATATTATTATTATTATTATTATTATTATTATTATTATTATTATTATTATTATTATTATTATTATTATTATTATTATTATTATTATTATTATTTTTCTCGTATCTTAATTTTACTTATTTTTATTCTCATTTTTTATATCAATTCTTTTATTATTATTATTGGCTATTAATTTTAGAATTAAAAATTTTTTATATAAAAAAATGAAAATTAGAGTAATAAGATATTACAGTGGTAATTAAATATTATATTATTATTATTATTATTATTTATAATAATGATAGTTGAATATTATTTTATTTTATTATTATTAGTTAAATATTATATTATTTATATTATTATTATTAGTGTTCGTTGAATAGTATTATTATTATATTTATTATTATTATTTATTCTTAATGTAGGGTCAAATTAATAAAAAATAAAATTAGAGTTTGTAGTTAGAGTTGATATCAAAATGATATGTAGTTAGGGTTGTCATCATGACAACCTTGAATTTATACTATATATTAAGATTAAGATTAAATATATTTTTACCTTTTTTATTCAATAAATTACATTTATTTATTAATATTAGTGTTTTAAAAGTCAGACTGAATCAACCACACGTAGGATTATCATTATGTTGTGATCGTTGGTTCAAGTATGTTAGGAATCAGCTAAAATTGGTGAATCAGCAGTTTTGAAAAACCGACGAGTTAAATAGATATTTTTTTGTACAAGAAAGGGCCTAAGCCCAACTAGAAACTAAAAAGAAATTATCTGCGGAAACGAAATCTCATTACAATAATCAGAAATAAAAGAAACTAACTCCTCCGAGCAACTAACATAAATAATTATTCTCAAATTCTGACTTAAGCTTTTCTTTGCTAATGTGACTTAAACGAAATACATGATTTTTTCTCTGATAAAATGAAGCTGTTTATATATATATATATATATATATATATATATATATATATATATATATATATATATATATATATATATATATATATATATATATATATATATATATATATATATATATATATATATATATATATATATATATATATATATATATATATATAAATAAATTTTGTTCAAAAATTAAATTTGGTTTAAAATTTACTTTGATTTATATTTTATAGTATTTTATTGTATTTGATGATAACTATGTTTAAAATTTAAATTTAAAAAATAAATTTGTGAAATTATAACGTTTTAAAATTTTCAGATTTTGTAGGTGTTATGATATATTTTGGAAATCGAGTAATCTGATTCAATAAATATAATTTTATTATAGAGATCCATTTATTCTATTGAATTATTCAATTTAATTTGATTTAGTCATGCATTTCAACTAATAACTCACTAATTCAACCATTAAACCTATAAATCACTATCATTACTGATTTCATGATCGACTCAATTTAAAGAAATAAAATTAAAGATGGATAACTATTCTTAAGCATTCAAATTTTCATTTTCAAATTACCATAGAAATAACTATTGTTAAGCATTCAAATTTTCATTTTCATTAAGTATTGTTAAACATTCACATCTTCACATTATAGATGCAACTATTGTTAAACATTCATGTTAGATTTTTTTTTTTGAGCAAAAGATATCTTTTATATTTCTAAAAGCTCTAAAAGCTGTTAATTACAAATCAATCCAACCGATCTAAAAAATAAGGACACAAAACAAAACTGGTAAGCTAGCCACTGTTAGTTAATACAGAGAATCTCTTTATTAATGTGGCTAGGCAAAGACTTATATGCTATACATGGCAAAACAATAATTTTTATAATCTTATCTTTGATATTCTCATATTCACATTAGATATTTAAACATTCATTTTATTTTTCTACTTTGTCATTGAAATAACTATTGTTAAATTAAAGATAATTTACACCAATAAATATTAAGTGAAAAAAAAACAAATAACATGATTATTTTTTATTATTTATGTTATTAATATTATATGTAAAATAAATAAATATTTTTAATTATTTAGGTTACTAATATAGAAATATATTCTAAATATACAAAGAAAGATATATTTTATAAAAAATAAGATTTTATTTGATACGAATTTTGTTAAATTGTAATTCATAGTGTCAAAGAAGATTTGATTTATTTTAGATTTAATAGATTTGATTTAAGTTCAGAATAGATTTGATTTGATTTGATTTAGTAACAAAAAGATATTTTGGGCCTTGGGCTTAGGTGTAAGTTCAGTTATAAATAGAGGGAGTAACCTCTATTTTGAAAGTAAGTCAAGCAAGACAAATCATTGTAATCACAGAATTTGCAGTTGCAAGTGATTAAGAAAGTTTTTTCACAGTTTGTGGGCAGAGAGAAACTCTGCAGAAATATTTATATTGTCTTCTATTATTTGTTTTTCTCATAACTAATCATCATAGTTGATCGAAATTCATCATTGTATTAGGTGGATTTCCAACATCTGGTATCAAGAGCTTTTATTTCGATTCAAGAGAAGTATCAATCAAGAACGATTAAAGAATTCACGATGACAAGTTATGGGAATGCAAACTATCCAGCAACGCTGCCAATTCTGAAAGTTGACAACTATGAGAATTGATGCAAACAGATGAAAGTCCTATTAAGGTGTCAAGGTCTTTGGGACCTTGTAAAAGATGGAGTTGAAGCGCTTGGCGAAAACGCTTCAGAAGAAGAAAAGAAGAAATACACATAATCTGAGAAGCTGAGTTATAAAGCATTATTTATAATTCATCAATGTGTCAGCCCAGACAATTTCGAAAAGATTAGTGATTCAGAATCTGCAAAAGAAGCTTGGGAGATCCTTGAGAAGTCTTTTGGAGGCGCTGAGAAGGTGAAAGAAGTGAGGTTACAAACTCACAAAAGGACCCATGAACTGCTTCAGATGGAAGACAGTGAAAACATATCTGATTTCTTCACTAGAGTTACAAAACTAGTAAATCAAATCAAGATATGTGGAGAAGCGTTAACAACAAGAGTTGTTGTGTCGAAGATCTTGAGATCTTTAGCTCCTAAGTTAGACCACATAGTGGTGGCGATAGAAGAAGGAAAAGACTTGTCGAAATTGACAAAGGAAGAGCTTCAAGGGACGCTCGAATCTCATGAACAAAGAATGAATGAAAGAGCTGCAGGAAAATCGAAGAGTGATATGGCCTTGCAGGCACATGCAGCAAAAGAGACCAAAGGCAAAGGAAAGTGTTTCGACAGAGGTAGAGGTGGCTACAACAAATCAAATGGTAGAAGAAACCAAATCGAAGGAGACGTGTCGAATCAAAGAAGACTATACCAAGGCAACCAAAGAGGTGGTGTTGCAAATAAAGGAAGAGGTGGTGGTCGAAAACCTGATAAGAGTCACATTCAATGTTACAATTGTCAAAAGTATGGTCACTATTCGAGTGATTGTCCAGAAAAACGAAAGAATCAAGAAAGTGATGCAAAGCATGCAAAACATGAAGAAGAAGAAGAGATGATGCTGATGGTCACAACAAGGGATGAAGATAGATTCAAGGACCAATGGTACTTGGATTCAGGATGTTCATCACATATGTCTGGAAGGAAAGACTGGTTCGTCAATATAAAACCCTCAACGAAAAATATGGTAAAATTTGCAAATGACAATACCCTAGCAGCTGAAGGTATTGGTGATGTTATGATCATGAGGAAAGATGGCAAGAAATCAGTAATTTCAAATGTATTGTACATACCAGGCATGAAGAGCAATTTGCTCAATATAGGGCAGTTGGTCGAAAAGAATTATAAAGTGTCAATCGAAGATAAGTTGATGAGAGTCGTTGATGCAAATGGGAGATTAATCTTGAAGGCTCTTATGTCTCAGAATCGAACCTTCAAGATTGAACTAAATGTGATGGAGCACAAGTGCCTTTCGACTGCAGCTAGCAGAGATGAATGGATATGGCATTATAAACTAGGTCATCTCAACTTCAGAGACATCAGAGATTTGAAAAGAAGAAATATGGTTTCAAGATTGCTTGAAATTGACATTCCAAACGAAGTATGTGAAGAATGTGTGCAGGCGAAGCAACACAAGAATAGCTTCAGCAAGGATGCAGGAAGCAGATCGAAGGCTAGTCTTGAAGTCATATACTCTGATGTATGTGGACCAATCCAAGTGGATTTGATGGGAGGTAACAAATACTTTGTTACATTCATAGATGATTTCAGTCGAAAGCTATGGACTTACCTGATCAAGAAGAAAAGTGAAATGATCAAAGTATTTACCAGGTTTAAGTCTATGGTCGAAAGACAAAGTGGTCGAAAGCTCAAAGTTTTGAGAACTGGTGGTGGAGGAGAATATGTGTCGAAAGACTTCAACAAATTATGTGAAAAGGAAGGGATTATGCATGAGGTGGTGCCACCCTATACTCCACAACAAAATGGAATTGCAGAAAGGAAAAATCGAACCATCATGAATATGGTGAGAAGTATGTTGAAAGGCAAGAGTTTACCTAAAGAGTTTTGGGGTGAAGTTGTTTCGACTGCAACATACATTTTGAACAGATGTCCTACAAAGAAGCTAGAAGGAATTACTCCAGAAGAATGTTGGTCTGGTGCGAAGCCTAGCTTGAGTCATCTGAAGGTATTTGGATCTATTGCACATAGACATGTGCCAGATCAGTTGAGAAGAAAACTTGATGACAAGTCAAGTCAAATGATCCTAGTTGGATATCATTTGACAAGAGGCTACAAGTTGTTCGATCCAGAGAATAAGAAGATTGTGATCATCAGGGACGTGATCATAGATGAGTTTAAAGAATGGGATTGGACTGCAAATGTCAAGAAAGATTCAGTGGGAATCCTATTCGAAGAGCAAGAAACTCAAGTCGAAAGAGAAGTTCTACAAGAGGAACCAGCAGATATACCAAGTACAAGCAGACCTCAAAGAACAAGACACATGCCTGCAAGATTGCAAGATTGTGTGATTACATCAGATGATGTAATAGATAATGAAGGTGAGCTGGTACATTATGCTTTCTATGAAGATGTCGAACCTGTTAATGCAGCTGAAGCATTAAAAGATTCGAAGTGGGTGAAAGCAATGAACGAAGAAGTAAAGTCTATCGAAGACAACAACACTTTGTCACTTGTCGAATTGCCTCAAGGTAAGAAGGCAATTGATGTCAAGTGGGTATACAAAGTGAAAACAAATTCGAAAGGTGAAGTAACTCGACACAAAGCAAGACTTGTGGCGAAAGGATTTCTACAGAAAGAAGGAATAGACTTCGACGAAGTTTTTGCACCTGTTGCTAGGATCGAAACAATCAGGTTGGTTGTTAGTCTAGCAGAAATCAACAGTTGGCACATATGTCAGATGGACGTGAAGTGTGAATTCCTAAATGGACCCTTAGATGAAGAAGTCTATGTTAAACAACCAGTTGGGTTTGTGAAACATGACGAAGAAAGAAAGGTGTACAGGCTACATAAAGCCCTGTATGGATTGAAACAAGCTCCAAGGGCTTGGAATAAGAAAATTGATAGTTTTCTAAGGGATAAGGAATTCATGAAGTGCATAACTGAACATGTAGTATATGTAAGAAGAAGCAAGAGTAAATTGCTTATACTATGTCTCTATGTAGATGATTTGTTGATAACAGGTAGCTGCAAGAGTGAGATCAAAGACTTCAAAGGTGATCTCAGTAAGCAATTCGAAATGTCTGATTTGGGTGAGATTTCATACTTCCTTGGTATCGAATTCTACAAGAGTAGTAGAGGTTTGATGATGCATCAAAGAAGATATGCAGGAGAAATTCTCAAGAGATTTGAGATGGAAGAATGCAACTCAACTTCGACACCTGTAGAACCAAGACTATAACTGTCAAAAGATGCGGATGAAGATGATGTTGATCCAACCCAATACAGAAGACTTATTGGATCATTAAGATATATTTGTCATACAAGGCCTGACTTGGCATACAGTGTAGGTATGGTAAGTAGATTTATGCAGAAGCCAAAGGTATCACATCTAGCAGCAGTGAAGAGGATACTAAGGTATCTCAAAGAAACTTTCGATTATGGCATTTTGTTTCCTGCAGTTGATAAAGGAAAAGAATACAAGTTAGTGGGATACACTAATTCGAGTTGGTGTAGTGATGCTGAAGATCGAAAGTCAACAGCAGGATATGTGTTTATGCTAGGTGGTGCACCAATTATTTGGAATTCATGAAAGGAACCAGTAGTGACATTATCATCATGCGAAGCAGAATACACAGCTGCTTCTCTTTGTGCATGTCAAGCAACTTGGATGGTGAACTTGGTCGAAGAGATAACAGGGAAAAATCATGGAGCAATTACCATGAAGATAGACACCATGTCAGCTATTAATCTGGCAAAGAACCCAATAACACATGGTCGAAGTAAGCACATCGAAATGAGATTCCATTATCTTCGAGAGCAGGTAGCAGATGGGAAGATGAATTTGGAACACTGCAGAACTGAGAATCAGATTGCAGACATCATGACGAAGGGAGTGCAAGTCGAAGTATTCAGAAAGCTAAGAGCCATGATGAACATAGACAGTTTAGACACAATGAATTAGGTGGTGTGTTAAATTGTAATTCATAGTGTCAAAGAAGATTTGATTTATTTTAGATTTAAATAGATTTGATTTAAGTTCAGAATAGATTTGATTTGATTTGATTTAGTAACAAAAAGATATTTTGGGCCTTGGGCTTAGGGTGTAAGCTCAGTTATAAATAGAGGGAGTAACCCCTATTTTGAAAGTAAGTCAAGCAAGACAATTCATTGTAATCACAGAATTTGCAGTTGCAAGTGATTAAGAAAGTTTTTGATTAAGAAAGTTTTTCCACAGTTTGTGGACAAAGAGAAACTCTGCAGAAATATTTATCTTGTCTTCTATTATTTGTTTTTCTTATAACTAATCATTTGGTCGAAATTCATCATTGTATTAGTTGGATTTCCAACAAATTTCACATCATAAGTAATTATAAAATATTTTTTATTAGTATAATAAATTTCATCCTATACGGATTTAGTTGTAAATCACTATCCTCACCGGTTTCATAATCGACTCAATTTAAAAAAAATAAAATTAAAGATGGATTAGTTTTGTAGAAGAAAAAAAAAAAATGAAAGATGGATAAGTTTTGTAGAAGAAAAAGAAAGAAAGATAGTGTGTATTGAAACCAAAAATGGCATGCTTGGCAGCAGCCTCATCTACTACTTCACTTGTCTTTTCTTCCTCCTTCTGCTCGTCTCGTCTCTTCATCAGAACACTCGCTTTAAGGTCTGCTTCATCACCACCGCGTCTTTTTTCTACCACCGCAGTACCTCTCCGCAGCCTCGTGGCTCGCGCCACTCTCGGCTTCACTCACCCCTCCATCAAGGAAACCCCCAAGGTCCCTCCCACAAACCTAATGCTTACGCTTAATTTTGCATGACTTATAATGCCTAAATTGTGTTTGTGAAAATGAAGCTCTCTTTCACGGCGAAGGATACTGACGCGGCGGAGTGGAAAGGGGACCTCTTAGCCGTTGCCGTGACGGAAAAGGACGTAGCTAGGGACGACGAGTCCAGATTCCAGAATCCAATTTTGAGCGCGCTGGACTCCAAATTGGGCGGGTTATTAGCTGAAGCCTCGTTCGAAGAGGACTTCGCCGGAAAAGTTGGACAGTCAACGGTTCTCCGAATTGCAGCTGGAATTGGATCCAAGAGAGTCGCCTTGCTTGGCCTCGGAGCTTCTGCTTCTGGTCCGGCCGCCTTTAAAGGCCTTGGTGAGGCTGTTGCTGCAGCTGCTAAGTCCGCTCAGGCTGTCCATGTCGCTGTCGTTTTAGCTTCTTCTTCTCAAGGACTATCTTCCCTTAACACTGCCTCTGCAATCGCCACTGGTATTTCTTTTCTACTTAGATACAGTTTCTAGTTTAATTTTATTCTCTAAACTTATATATCAAGTATTTTCTTTTTATGAGTTTGTGGGAGTTAATAAAAATATACAAGTTAGTTGGTTAATGTTAGAATTAACTTAATAAACTTCAACGTTTTTTTTTTAATTATAGAGAGGGCCGAGGCCCAAAAGAAAGAAAACTATAGAGCTTAAAATTCCTAATTCTATATCTCTAATAATTTACATAAGAAGAAGACAGAATCATTCTTGGGCGGTTTATAGGAATTGTTCCTTCTGGAATTTACTCACCTATTTATTGAGCGGTTTATACAATAAGACTTAAATCTCATTGTTGATTTTCCAACGAGTAGCTAATTATCTATGATTGCCAAATTACCTCTAAAGTTGTATGTATGTATACGATGTATGTTTATGTGTAAGGTTGGGATGTTTATGAATTGTGGTAGGGACCGTTCTGGGAACATTTGAGGATACCAGGTACAAGACGGAGTCGAAGAAATCGTTCCTTAAATCAGTTGACATTATTGGTCTCGGAACTGGGCCTGAAGTGGAGAAGAAACTTAAGTATGCAGGAGACGTTTCTTCTGGAGTCCTTCTTGGAAGGGAGCTTGTAAATTCTCCACCTAATGTTCTCACACCAGGTTCATATCAAACTTCTGATATTGTTTTTAACTTTTAGCTCTAGAGTTTAGGTCAACTGTAATCTTGCAAGGTTTATAATGAACTGTCGAACACTCGCTTGTTTGCAAGGTTATCAAAATTCACAGTTTAGGTCAAATTGTAATCTTGCAAAAGTTTGTTACTTAAAAATTTCACTGTTTTGTTTTCTTGTTAGACTCTACACTTGTGTTATTGTGTTATAATTATACATTATTCTCATAAAAATGATTTCAAGTACTCAATAAATTTGGTGAAAACTATGTCCTTTGAAGCCAAAACCAAGTGCAAATTCTGGCCTACAAATTTGCTTTAGAATTGAAAGTTTGCTGAATTTGATAATTTGTTTGAATTGAACTAGTAAGCGTTTGACAAGAACTGCATTTTCATAGGATTTAACTTGTTTTTCTATTCAAAGGGTTGTAACTGCTGGTGTTTAAAAGTTGAATTGAAATTTCACATGCGTCTACGGGGTGGTTCATAAGGCTCGCGCTTATAGGCCAGGAAGTTGAATAAACAAACTCATTGCTGCATGTGTGAGATACTTCATTTTTTAATATTTAATTTGTTCTTGATGAATTGTATGCTTCAGGAGTATTGGCAGAAGAAGCATCTACGATTGCTTCAACATATAGTGATGTTTTTACTGCCAAAATATTGGATGCTGAACAGTGTAAGGAACTGAAAATGGGGTCCTATCTGGCTGTTGCTGCAGCCTCCGCAAATCCTCCTCATTTTATCCATCTGCATTATAAACCTCCAACTGGACCTGTCAATGTCAAGTTGGCGTTAGTTGGAAAAGGTTTGACTTTTGATAGGTAGTTAATCTAACCAAAACCAAGCCTATTGTTATTTCAGCTTTAACTCATAAATTGAATGAATAATATGAAGTGAAATTTCTTTCATGTGCTACCCACAGTGTAAATTTTTAGCTTATACCAGCCTGTTACTGATTGACTTTGTTGGTCACTGATACAATATACTTGGTCCTTTTTTGCTTCTCTTTCTTTTTTTGTTTGAAACAATGTGCAGTCAGAAATGTTTTTTCATGGAGGTGATTCCACACAAATAAACACTTGTCATTTCTTAGGGTAGTGTCCATGATTGACAGTAAACTGGTTTTGCATGTATCATCCATTGAAGAGTATGGTGCACCACGTAGTTCTAGAAACTAGTAGTATAATTCTACTTTATTCCCAATTAGAATGCTAATTTACTAGACCATTTGCTTTTATGATAATTAGTTTGATACCATCGTCTAGTTTGATGGTTGTTCGTCCCTGATAGAGTCACTTAGAAGCCGGGTATAACTATGCAAATATTGGTGTATCACAAAATGTAGTAGAGGAGTGGTTCAGCGTAGCAGCCGCTATAGCGGCCAAATGTTATATCCTACTAAGTGGGGTCGGCTACATGGATTAAATTATGCCATAATGTTATATCCAAAACCATGTTTCTAATTTCGTATGGTATCCGGCCATACCGCTTCGCGTCCATTGTCTTTTAATTTTGTTTATCTTTAATCTTCTATACTGGTTGCTGTTCTAACATTTTAAATAACCACTTAATTGATTTTTCTCTAATCCGAGCACTCCCTTGATGTTCAAACTTCACATTGAATATTTGCTCTTCACCTGCTTTGTGAGGCTCGGGGTCCTTACCATTTGAATTGCACTTTACATTTCATGTTATGTATTTTCAAATTGTAATAATTACGTTAGGTCATATGATGGTTATTTAACTTCAATATATGGACAACTTTATGGGTAGGCTGCTATAAGCAATAGCTCGATACATCAAAAAGAAATGTGTTGAGAATTGTGGTTTAGAGGAGGAAGTTTTATTGTAGTATAGAACAGGGTGGGTAAGTGAAATTTCTTTCTCGTGGTTTTTTGACATGCTACGCATAAGTTTTTTTTAATCCTTTTTTTTAATGTTATTGTATTAGTGGTGGCTACAACATAAAGACCGGATCTGGCTGTATGATTGAGCTCATGAAATTTGATATGGGTGGATCTGCTGCAGTTCTTGGAGCAGCAAAAGCTCTTGGACAAATCAAACCTCTTGGAGTGGAGGTATATTATTTAAATCACCCTTTATACTTTTTCCTTTTCAAAACAAAACCCAAACCCAAGACTTCCCCCCTTAAGGATTACGGGACTCCCTGTCATTTGAACTGATATGCATTGGCTAAATTTATTGATTTGTGAAATTTTTCACCGTCCTTCTAAATTATTGATTAAAATTTATCCTTCTAACATTTCCAAGAATGGTATTTAAATTTATTGATATTCTTCAGACTTTAAAAGTAATGTTAAGAGCCTATGTAAGGAGATAAATTTTGACTCATTTTTAAATGTCTTTTTGTTTCCCTGTTAAATATAAATTGGGTGGCTACTTTCCTTTAGAATTCAGTTTTTTGATTTTTGTAGCAGTTTCTCTTGAATGCTTTTAAAGATTTGAAGACCAAAATTTTGTTGTAGTGATCAGTTTATGCCGATGGTTTTGGTGTATTTGGTTATAGTAGAGTGCCAATGTTTTTTGGTGCATCTTCTTTCCCTTACAATATTTTATAGATAGGGCTGTTCTTATTTATTTCTTCTCTCTGATGTTCTTTTTGCAAAAAGTAGAAATTTCAATTTATATCCAAGTTCAAAATGTTCTGCATGTGCAGGTTCATTTTATAGTTGCAGCTTGTGAGAATATGATTAGTGGAACAGGTATGAGGCCTGGAGACGTTCTCACAGCTTCAAATGGAAAAACTATAGAGGTGAGGGTGTATATTTATGTTTATGTCATTGACACATGTTTTTTTTTGCCTATTTTGATTTTGTTTTAATCATTACAAGTGATCTTTTTAAATTTTATAAGATAATGTATGATAAGGATTGTTGATAAGAAGGTGGGGAGTTGAAACAAATAAGGACATTATGATATGGTTATAGTTTCATACGATGATACAATGGCTTAAACACTGATCTTCATTGCACTAATACTACTCCTAATCCTGAAAATACTCTGCTCGTGCTAATAATGTGCTTTCCTGGCTACTCTTGCGTCCAAAAGGGATATCGGTGTTATATTTATGCTTGGCTAATAATGCAAGTGAGGAGTGATGACTAAAATGATAATATATCAGTAGACTGATCCTTCACTTCTAATGATCTCCACTCATACATATCCATCTATTGTTAAAGTAAATTGTAGTTGTTGAATTTAAACTTTGTTATCTTAGCCATATGATATATATTCATATGTTCTGTCTTTAAACCACGACCATATTAGTGTCCAAATCAAGTCAAAATGAGAAGGAGCCTCTGCATGTGATGACATCGTGCATTATACTTCACTTTATTAATCAACACACAATGCAAGTAATGCATACACTTTTGATAAGAGCTAATAAAGAATGTTGAAATAAATTAAACAACAGTATTCCAATATATTTCAGTTAATCAGTTTTTTTTAAAGCTTACTCAAAGGTTGTCAAGCCTTCAGAATCATTCTAAGCGTATAGTTGCATATCTATGTTAATCATATATTTCACAAGAATAATACATGAATACATTTTATACAAATGTAAGTCGACAAACACAAGTTTTGTCTGAGTAGATCTATATAATGGTAGAACTATAGTACTTGTTATACAAACAGTCAACAAACTCAATTTTTGGCAGATAGGATTTATACTCCCCCCGTCCCATATTATAAGTAAATTTCACTTTTTAGATTCATTGAATAATTAGTGTATTTGGTCAGATACATTAATTATTCAATGAATCTTAAAGTGAAATTTGCTTATAACATGGGACAGAGGGAGTATAATGGAAGAAATATAGTTCTTGGCCTTGCGTGTTTTTTAAGAATATGAAGTTGGCAAATCCTCTTGTATAGGTTAACAACACAGATGCTGAGGGTAGGCTTACTCTAGCAGATGCTCTGGTGTATGCTTGTAACCAAGGTGTTGATAAGGTGTGCACCCATCCTTCTACATCTTTCTTATATTTCCAAAAGTCTTAATTGATTGGCTTAACAAAAAATGTACTATTTTCCTTGGTAGAAACATGTGGACTTCCAGTTCAGTATATCCAGTATGTTTGAAACAGGCTCAGAACTTATATGTTTTAACAGATTGATTTTCTGTTTGTCAGATAATAGACTTGGCAACATTAACTGGGGCATGTATAATTGCTTTAGGACCCTCAATTGCAGGTATTATCAGCTTCAAAGTTTAAGTTGTTTCATTTATGAGATAATTACTAATGCTAACTATGTTTTTAAAGGTGCATTTACATCCAGCGAGGAGCTGGCTAAGGAAGTTTTTGATGCTTCTGAAGTGAGTGGGGAGAAACTATGGAGGTTGCCAATAGAAGAAAGTTATTGGGAATCAATGAAATCTGGAGTTGCTGATATGGTGAACACTGGTGGTCGACAAGGTGGTGCTATCACTGCCGCTCTTTTCTTAAAGCAGGTACTATATGGTTAATCATTATATTGTGACTTTCTCATTAACATAATGCTCAATTGCAAGCATTGTAGTAATCATAATATCTATATGCTATATACTCCATTTTGACTTTCTATGTTGTGATTTTGCAGTTTGTTGACGAAAAGGTTCAATGGATGCATATTGATTTAGCTGGTCCTGTGTGGAATGAAAAGCAGCGTTGTGCAACAGGATTTGGTGTATCAACTTTAGTGGAATGGGTATTGAAGAATGCATCTTAAATGCATTCAAATCTTGTCCACGACCACAATTTTATCATCGATTCTGTCTCTTATTAGTTTTAACTTTTCAAATTTTAAACAAAATCATAATTGGTTTTCGGTTTTTCGTTTCAGTTGTGTTTTTCATTTTTAAAAAATTCTTGTAAGTCACCAAAATTTTTCCTTCAATTTTTATTACGATACATTTTAATAACAACGGTCCTTCCATAAAATAGTTTTTACAATATGGAAATTTCTCGGTTAGAATATTATTATAATATCTTCAATTTTAATTTTGTATATGAAAAACTATCTTATAAAGTATCTAACACTCCTTGTTTTTTAAAAGTCCCCAATTGTTTGTGTTATTTTGACTCTCTAACTCTTACATTTTAGATGAAATTTCTCTTGATTGATAAATCTAATGCATTAGGAATATATTAATAAACTTGTTGCATTCATATCAACAACGTAGCATTTATGCTTCTGGCTTGATCCACACGTCTGGTATTCGATGTAGAAAGATATATTATAGAAGGGGCGTGTCTCACAGTGATCGTTGTACAATGTAAATATTTTATCATTTGATGTGATACAATAAAGATAAATTCGGAACGATGTAATACGGTTAAGATAAACTCATAATGGGTTGATCAATTGATTCCTTCTGAGTGATATAAAGGAGCAAACACATTGCAAACTCTCGTTGTAGTCATTCACATATGTGTAGCCAGTGAGATGGGGAAAGTACCGTAGGATTCACGCCTTAAATAGTTCAATTGAAACAATACTAACGACGTAGTATAAATGCTATGAAATATTAGTAATAACAAAAGTGTAAATATATTATCTTAAATAACGTTAAATAGTGTGTTGTTTGTTGCCATATGTCTAGTCTTTCATAAACGAGTTTTACTTAACTTGGAGTAAAGATAAACTAAATAAGAAGTCTTTCAATTGACTCATGAATCTTTTCAAGTTAATGAAGTATCTTAGATAGACGATATTGACATAATATGCATTTTTGTCCACAAATATGGATGTGTCAACCAAATACATGATGCATGACCTCAACACACATATTCTATGATACACAACTTGTGCACCATCACCATCAACTTTTACTGAAACATACATGTCGTATCCGTATAAGTTCTCCTAAAATTCAAATCTAGGATGACATTCTTTGATGTCATTTATCTCCAATTGGGCATCACCTGAGTTGAGTTAGCTCCCAAATATTGCACCATTATGTTCAGTGTATCAGGTCTAATGATTCAGGAGTAGTTTAATAATCTATATGTGATCAAAAGACGTAGAAGGAATGACACATCATCAATTGTGATGGACATATCACCGATCAGAACATGAAATGCTAACGTCTTTGAGTGTCATATCTCCACGAAAGCAGACAACAAGCCATGATTGATAAAAGTATACCCAATCCTGCATAAATCTTGTAGTTCCGATAGCTGCATGAAATCTTGAAACCATGGTTCATCATGTTGCGACAGTTTCACAATCTTTCTACAGTGGTTAGTACATTTTAACGTCTCACAGTGCTGTAAAAAAATACACCAAAGTCAGAAAGTTCAAATCTTATAATAAATATGTTTAAAAGAATAAATACATATTAATTTTACCTCTCCATCCCACATGTGCCTAGCCGAATGGTCTACATACATACAAAGTAGTGAGGTGTCTAAGGGGCGTCATGAAAAAACATCAAGAATGACAATAACATGTTAGACTTCTGGAGTTGCAGCAAGACAAGGAATTAATATCTCACCCCCAAATTATACATGCCACCCCCATCAATGAAAAATTTAGCGATAAGTCCCTGCAAAATATCGGAATTTTGGAAATTCACGATTTTGTACCAGAATTTTCGATAGAATATCAGAAACTTCGTTTAATTTACACTTTTAATGTGGCGAATGCATGTAATCGGAAATTTGAAATTTCCGGTACCGTAAATTTGAAATTTTCGATAATTGTCTTCCCTATATGTACCGCAAATGCATAAAATTTCATCTGCAAGCATACTGGAAATTTCAGACATAACTGAAATTTCCGATTACATGAAAATTTGAAATTTTCGGTGTTACGCCACCTTCACGAAATTTATGTAGTTTCCGGTTTATTGCAATGACTTTTGGAAATCGTCCCGGAAATTTAGAAATTTGTGGTGAATCAAACCCGGAAATTTAGAAATTTCCGATTTTTCGCAACCGGAAATTTGTGTAATGCAAAGTATTTCCTGTATACACCAAAATTGGGGTACCGAAAATTTGGTCAGCGTATCGGAAATATCGTTTTGACCCACTTTAACCAATAGTAATTTTTTTTTTTACAAATGTAAATTTTTTAGAGTAAATAGTGAAAGGGGAATTTTGGGATTAATGAAATATGGGGGGTAACATGTATAATTTGGGGGGTGAGATGTTAATTCTTCCAGCAGGACACTTAAGTCTCCGGAAGGACGATGCCAAAGTCACTTGAACTCCTCAAGGTGATGCCCCAACATCAAAACAAATGGCACATATGCATGGATCAGGGGGTCTATGTTTTTTTCCCTTGGTTTGAAATTCATCAAAATCTATGATGAATTTCTACCAAACTTGATGAACAAGATTGATATCACCACATGACAATGAAAAAAATAAAAGACGGAGAAAGAAAAAAAATATTTTTTTACAGAGTTTCTCTATGCCCACAAATTATGGAAAACTTCTTTATTCACTTAAAACTGTAAACTATGTGAATACAACTTGATTGATTACAAAAAATAGGGGTTACTCCCTCTATTTATAATTATAGGTTAGCTTGCCCCCTAAGCCAAAAGCCCAAAACTATAAAAGCCCAAAATAACTATTTTGGAACTAAATCAAATCTATCTATTTACGACCTAAATAAAATCTATCTATTTTAGATCTAAATCAAATATGTGTGTAACAAACTGTTTCCACACTTCGATATAATCTTTTCGATACTTCCTTGTTTCTGTCGAGCACGCTACTTCGACACAAGGAATTATACTTTCAACATACCACCTAATTCATTGTGTCTAAGCTATTTATATTCATCATATCCCGTAGTCTTCAAAATGCTTCGACTTGCACTCCTTTTGTCACGATGTCTGCAATCTGATTCTCAGTTCTGTAGTGTTCCAAGTTCATCTATCCATCTGCTACCTGCTCTTGAAGATAGTGGAACCTCATTTTGATGTGCTTACTTCAATCGTGTGCTATCGGATTCTTTGCTAGATTGATAGCTAACATGTTGTTGATCTTCATGGTAATTGCTCCATGATCTTTACCTGTTATCTCTTCGACCAAGTTCACCATCCATGTTGCTTGACATGCACAAAGAGAAGTAACTATGTCTTCTGCTTCGCACAATGATAATGCCACTACTGGTTCCTTTCTCGAACTCCAATCAATTGGTGCACCACCTAGCATAAACACATATCCTGCTGTGGATTTTTGATCCTCAACATCACTACACCAACTCGAATCAGTGTACTCCACTAACTTACATTCTTTTCCTTTATCAGCTACAAGAAACAAAATGTCATAGTCGAGATTTCCTTTGAGATATCTTAGTATCCTCTTCACCACTTCTATATGTGATACCTTTGGATTCTGCATGAATCTATTTACCATACCTACACTGTATGTTAAGTCAGGACTCGTGTGACAAAGGTATCTTAATGACCCAATAAGCTACTGTATTGGGTTGGATCGACATCATCTTCTTCTGAATCTTTCGATAGGGCCAGTCTTGGTTGTGCAGGTGTCGAAGTCGAGTTGCATTCTTTCATCTCAAATATCTCGAGAATTTCTCCTGCATATCTTCTTTGACGCATCATCAAACCTCTACTACTATTGTAGAATTTTATGCCAAGGAAATATGAAATGTCACCCAGACCAGAAATTTCAAATTCCTTGCTAAGATCACCTTTGAAGTCTTCGATCTTCTTCTTGCAGCTATCTGTTATTAACAAGTAATCTACATAGAGACATAGTATAAGCAATTCACTATTCATTCTTTTTACATATACTCCATATTCAGTTGTGCACTTCACAAATTCCTTCTCCCTTAGGAAACTATCAATCTTCTTATTTCAAGCTCTTGGAGCTTGTTTTAATCCATATATGGCTTTATGCAGCCTGTACACCTTTCTCTCTTCGTCATGTTTCACAAACCCAACTGGTTGTTTAATATAAACTTATTCATCTAAGGGTCCATTTAATAATGCATACTTTACGTCCATCTAACATATGTTCCAACTGTTTATATCTGTTATACCAACAACCAACCTGATTGTTTCGATTCTAGCAACAGGTGCAAAAACTTCATTGAAGTCTATTTCTTCTTTCTGGAGAAATAATTTCGCCACAAGCCTTCATTTGTGTCAAGTTACTTCCCTTTTGGGATTCATCTTCACTTTGTATACCCACTTGATATTAATTTCCTTCTTGCCTTAAGGCAATTCGACAAGTGACCAAGTGTTGTTGCCTCGATGGACTTCACTTCTTCATTCATTACTTTCACCCACTTCAAATCCTTCAATGCTTCGACTGCATTAACTAGTTCGACATCTACATAGAAAGCATAATATACCAACTCACCTTTGTTATCAATCATATCATCTAATGTAATCACACAATATTGCAGCCTTACATGCATGTGTCTTGTTCTCTGAGGTCTGCTTGTACTTGGTTGATCTCTAACGTCTTCCTCTTTTCGAACTTCTCTTTTGACTTGAGTTTCTATTGGTTCTTCAAGTAAGATTCTCACCGAATCTTTATTGACATTTTCAGTCTAATCTCATTCTTTAAGTTCATCTATGATCACGTCCCTGCTGATCATAATCTTCTTGTTCACTGGGCCGAACAACTTGTAACCTCATGTCTAAAGATATCCTACTAGGATCACCTGACTCGATTTGTTATCAAGTTTTTTTCTCAACTGATCTCGAACATGTCTATGTGCAATAGATCCAAATACTTCATATGACTCAAGCTAGGCTTCACACCAGACCAACATTCTTCTGGAGTAATTCCTTCTAGCTTCTTTGTTGGATATCTGTTCAAAATATATGTTGTTGTCGACATAACTTCTCCTCAAAACTCTTTAGATAGATGTTTGTCTTTTAACATACTTCTCACCATATTCATGATGGTTCGATTCTTTCTTTTTGCAGTTCCATTCTGATGTGGAGTGTAGGGTGGCACCACCTCATGCACAACCCCTTCTTTTTCACATAATTTGTCAAAATCTTTTGACACATACTCTTCACCACCATAAATTCTCAAAACTTTGATCTTTCGACCACTTTGTCTTTCAACCATAGATTTAAACTTGGAAAATACCCCGATCACTTCATTTTTCTTCTTGATCAGGTAAGTCCATAATTTTTGACTAAAATCATCTATGAACGTGACAAAGTATTTATTACCTCCAAACAAATCCACCTGAATTGGTCCACATACATCATAGTATATGACTTCGAGAATAACCTTCAACTTTCTTCCTGCATCCTTGCTGAAGTTATTCTTGCGTTGTTTTGCCCGCACATATTCCTCACACACCTTGTTTGGAATGTCGATTTCTAGCAATCCAGAAACCATATTTCTTCTCTTCAAGTCTCTGATGTCTCTGAAGTTGAAATGACTTTGTCAATAGTGTCATATCCATTCATATCTGCTAGTTGCAGTCGAAAGGAACTTGTGCTCTATCACATTAAGTTCAATCTTGAAAGTCCTATTCTGAGACATGGAAGCCTTCAAGATTAACCTTCAATTTGCATCAACGACTCTCATCATCTTGTCTTCGACCGACACTTTGTAATTCTTTTTGACCAACTGCTCTATGCTGAGCAAGTTGATCTTCATGCCTGGTATGTACAACACATTGAAAATCACCGACCTCTTGCCATCTTTTCTCATAATCACAACATCATCAATATCTTTAGATACTAGGGTATTGTCATTTGCAAATTTTACCATGTTCTTCATTAAGAGTTTTAGATTGACAAACCAATATTTTCTTCCAGACATATGTGATGAGCATCCTGAATCCAAGTACCATTGGTCCTTGAATTTTTCTTCATCCCTTGTTGTAATCATTAACAACATATATTCTTCTTCATACATTATGAACTTCGCATCACTTTCTTGATTCTTTCGCTTTTCTGGACAATCACTAGAATACTGGCCATACTTCTGAAAATTGTAACATTGAATGCGACTCTTATCAAGTTTTCGACCACCACCTCTTCTTCTACCTCTAGCACCACCTCTTTGGTTTCCTTGGTATGATCTTCTCTGATTCGACGCGTTTTCTCCGTGTTGGTTTCCTCTACCATTTGAATTGTTGTAGTCATCTCTACCTTTGTTGTCAAACCACTTCCCTTTGTTTTTCTTATCTTTTATTGATTGAGCCTTCATAGCCACGTCACTCTTCGACTTTCCTGCAGCTCTTTCAACCATTTTTTGTTCATGAGATTCAAGCGTCCCTTGAAGTTCCTCTTTCAACAAATTTGGCATGTCCTTTGACTCTTTTATGGAAGCTACCACATGATCAAACTTCGGAGCCAAAGATCTCAAGATCTTTGAAACAAAAACTCTTGTTGTTAACGTCTCTCCATAAACCTTGATTTGATTCACTATTTTCGTAACCCTAGTGAAGAAATCAGATATTCTCTCGCTATCTTCCATATGAAGCAATTCATACGTTCTTTTGTGATTTGGTAACCTCACCTCTTTCACCTTCTCAGCGCCTCCAAACGATTTCTTCAGGATTTCCCAAGCTTCTTTTGCATATTCTACATCACTAACCTTTTCAAAATTGTCTGGACTAACACATTGGTGAATTATAAAGGGAGCTTTATAATTCTTCTTCTTTGATTCTCTGTATTCTACTTCTTCTTCTGAAGTGTCTTCATTAAGCAGTTCTAATCCATGTTTCACAAGATCCCGAAGACCTTGAAAACAAAATATAACCTTTATCTGTTTGCACAAATTCTCATAGTTATCACCTTTAAGAATTGGGAGACTTACTGGAAAATTTTCGTTAGCGTAATTCATCGCTATCGTGATCTTTTTCTTCTTCTTCCTCGATCATTATTGATCGTTCTTCCCTTGAATCATTCAATCGGAGCTCTTGATACCAGATGTTGGAAATTCACCAAAATCTATGATAAATTTCTACCAATCTTGATGAACAAGATTGATATCACCATACAATGATAATGAAAAAAATAAAAGATGGAGAAAGAAAGAAATAATTTTTTTTTGCAGAGTTTCTCTCTACCCACAAACTGTGGAAAAATTATTTATTCACTTGTAACTGCAAATTCTATGAATACAACTTGATTGATTACAAAAATAGGGGTTACTCCCTCTATTTATAAGTTTAGGTTAGCTTGCTCCCTAAGTCAAAAGCCCAAAACTATAAAAGCAAAAAATACATATTTTAGAACTAAATCAAATCTATCTATTTTAGACCTAAATAAAATTCATTTATTTTATATCTAAATCAAATATGTGTGTAACAAACTGTTTCCACTCTTCGATACAATCTTTTTGACACTTCTTTGTTTCTGTCGAGCACGTTGCTTCTTACACAAGAAATTATACTTTCAAGACCCTCTTAATGGAATCATGTTGAGCCACTCTAACATGTCTCATTCTTTCTTAATTGTTAGAAATTTTACCTTTAATTAGTCGGTAAAATTATATCATAATTAAATAACTCAAACTCAGATTACAGAAAAAGAAAAATCATAAAAACAATGTTAAACAAGAAAATTCAGAAATTAACTTCTGTATTATGCAAAAGCCTGAAAAAATCACACGACATGAACACATAAATCCCCTATGCTCTAAACTTGAAAAAAATCTCAATGCATGCATGAGAAGTCAATCCATCATGATTTTAAGTACAATCTAATGAACCATAAAGAACCTATTTTAGCTAATACATTTATCATAAATAAATAAACAAAAAAGAAGGAAAATGAAAATCTTAACAAATTGTGAGAAAATTTAAAAAATGAGAAACCTCAATTAATTTGAGTGGATTAGAGGTTGAGTGTCCTAGGCTTAAATACAATGTAGTAGAAGTAGCAAAAAAAAAAAAAGCTTGAAAAATGACTGAAATAGAGTTTACTCAGGAACTCTATTTTAGATTATTAATAAAAAAATTTAAATTAAAAAATAAGATAGAAGGTCTAGCACATTATACAAAATCAAACAGACATTAATCTCTATAAAAAAAATACAGAGATTAATCTCCAGATTTTTCAATTTTATTTTGCCTTAGATATGAGACTTGATTGTGGTTACATTTAGGAATTTTTTACTAACATACACCTCTTTTAACAACTAAATCTCAATATACCACACATTTCAACCAATATTCCCACTATACCACCTTTTTAAAAAAAAATATTTGATATTAGGAGGCTCCGCCCAATGGATGGGTGGATGGTCTTAAAATTACATAGCTTCCGCCCATTGCATTGGCAGAGCTGTTTGAGTAACGTTTTTTTAAAAAAAATAATTTTAAAAATAAATTAAAATTGCTGTTAAATAAAAAAATAATATATTTTTATAAAATGACTTTGAAATATTCAAATTTAAGTCATTTTAATGAAATTATTAAAATATTAAAATATTAATATACAAATAAAATTTATTTTAATGTAAGTTTAAAAATAAATTAAAATTATTATTAAATAAGAAATCAATATATTTGTATAAAATGACTTTGAAATATTCAAATTTAAGTCATTTTAATGAAATTATTAAAATATTAAAATATTAATATACAAATAAAATTTTTTTTAATGTAATTTTAAAAATAAATTAAAATTATTATTAAATAAGAAATCAATATATTTGTATAAAATGACTTTGAAATATTCAAATTTAAGTCATTTTAATGAAATTATTAAAAAATTAAAATATTAATATACAAATAAATTATTTTTTAATGTAATTTTAAAAATAAATTAAAATTTCTATTAAATAAGAAATCAATATATTTGTATAAAATGACTTTGAAATATTCAAATTTAAGTCATTTTAATGAAATTATTAAAATATTAAAATATTAATATACAAATAAAATTTTTTTTAATGTAATTTTAAAAATAAATTAAAATTTCTATTAAATAAGAAATCAATGTTAAAATATTAATCATAGAAAAGGTCTTGTTATTTTATTATTGCAGTGCGGCTCCGCCCCTGCAATGGACAGAGGATTTTATTCATTTTATTATTTTATTATTTAAGTACGGTTCCGCCAGTGCAATAGGCGGAAGCTTTCGTAATTTTATTATTTATGTACGGCTCCGCCACTGTAATGGGCGGAGGGTTTTATTATTTTATTAATTTAAATTTTTTGCTGTGAACTATAAATATCATTGATGTTGAATGATCCTAGCTACACTTAAATTATTTTTCTTTAGTTGTATCTTAAAAATGTATTCAACATCCGGGGAGTTTTCAATGTTTCCATATATGAAAAGAGACGCAGAACTTATTTTTTCTCCAGTAAAGCCTCCGATGAAGATCAAATTGTTGAACACACAGACATTTGAGCATCTGCATAGGCACTTGGAGGGATGGTTAGGGGAAGAAATTGCCTAAGGTGAAAAGATCCGGAAAATAGAGAGGTTAGTTACGGTGCCTGGCTTAAATGGACCCACTCGTTCTTGGAGACTTGTTCACAACGACGCATGTGTTCTTATGATGATGCTTCAACAAAAAGATATTGTGTTGCTGATTGTAATATCCTAGAAATGGTTATGTCCTTGTTTGAACATGTTGATGTTGTTTACGTTTAATGTTGTTGCTAAGTTCTACTATTCGTCTCAGTATTTTAATTTATGTGTTGTTTTTTCGAATTGTTATTTATATTAAATGCAGAAGTATTAGTGAAATGAAACATAATTACTCGGCGTCATTATACATACAACTTTGCAGATTGATAACAAAATGAATAACTAATTATTACTAGTTCCTACATTGGGGCATCGCGTTCGGTTGTGACCTGGAAGACGACACAATGTGCATTTTCTCTCCAACTTATCATATACGTCCATTTCTGTTGTAATACGGGTGCTCACGGGACGACCTTTCTTGTTCCTCCGCATAACTGGATTATGGCAAATTTGATCTTCCTCATAAGTGAGCCAATACTCATCGTATGGTAGAACTGGAAAGCTCGTGATGTAAACCCCAAATAAGTTCGCCACCTTGTAAACGTCATACAATAGAAGAAATGCGTCTTGGCGCACCACAAAACATGCAACAATAACATGTGAACAAGGAACACGGTATGCTTGAAACTTTCCGCAGTCACACCATCCTTCCATTAGGTTGACCTTGTAACGCCCCAATGGCTTCCCCTCACTGTGGTTAATTGTCTCCTTCACACTGAAAATGTTATTATTATAGTAAAAAATGCTTACCTGATGCGTGGCGGATTTAGTCGTCTCTTCTTTCATCACCTTCACGCACCGTTCTGTAAATGTTTGTCCAGAATTCAAAACTGCAATCCACTTTGCATCCCTTTCAGCAAAGAGTGTTCCCATCCTATAGTATGTTGCACTTACTAACGATGTGATGGGGAGATTACGAGTGCCTTTAAATACGGAATTTAGTGACTCGACAAGGTTTGTTGTCATGTGCCCCCAACGACGACCCTCGTCAAATGCCCTCGTCCATTTTTCAACGGGAATTTTGTCTATCCACCTCAAAGCATCACCATTAGCCATCCCAATTTCATTACGATAATATTTAAATGTTGGTTGGTTCAGCGCATACCCTACATGTTAAAAAAAATATTGGTTAATATAATGGTATACTATCAACGAGCATGTAATGTTTACATAAAAGGTACTTACCCATGTTGATTATTTTTTTCCGGAGGATACGGTCCTTGATATCCTTCATAAAATTTTGCAGAATATGCCTGATACAATACACATGGACAGATGTAGTGTTATTCCAACCATTTTCAGGATTGTTAAAAGCGCTTTTGATAGATGCATGTCGGTCAAAAATCAAACACAAGCCAGGTTGAGGAGCTACATGCATTCTCAAGTTTTTTAGAAAGAAACCCCAACCATCCGCCGTCTCACCTTCCACTAAGGCAAAGGCAACTGGGAAAATATTGTTGTTTCCGTCTTGTGCTACAGCCATTAGTAGTGTACCTTTGTACCTTCCATATAACCAGGTACCATCAATCTGTAGTAAAGGCTTGCAATATGCAAAGCCACGTATGCATGGTTGGAAAGCCCAAAATAGTCGGTGGAAGATTTGTTTCCCAGCAATAATAGTCCCGTCATCTGTATATACCGGTAGTGTTTGCATTTCTACTACAGTGCCTGGAACAAACTTCTTAAGGGCCAACAAGTAATTTGGAAGTTCATTGTATGAATTTTCCCAATTACCAAACACTTGTTCGATTGCTTTGTTTCTAGAAATCCATGCTTTCTTGTAAGATGGAGTGTATTTGAAAAAAGAAACAATTTCGTTAATACATACGCTCACCTTGATAGAGGGATCCTTTTCAACAAGAGGCATTAATCGTTCACTCATCAGTCGAGAGCTTAGTTGTCGATGATCCTGATTAAAGATGGTCGTTGAACAATTATGTGGGGGCTCCATGATTCCTATCTCCCATAGGTCGCTCCTTTTCCTATATGATGCCACTAGACGAAAGTTGCAACCACTACGCTTACAACAAATTTTATATCTCTTCGTGTCAGAACATGTAACCCTGAAATCAACGACATGTTTCATATGGTACCTGGATATCGCAAAGACACAGTCATATTTGTTTTTGAACTGGTTCCCAACAGCTATGTCATCCTCCAGCGGAAGACGAGGATTTTTGGGCCATTGAAAGGATGATTCGTCTCCAGCTGTTTCCAGAGTGGTCATGTGGGCCGGTGGACAATAGACATTCTCAAGTGGAATGTGTTGTTCAGTTTCATTGATTGCATCCGCCTCGTCACGTCCACCGTCTTCAAATAAAGTAGTGAACAAATCATCAGCTTGTGACTCAGTCTCTTCTTCTTCGTCATCTTAGACAACGACTTCCTCGGGAATTATGGACACGGGCTCAGCATCATTGGGATTGGCCACTTGTGAGATTTGAGATTGTTGAGAAAGTTGAAATTTTATGTATAAATCTATCGCATGTAACCCAGATAATTCATGGTTGTAAAACATCATTTCCACATCATCATCATCTCGGATTTTCAGTGGAACATATTTCACCTGGTTCACACCGAAATTAACAACATTTCGATATATAATTTGTGAGACAGCTCCAGATTGCATCCTTGTTTGTATCCTCTCCCTCAAATATTCAAACTTCGCATTTCTACTTAATTTGAACTGGCATATATCGGTATTTTCGAATATAATGCCCATTTCATCAGAGATAAGGATCTCTCCATTGTAATGAGCATCCACTATATATTGAGGTATTTGAGACATGTTGATTTGTTAGTGAACAAGAGATGAAATGTAGGAGAAATTTGTTTTTGAAATGGGTTGGGTTAATGAAAAAAAGTAGGAGGAAGAACTGAATTTAAATGAAATATATTTTGTGTTTAGTAAATATATTATAATAAATAAACGTAGGAAGAACTGAATTTAGTGGTCAAACTGATAAAATTAACTCATTCTCCCATTGCAGAAGCGGTGACATTAATTTGTGTAAGGGCTCCGCCCAATGGGAAGGCGGAAGCATTGATGTTCGTATAGGCTCCGCCCATTGCTCCCGCGACATTGGCAGGCCAAATTACACGCTTCCGCCCATTAAATGCGCGGATGGCAGACCAAAAAGTAACATGTCCGCCCATTGTATCTGCGGCGTGTCAGAAAATGAAAAGGGTTCCGCCCATTGAGTAGGCGGATTCTGTAAAGCTGTGCATGCAACACAGTTTACGTACACAGCATGCATGCAAAGTAATTACTCCCAACCATTTAATGGTTTCTATTAAATTTTTTGAATAAAACCCTACATTTTTTCTCTATAAATACTATTCGTTTTTTCAAAATTTACATCATACTCAATCTTTATCTGTTCTTTCTCATCATAATTTTACACCAAACTCAATTTTCTCTAATGTCTCTGTTAACTTATGGAGAGGAGCACCGAGGAACATTGTCAAACATACTCCAATATGTAAGTATTGAATATATTTACGTATAATTTTTTTTTAAATTTTAAGAATATACTTCTGACATTAACCATATTCTAATATTAATTATTTTATTTTTTAGAATGAGAAAAAATTTAGGCCTCGTACACACTCGTATGTGCCCGTAGACGAAATGATCCGTCCATATCTGATGCAAGCGGGCTTTGGGCACGTTCTCAACATAACGTCATATGGGGGTGGATAGGAAATTTATTCTCGCTTTATGTGAAAGATGGCATCCAGAGACACACACGTTCCATCTTCCTACCGGTGAATCCACAGTCACCCTTGAAGATGTCCACGTGTTGATGGGTTTACGTGTAAACGGTTTGGCAGTGAATGGGAGAACAAATGTTGACTACTCCATAAACCAAGAACTCTTGGGTGAAGAATTGCCCGAAAGAGTTAGAAAGGGACAATTCGTCAAAATTACTTGACTCTGGGAAATATATGATGCATTTGACTTGAACCAAGATTCTACCATAGAACAAATTCATAAAAAAACTAGAATTTATATTTTATTGTTATTCGCTTGTTTATTATTTCCTGACACGAATGGTAACACAATACATCTAATGTATTTACCATTACTAGCTAACTTTAATAAAATAGGTAGATATAGTTGGGGATCAACAGTTTTATCGCATCTATACAGAAACCTCTGTAGATGCGCCAAAAAAGATGTTCATAATTTTGCTGGTTGTTCAACACTAATACAAGCCTGGGGATGGTCCAGGATGCCAAATCTAGCGCCTAGGAATCGTAATCCTTTTCACTTTTCGTACGCAACCAAGTAAGTTGTAACTACTCCTTTGTCTTAAACTTATTTACCATGTGAACAATATTTAAGTATTACATTTTTTTAGATGGTCTGCCTATGGGATGGATTACGAAAAGACTCCTCATCATTGTGCACCTGGCTATTAGACTTTCATCGATCATTTCGAAGAATCTGATGTAATATTCTTAACCATATTTTAAGTATTACATATTTTATATACTGGTTTTTTTAACAGTTTACATGGAGGCCCTATCTAGGACTTGATGATACCGATCCGACCGATAGTCACGTGTGGAGTGCAAAAACATTTATCATCTGTTTTACTACTGTTGAAATGCACCATTCTGATCGGGTAAAACTACAATTTGGCATTAAGCAAGGCATACCGGATGCTCCACAGTGCATGGAGGAGTATCACAAAAGTGTGGTGAACAACCAATGGGCATATAGCAATTGGAAAGATTGTTACAAACAGGAGCGTCGTCAATGGCATAACCGCGAAAATAAAGTCTTACAAGGAGATGTCATGTCAGAAGAATGTAAATCGAGTAAGGAATACATGGAATGGTATAAGTCTGTTACAAATTTGTATCTGTCACCAAACAACTTCTTATATGACCCTCGTAATTTGCCAACATCTTCAAACGTCCAACACACCAGACCATCATCAAGCACTTACACCCAACAACCATTCATGAGCAACCAAGAACCTTTCTTCCCAACACAACCATCTTTTACGCAACAACCTTTCTTCCCAACACAACCACCTTTTACCCCAAGCCAACAATACCATCAACAAAACCCTTCATCTAGCCCAACCCAATGGGGCACCCAACAACAAAACCCTTCATCTAACCCCACCCAATGGGGCACCCAACAACAATATCCTTCATCTAACCCCACCCAATGGGGCACCCAACAACAACATCCTTCATCTAAATCCACCCAATGGGGCACCCAACAACAATATCCTTCATCTAACCCCACCCAATGGGGCACCCAACAAACCCCACATAATCCCAACTATCAGACACCCCAACAACAAATGCCTATTCCCCGACCACAACAATTTACCTCCCAAGATTGTTACCAACCCTCAATAAATAGCCCAATGTCTTCTAATCCCATACCAAATTGGAATTAGGAGGGAACCAGATTAAGTTATGACAGTGCAGCCGAGACAGACTTTACCAATGAGGACATGATTTGGGAATTTTTAATGGGCGGGTGTGACGCGGGACCTTCAACTTCAACTCAACCACAAAATGAAGAAGGAAATCGCAGAATAGGCCAACGTACTAGACGAGCACCTGCTTGTGGAACTCACCAACGATTGACACGACCCAGTCAAAATCGACAGTAGATGTGTCTTGGAATTATATATGTTAAAATGAAAAAAATTAATTTATGTCATTTAGTTAAATTTTTGTTTATTTATAGTATATTTTGTTTAATTAAAGTGTATTTTGTTTAATTATAATGTATATTATTTAATTATATCAATTTAATTTAGAAAATAAAAAAAATCACGGTTGTACACATCCGCCCATCCTATGGACAGACCCTCTCTATTTTTAACAGCATCCGCCCAATGCAAATGCAGAATGAAGAAAAAATGCACTCCTCCGCCCATTGTATTGGCGGATGAGGTGTAGCAAAAAAAAATTTTGTTTGAAAAAAAGGTAGATTGGGATTAATGAATGTATGAGATGGTATATTGAGATTTAATTGCTAAAAAGAGTGTATGTTGGTAAAAAATTCTACATTTAGTGCGTCTGAAAGTTAAATTCTGAATATTAAAAACTTTATTCAATTTTTTACTAGAGTGGAAGAACACCCCTAACAGTGCGAAGAGGAATCCTCCAAATATATTAAAATATATTAAGATAGAAGTTAAAGACAAAATAGGTGGTAGATTCTTAATCCTACAATTTTAAGGATTCTCTAACCACATATTTCACATCAACTTGTTTCGGAAGATTTTTTCTAATAACTTTTTATATATATCAAACACAGTCTTCTTTCTCATTTAAAAATTTGCAGTTTTTTAATTTCTAAAATATTTACAAATTTGTAATTCTCAAATCTTAATTTTCTTAGCATATTTTATTTTTATATTTATACTTTACGATTTCCACTCAAATTTGTTTTGAAGTGATATTTCGAAAATGTAATATTTTTCTAAAATCACAGGCATACCGAAAGGTTGAATGTCAAAATTTCTATTTGTTTTATTGTGGTTTTTAATTTATTTTGTTGTGTTTAATTTTTTTTAATTTTTAATTATTAATGAAAAGATCAAATTATTTTAGACACGCTATCATAAGATTATGAGTTTATTAATTATGTGAAAGAAATCTTATAAAAAAAATACTAATTTATTCGTTTCATAGTTTTATTTGACTAACCAATGAATAATAAGTTAATAAAAATTAAAAGTTATTTTCATGAGTGATGTTATATTTGTCTCGTTTTGATCATACATGAAATTCTAAATGTCCGACTGTCACGAATTTGATTTCTTTGGAAAGCTTAAATAATTATTTATGAATTTTGAAATATGATTATTTCATACTAAAAAAAGGGCAAAAAATAAATGACTAATCAATTTTTTACATAAATGGAGTAGAATAATTTGTACAAGTGAGTGATTCATTATATTAGCACTATCTAATAGAAGAGTATTATAAGATAGAATATCATAAGAGAGAAAAAGATAAAGCAAAGTGTGTATTTCATATATTGATTGTTAATAATGAAAAATATATAAAAGCTCTTATATAGAGCAACTAGAATTGTTACACATCAGCATATAATTGGCATTACTAACATACACTAAGGTCTATTTACTCTATTATTCCTCATTAGAAACTGAGGATACATCAAACAGATTAAGTTTGTTGAACACTCTCAGTTTGTCACGCAAAGGGAAAAATTTGATTGTTGAAATAGGCTTAGTCAGTAAGTCTTCCCACTGACCTTGAACTGACACATGCTCAACTATGAGATTCTTGGAGAGCATTTTTTCCCTTATAAAGAATATGTCCAATTCCATATGCTTGGTCCTATTGTGCACCACAGGATTGTGAGCAAGAGTAATTGTACCGAGGTTGTCACAGAGGAGTTTGGGAGCATGAATTCTGCAGTGAAGTTCTTGAAGAAGGGACTGCACCCATAGGATTTCTGCAGCAAGTTGAGTCATACTCCTGTACTCAGACTCAACACTTGACCTGACTACCAGCTGCTGCTTTTTAGACCACCAAGAAATCAAGTTTGGACCTAGAAAAACACAAGCTCCAGAGATAGACCTTCTGTCGTTAGGGTCTGATGCCCAATTAACATCACATAACCCAAGCAAAGATAGAGGTTGATGGGGTGAGGCAGAATGAATCAACAAGCCATGATGCATAGTGCCACTGAGATACCTCAAGATCCTTTAACTGTCTTCCAATGCTCCTCCAAGGGATTAGACAAGAATTGGCAAACCTTGTTAACAGAAAATTAAATTTCAAATCTGGTGAGTGTCATATTGAAGAGCCCCAACAACATATCTGAATTGGGTGGGATCATAAATAGCTTCAGAACCAAGTTTAGACAATTTACTTGTGAACACTATAGGAGTAGGCACACCGTTGTATCACAAAATTTTTCCTCTCAATTCTCAAGGCTTTTCTCACAAAGATCCTCAAGATTCAAGCTTGCACAAGTACATTGGGCTTTTCCAGTACCAAAATTAAAAGGAAATTGTCAAAAAGGGAGAAAACATATAAAAATAACATTTTTGACCAATTTGGAGAAAAAATAGGCCTCCTTCGATTTAGCACCCTTCGATTGGACTTTGCACCTCATTCGATTGCTCAAAAATTGCTGCTAGCGTGCCTCTTTCGTTTGGGCATTTGACTTCTTGTTGTAGGCTTTGTTTGTATCTTCCACTGCCTGCATGTTTGCTTTGAATCCCAAGTTTGTTGGCCATAAGTTCCCCCTGCAAGGCAAACCCTTTGATTCATCAAGCATGTTGCCTGCATGCTTGCTTTGAATACCAAAGTTTGTTGGCCACAAGTGCCCCGTGCAAGGAAAACCTTTCGATTCACCAAGCGTGCTGCCTGCATGTTTGCTTTGAATACCAAATTTTGCTGCCACAAGTGCCCCATGCAGGGCAAGCCTTTCAATTGGACAAGTATGTTACCTGCATGCTTGCAATTGAAGGCCATGACCTGCTGGCCACATGTGCCCCTGCAAGGCAAACTCTTCGATTGGACAAAAGTGCCTGCATGCAAAGCTTCGATTGGAATGATGATCCCCTTTGAATTAACTTGCTTCGAATCCAAGCTGAGCTATTCGAAGTAGGTTTCGTTTGAAGCAAATCTGAGGAAATCTTATGGCCTTACCCTACTTGACAAGCTATGTTGCTTCCAAATCTTTGTATAATCAGAATGCCAGAAGCATAAGTCACATCTTCTGCACCCCAACTGCCAAAAGGCCCCCCACTTGTACTTTCACGTTACATATTTTTATTATTTCTTTGCGAAGCTGACTACTACAACATGTCCATTCTTTCTCTATAAATAGAGGAATTCTTTGCAAAGGCTAGGGAGGATTTTTTGGACTAGAGGAACGAAACCTCCAAAATCTTCTCAAACACAACAAAACTCTCAAGTCCCTTCAACACTTGTGAAATAAAAAAAAACCCAGAATCACATTCACCTCCTTCGATTCTAAAGAACAAGCACACTTCAATTTCCTTCGAATCCCGAGGAGCATCACGTTTGCTCCTCTCCTTAGAATCCATCATTCAAAGCCCAACTGTTGGCCTCTCCCTTCGAATCCAGGAGAACCCAGGGCCACCACTCAAGGTCCAGTTCACCTTCAAGGCTGCAGCAAGGTAAGTTGCTCTTACCCTTGCATCTTTCATTTCAAACATAGCATGTATATAATATTTTTCTCTTTTTCGTTTATACCCTTTAATTTGTTTTTATGGCTAATCCTTTTGTTTCTTGTTTCTTGAGTTATTAAATATACTTTAAGAATTAATTTGGCCACAAGACAAATGCTAACATGGCTTTAAGCCATGTTGTTTATTAATGTCCCAAATGAAAGAGACAGGGGGGGAGGAAACATGAAACGAAGCCTTGGGCTTCCATGCTAACTTCCAAGGCAGAAAGGCAGAATCAGAAGGCACATTTGCACTAAGTCCAACCATAATCGAAGGCCATGAATTGCTGCTGCCAGCCTCAATCGAAGAAGGAAACAAGGCAGAACCAGGAGGCACGCCCAGCTGCTGACAAGCCCAATCGAAGGCCATGACCAGCTGCCGCCAAGGCCCAATTGAAGGCCATGACTTGCTGGATACCAACTCCCAATCGAAGGAGGCCAACAAAAGCATAATCGAAGGCTGCCCCCCCCCCCAATCGAAGGAGCTCATTTTTCTTCCTTTTATCTTATTTTTGCCTTTATATTTCTATGCACTTCAATATGGTTGTAATAGTGTAGGATTTATTTTTTGCACTTTTAATTACTTTTGTACAAATGCTAGTAATTTTTTGTGTATGGCAAGATAAAACCAACAAGTAGATAACCCAAAAATCAAAGACAAAATGCATGCAATCAAACACACTTTGCACACATGCACCTTTATGGTAATTCCACTTGTTGCCTTACAAAAAATGGCCATGTTATGCATGTGGGATATCTTAGCAAAAACAATCGAAAAATACAAGACCATAGTCCTTCGATAACGCTACAAATGTTGCCTTTCAAATGATCTTAGTCCCTCAAAGAGAAATTCTAAGATATCTCACAACATTTCTATCATGGCTATACAATGACCCACACCCGTCCCTTTACATCCAAAGATAAGGTTTCTTACCAATCAATGGTGAGATAGCAATATCAAAGGAAAGGAAGAAATGAACAAAGACTTTTGAGTAGGTAGATTGTTCCTAGTTGCTTGCTCGTTTTCAAATCAAACATCCTTGCTCATTTTCAAAACCAACACCAACACTTTCAAAAAACACTTTCAAAACATTTTCCAAACATGAAACATTTTCAAAAGCTCAACACTTTGTATACGTTCTTACGAACGAGAACTATTACAAAGTTTGGCTAAACGAAGGCGCCTTTTCAAAATACTTTCAAAAACCACACAAAGAACATTTTCAAACAAAAGAAAGTGATCTAGCAAGAAACTAAGAGCCCGTATATAACTACAGATGAAAAGGGTGCTAACACCTTCCCTTTTCATAATCTACCCCTCGAACTCAGAAATAATCTCAAAAGGTCCTTCTTGTTCTTTTCAGCCTTTCCTTATTGGATAAAAGAAAAGTCGGTGGCGACTCTTGCTATCTGCAACATTTGTGATAAAACACAAAACACCCAAGTCAATTCTCCCACCGTATCACAGAACTGGCGACTCTACTGGGGAATGTCTTAAAAGTGGGGTTACCTTAGGGCTAGATCATATTTACTTGCTTTCCTTGTTTGACTTGCATGCTTTACATTATGGTTCCTTGTTTAGGTTTGTTTTGATCCTCTACCCGGATCTGGGGCACCTTTTTAGGGAAGTAGCAATAGATTGTGGAAACTGTATGGCGTAGACCGACACGATTGAAACAATGACTATGTTAGTGTGACATATTTGTTGGTATCAATATCCCTTGTGTTGAATCGAGGAGAATACGAGGCTGCTGAACAGCGTCATGAAGCACTAACTGACCTTAGAACCTTAATTGAACAAACTTGGCCAATTAGGACGTAGTGAGATAACTGGTTTCGGTGGAAAGCTGAAAATTGGTTGATACTCGATACTACACTCATTGAGACTAGACTTTTGGGATATCTAGGCCGCAAGAAAAGATTGATTGTGCTGAGACAATGTCTAAAAGAAAGGTCAGTGATATTGAGATCCCTTAGAACCCGATTACTATTAACTAGGATAGGTTGAGCCAACTAAACTTCAAGAGGATACTTACCTATAAACCTCACGCAAGCCTAAACCTAAGGACTTGTCTGCTTTGTGTGTATATGATTATATCAACTTGCTTACTTTGCATACTTGTACATAACATCATAACATCATACCATAGCATTTTCAATAACTATTTCAAGGATCTCAAGGGTCTATAATGCAGGATCACGTTGAACCAGACGTCTATCAAGGGGCAAGAGGATTTATTTTTCTCTAACCAAACGCCATCAATGATCAAGTACAACAAACTTGAGTCGAGGGCTATGACCCACTTGGCAAGGCGAGCTTAATTCTCGTGGAAGGACATCCACCGATATGAAGTTCTCCAATCAAGGCTGTCGATCAAAATTCAACTTCTAACATCTTCTTGTGTTTACCCTGCGAGATCCTTGAAAACATGCATCTACATACCATGCATCATATCATGACAGGTTTCTCCCGCACATGTCTCTCATCTACTTACTGTTTATTTCAATAGAGATAGCCTTAGAACAGACTATCAAGGACATCCAAACTCAAAACGCTCAACTTCAAGAAATGTTCTTGAACCTGTCCAAGGGGCAAGAAGAGTTGAAGATACTGTTTATTGAGAACGTGACCAATGACGATCCTGAAGGCGATAAGGAAAGTTATATAATACAATTGCAAGCGGAGGTAGCAACAATGAGAATCCATATGTTGGGAAAAATGGCTCTCATCCAAAACTTAGCTTGGGGACAAGAAGAGCTAAGAACCCTCGTTAACAAACTTCATCAAAATTGTTGCAACCGTATGAAACAAACAATCAAGATTGGGGATCAAGGCACTACTCAACCTCCCATAAGATAAGAGTTTGACTTGGTGGAGAGTAGACCTTCCCAAATTGCTACTACATTATGAGCCCAATAACAACCTTTCTAACAACAATGGGGTAATTGGCGTAAGCAGGATACATCCAATAGGCAATATACCAAACTCAACATGCCGATGTCGCAAATCTTGCAACACATTTGAATTTGAATTTGGTCACATTGAAGGATCCTCCTCGGAATCCTAATACTTCTGCTCCTAGCTACCGTCCCAATAAAAGTTGTGCTTATCACTCCAACAGTCTGGGGCATGATACTGATAGCTGTTGGATGCTGAAATATCAAATTCAAGACCTGATCGATGAAGGAGCGTTGGATTCCACACAAGATGGTCAAATCGAATTCTTCTGCCGTCCCTCCAAGGCTCACCACCTGAAGTGACAAGTTCAGACAAAAAGGCTTCTGTTTCTTTTGAATCTTCAATTGTAATCTCTTTTGTTGTTCAAACACTTATCTATTAATGTCAAACTCTATTTCATTAATGCATTGCATATGTTTGTCTTGAATTGATCCATTCGTTTTCATTACATTTAAACTATGCTTTTTTTACTCTCTTTATGATATTCAACTCTTGTTTCAAAAGTTGGAAGCCTTTAGAGGGAGAATGACGAAAACAATGCCATAATCTCATACAATATACTTTTGGACAGACCTTGCTGACGATATACAAGCGTTCTTTCAAATCCTAAACACTAGAGTTATAAGGAAGATAATCTCTAGTCAACCCCTTCGAGCCAAAGAAGTAGGAATTTTCTTTTTCACACAAAATGAAACCTTCAATCAAAACCTAGGGCAGGGTAGTATCTCAGTTAATTCAAATGCGCACTCAGTCGCAAACTTTCACTTTGTATACAACGAGTGATATAAAAAACATTCCTCTGGAATTAAAAGACAATGATGGTTCCCTACCAAATAGGAAGTCATTATCTCTCAAAAAGAAAAGTCCACTAAGTCAAAACCTACAAAGGAGACTTAAGAAAAACTGGGGCATCCCGCGGACCGTAATCTCAAAACAAGAACAGTCAGGCAAAAACCAGGGATAATAAAAAAAAAGAGGTCACAAATCCTCAATAATGTGAAAAATGTTGCAATAAATGACCGCCTTCCGATAAACTAAACTTGTCTGAACAGTCACCAAAACGTCATTCCAGACTCATTTGGAGTTCGAACGCATAATTAACCGAGTTTAGGACTGAAGAACATCACGGAGAACAGGTGGATACAAATACACTTTGAGCCCTGTCCTTTGTTTCTTAAACCGTAAACCAAGCCACATTACAACCCTTCAAAAGTCCTAATTGAAGCATGGGTTAGTTCAAAAGCATGCAGTTACAAAAGGTATCCTGACTCCTGTAAGGCTTTACTCTAAATCCTTAGTTTGAATTTTCTTAGAAAATTTCTTTACTTTCTAAAACGCATTTTCAAATTTTCAAGACAACCATAAACTTTGCATTTATTTGAATATCGTTGTTTGCATTTGGATATTTGTTTGACAGCGGAGAAATTCACACAATGAATATCCAGTGAACGAAAGCTCTCTCAGTGAACAAATCACTTCAAGTGGGATGACATTTTCAATGACAAATCTCCTATCAACAAGGGGGCATGACATGTCACTATCCAGCACACCTGGGGAGTCCAGTCAAGATTCCAAGAAATCTCTCAAGAAGTGCAGAATAACTAGGGGCAGGTCTCCATCTAAATCACTTAGGGCATTAAATACAAATCCCAACAAAGGGTTACGTACAGTCAATTAGTTCCTGGCAGTGCCACAACACTTACTACTAGGGGAAGTGACAAATCTCCCCAAAATCCTTCTCATAGGATGACTCCCAACCAGAGTTTAATCTCTAAAAACTTTTTCCCCAGCTGAGTCGACCTCAAGAATCCTCGAGGATTTTCCCCAGTGAAGTCGCCACCTCTCCAACAGACCGACAACATGGTTTATTTCCCTAACAAACAGCAGGATTCCCCATCTTGAGTTTGCCTCTACGACTACTACAAATCAGAGGACCAGAACTCCTCTTCCCCAGTAGACTACTCTACAATCCCCAACAACTTACCGTGAAGCCTGGAAACTGACCAGATAATAGTTAACTTCAGTAAGTTGTTGTAAAACCTGGACCCGACCAGATATCAGTTCAACTTCATCCTTTCAAGAATTTTTTGTGAAGCCTAGACCCGACCATATATCAGTTCAACCTCGTCCATCAAGAGATGACTCCCTAGTAGAGCAATGGGCAAGTGAGACTCCTGAACTCTTTTCCCCAAGCAGGAATCAACACTCTCTACAGAGCTTTCAACATTCCCTAGAAAACTTCTCCTCAAATAAAAAAACAGGAATCCCCAGTGGAAACATTATAAGCAAAGTTTGAAGACAAACCTACTCTTCAACAACAGTCCAGGATTTAATGACTCCCCAACATTTGTCAAGGATTTATTTTCCCAGACAAAGATACACTTCAATAAACATTTCACATTTCATACATCTTATTTACATACATGATAAGTGTGTTGTACCCAATTTCCCCCCCTTAAGATCCCTTCATCATACCATGTTGGTTTATTCACAACAAGATTACACTAGGATTCTTGGTTCCCCTCCCTACTTTGAGTTTTGCTCCTTTTGAGGGATTACCAAGCACATTGACTTATGTTCCTTTTGTGATCATGAATATTGTTTTTATTTCTTCATTTAACTAATACAAAGCAATGTTGGCTTGTCTTGCTTATTATCCATGTAGGTAAGGACAATGAGATTTAACAAGTTACTCCATGGGTTCATGAGTTTATTTCCACGCCCTAGTCAATATAGCTTGAGAAGTTCAAACCTCACCATTGAATTGGTTTTGGAAGTATTGGCATGGCAAGGTTGCTTTGGTTCATCACATTTCAAGGTTATTAGATTTGACTCGAAAGTACAAGGGGTTGATTGGAGAAGTTGTCATGTTTGGACAAGGTTTTGTTCCCATTGGTCACAAGAGAATATTTCTATCAAATTTCAAGATATGGAATTGGTTTTGGTAGTTATGAATCCTCATTATCATCCTCAACAACTTCTATTCACAAATCAAGAATATTGGTACAAGAAGTTTGTTCAAGCTTGTCAAAGTTCTTCAAAGCATTTTCTTGATCTAGGAGCTAGGGTTTTGGAACTTCAAAGGAGCATATCTTGCTCAACTTTTGGTATTTTTGAATGATTCCAAAGACATCCTTCTCTTCAAATGATTATCAACAAATCACTTCAAAAGTTCCAAATATTTTTCATGTGGAAGAAACTTGGTGAAGAAGAAATATTACAAGTCCTCCAGATGAATCCCCAATTTTCCATGTGTGACTTCAAATGATCATAACTTGGTCAATGTTTATCACCTTGAGCCAATTATTTTTCCAAAATGATCTTGAGTATGTGAACTTTATGCCTTTTTTTATGTGCAAAGTGGGAAAATGAATGGAAGTTGCCTTAAAGATGCAAAAGATTATAGGTCATTTCATGAAATTTTACCAACTTTAACAAGTCATAACTTGCTCAAATTTTGGAGATTTTGAATGATTCAAGTTTCAAAATGTCATTCAAGAGATCTACTTCATGCCATATTTTTTGATCAAGAGTAAATTCCAAGTGTAAGGCCATGTTTGGATGCAAGACATTATAGGACATTTTTGATGAAGAATTTGAAATATTTCTAAGTATGGAAAGTCAACCCTTTTTCTTCAACTTTGACTCAATATAACTGTCAGCTCAAGCATCCATTTAACTCCATTATTTTTCCATTGCAAAGCTTGTAACCTCATCTTTCTAAAGCATCAAGAATCATGCCTTAAGACCCCTTGAGCTGAGAATGCCATAGTTTCAAAAATGGTAACTTGGAATTGAAGTTTCCTTGCAAGTCAGAATTTTGAATTTCATGTTACAACCTCTAAACCTCAAATTAACACACGTTTTGGGTCTAAACATGATTAGCAAACTTTCCCAAGTGGATTAGTGCATCAAAACGCAAGAATTGGATGAGTTTTGGTGAAGTTTGGATCACACTTCACTCGTGCATCAAGTTTGCACGAATTCCCTCCAAAACGCATCATTTACTCTTCCTTTTGATCCCATTCGCTTCTCCTATAAATACATGAACTATCCTATTTATTTCCCCAAGTTTGGATAGCCAGAATCACCCTGCCAAACTTGCTCCATAACTCAATTTTCCGTAACTTCAAAATCCACTCTCGAGCCTTTTTCAATCCAATTTTTCCATAAATTTACCTTCCTTGATCTTCCCTGAAGCTAAACACATAATTACATTCAAGAATCGTGCCCTACACTGCTCCATAGAAGTCCAGTTTCAGAGCTCTGCAACTCAACTTCAATAGGTAGATTCCTTCATCAATTCTTCAAAACTCTGATATCATTGTGTTGCTCTCATTGCCTTGGTTCTAGCCGCAACACTTACCTTTTACCGGAAACATGTTTTGAATGTGAAATTTCAAATCCCTTTTCAAAACTTTCCTTCCAAATTGCTTGAGATACAATTTATATAAATTTGGCGCGAGGGTGTGGTTGTCTCCGTCTTGAAGAGACGAAGCGAATGGCATAAGTCTGAGCTTCTGATTTTACAATTTGATAGACCTGCAATTCGTGATGGCTGGAGGTTGAAGATGACCAACGTGTCATCTTCCAACCAATGAAGGCGCACCATCTGTATTTTTCAAATCCCGATTTAATTAATGATTATGTACAATATTCACTAATGACCATGATATGCACAGCGCGCCAGATCCCTTGGATTTGATTACTAACGCGTTTTAACTTTCATCCAATGGTCCACATATTTTACTTTTATTTTCTTTTTCTGATTTTTATATTTTAATTATTTAAATTTCAAAAAATCATAGAAAATTCATTTTTAGTCCAAAAAATCTGAAACAATTATGAAAAATATTTTTGATTATTCTCTTTCTGATTTTTATTTTTTCACAATTTAATTTTGTGTTTTGGTATTTTTTATAAATTTTACACTTATTTGATTTGTTTTAAATATTTAAAAATACTTTTATACATTTTAAAATTCTGAAAAAATTCTGGAATGATCCAATGATATTGTGACAAATATTGGTGACCTTATTTTATTTTTGTTTCTGATTTTACTATTTTTTACCATTTTTTGTTTATTTTAATTTTAAAAATAGTTTCTGACTTTAAAAAATTACCAAAAAAATTGTAAAATTATTTGAGCCTTTTTCTGATTTTTGTATGGTCTTACTTTTATTTCTTGATTAATTTGAACATAGTTGATATTTTTCTATTTATTTTCTATTTTTAAACATTATTTTAAAACCCTTTTATGTATATTAAAATGTGATATTATTTTGTGACTATTTTCTAGCTGATCTTGGGTTAGATTTTGGATTATGAACTTTATTAAGATCATTGGATCTATGGTGTTTAGTTTAACTCCACAAAAATGGATGAATGATTTTAATAATAGTTTGATTAAAATTTAATTCAAATGTGGTTTATATATTTTTCCCCATCCCTCTTCATCTCATCCTCTTCTTATTGCACTAGATGTTGTTGGAGCATGATCTCTATATCATGTCTCAAAACAAATGGTGCATAGATTGCTATTTACCGGCCTCAAAATAGGTGCGACTTCTATATAAGTCCACTTACGATTGCTTAACATAGCGCTAAATTTTGTCCCGATTCGAATAAATGATCATTCGTGGCCCAAACTTATGATTGCAAGCCCAAGTATGTTAATTTGATCTCTTTGATCCAATAACCTTGAGATTCATTGTGTGGAGGCTTTGGTTCTACCAATCCTCTAATGGATCTACAACACCTTTGGTCAACGCGGATCACTTAAACATCGTTGATCATTAAATGGTACTTATGAGAATTCTAAATGGATGATATACTTGACAAAAAGCAAATGCAACTTATTGTGTGGAGGCTTTGGTTCTACCAATCCTCTAATGAGTTCCAAATGTAAGCTTCAAGATGGTCATCCAACTAACCACTAATTATTCACTTGTTTTACCTTATGCTTTCATTCTTTTTTATGCTTTATGTACCATTTACTTTTAGCATTTACATTTCATGCCATTTTCATCTTTGCTCATTTGAGCATTTACTTTCTTGCCATTTTTACTTTGCTCACTTGAGCTTTTCTTTTCCTTTCTTAAGATACTTACTAATCAACATAAACCCTAAAAAATCTTTAATGGTACTTGGACTATTTGGTTACTATCCTTGGTATTATGGAGCATGTGACTTTTCTTGGACTTGGAATTAGAAACCTGGCCTATCTTGGAGACCTTGTGACCTTATCTGATTATTTTGTATGGAGTTCTTGAGGTTCACCTCAAGACATTGGGTTGCTTGTTTGTTTTTGTGTGCAGGTTTTTGTGATTACACCCACTGTTTGTAATCTGGAATTCACCCGTATACAGTCGTTACTCTGCCCAATTTTTATGAAGACTTAATACACTTGAAGTTTGGTTCTCTCAAGAGGTCTAGTATTTTTGCTTGCTTGGTTTCAATCCAAGGAATGGGAATTCTATCTTGGCTCATAATGTCAAGTATTGGCTTTTTGTTGGTTAGATGGTTCTTATCCCTAGATTTTACCTTATGCTTTAGGATAGTCTCTTCTTCTCCTCCCATCTTCTTTAATTTCAAAATCTTCTTCCTCCTTTTGAAAACTCTTCTTGTTTTTTGAACTTGAACCACTTTTATAATAAACTTGGACTTATGTCCATGTATTTTCAAAACATTTTCATAAATAAACCCCCAATCAACTTAATGATACCTTGACATTTTTTGTGAGAAGACTAAAAGTCAATCAATCTTATTTCAAACCATCTTGCCATTTTGGCTTTTTATCTTTAAAATTTTCTCAAAAAGATTAGACTATTGTCAATCCTTGTAGTGATGCAAACAACTATACTGCTACAATATGTAGTGAAGAGTGATATTTTCCACTTGGGTGTTGAGTGAGGCATTATTGATTTTAAAATCCAAGCCATATCCTCCACTTTGAGATGATGCAAATTCCCCTTTCTCATGGTTGTGGGTAGTAGGTATGTTTTCCACACGGACAATGACGATGATGTTTTATCTCATAAAATTAACCAACGCATTTGTGTTTCAAATTTTTAAAAGAGGAACTACGTGTACCCTGATCCCCTATTTCACAAAAGGTGGTAAGTAGGCACTAAAGGTTCACAACCGCGGAGGGTGCAAAAATTATAAAATAAATACACTTCTTTCCTCACTTCCACCATCCACTTTTTATATACAACATTTTTTATAGCCAAAATATACAGATTTTACAAAGAGGCTCATGCGAAGTACCGTAGATGTTTAGGGTGCTAATATCTTCCCTTTGCATAACCAACCCCCTTACCTTGAATCTTTCCCCCTCTTTTTGGGTTATTCGCTCTTTTCCCATTCCTTTGGAAACAATAAGCGCGGTGGAAATTTTTATTTTGATTTGTATAAAGTCTAGTCAATCCAATGGCTTAGTCTTAAACATTTCTACCACTACAAAAAAATGGCGACTTCACTGGGGACAAATTGACCTCTTGCTGGTCCATCCCTAAGTGGGTTAAGCCTATCTTTGTTTATATTTGTATACATGTTATTACTGTTTTTGTGTTATATGTTGTATATATGTTTTGTCTAGATTTTCCTGGTTTTCAGAGTGCTTGGTGATTACTCATAAGTCCTATACCCGGACTTGGGAAAATTTTAAGATAGGACGGGAAGTATAGTCATGTTAACTTTGAGGGAGTAATCCCAAAAAAGGAGACATGAGATCCCCCACCCAGTGGAGGCCCCTTTGACTGTAGTGTTGTTTACCGAGTAATCGGGAAGACGTACTGCTTTCGACCTGGGAGCCTGCTGAAACTGAGGACCGTAGAATACCAAACCCATCTTGGCCTTTTAGGTGTAGTGCGAAAGCTATGACGGAGTAATCCGGAAATAGTTATCACGCGATACTACGCTCGGATGAGTCTTTCTTGAGAATATTACTAATTACCAAGTTAATCGGGAAGTTGGTAATATCCGAAGGAAGGATGTAGACTCTGGGAACCTCTAGAACCTTTTTCGGCAGGTGATAACTTTTAGACCAATACCTTATGGTTAGTACCTTCGACCTCATGCTCGTGACGTTGAACCTATGAACCCTATATGTGTGATCTTGTGTGTGATTTCTGCATCATGCATCCATGCACTCATAAGCATCTTTTGGAGAAATATTATATCAATGGATTTTAAAGGTTGACTATTTGTGAATATCTCAGGTACTTTTAACCAAGGATTCTGGAAAGAGAAAGACCGGGAAATATAGCTTCAAGGATCCCAAGATAGATGAGTTGATCAGTCTAATCTCCGAGACCGAGTATTTTGCAAACTTTCGGAAGAAGTATGGATCCATTATTCCTCTCATGAAGCTGAAGCTAAAGGCGGGTATTCTCTCGACCGTGGTCCAGTTCTATGATCCGATGTATCATTGCTTTACTTTTCCCTACTATCAGTTGATGCCTACACTGGAGGAGTATTCTTATCTGTTGGATTTACCTGTTACCGACCGTGTTCCTTTTACTGGTTTGGAGGGTGAGCCAAAACCACATGAGATTGCTGCCTTGATTCACCTGGGGAAGTCTGAGGTGGAAGCCCATATGAATACTAAAGGGGGGATTACCATCTCAGTTCTTATTGGAGAAAGCTCGTTACTTTTCCATAATGAAGAGTGCAGTTGCTTTTGAGGCCATTTTTGCTCTACTTGCTTATGGGTTATTCTTATTTCCTAATATGGACAGGTTTATTGACATTAATGCTATCAGGATCTTCATGATTGGAAACCCAGTTCCTACACAATTGGGTGATACTTATTACTCTATCCATCTTCATAATTCTTATCACGGAGGGATGATTATCTGTTGCACGCCTCTGTTGTACCAGTGGTTTATCTCTCATATGCCTCAGTCTGATGCTTTTTGGGATGTCAAGAAGGAACCCCGTTGGGCTCCTAAGATCATGGCACTTACTCAATCGGATATTGATTGGTATCATCGAGTTTACCAGGATATAGAGATTATTGACAGTTGTGGTAGTTTCCCCAATGCACCTCTTCTTGGAACAAATGGAGGAATTAACTATAACCCTGTTCTTGCACGGCGACAAATTGGTTATCCGATGAGGGATAAACTGAATAGTATTCATTTGAGTAGTTTCTTTCTGAAGGAAGGAGAAGATCATAGGGAAGCTAGGGAGCAGATTGCAAAGGCCTGGCGTCACATTCATAAGAAAAGTAGGAAGGATTTGGGACCTAGGGTGTCGTAGCCCAAATTTGCCCTATCTCTTTTATTTTTGTCTGGCTTTGGACTTTGCATTCCATTTGCATCATTTTATTACTCAATCATTTGCATCATTTTATTACTCAGTCATTTGCATATCCCGCATCTCATGGGATCAGGCGCTTTGGTTTGAGGTATTAGGGCTGCACCCTCTTTATGTCTAATATTGTTTTGAGGTTTTCTTATCAGGTAAAAGGGAAACACATCTGGTTCTCGATTAGTGGATCGTGGAACGAATTTTGTCATCATGTTACAAGGGTGGTTCTCACTCAAATTTATCAGAGCCTGGATTAGGGTTTATTTCCCTATGTTTGTTGGTCAAGATGCTAGGGTTTTGGGTCTTTGGTTTCTGGGAAGATGTTTCTCTCGCTTGCCTCAAATATGGCTCAAAGCTCAGGGCATTAGGTCAGGAATTTCATCTCCTCGCATTTCAAGTTTTCTTCTTAAAGTCTCTAAGCCTTTGAGTCGAGAATTTGAAGTTTAAGTTGACAAATGTAGAGTTTGGGCACAAGAAATAAGGTCGGGGGTCATGACCGTCAAGGCGTGCTTTGTTGCTTAAGTTACAAGTTATTGTGGGTTGAATATCAAAAATCGGGGTTCTAGTCGAGAAGTGCAAGTGTGGTTCAAGCGTAATGAGAAGATAAGGTTTAAGTGACTGTTTGTTTTGGGTTTAAATTAACCGAGTGGAATTAAATTCTCAAGCATTTATTTTTTTGAGGGTTTGATTGGATTTTGAAAGATAAGGCGCATTGATTGCTTGAAGAACAAGTTACAACCATTGTTCATGATTTCTTGAGGTTTAAGTTACAAAGTCAAGATGTGCATTCGAATTATTCAAGAGAGAATTTCAGAATTCAAACAAGATTCAAGAGTTATTTGATTTCTACAACAAAGTCCATCATTAATAAATTCGTTCAAACTTGTGCTCATTACATTTTTGAGACAATGTTACAAGGCATATTACAGTGTGAAATACAAACTACAATTGTTTTGTTTATAAAGAGAGAAATAATGTGTGTTTCTTTAAGTCATCATCTTCAAGCCATTTATCCTCACTCCTCGCCATGGTATTTTCATCATTCAATCTCGCTTTGGTCGTCCAATTCTCATTGATCATAAAACAAGAAAAGAAAGAAGTTAGTTAACATCGATATCTTAATCAAATTCCAAGCAAGAATTGTTTGCTAATAAACATGCTCATCATCAGGGTTGGTATTTGGAATCAGATATCAAAAGGAGTTTATCTTTTATCATGGGCCATTTTCTCCCAATTGCAAATCACAAAAGGTTGCCCTTTTGGTTTACCAAAAGGAGAAAAGGAAAATAGCGCAACATATAGCAACAGGCAGCAACGAGCCAAACAAGCACAATACAAAATTACGACGCAAGTAGTAGGCTGCCAAAGCCATGAAACAAGTGCAGCAAATAAAAACAACAAAACAATAAACACCGCAAGCAGCAGCGTAAGAAGCAGGATGCTAAAGTCACAAAACCAGTGTAACAAGCCCAAGGCTGCAACCAGCAAGTATTGCATCACAAAAATCACAGGCTAGCAAACAAATAACAAATCAGAACAACAATAGAACAACAACAAATATAAGACAAGCAAAGGGCAGGTTTGCAGCGAATGAAAGTAGACAGCAGTTCATAAAAACAACAAGTTATCAAGTAACTCACAACACCCTATTGTGTCATCATGTTCCTAGAAAGTACCAACCCTTCAGAATTGTATCGAAAAAGCCAAACATCCTTAAGTCATTGAAAGACAAAAGAGGAAAAGATAAAACCTGTATCATACAAAAACCAAAACAGTCCCAAAACCTTACAAATTGCTGCCCACTCTACTACTATCCTGCATCACAAAAAACTAGTCCATCAGTTTGCATTAATTGCTGTCCAAAACAGTCCACAAGGTGTCAAGAATCTGCCCTGCAAAATCCGTGCCAAACCTGCATCCTACAAGGCCGTAAACCAGCTGCATAAACCTGCAAAATTCTGTACACATCAGTCCAAAACAACCTGTTACTTCTATATTACATAAACCTGCCCTAAGCCAGTCCTATGCTTCCCATAACCATTTAAGGTAACCCTCCTTTACTGTCAAATATGGTCTCATCTCCATCTGCCGTCAAGACAAACATGCCAAGCGTATCAATCCAATGTATGCACCAAAATAGCAAAAACTGAACCTGTAACAAAAACTGCAAACCTGTATCATGTCAAAGTCATCATTTAACTAAAACAGAAAGAATAGATAACTTGTACTCAAAAAGCCCAAAGTCAGGATACTCTAATATGTTCAAAATCTCACTAATTTCCCCCCTAATTTCCATTTCGATTTCACTATAAAAAAGGCCCCTGAATCTTGAGAGAGGGAGACACAAAAAACTTGAAAGAAATCCACGCCAATATCACACAGCAAAAACCAAAAAGAACTCACAGAACAAAGAGATCAGACCCTACCACAACTCCAAGTTCACCTCACCCACCATACTACTTCTTCCTAAACCTCAATCTGTATCGCTCCATTCACCAACGATTTGAATTTCATCACATCCAACCTCATGCTTATAAAGCTCACAGCACGACGACAAAACGCTGAAAACAGGAATTTACAAAAGGAAGAAAAATATTGGAACAAGTGATTTGTGCTAATAAATTACCAGAATTTGGAGCATACCTCTGGGTTTCTTCCGATACCGTCTTCAATCTATTGCAACCACTACTGGAGCAAGCCTTAATTCTGTTGGTAGGTTCATCTTCTTTACCTTTTTCTTTCTTGATGCACCATAAAAGTCAGAACCTTGCTGAGTGTTTTGCCAAAATCAATTCCTTGAAATCACATATCATTACGTTGAATTCCTTTTTGAATGAGATTGATATAATTCAGGAGATGTTGTTGTCGTATAAGAAAATGAACTGAGTTTGTTGTCGTTTATCGATTTGGCCGAGAGACTGAGAGAGTGATACAGAGAAATCGCGAAGAGTGAGACTCGATTTGGGAGAAGAGAGGTGAGGGTTTTAGTTTGCATTAGATGGTGGTAGAAGTGTTTTCTCTATTAGGGATTGGAGGTGGTAGAACAAAGAGAGCGATGATATACTGAAGTGAGGGAGATGAGAGTTTGAGATCGATGATGTTGAAAAAGGATAACAATTTGAGGAGAGATTAGATCAACAAATGAGGACAAGAGAAAGGGGTTTTGTTTTTGTTAATATGGCAGAAGAGAGTATCGTTAAAGAAACCGAAGGTTGGGTAGAGAGAGGCGCTGGATATCCTTAGGGTTTTGATAACCCGTTGGGTTTTATGTTGAGAACTGGGTCTGGATCTAACCCGGTCCTGCCCAACCATTTTGTTTTTTTTATTTGTTTTGTTAGGCTAGCATGTACAACATTTGGGCTCTAGCCTTAAGCCCAATCCCGTTCACGCCACCATTCCTAATTTGAAATACCCCGCCCCCTTTTAGTTTTATATTTTTCTTTTTTCTTTTTCTTTAAAATTTTTCAATATTATTCTTCTTTAATTATTTGAATGATATTTGTTAATACTTTCTCCAAAAAAAAAATATATATTAGAATTATGATTATGTATTTAACTTGAAAATGACCAAAAATATTAAAGTTTTTAATTCTTTTACTTTATTTTTATGACAAAAAATGCAAAAATATTAGATTAGAATTTAATTTCTCTTATTTTTAGTTATTTGATCGATTCTTGATGCCATATTCCCTTAAGAGATTCTACGAAATGATTAGTCGTTTTGTATTGAATTAGACCTTAGATTAGAACCCATACATGAAAACTTTAGGATATAATTCCCCCTTTACACTCAACATTAGGTCCATCTTTGTACTTAACAACAATTAGGGTTTTCTAGCCTCCTTCTTAGACTCATTCTTATTTTCGTAATTAAGACAAAATTTATTTTCTTAAATAAAAATTCAAAAACACTCTTTAATTATTACTTGAATTTATTTTAAAACCCACAAAAACACTCAACCAATCAAAACTTTCCCAAAGGGCATGTTATCTCCATTCTACCGCGATACCGGCCGTGCCTATTGCTAGAATGCGTACGTTAACGTCACCCACTAAAAAACACAAACAAATAAACCATTTTCTAGAGGAACTACGGTGTTCTGATTCCTTCATTGGATACGTAGGCAAATGGTCATGAAACCCTCACGAACACAATAATAAAAACATTCATTTCCCCTTAAGCAAGCCTAGTTGTAGATAAACACACCCTTTAGAACAAACAAACAAAAATGTATCCCGTTGAGTACAACGGATGTGAGGGGTGCTAATACCTTCCCCTCGCATAACTGACTCCCTTACCCTTTCTCTTGGTCGCAAGACCATCTTATCCATTTCCTTGTGGTTTTATCAATCTTTCCCCTTCCTTCGGGATAAATAAAGTTCGGTGGTGGCTCTGTGTTTTCTGTCGGTAGCTTCAGCTGGCGACTCTGCTGGGGACCTTTTGCGAGTCTCTTCTAGTTTTGTTTTTTTTTGTCTTTTTGGGTGTTTATTTATTTGCTTTGTTTTGATTTATTGTTTTATTATTGCCTTACTCTTTTGTATATATTACATATATTGTTGCTACTCACATATTCTGGATACATTTTGATGTTGGGTTTGGTGATTACTTTTGATAAGTCCTATACCCGGACTTGGGTTACACATAGGATTAGGACGGGTGGTATAGTCATGTTAACTTTGAGGGAGTAATCCCGAAGAAGGAGGCATGAAAATCCCCCACTCAGTGGAGGTCCCCTTGAAAGTAGTGATGTTTACCGAGTAATCGGGAAGACGTTGTTGCTTTCGACCTGGGAACTCGAGAAGCTGAGGGCCGTAGAACCATTAACCCATCATGGCCTTTTAGGTGCAGTGCGGAGACAATAACGGGGTAATCCGGAAGTAGTTGTCATGCGATATTACGCTCAGACGAGTTTTTCCTGTGAATATTACTGATTACCAAGTAATTGGGACGTCGGTAATATCCAAAGGAAGAGTGTAGACTTCGAGAACTCTTTAGAACCTTGTTCGGCAGGTGATAAACCCCTAGTACATACCTCATGGGTGGTTACTTTGACTCCTTACCTGTGACGTCGAACTTTTGATTCTGTTACTTTCAGCCTGTGCAACGGACTACACAATGGTTATCCAGAATATGTGGAGCTGAGACTTCATGCCATAGCATACCATGACATCATATCATCATGTATATATATCTCATATCTATGGGAATCCAAAGACAAGTCTTGTTGATATAGCTTGTCAAAAAAGGGAAATTTTAAAAAGATAGACGAGTCTTTGGGTCTCCTCAAAAATGAAGATAAAGCATTCATCCATATTACCATGCATTCATTTCTTCAGAACAAAAACTCATTGGGGTCCCTTTTCTCAGAATCCAGTAAACAGCAAAGACGACTCGTCTATATCCTTACCATACTAGAGGCAACCAGTAAAGGCTAATGGATCTTTTTGAAGAGAATCAGAATGCACTCCGTTGGGATATGGACACCATGGGTACTCACATGGATCAACTTATGGAAACCCTTCATGCCATGATCAAGTGTCAAGAAGAACTACACCAAAGTGTTGCCAAGCTTACTACTGCTGCACCCTCCACTTCTGCTAATGGGAGAAATGACAATGCAAATGTTGAAACTCCTACCGGTGCTCCTAGGAATGATGTCGACGATCATCATGATGTTATTGATCTTGATGAACCCCAAGTGAACCTTGCTGTCGGGGTTGCCAAAACTGCGAAAATGTATCATGCTCTCGAAGAGCGACTTAGAGCCATGGAGGGTATCAAGGATTCCGGATTCAATACTGCTGCAATGTGCCTCGTGCCTGGGGTAGTTATTCCTCCCAAGTTCAAAGTCCCAGAGTTTGACAAATACAAAGGAACTTCTTGCCCAGAGACTCATCTCCGTTCCTACTGTTGCAAAATGGCTGCCTATGCTGAAAATGAACCGTTACTCATGGACTTCTTCCAAGATAGCTTGACCGGGGCACCATTGGATTGGTATATGCAATTGGAAAGATCTCACGTCAGTACTTGGGGAGAACTTGCTGACGCCTTTTTGAAACATTACCATACTTCCATGGCTCTTAGCCGCACTCATCTCCAAGGACTATTACAAAATCTGTAGAGTCATTTAAAGAGTATGCTCAAAGGTGGCGTGAACTGGTTGCAAGGGTCCAGCCTCCTCTCTTGGATCGTGAATTGACTTATTTGTTCGTAGGAACCCTGCAAGACCCACATCTCCAACATATACTCGGTAGTATTTTGACCTCCTTTTCGAACCTGGTTACCATCGGGGAATGTATTGAAGATGGCCTCAAGTCAGGAAAAATTCAAGGTATATCTAGCGCTATCAATGGAAGTAACAAGAAACCTTGCTTTGGCCTACTCAAGAAGAAAGAAGGAGAGACTAGTGCTACTATCAACAAAGGAAAGGCCCCGGTCCATCATCAAGATCAAGCTCTGCACCGTCAAACATCATTTTTTCATCCTGATATCCCTCGAGCATGTGCTACAATCTCAGCTCAACAACCGCGGGTGACTCAACATCAGTTAATCCATCATCAACATCAGTACACACAGAAACAACTTTATGTTCAACGAGCACGATCTGGGTCTTTTCAGCTGAGTCATCAACCCCAAGGGCAACAAGGACGAAAGAGGAAGAAAGTTATTGAAAGGAGGGTGGATCCCATTCCCATGTCTTATGCTCAACTTCTCCCTCAGTTGCTTACCAATCAGTTGGTTCAATTGCGTGAACTTGGTCCAACACCAAATCCTCTCCCACGAGGGTATGATATCAGTGCTCGTTGCGAATTCCATTCAGGGGTTCCAGGCCACACAATTGAGAATTGTAGGGCATTAAAAAAATAACGTTCAAGACCTCCGTGATTCCAAATTTATCACATTCACTCCAAAGGGTCTGATAATGGATTGAATCCCCTTGCTGAGATAGGTATCGAGACTGCAAGAGCGTCTCCTCAAATGAGCCAAGCCTCAAGAAGTCTCCTGAGCATGGCAATTTCTGATTTCATTTGCATTATCATTTGTAACCTTTCTTGTTTTGTTCAGTACCCATTGTATGCAAAACTGTTTGTCTTTTATGTTAAATCACCATGCATTGACTGTGTTTGTCTTGAACTAATCCATTTGTATTCACTCATTTACGTTCTGTTATTGTACTTGCTTTTGATGCTTAACTCTTTTTAATTTAAAGAACAAAATAACTCTTGGGGGGAGGATGATGAAGATCTGATACTTAGATTCTCAAACGGTATGCTTTTGAATAAAACCTTGCTGACGATGTACAAGCATTGATCCCCAAACACCGGAGTTATAAGGAAGATAGACCCTCATCAACCCTTTCGAGCTTTGAAGTAAGAGTTTCTTTTACACAGAAAAACCCTCAATTTTGACCCCGTGGTGGGTATATTTCAGTTGATCAGATCGAGCATCCAGAACTCGTCAAGAGGGAGTTCCTAGGGATACAATAATGGTTATCCATCAAAGGGATAGGAGAAGCCAAAACCACAATCACAAACCGTCACCTACCAGCAACGTGCATCGAAGAGAATGATATCCCCATGGGTATCTCTTGCACAATCAGGAGGTCAACAAACGACAATACCACAACAGTTATCCTTCATCTATCCAGGACTCAAACAACCACAACCATTTCCAACAAGTTGAAGATGGCGCAAAGATCAATAACTTGTTCAAAAAGAAAGAGATAAAAAGCCCCGTTAAGTCAAAACTTGAAAAAATAGGAGACTTAGGCATAAGTTAGGGCATCCCGCTGGACTGCAACTTCAAAATCAAGAAATTGTCCAGGAAAAAATTAGGGAAAGCGAAAAAAAAATATAATCCTCAGTAAAGAACAAGATCGAGGGATCAGACGCCAAGAAGCCAGTGATTGTCGGGTCCTAAAAATCCCTGTGGTTCCTCAATCATCACAGACTCTCCTCTCAGGAGATGGGTGCTCATATCGAGTTAACTGAACATAGGAATGGAGAACATCATGGAGAATGGGTGGGCACCAAATAATTTTGAGCCTTAAATCTTTTTTTCTAAAACCGTGAACCAAGCCACGTTACAACCCTTAAAAGTCCTAACAGAAGCATGGATTAATTCGAAAGCAATACTGTAGCGAGAATACGATAACATGACTCCTCAGGGATGTGCTAAAATTTGATTTAGTAACACGTCACCTATTCATAAAAATACAAAAAAACTGATGCTTCGACATCTTTTCAATAAAAGTTTTTCGAACTTCAAGACAAGCATATAATTTGCATTAAAATCATCATTCTTAGACAAACATTCATTGCATATAAATAAGTGCTTGAACATAAAGTAAGCTTGCGTGATGAGCATCAATTGAAAACATGGTCATCTCGAAGGACGAATTGCTGCAGAAACTTGTCAAAAAAAAAAAACAAAAACAAAGAATGATCTTATTCTGGGGCATTACCTCAAGCTGCCAATCAGAGGCTATCACGTCAATAAATCTCTTCCATATTTTGCCAGTCAATCAGAAGCAATCAAACTTCAAACTGGAGAAATCAGGCTGAGTAACCTATTCAAATTTATGCAACCTGGGGCAGTTACGTCGAGATTCGATAAATCTCTACGAGAACCCATGATCAGGGGCATATATTGGGGCATGCCACTTTGCATCGTATTATGACACAAATCTTCCCACATTCCACTCGAAGAGATCCTTGCAGACAGGGGCATTCCTCCTCCCGTCTTATGAAACTAATCAAGCAAATTCCTGTCATCCGTACAAATGCAATTAGGCTAAAAGCATCATGACGTTCACTTTGGTTCAGTTAACTTCCTCGGAATCATCATCACTCCTTGCAGATGTTTAAACACGCAATTCCCCAGCAATGCAGTGAACTCGGGGCATATGAAGACACTCGTGTCCATTTCCTAATCCCCAAAGTGTTCGTGGAGTAAGGAAAGTCAGACGGGGCCCTTTCCTCCCCGAAAGTAGAGAAAACTTGGGGCATTTGATGAGATCCACGTGTCTACTCAGTCATTCACAAAATTCCAACACGTGAAGGAAGTCAGATCAAGTCATTTCTCCTCAGCAAAATTTAATTCCCCAGTGAACTCGGCAAGGCTAACCCTTTTCTCTCAAATTTCAAGCACCAGCCAATATTAGTACCTCAAGATGACGAGCAACTGATCCCAATGAGCTTTTGGCACTTTGCATACAATAATCATCACGACATATTGCATTGCATCCTCAAACGCATAGCATATCCATGGATCATCATGCCACACTTCAAGTGCATATGAAGCATGAGCCAGATCAATCCCAAATCAATTCCCAAATCAACAAAACATCCTCACAAAGAATATCATCCCCATAATTCCCATTTAACATCTGTTATTACACTACCAACTAAAATAAACCAGGGTGTTAGTACGTCATGCTCCCCAACTCTCAATATTCACTTTCTCTCTCTTAGGGTCATAGGTCGTCTGTAGACTTTACCCTTTCCTCCTCGTATTCTTAAGGTCGTAGATCGTCCGTAGATCTTACCATCGCTTTGTCTTTCTAAGGTCGTAGGTCGCTCATAGATCTTACCTTCACTTTATATCTCTTAGGGTCGTAGGTCATCCATGGACTTTACCCTCTCCTCTTCGTATTCTTAAGGTCATAGATCATTTGTAGATCTTACCGTCGCTTTATCTTTCTAAGGTCGTAATTCGCCCATAGATATTACTTTCACTTTATCTCTCTTAGGGTCGTAGGTCGTCCGTAGACTTTACCCTCTCCTCCTCGTATTCTTAAGGCCGTAAATCGTCCATAGATCTTACCGTCACTTTATCTTTCTAAGGTCGTAGGTCGCCCATAGATCTTACCTTCACTTTATCTTCCTAGGGTCATAGGTCGTCCGTAGACTTTACCCTCTCATCATATTTTAAGGTCGTAGATCATCTGTAGATCTTACCGTCGTGTTATCTTTTAAGGTCGTAGATCGTCCGTAGATCTTACCATAGTGGTGTCTTTTTAGGGTCGTAGATAGTCCGTAGATCTTACATTCACTTTATCTTTCCTAGGGTCGTAGGTCGTCCGTAGACTTTACCCTCTCATCCTCTTAAGGTCGTAGATCGTATGTAGATCTTACCTTCACTTTATCTCTCTTAGGGTCGTAGATCGTCTGTAGATCTTACCGTCGCTTTATATTTCTAAGGCCGTAGGTCGCCCATAGATCTTACCTTCACTTTATCTCTCTTAGGGTCGTAGGTCGTCCGTAGACTTTACCCTCTCCTCCTCGTATTCTTAAGGTCGTAGATCGTCCTTAGATCTTACCGTCGCTTTATCTTTCTAAGGTCGTAGGTCGCCCATAGATCTTACCTTCACTTTATCTTCCTAGGGTCGTAGGTCATCCGTAGACTTTACCCTCTCATCATCTTTTAAGGTCGTAGATCATCCGTAGATCTTACAACCGCGTTATCTTTTAAGGTCGTAGATCGTCTGTAGATCTTACCATAGTGGTGTCTTTTTAGGGTCGTAGATCGTCCATAGATCTTACCTTCACTTTATCTTTCCTAGGGTCATAGGTCGTCCGTAGACTTTACCCTCTCATCCTCTTAAGGTCATAGATCGTACGTAGGTCTTACCTTCAATTTTAGGGTCGTGGATCGTCCGTAGATCTTACCATCGCGCTATATTTTTTAAGGGTCGTAGATCGTCCGTAGATCTTACCATCGCGTTATATTTTTGGGCTCGTAGGTCGTCCGTAGACTTTACCCTCTCCTTATCTTGTTTTCGGGGTCGTAGATCGTCCGTAGATCTTACCTTAGCTTTACCCTCTCCTCGTCTTGTTTTTAAGATCAAAGATCATCCGTAGGTCTTACCTTCGCTTTATCTCTTTTAAGGTTGTGGGTCGTTCGTAGATCTCACCCTCACATTATCTTTTAGGGTCGTAAGTCTTCTGCAGACTTTACCCTCGTGTTATCTTTAAGTTTCTTATGAATCCTACCTCCAGTCATCGCGACATTGTCAACCATATCCTTTCAGTAACTCTACCACTCACTCCCTCAAGATCCTTATATTGGCACCATTACCTCAGTACGAGCTACTCTTTTTCAACCATGTTTTATCCATCATGACCAGTCCACCAGAAGACCAGTTTGTCTTTCCCCAACAGACATTCACACCAATGAATGGCACTCGCACCATCTCTCAGGGAAAATTTCGGTCATGGTATTTAATCATCTTCCCCCTTGAACTCTCGAAAGGCTGATGCCAATCTCGCATTCAGGTTTAAGACGATTAAATAGGGGCAGCTGTCGTACCCCAAATTTTCCCTATCTCTTTTATTTTTGTCGGGCTTTGGACTTTGCATTCCATTTGCATCATTTTATTACTCAGTCGTTTGCATCATTTTATTACTCAGTCATTTTCATATCCCGCATCTCATGGGATCAATTGCTTTGGTTTGAGGTATTAGGGTTGAGCCCTCTTTATGTCTAATCTTGTTTTGAGGTTTTCTTATCAGGTAAAAGGGAAACATATCTGGTTCTCGATTAGTGGATCGTGGAACGAATTTTGTCATCACGTTACAAGGGTGGTTCTCACTCAAATTTATCAGAGCCTGGATTAGGGTTTATTTCCCTATGTATATTGGTTAAGATGCTAGGGTTTCGGGTCTTTGGTTTATGGGAAGATGTTTCTCTTGCCTGCCTCAAAGATGGCTCAAAGCTCAGGGCATTAGGTCAAGAATTTCATCTCCCCGCATTTCAAGTTTTCTTCTTAAAGTATCTAAGCCTTTGAGTCGAGAATTTGAAGTTTAAGTTGACAAATATGGAGTTTGGGCACAGGAAATGTGGCTGGGGGTCATGATCATCAAGGCGTGCTTTGTTGCTTAAGTTACAAGTTATTGTGGGTTGAATATAAAAAATTAGGGTTCTGGTCGAGAAGTGCAAGTGTGGTTCAAGCGTAATGAGAAGATAAGGTTTAAGTGACTGTTTGTTTTGGGTTTAAATTAACCGAGTGGAATTAAATTCTCAAGCATTTATTTTGTTTGAGGGTTTGATTGGATTTTGAAAGATAAGGTGCATTGATTGCTTGAAGAACAAGTTACAACCATTGTTCATGATTTCTTGAGGTTTAAGTTACAAAGTCAAGATGTGCATTCGAATTATTCAAGAGAGAATTTCAGAATTCAAACAAGATTCAAGAGTTATTTGATTTCTACAACAAAGTCCATCATTAATAAATTCGTTCAAACTTGTGCTCATTACATTTTTGAGACAATGTTACAAGGCATATGACAGTGTGAAATACAAACTACAATTGTCTTGTTTACAAAGAGAGAAATAATGTGTGTTTCTTCAAGTCTTCATCTTCAAGCCATTCGTCCTCACTCCTCGCCATGGTATTTTCATCATTCAATCTCGCTTTGGCCGTCCAATTCTCATTGATCATAAAACAAGAAAAGAAAGAAGTTAGTTAACATCGATATCTTAATCATAGTCCAAGCAAGAATTCTTTGCTAATAAAAATGCTCATCATCAGGGTTGGTATTTGGAATCAGATATCAAAAGGAGTTTATCTTTTATCATGGGTCATTTTCTCCCAATTTCAAATCACAAAAGGTCGCCCTTTTGGTTCACAAAAAGGAGAAAAGGAAAATAGCCCAACATATAGCAATAGGCAGCAACGAGCCAAACAGGCACAATACAAAATTATGGCACAAGCAGTAGGCTGCCAAAGCCACGAAACTAGTGCAGCAAATAAAAACAACAAAACAATAAACACCGCAAGCAGCAGCGCAAGCAGCAGGCTGCTAAAGTCACAAAACCAGTGTAACAAGCCCAAGGCTGCAACCAACAAGCATTGCATCACAAAAGCCACAGGCTAGCAAACAAATAGCAAAGCAGAACAACAATAGAACAACAGCAAATATAAGACAAGAAAAGGGCAGGTTTGCAGCGAATGAAAATAGACAGCAGTTCATAAAAACAACAAGTTATCAAGTAACTCACAAAACTCTATTGTGTCATCATGTTCCTAGAAAGTACCAACCCTTCAGAATTGTATTGAAAAATCCAAACATCCTTAAGTCATTGAAAGATAAAAGAGGAAAAGATAAAACCTGCATCATACAAAAACCAAAACATTCCCAAAACCATACACATTGCTGCCCACTCTACTACTATCCTGCATCACAAAAAACTAGTCCATCAGTTTGCATTAATTGTTGTCCAAAATAGTCCACAAGGTGTCAAGAATCTGCCCTGCAAAAGCCGTGCCAAACCTGCATCCTACAAGGCCGTAAATCAGCTACATAAACCTGCAAAATTCTGTACACATCAGTCCAAAACAACATGTTACTTCTATGCTACATAAACCTTCCCTAAGCCAGTCCTATGCTTCCCAGAACCATTTAAGGTAACCCTGCTTTACTGTCAAATCTGGTCTCATCTCCATCTGCCGTCAAGACAAACATGCCAAGCGTATCAATCCAATGTATGCACCAAAATAGCAAAAACTGCAAACCTGTAATAAAAACTGCAAACCTGTATCATGTTAAACTCATCATTTCACTAAAACAGAAAGAATAGATAACTTGTACTCAAAAAGCTCAGAGCCATGATACTCTAATATGTTCAAAATCTCACTAATTTCCCCCCTAATTTCCATTTCGATTTCACTATAAAAAAGGCCCCTGAATCTTGAGAGAGGGAGACACAAAAAACTTGAAAGAAATCCACGCCAATATCACACAGCAAAAACCAAAAAGAACTCATAGAACAAAGATATCAGACCCTACCACAACTCCAAGTTCACCTCAACCCACCATACTACTTCTTCCTAAACCTCAATCTGTATCGCTCCATTCACCAACCATTTGAATTTCATCACATCCAACCTCATGCTTATAAAGCTCACAGCACGACAACAAAAAGCTGAAAACAGGAATTTACAAAAGGAAGAAAAATATTGGAACAAGTGATTTGTGATAATAAATTACCAGAATTTGGAGCATACCTCTGGGTTTCTTCCGATACCGTATTCAATCTATTGCAACCACTACCAAAGCAAGCCTCAGTTCCGTTGGTAGGTTCATCTTCTTTACCTTTTTCTTTCTTGATACATCATAAAAGTCGGAACCTTACTGAGTGTTTTGCCAAAATCAATTCCTTGAAATCACATATCATTAAGTTGAATTCCTTTTTGAATGAGATTGATAGAATTCGGGAGATGTTGTTGTCGTATAAGAAAATGAACTGAGTTTGTTGTCGTTTATCGATTTGGCCGAGAGACTGAGAGAGTGATACAGAGAAATTGCGAAGAGTGAGACTCGATTTGGGAGAAGAGAGGTGAGGGTTTTAGTTTGCATTAGATGGTGGTAGAAGTGTTTTCTCTATTAGGGATTGGAGGTGGTAGAACAAAGAGAGCGATGATATACTGAAGTGAGGGAGATGAGAGTTTGAGATCGATGATGTTGAAAAAGGATAACAGTTTGAGGAAAGATTAGATCAGCAAATGAGGACAAGAGAAAGGGGTTTTGTTTTTGTTAATATGGAAGAAGAGAGTATCGTGAAAGAAACCGAAGGTTGGGTAGAGAGAGGCGCTGGATATCCTTAGGGTTTTGATAACCCGTCGAGTTTTATGTTGAGAACTGGGTCCGAATCTGACCCAGTCTGGCCCAACCATTTTGTTTTTTTTATTTGTTTTGTTAGGCCATCATGTACAACATTTGGGCTCTAGCCTTAAGCCCAATCTCGTTCACCCCACCATTCCTAATTTGAAATACCCCCCCCCCCCCCCCCCCCCCCTCCTTTAGTTTTGTATTTTTCTTTTTTCTTTTTCTTTAAAATTTTTCAATATTATTCTTCTTTAATTATTTGCATGATATTTGTTAATACTTTCTCCAAAAAAAAAATTAGAATTATGATTATGTATTTAACTTGAAAATGACCAAAAATATTAAAGTTTTTAATTCTTTTACTTTATTTTTATGACAAAAAATGCAAAAATATTAGATTAGAATTTAATTTCTCTTATTTTTAGTTATTTGATCGATTCTTGATGCCATATTCCCTTAAGAGATTCTACGAAATGATTAGTCGTTTTGTATCGAATTATACCTTAGATTAGAACCCATACATGAAAACTTTAGGATAGAATTCCCCCTTTACACTCAACATTAGGTCCATCTTTGTACTTAACAACAATTAGGGTTTTCTAGCCTCCTTCTTAGACTCCTTCTTATTTTCGTAATTATGACAAAATTTATTTTCTTAAATAAAAATCCAAAAACACTCTTTAATTATTACTTGAATTTATTTTAAAACCCACAAAAACACTCAAACAATCAAAACTTCCCCAAAGGGCATGTTATCTCCGTTCTACCGCGATACCGACCGTGCCTATTGCTAGAATGCGTGCGTTAACGTCGCCCACTAAAAAACACAAACAAATAAACCATTTTCTAGAGGAACTACGGTGTTCTGATTCCTTTATTGGATACGTAGGAAAAGGGTCGCGAAACCCTCACGAACGCAATAATAAAAACCATTCATTTCCCCTTAAGCAAGCCTAGTTTTAAATAAACACACCCTTTAAGACAAACAAACAAAATGTATCCCGTTGAGCTAACGGATGTGAGGGGTGCTAATACTTTCCCCCCGCATAACCGAATCCCTTACCCTTTCTCTTGGTCACAAGACTATCTTATCCATTTCCTTGTGGTTTTATCGATATTTTCCCTTCCTTCGGGATAAATAAAGTTCGGTGGTGGCTCTGTGTTTTCTGCCAGTAGCTTCATAGGGGTGCTGTTTCTTTGGAGCCATATCTTCAATGGATCTGATCGAGAGCTATTCAGTGGAAGATGCCATATTCCCGGGAAACACCTATGCCTGGTCTGTTTTTGAAAACCACTCCTCCCCTATTAGATGATCTAGAAGAGCTACAACTTGCTTTGGTCAGGATGCAACAGGAAAAGGATGCTTGGAAGAACAAGTGCCAAACTTTAGAGATTTCCTATAGACCAGACTTGAAGGAGAAAGACGAGTTGATTGAGATCCTTGAGTGTCGAGCGATAGAGACTATGGAGAGGCAAGGGGATTTATTTTCTCATAGGCCTCAATCAAGTGCTGATCACTCACTTCTTGATTCAGATGATTAGAAGAAGGTTGCCACCAGATATGCGGAAGAAAACTAGAGGTTGAAGGCTCAGATTGCTAGGCTCACGGGGAAACGCCAGTGTACAGAGTGATCTCCATCAAGTTCTATTTCTCAGGGTTTTAGATTTTATTTTCATCTTGTGCTTGGGATCATTGAAACTTGTAATCCATTTTGTAGTTATTATAATAAAAAAAAATCAGTATTTCAAAAGCGTTATTACTTTGATGTTTGCAATATGTCTATAAATCTATAAATCCCTCGAAATATTAAATAACAAAGTAAAAATAATCATGTGCATTGCATATCATGCATCATATTGCACATATTTCTTGCATTTGTTATGCATATCCAAGTGTCTTACCAAGCTTCTTTACTTTGTTTAGCAAGCTGACTCATCACTACAACACTCGGGCTAATTTCAAAATAAAGATGGACAACTTAGAACAAGAGAATCGCGAGCTACACGAGGAAGTTTCAGCTTTGAAGGACGACATGGCCAATCTGACTACTCTGATGGAAGCTCTGGTGGCTGCTCAGAATCAGCCACCAAGTGTTCAACCCCAACCAACAAGGGCAAATACTGAAGCTCCAACTATTCCTGTATCTGCTACTCTGGCTGTTGTTCAAAACCGTATGCCTCAAGGTTTTCCATGGGGAATGCCAGAGAATTTTTCACCTGAAGGTTTCAATCTTGGGCCTCAAGATACTCCAGTGGTTCAGATATTGTTACTCCAACACCTCCTGTGGTGCATGCTATTCCTGCTGCGCCTCCTTCGGTGAATATGGTTCCGTTTGTTAATGATGATGTGTGTCGTCCTTTCCCTCCACCAAGTGAAGACTTGGGTCTTTATGATAGAATGGATGATTTTCAAGAGGAGTTTGACAAGATGCAGAGAGAGATGAAGGGCCTCAGGGGGAAAGAGCTATTTGGGCAGAATGTGAATGAGCTATGCTTGGTCCCAAATGTTAAGATACCTGCTAAGTTTAAGGTCCTGGAGTTTGAGAAGTATAAGGGCAACACTTGCCCTCGTGCTCATCTGGTGATGTACGCGAGGAGAATGTCTACCCATACTGATGATCAGCGTCTGCTGATTCACTTTTTTTCAGGATAGTTTGACTAGTGTTGCGTTGAAGTGGTATATGAGTTTGGATAGCACTAATATCCATACTTTTAATGATTTGGGAGAAGCATTCATCAAACAATACAAGTACAACATGGACATGGCGCCTGACCGTGATCAACTTAGGGCCATGGTTCAGAAAGACAGGGAATCGTTAAAAGAATATGCACAAAGATGGCGTGAGGTAGCCGCCCAAGTGATTCCTCCCATGGAAGAGAAGGAGATAAATAAGATTTTCTTAAAGACGCTGGGTGCTTTCTACTATGAAAGGATGGTAGTAAGCGCGCCAAGTGACTTTACTGAGATGGTAGGAATGGGTATCCGCTTAGAAGAGGCTGTAAGAGAAGGCCGTTTGACGAAGAGTGAAGGATCTGGAGGTGCAAAGAAGCCATCTTATGGGTTTACCAAGAAGAAAGAAGGGGATGCAAATGCTGTTATACAAAAGAGGAGGGTAAACACTCATAGAAGGAATTATCAGCGTCATCAGCAAGTCGCCTCAGTTACTCCTGTTATGAATGCCGCTCCAATTACCGTTGCTTATCAGAGACCGTCCCAACAGGGGAATCAAGGGTATAATCAGAGAAGAGAGAGTTATGACCCTGTTCCCATGATCTATACAGAGTTACTACCGACATTGATTCAGAAAAAGTTGGTCCAGACACGACCACCTCCCGCCATACCGTCACCATTGCCTTGGTATTACAAGGCAGACCAAACATGTGCTTTTCATCAGGGAGCACCAGGGCATAATGTCAAGAATTGTTATCCTTTGAAGACTGAGGTGCATAAATTGGTGAAGTCTAGTATTCTATCTTTCAAAGACGTGGGACCTAATGTGAAAGATAATCCTCTACCCAAGCATGGGGGAGTAAATGCTGTGAATATGGTGGCCGGGTGTCCAGGCGACTTCCGAATTTTTGATATTAATTTGGTTAGAGGAGTTTTGGTGAAAATGCATGTAGACCTCTGTGACTTTAGCTACTACACGCATGACCATGCCAGTTGTGCTATTTGTAGTACAAACACACAGGATTACGAGAAGATAACGGCTGATTTACAGGAGATGATGGATGAGGGCCTCATCCACATAATCAGGCCTAGGGTAGAGTATGAAGAGGAAGTGAACATGGTTTCTGGATGTCCTGGTGAATTCAGAATTTTTGATGTAGAGTATATGAATGAGGATCTCGTGCATTTGCATGCTACCTTCTGCCATACGGCTGGTCAGGTGGAACACCAATATGGATCTTGCATAGTTTGTTGTCGAGACCCCCGAGGATGTTCAATCGTGAAGAAGGGTGTTCAATTGTTGTTAGATAATGGAACTATCAAGATCACAAGTCAGAGGGATGATTACCATGAAGTTGATATGATTGAGGTTCGTTTAACGGAAGAAGAGTCAGAGGAGGAGTATGCCTCCGCAGATGAGTATTTCTCTTCAGATGAAGATTTGCTTTCCAGAAATGACTCATTAATGACCGATTGCATTGAAGAAGGGGTAACCATCATTGTGCCTTGTTTTGGTGCACCCTCCCATTTTGAAGTGGAGTATCATAGCAAGTCAGTTGTTACCCCATTGGTAATTAGTTTGCCAGGTCGTATCCCCTACAAATCAGATAAGGCCGTGCCTTACAAATACAACGCTACAATCTTAGAAGATGGAGTGGAAGTTCCCATCCAGCCAATGCCTGATATTGGAAATATAGCCGAAAATAGCAGGGTGACCCATAACGGTCGTGTGTTTGCACCGGTTGTTCGAAGAGATGTTGATACTGGAAAGAAAGTTGCTGAGAATGATGAACCTAAAAAGGCTACGGGAGAGACTAGAGGAGCTACGTTAGAGAAAGAAGTAGATGATATTTTGAAGATAATTAAGATGAGCGACTACAGAATTGTAGATCAGCTACTGCAGGCTCCTTCAAAAATATCCATCTTGGCTTTATTGATGAACTCCTCTGCTCATAGAGAATCCTTGACGAGGGTACTAGACTAAGCTTTTGTGGAGAGTGATATGCAAATAGATCAATTCAACAGCGTAATAGGAAACATTACGTCGTGTAATAACTTGAGTTTCTGCGATGATGAATTACCAGATGAAGGGAGGAATCACAACTTGGCCCTCCATATCTCTATAAACTGCAAGAATGATTCACTATCCAATGTGCTGATTGATAATGGATCCGTGTTGAATGTTATACCAAGAAGTACCCTTATGAAGTTGAAATATCAAGGAACGCCTATGCGCCCTAGTGGCATCATTGCGAAAGCGTTTGATGGGTCAAGGAAATCTATTATTGGTGAAGTGGACTTGCCTATTCACATAGGACCACATTTGTTTCAGATAACTTTCCAGGTCATGAACATTGTTCCCGCTTACAGCTGTTTGCTAGGACGACCGTGGATACATGAAGCAGGGGCTGTCACTTCAAATTTGCACCAGAAGCTAAAGTTCGTGCGTGAAGGGAAGGTGGTGATCATTAATGGGGAGCAGGAATTGTTGATGTCTCATTTGTCCTCTTTCAGTATTGTAGAAGCGGATGAAGCTGCTATTGGAACCCAATTCCAAGCCTTATCCATTGATGACATAAGAGGAAATGAGAACTCCATGGTTTCGCTTAAGGATGCGCAGCAGGTTGTGCGTAATGGTCATAGTGAAGTTTGGGGAAGAATTGTGGATCCACCCGTGAACAAGAATAGAACTGGCTTAGGGTCCTCTTCGAAGAATGACAAAGGTAAGGGCATGAAGCCGAAGTCTGTTGCAGGCAGGTATCAAGATATTTTCCGTAGCAAAGGCTATCTTCATCCGACTGTTTCTAGGATTAACGCCATTGTGGAGGATGAAGCAGAGCAAGAAATGCCGAATTATGTGACGCATGGAGTCAGGGTTCAGAACTGGATCACCATTGATGTTCCCTCTTGTATACATTTTCAAAGTAATTTGATTTGTTAATCTTTCTTTTGAAAAGCTTTCACTCTGCCCAAGGTGGAAGTATTAATATTGCGGGGCTTATCTGTTTGCTGTGACTTTTAAGATCATTAATAAAAGTTGTCTTTGCTTCCCGAATTATGTCTTTATTTTCTGCTTTTTCTTGGAAAATGGTAATAAAAAAACCTTTCAAAATAAATAATAACTGAAATTCAATCTGCATAATCACTTGTTATATGTGTCAGTTTCTAAATGCAATTACAAATCATATGTGCATATTAATTAAAAAACCCGTTGAATACAATGACCCAGCACCCTCTCCCAACTTTGAATGTCCTGTGTTTGGGGCTGAAGAAGAAGATCATGATGAGATTCCAGAAGAGGTCTCACGGTTGCTTGAGCACGAGGAAAATACCATTCAGCCATACAAAGAGCCTTTGGAAGTAATTAATTTGGATTCAGAAGAAGATCCAAAGGAAGTCAAGATTGGAGCATCACTGCATCCTGATATGAAGAGCAGGTTAATTGAGCTGTTGAAAGAGTATGTGGATATTTTTGCTTGGTCTTACTAAGATATTCCTGGTCTAGATACAGATATTGTTGAGCACCGTTTGCCGTTGAAGCCAGAGTGTCCGCCAATTAAACAAAAGTTGAGAAGAACTCACCCAGATATGGCAGTAAAGATCAAAGAGGAGGTTCTAAAGCAGATTAATGCCGGTTTTCTTGTGACGTCAGTGTATCCTCAATGGATTGCCAATATTGTCCCAGTACCGAAAAAAGACGGAAAAGTCCGCATGTGCGTAGATTACAGAGATCTAAATAAAGCTAGTTCAAAAGATGATTTTCCATTGCCACACATTAATATGCTAGTGGATAGCACAGCAAAATTCAAAGTATTCTCATTCATGGACGGATTTTCCAAGTATAATCAAATAAGAATGGCTCTAGATGACATGGAAAAAACAACGTTTATCACACCCTGGGGAACATTCTGTTATAGAGTGATGCCTTTCGGGTTGAAGAACACTGGTGCGACGTACCAGAGGGCTATGACAACCCTATTCCATGATCTGATGCACAAGGAAATTGAAGTATATGTTGATGATATGATTTCCAAATCCCAGACTAAAGAAGGGCATATAGAAGATTTGTTGAAGCTGTTTCAACGTTTGAGGAAGTATCGTCTCCACTTGAATCCAAATAAATGCACCTTCGGTGTTCGATGAGGGAAATTGTTGGGTTTCATTGTTATCCAGAAAGGAATTTAAGTTGACCCTAATAAAGTCAAGGCAATTCAAGAAATGCCAACACCGAGAACTAAAAAGCAAGTTAGAGGCTTCCTCGGGCGTTTGAATTATATTTCCAGATTCATTTCCCACATGACTGCAACATGTGAACCGATCTTTAAGTTGTTAAAGAAAGATCAAGGTTGTGTGTGGACGGATGACTGCCAAATGGAATTTGAGAGTATTAAGGAATATCTGCTTGAACCTCCTATCTTGCTCCCCCCAATAGAAGGAAGACCGTTGATTATGTATCTGATAGTGTTAGATAAATCCATGGGTTGTATTCTGGGACAACGAGATAAAACAAGGAAGAAGGAGTTCGCCATCTATTATCTCAGTAAAAAATTCACTAATTGTGAGTCGCGGTATTCCATGTTGGAAAAGACATGTTGTGCTTTGGCCTGGGCGGTAAAGCGTTTGCAGCAGTATATGTTGAATCACACTACTTGGTTGATCTCCAAAATGGATCCAATCAAGTACATTTTTGAAAAACCTGCTCTTACTGGAAGAATTGCCCGCTGGCAGATGCTGTTATCTGAATACGATATCGAATACCGAACTCAAAAGGCTATTAAAAGTAGTGTGTTGGCAGATTATCTTGCTCACTAACCAGTGGAGGATCACCAGTCTGTAGAATATGAATTCCCCGATGAGGATGTGATGTTCCTGAAAGTGAAGGATTGTGATGAGCCGTTGCCTGAGGAAGGCCCTGACCCTGAATCTCGTTGGAGTATGATATTTGATGGAGCTGTGAATGCTTATGGTAAAGGAATTAGTGCTGTGATTGTCACTCCTCATGGATCGCGCATTCCTTTTACTACAAGGTTAACATTCGATTGTACTAATAATATGGCAGAATATGAGGTTTGCATCATGGGTCTCGAAGAAGCTATTGATCTCAGAATTAAAATTCTCGATGTGTATGGTGATTCAACTTTGCTAATAAATTATATTAAAGGAGAATGGGATACTCGTCACCCCGGCTTGATCCCTTACAAAGATTATGCTAGAAGATTATTGCCATTCTTCAATAAAGTTGAATTCCATCACATCCCTAGAGACGAAAATCAAATGGCGGATGCTCTGGAAACCCTGGCTTCTATGTACCAAGTGAATAATTGGAATGATATACCCCGAATTGCGGTTCGACGGATAGATAGGACCGCTCATGTGTTTACAACAGAGGAGGTAGCTGATGAAAAACCATGGTATCATGATATCAAGCATTTTCTTCAGACTCAAGAATACCCGATCAGTGCATCAAAGAAAGATAGAAAGACACCGAGAAGATTGGCTGGCAGTTTCTTCCTCAATGAAAAGGTGTTATACAAGAGAAATTATGACATGGTCTTGCTCATATGCGTGGATAGACACGAAGCAGACATATTGATGCATGAGATTCATGAAGGTTCATTTAGAACTCATGCCAATGGACATTCAATGGATAAAAGGATGCTAAGGGCAGATTACTATTGGTTGACAATGGAATCTGATTGTTATAAGTTTGCAAAGAAGTGTCATAAATGCCAGATTTATGCAGACAAGGTTCATGTGCCTCCGACACTTCTCAATGTGATTTCCTCCCCGTGGCCTTTATCTATGTGGGGTATTGACATGATTGGGATGATAGAACCCAAAGCTTCGAATGGACACCGTTTTATCTTAGTAGCAATTGATTACTTCACCAAGTGGGTGGAGGTTGCTTCATATGCCAATGTTACTAAGCAAGTGGTTGTGCGCTTCATCAAGAATAACCTTATATGTCGGTATGGTGTGCCAAGCAGGATTATCACTGACAATGGCTCGAATTTGAACAACAAGATGATGACAGAACTGTGCGAAGAATTCAAGATTGTCCATCACAATTCATCTCCATACAGGCCTAAGATGAATGGGGCTGTTGAAGCTGCTAATAAGAATATCAAGAGAATTATCCAGAAAATGGTTGTTACTTATAAGGATTGCCATGAAATGTTTCCTTTTACTCTGCATGGATATCGAACATCTGTCTGCACTTCAACAGGAGCAACCCCGTTCTCCCTGGTGTATGGAATGGAAGTTGTTCTCCCTATCGAGGTAGAGATTCCCTCGCTGCGTGTGATAATGGAAACCAAGTTGACAGAGGCTGAATGGGTCCAGAACAAGTTTGACCAATTGAATTTGATTGAGGAGAAGAGAATGGAAGCTTTGTCTCATGGCCAGTTATATCAGAGAAGAATTAAGAAAGCTTTTGATAAAAAGGTCAAACCTCGTGAATTCAGAGAAGGCGACCTCGTGCTCAGGAAGATCATGTCTTTCAACACTGATTCTAGGGGCAAGTGGACTCCCAGTTTTGAAGGCCCGTACATTGTCAAGAAAGCCTTCTCTGGCGGTGCATTAATTCTTGAAACTATGGATGGCAAGGAGTTCCCACGTCCCATGAATGCCGACGTAGTCAAGAAATACTTCGCCTAAAGAATAAAAGAACAACTCGCTAAGTTGAAAACCCGAAAGGGCGGCTTAGGAAAAAAGGAGCGTCTCGGTAGGCCGAAAACCCGAAAGGGCGGTCTAGGCAAAAATTAGAGACATAAACAGAATAAAATTCCCTCTAAGTTGAAAACCCACAAGGGCAGCTTAGGCAAAAGTTAGGGACTTTCTCGGCAAGTAACTACGTCTGACAAGATTTGATCATTGAAGCAACACTCTTCTCGGATCCTCACCCTACTTCAACAGAAGCCGATGCTCAGGATTTCAAAAGTTGTTAGAGGGGATAGTGGTCATTGTATCTCAATGTATCTTTTCTAGTATATATTACCATTTTCCGAACTTTGTAATCATCTATAGAGTCTCGCCATTCGCAGGCTACAATTCTATTAATGAAATTTGAGCTTTTACCCAATTCTTTGTATTTCTTATTTTATTTAGTTTGCAAAGACTCCGTTTATTATTGATAATAACTTTCAAACAAAAAAAGATTAAATAACAAAATTGACTTTTAAAAAAAAAGAGATTTTACAATATGTTTTTACTTTGAGATTTGTGATGAAACAATGACAAAAAAAATGGTGATCCCAAGAATGGACAAACTCCAGTTGCTTTGAGAAGTTTTTGTTCCCCTCGGGGAGGTCTACTCGGATTGTTTTCGCCGTATTGGGTTTATGGTTCTGATATCCTCGGTCAAGTTTGGATTCATTTCTCCTCTTTTCTGAGTTTTCATGATGTGAAGTTTCAATCTGCATTTTCTCCAGTGAAGTTTTTGTTTGGCCCGATAGAAGTTCTTTTTTCCAGAGAGATTAGTACCATACCCTCTTTTGAAGAACGTAGGTCCTTGGTTTCTCCAAATGAAGGACGTATTATGAATATGATGTTAACCTCTCCAAAGAAGTGAGTCTGATTTACCCAATGAATGTTCGGATGTTTTGGTGTCAGTCTGCTTTGTTTGAGACTGGTTTTGTAATCTCCAGTAGGAATGTTACTTTAGAAAACACTTGTTTCCTTGGTGAAGCCTGAAGAAGGATGTTCTATCTCTGTACCCGTACTATTTCATCACTTTGATTTATCTACCTCCGGATCATGTTTCTCCTCAGTAAAGTTAAAGCAGGCAGTAGGTTTTGTTTCCTCAGCTGGCCTTTACCTTTCTTGGAATGATCATCCTGGATGAAGCTTAGCCGAGTGTTGTTAGTGCCTGAGGAAGTTTTACCTGGTTTTTCCCAGTGTTGTATATCTGTTGTGTCAGCATACGCACGATAACACTCATACATTCATGCATACATCATGCATAGCTAAAATTGGCAAGTCATTGTTCATTGACATTTGTTAATATTTTTGTTGACATATTACCCTGTTTTGCAGATTTACGTTGTCCTCTCTTCAACAGAGTGTTGGTCCTAAGCAGAAAGCATATATTCTTTCAATGTCCCCACTGAGTTGTCCCTCATGGAAGATTTTTGCTTTAGCCTTCCGGTGCAGCTCCTTGTTTGGTTGGATTTGGTTTTCCCTCTTGAGTTTATTTCTCAAAGGATGTATTCTGGTTGACTGTTTCATTCCAGTTTATTTCTGGTTTGAATCCGTGGTTCCACTGCAATGTTATTTACTTTAGATTTCTGAAAATTCCAGATTTTGGTTGGTGCATTTATTTTGCACGAGAAGACTTTATCCCCTCAGCAAGAATATCATGGAATCTCCCCAGGAAGTCATACCTCCTTCCCAAAAAGCCATTTCTTTTTACAATCTTCCGTTACAACAAGTAGCAAATCTATTTATTTGACACAACTCATATTTTATCCTTTCCAGGAAGAGCGCCTTGGTTAAAAAAGAGGTTGAGACCCGTTCTTGGACTATTTGGTTACTATCCTTGGCATTATGGAGCATGTGACTTTTCTTGGACTTGGAATTAGAAACCTTGGCCTATCTTAGAGACCTTGTGACCTTATCTGATTATTTTGTCTGGAGTTCTTGAGGTTCATCTCAAGAAATTAGGTTTCTTGTTTGTTTTTGTGTGCAGGTTTTTATGATTACACCCTCTGTTTGTAATCTGGAATTCACCCGTATACAACCGTTACTCTGCCCAATTTTTGTGAAGACTTAATACACTTGAAGTTTGATTCTCTCAAGAGGTCTAGTATTTTTGCTTGTTTGGTTTCAATCCAAGGAATGGGAATTCTATCTTGGCTCATAATGTCAAGTATTGGCTTTTTGTTGGTTAGATGGTTCTTATCCCTAGCTTTTACCTTATGCTTTAGGATAGTCTCTTCTTCTCCTCCCATCTTCTTTAATTTCAAAATCTTCTTCCTCCTTTTGAAAACTCTTCTTGTTTTTTGAACTTGAACCACTTTTATAATAAACTTGGACTTATGTCCATGTATTTTCAAAACATTTTCATAAATAAACCCCCAATCAACTTAATGATACCTTGACATTTTTTGTGAGAAGACTAAAAGTCAATCAATCTCATTTCAAACCATCTTGCCATTTTGGCTTTTTATCTTTAAAATTATCTCAAAAATATTAGACTCTTATCAATCCTTGTAGTGATGCAAACAACTATACTTCTACAATATATAGTGAAGAGAGATATTTTCCACTTGGGTGTTGAGTGAGGCATTGTTGATTTTAAAATCCAAGCCATATCCTCCACTTTGAGATGATGCAAATTCTCCTTTCTCATGGTTGTGGGTAGTAGGTATGTTTTCCACACGGACAATGACGATGATGTTTTATCTCATAAAATTAACCAACACATTTGTGTTTCAAATTTTTAAAAGAGGAACTACGTGTACCCTGATCCCCTATTGCACGAAAGGTGGTACGTAGGCACTAAAGGTTCGCAACCGCGGAGGGTGCAAAAATTATAAAATAAATATGCTTCTTTCCTCACCTCCACCATCCACTTTTTATATACAACAATTTTTATAGCCAAAATATACAGATTTTACAAAGAGGCTCATGCGGAGTACCATAGATGTTTAGGATGATAATACCTTCTCTTGTACCCCAAAATTTTCCCTCCCTTTCTTCAGGAAACCACCTTGGATTTTCAAGGTCCCTCTGAAACAAATCCAAGTCCTGAGTTATCCTTTTGCCCAAGCAAGCCGCTTACAAGAGCAAGATGATCTCACGAACTCTAAAAACGACACTTTTATCTTGAGAAAAATCAAATTCTAAGTACTTAGAACGTTTCTCTAAAATGAGTGTTTAAGGAAAAAATCAGCGCTTCAGAACTTCTGGACCCATTCCAAATAAAAACGGTCAGAAGTTGCAAGCTTGGCTCAGCATGGTCAGAAGTTGGCTTTTCAGCAGCTACATCAGTTCAGTCAGAAGTTGTAAACGTGGTTCAGAATGAAAGCCTCAAACAGAACATGCCCCTTCAGCAGTTACACAAGCTCAGTCAGAATTTGATAAAGGAATGTATAAGAAGAAGGGAAATCTGAAGGCTCCTTCAGAACATGTCGAATTCAGAAGATGAAAAGGTCAGAAGAATGGGTGTTACACTGATACAGAATCTCTAAGCCCAGGAGATCCAGAAGTAAATCCAAGGAACATACCAAAAAAACAGGAGAATCTCCAGAGCTTACAGGAAGCCAAGGCCAGAGCATGGTCTACGCTGCTGATGCAACGTTGGTTTCCATTACCAGAATATTGATGTTGATAGGTCTTATCACCATTTAATGCCCATTAATGCTTCCAACCACTCCTGAACATTCACGTGTGGCTTGGAAAACGCTTTTGTGCAGATTCTGGCATGGGTCTACGCGCCACCGCCCACTTCAGAGGTCACTTCTCCTCAATTTACGCCTGCTGCTGCAGCCTAGGCTGAAAGCTATCTGTTATCACAACTTCCCAGGAATTTCTGTCAAAGAACAAATTCAAACTCTGTTGGCGCTTTAATGTTCAAGGCATCCACAAGAACTTTGCCTATAAATAGAGAGTCTTCACCACTGCAAAAGGCGTTCAAGAAAAGAAACAGAAATTGCTAAGTAAGAAACAGAACTCTTAGCAACATAGCATTCTGAAACTCTGCCAAAATCTCCAGTTTTGTTTCATAACTTTGAGTTTCTCACCTTCAAACTTCATCAAATATCCAGTTTTCTCTATGAACCAAAAACACCCTTTCCAAACTTCTGACCCTACATACATATACGCCTTTACCAGCCCTTTCAAAGAAAATCTGTCCAGAACACTACCAGAGCCAAAAGCTAACTTTCACCCACCAACTTTTCCAACAGTCAGGTAAGCACCTGCTGACCCTCATCACGCTGTTAAGCATCATCAGCTGTGCATACTCAAATAAACATAATGTAAATATCATGTTGTTGCTGTTTATGTTCTGAGGATTTTCATACCTAAGAACGTTCTGAGCCAGTATAGGACTTACCTGTGACCTTGGTGGTTCTGACCTCTGAAACATTTTTGTATTTGTTGGATCTGTTCCAAATATGTTTCCTGTTTTGTGGAGTAACAACAGAATTGCAGATGTTCTGATTAGTACAGGGAAAAGCCAAGTGCTGACTTTGACGTTAGCACATCTGAAGCCTGTTTTGCTGTCAATGATATCAGAACCTCTGAGAGTTATTGCCTTTTCAGCAGAATCAGAACTTCTGGTTTCTCCACTAACAAACTTCTGTCTTGCAGCGCAGGGGAATCAGAACTTCTGGTTTCCCCACTAACAAGGTTCTATTTTGCAGGTGCCAGAGTCAGAAGTTCTGACTCATACAGTTTAACTAAGAGGTTGATCATCTGGCAGCGGATCTGAGTCAGAACTTCTGATGACCTCCCAGCAGCGCGCGGGCTCCCTCTCTCTCTCTATATCTTGTTTTTTGCTATTTTATTTTTTGTCTATTTTTCTCGTTGAACCCCCCATGTACAAATGTGTATCCCCCTCCCCTAATTGTTGTAATAGCGTAAGATTTTATATTTCCGCTTCTTATTGCTAGTAATTAGGACATGTATGGCAAGATAAAAATCAACGAAATAGAAAAACCTAATTCAAAGAAAAAACTCTTGTATGCAATAAAACACACTTGCACACTAACACCCCTAGGGTTACATCCACTTGTTGCCTTTCAAAATTAGGCCATATTGCATGTTAGGTCTCTTTGGGCAAAGCAAAAAAATCAAATGATCATAGTCCCTCGATGACGCTTTCGAAAGTTGCCTAAAATGGTCAAAGTCCCTTTCAAAGGAAAAATTGCCCAAGGATACTTAGCACTATTGTAATTATGGTCTAAACGATGACCCACGCCCGTCCCTTTCAGATCCTAACACAAGATTGTCCACCAAATACAATGGTGGAACAAAATTGTTAAAAGGGTTAAAGCATAACAAAAATATTTGAGAACTTTAGGGTAGATCGCTCTTAAGTACTTGTCCACTTGCAAAACAAAAACACTTGCTTATTTTTCAAACCACACTTCACAAACACTTTCAAAACAAACTTTCAAAAAAACCTTGAAACATCTTTTCAAAAAGACAAACACCTTTTGTAAAATATTCGAGTAAAGAATTGTTACAAGGGTAGCCTATACAAGGCATCTTTTTTAAAAAACCTTTTCAAAAACCACACATAAAGCACCATTTCAAACAATTGAAAACCAAGGCAAGTTGATCTAAGCAAGTACCTAAGAGCCCATGGATAACCATGGATAGAAAGGGTGCTAATACCTTCCCTCTATATAATCTACTCCCCGAACCCAAGAAATAATCTCAAAGGTTTTTGCTGTGCTTTTTAAACCTTTCCTTAGGATAAAATAAAAAGTCGATGGCGACTCTTGCTCAACCGAAACATTTGCGAAGACAAATGCAAAACCATAGTCAGTTCTCCCACCGTATCACAGAACTGACGACTCTGCTGGGGATAATTTTAAAAGTGGAGTAACCTTAGGGCTTAGATCACCCTCTTGCATGACTAATTGTTTGATTTGTTTTCTTTATATCTTGGCTCTATTGTTTGGGTTTGCAATCCTACACCCGGATTTGGGAAAACATTCATAGATAGGAATACGTTGTGGAAACTGTGCAGGGTATACCGACACGGTCGAAGCAATAGCTATATTAGTGCGACATATTTGTGAGTACCGGTAACCCTTGAGTTCAATCAAGGAGAGTACGGGGCCGCTGAGTGATGTCACAAAGCAATAATGACCTAGAACCTTACTTGACCATCTTGGCCTTTTATTAGGGGTAGTGAGATGACCGGCTTTGGTGCAGTCCGAAGTTGGTAGATACTCGATACTACACTCATTGAGGGTTGTTTTCTTGGAATATTTTGGTCGCTAGTTAAGTGGCTAAACCAAAACAATGAACAGTGAAAACAATCCAAGGATATTGAGCTCCTTAGAACCCGGTTACTATTTATAGGACAGGTTTTTAAGCCAACTACACTCAAGAGGGTACTTACCTATGAAACCCCATGCAAGCCTGAAACTAGGGTTTGGTGTGATTTGCTTGTACATATGTTTTGTGCATACATCATGGACATCATGAAACATCATATGCATTCACTAACCATTTCAAGGGTTTGGATCTTCATCTTTGTTCTTGTTTTGTAGGTCATGGAAATTCCTCGCAGAAAAACCATCCAAGTCAACCTTGTGAGAATCTCTCCTCAACTCAAGGAGCTCACCTCAAGAATCCCGGAAAACTCATCCTTCAGTGAAAGACATGGCAGACTGCTCAGCCTAGTCAACACCAACATTGAAGAAGACATGATGAAAATGCTATTCCAGTTCTTTGACCCTCTTCACCACTGTTTCACTTTCCCTGATTTTCAGTTGGTACCCACCTTGGAGGAGTTTTCTCAACTCCTAAGAATCCCTATCCTTAATCAACTACCATTCAACGGTACGGAAAAGGAACCAAAGCCGGAAGATGTTGCTCGAGCATTACATCTACAACCATCCGACATCAAGGGGCATTGGGAAACCAGAAGCGGCGTCAAAGGATTCTTAGCAAAATTCTTGTTTGAGAAGGCACAAGAATGTTGGAATTCATTGGACCTACAAGCCTTTGAAGAGATTGTGGCACTCCTTATCTATGGGTTGGTCTTGTTCCCAAATTCTGACCAATTAATAGATGTCAACGCCGTCAAAATCTTCTTGACCAGAAATCCAATACCAACATTGCTTGGGGACATTCTTCACTCATTTTACACTCGAACAATGAGAAAGAGGGGTGTTCTCATGTGTTGTACTCCTCTCCTTGCAAGGTGGTTTATTTCGCACCTTCCACAATCTGTCTTGAAGAATGACCAAGGCTCAAGGTGGTCCCAACGGTTGATGACTCTTACTCACTCTGATGTACATTGGTGTTCCCGGTCCAGAGAAAATGTCATCATCGTCGATCATTGTGGAGAGTTCCCTAATGTTCCGTACTTGGAATTAGAGGAGGCATTACCTACAACCCTTGCCTAGCTTTAAGGCAATTTGGATATGCACGGAGGGATGGCCCTCATGACATGTTGATTCCTGACCTAGTTTTTGACTTCGACAACGATGCGCAAGGACTTCGCCAAAGATTCATCAGAGCTTGGGGAAGACCCAACAAGGTTGATAGCAAGACTCTGGGACACAAGAACTCTATCCCCCTTGAGCCTTATCTCAAGTGGGTGCGAGCCCGAGCCCAAAGTCTGATGATGCCTTATCCTCATGTACTCCCTGTGATTAAAGAGCCCGTCAGTGAAGGAGAGGTTCCCTACACCATCCTACATCCTGACATGCCTACATCGTGGGAGGAAATGCAGAAAAGTTGGATTCAGCTCAAGGAGGAACGGAATACTTTCGAAGCCAGCTTTTATGCTAGTGAGAAGAAGGTTCTAGAGCTTACCCGCCGACTCCATGAGCAAGAGGCCCTCAACACCTACATCGCACCAAAGAGGATGCGCATTGTCTTTTTACCTTAAGAAGTTTTTGTAATATTTGGCCCATGGGGCATTTATGTACTAACAAATTTCTTCTTATTAATATAACGTGCGTTCTTCTTTGTCTGAAACAATTTTGAATGTCCTAAATCCTTGAATGCATTGCATACATAAGCATATCATCCATCATGTGCATAAGCAGGTCTCTTCAACAGGTTTCCTTATCTGTCTGCTGTTTATTTCAGTAAGATGGATCTCGAGCAAACAGTCAAAGACCTACAAGCTCAAAATGCACAGTTTCAGCAACTTCTGATGACCTTGGCTAAGGGTCAGGAGGATATCAAGACTCAATTGGGGAACAAAGACCCAGTGAAAAAGAAGAAAAAGAGACTCGGGGTGGCTACTTTGGGGAGAAGATTTGACGGAGAAGCTCGGAGAGTGCTGGAATTTCCTCCTATTTCTGATGAAGGAACCAACAAAGGAGGTGGAGCTGCGGTACCTTCCGAGTCTGATGCAGAAGAAGAGGAGGTCGAAGAGGATGAAGATTACTCTGATCAGCAATATCCTCTAGCTGATGACAAATACAAAGGGCTAGAAGACAGATTGGCCGCCATGGAATTACAAAGAGTACCGGGTTTGGATTTTGAAGACTTGGGTTTGGTTGCCGGGATTGCGATTCCCCCAAAATTCAAAGTGCCAGTGTTTGTGAGGTATGATGGGTTATCCTGTCCCAAAATGCATCTCAGGTCCTACGTGAGAAAGATTCAACCCTATACGGCAGATAAAAATCTCTGGATTCATTTCTTTCAAGACAGCCTTTCGGGAGCTCAGTTGGAGTGGTTTTATCAGCTAGAAGGAACCAGTGTCAAAAATTGGGAAGATTTGGCCACCGCTTTCTACAAACAATACCAGTATAATTCTGATCTTGCTCCTACTCGTACCCAACTTCAGGGTATGTCACTAGGAACAAGCGAGGGATTCAAAGAATACGCGAAAAAATGGAGGGATTTGGCTGGCAGGGTGTAGCCTCCTTTAACCGACCGCAAACTTGTTGATATGTTTCTAGGGACCCTATCTGGGCCATTTTTCAATCATCTAATTGGTAACTCTTCCGCGGGGTTTACCGATTTGATCTTAACAGGCGAAAGAATAGAAGCTGGCATCAAGTCAGGGAAGATTCAAAAGGGTGTTGCTGCAAGTGTTGAGAAGAAGCCTTTTAAGAAGGAGACGGCTGTGGTATATTCTCAAAGGAGAGCAGGGAAGACGGAGCGTCGGCCAACTGTGGGGGGCCGTAATGATTCAAAATCCCTCAAGTGAGCAACCTCGTTATAACCAGTCCAGACCAAATCAACAACGGGTGGAACGACCACAACGACAGTTCACCCGCATTAATATGACTCCAGCGCAGGTGCTCCCCCATCTATTGAGGTTGAATCTCGCCACCATCAAGGAGGCACCAAAGAATGTGAACACGTCCTCTCCGCATTATCATGCTAATGCTAAATGCGCCTACCATTCAGACAGTGTTGGACACGACACCAATGATTGTTGGGCACTCAAGCATAAAATCCAAGACCTGATAGAGGCAAAGGAAGTGGAGTTTGACGCTCCGGAGAAGCCTAATGTGATATCTGCACCCATGCCGAAGCACGGTCGAAATGTCAACGCCATTGAAGAAGATTTGTATGTTGCTGATGTCAGTGATCTGTCTACTCCACTGCTAACCATTAAGTTGAATCTGTTAAGGGCCGGGATCTTCCCGGGATGTAAAGAAGACTGCTATTGTTGTTACTCTCTTCCGTTTGATTGTCCGTTACTGAAGAAAGGCATCCAAGACCTTATGGATAGCCGACGAATTTTGTTTGAAAAAGTTTCTGCTGTTCCAGCTCATATTGAAGATGTCTCAATCATAACCATTCACGCCAATCTTTCCAAGGTCGTCAAAAAGCCTGTTAAGATTACACCAGCTACGAAATCTGTTCCTTTGAAGATAACAATGCCAGGGCCTGTCCCCTATGTTTCTGAGAAGTCCATACCATGGAACTATGGCGGTGACGTTTACTACCATGGTATCAAACAAATCGAAATAACTGAAGAAGGATCGGATGATGAAGAAGCCAGCATTAGTAACATTGCAGGCACTAGCAAAATCACCAGGAGCGGGATAATATTTTCTCCAGAGATTGCCCTCCAAGAGCAATCTTTGGACCCTCATTAGCCGACCAAGTCATCCCCGCACCAATAAAACTTTCTGCTAGAACTCCTTTGGTTGAAGACATTGTTGTTCCTAGTACTGTCCCTCCTACCACTGCTGATAAAGGTAAGGGAATCCAAGATGAGCTCGTCAGGACGAGGGCTCAACCCTTGGTCATCCCGGAGACCTCCAAGAAGGAAATGGATGAGATTTTGAGGATAATCAAAAGGAGTGATTACGATGTGGTAGAACAGCTGGGGCAAACCCCCTCCAAGATCTCCATGCTGGCACTGCTACTTTGCTCAGAAGCGCACGCTAAAGCCCTGATAAAATTCCTGAAGGCAGCCCATGTGCCCCAGGAAACCTCTGCAGATCAATTTCAGAATTGCGTGGCTAGCCTTACTGCGGACAATGGATTAGGGTTTTCCGATGCCGACCTAACTCCTAAAGGAAGAAATCACAATGATGCTTTGCACATTTCAGTCGAGTGTCGGGGAACCACTCTCGCACATGTCTTGGTCGATACTGGTTCGTCGCTGAATGTATTGCCTAAGAAGGCCTTGGACCGACTAGATTGTGAAGGGTTGGAATTGAAGCCAAGTGATATTGTTGTCAGAGCTTTCGATGGTTCGAAGAGAATGGTCCATGGAGAGGTTGAAATTCCCATCAAAATAGGCACTGAGGTGTTTAAATCTACTTTCTATGTGATGGACATCCGTCCGTCATACTCTTGCTTGCTGGGTAGACCTTGGATACACCATGCTGGGGCAGTCACTTCCTCCTTACATCAGATGTTGAAGTATCCTGTCAAGGGAAAGATCATTACTGTCCATGGTGAAGAGGAGTACATGATTAGCCACTTGAATTCTTTCCGGTACGTAGAGGTAGAAGGGGAATTCATTGAAACACCGTTTCAGCATTTCGAAGGAGTCCTTCCTGAAATAGCAGTAGCAAAGTTGGCAGCTGAGACACCAAGGCAGATGGCCAGGATGGCATCTCTGGAAGACGCAAGGGCCGCAATAAAGGAAGGGAAGAATTCAGCATGGGGGCAGTTGCCTGATATTCCACATAAGACAGACAAATTTGGATTAGGGTTCACAGCCGCTGGCCAGGAAGTTATGCGCCGTTCGAAGATTGAAAGAGCGCCAGTCAAAATTTCTCCCTACGGAATCAACGCCTTGGAGGACGAGGACAAAAAGAGCAACATCGAAGAGTGGATTTACCCAACTGTCAAAGGAGGATTGAGCAACTGGGAGGCAAAAGACTTTGTCCCCATCACTTTTATTCATCAGTAATTTATCTGTTTAACATTCCCTATTTGGTATGTAATATTTACTTTCAAACAATCCGTACACTATCTTTTCACCTCATGCCTTGCCCGGGGCATGTAGGTCCATTTGTAAGGGTTTTGATTATTTCTCATATCCATATGCCATGTTTAATGATTCATTGGACGTTTTTCATTTGATAAACTGCTTGTGTTCATTTTCTTTCCTTTTGCATTTTTAAGGATGGCTATCCCTTACACACACCCACACTCACCAATGCAGGTACCCATCCACTCCGGATTCCATGGGTGACTATTCTGCTATATCTTTCAATAACTCTGAAAATCTGGTCAATCAAGCCGAGTATGAAGATGACGAAGGTTGTGAAGTACCAGGGGAACTAGCCATACTTCTACAGCAAGAGGAAAGGGCCATCTTACCGCATGAAGAGTCATTGGAAATTGTCAACTTAGGGACCGAGGAAGACCGGAAAGAGGTGCAAGTGGGTGCCAATCTGGAACCGAGTGTCAAGGAACGCCTGATACGGTTGTTGAATAAGTATGTTGAAATCTTCGCTTGGTCTTATGAAGACATGCCGGGTTTAGACACAGACATCGTGGTTCATCGTCTCCCCACAAGAGAGGATTGTCCACCGATCAAGCAAAAAGTTCGCCGAATGAGGCCTGACATGTCTGAAAAGATAAAAGCAGAAGTGATGAAGCAATTCGACGCCGGCTTTCTGGCTGTTACATCCTATCCTCAATGGGTCGCTAACATCGTACTGGTACCTAAGAAAGATGGCAAAGTCAGGATGTGTGTGGACTACCGGGATCTGAACAGGGCCAGCCCCAAAGATGATTTTCCGCTACCTCATATTGACATCTTGATCGACAATACAGCTCAGCATAAAGTGTTTTCCTTCATGGATGGGTTCTCGGGCTACAATCAAATCAAAATGGCCCCCGAGGACATGGAGAAAACAACTTTTGTCACACAATGGGGCACTTTCTGTTACAAGGTGATGCCGTTCGGGCTGAAGAACGCGGGGGCAACTTATCAACGGGCCATGGTAGCTTTATTTCATGATATGATACATCATGAGATTGAAGTTTACGTAGACGATATGATAGCTCGGTCACAAACAGAGGAAGAGCACCTTGAACATCTGGAGAAGCTGTTTGCCAGGTTGAAAGAATACAAACTCAGGCTGAATCCAAACAAGTGCACTTTTGGAATTAAGTCTGGTAAACTTCTGGGATTCATTGTAAGCAACAAAGGCATTAAAGTCGATCCAGAAAAAGTAAAAGCAATACAAGAGATGCCTGTTCCCCGTACCGAAAAGGAGGTTAGAGGATTCTTGGGGCGCTTGAATTATATTGCCAGATTCATCTCTCATCTGACTTCTACCTGCGAGCCCATTTTCAAACTCTTGAAGAAAGATCAAGTAGTCAAATGGAACGACAATTGCCAAGCTACTTTTGATAGAATCAAGGAGTATTTGCTAGAACCTCCTATTCTGATGCCACCCGTCGAAGGAAGACCTTTGATCATGTATTTGACCGTCTTGGATAACTCAATGGGGTGTGTTTTGGGCCAGCATGACGAGTCTGGTCGAAAAGAGCATGCCATTTATTACCTTAGCAAAAAGTTTACCGACTGTGAGACTCGCTACTCACTGCACGAGAAAACTTGCTGCGCTTTGGTATGGGCTGCTCGCCGACTGAGACAGTATATGTTGACTCATACTACCTTGTTGATTTCCAAAATGGACCCTATCAAGTATATCTTCGAAAAGCCCGCTCTATCTGGAAGGATAGCCAGATGGCAAATGATCCTAACTGAGTATGACATTCAGTACACCACCCAAAAAGCTATAAAAGGGAGTGTACTAGCTGACCATCTGGCTCATCAAGCTATCGAAGACTATCAACCCATGAGATTTGACTTCCTAGACGAGGACATCATGAATTTGGACAACATTGAAGGTGACGGACCGTATGACGGACCCGAAAAGGGATCCCGATGGACCCTGTACTCCGATGGTGCTTCAAATGCACTTGGAAACGGTATCGGCGCAGTACTCATTTCCCCGGAAGGTTGTCACACTCCCTTTACGGCTCGACTTTGCTTTAGCTGCACAAACAACATGGCTGAATACGAAGCTTGCATCTTTGGTCTCAAGGCTGCTATAGACTTGGGGATCAAATCTTTGATCGTATTTGGGGACTCGGCTTTGGTTATCAGTCAAATCAAAGGAGAGTGGGATACCAAGCATCCTAATCTTATCCCATACAAAGAACATGTCCTAACATTGTTGCCTCATTTCGAGCAAATTAACTTCGAGCATTTCCCGCGAGAAGAGAACAGCTAGCAGATGCTCTAGCCACAATGTCCTCCATGTTTAAACTCAACTGAGATAACGAGGCTCCCCAAATCACCATTGAGCGAATGGATGAACCTGCGCATTGCCACGAGATTAATACCGAAGAAGTAGTGGAACAACCCTGGTTCCATGAAATCAAAAGGTATCTCGAGACTAGGGATTATCCCGAAGGAGCTTCCGTAAACGACAAGAAGTTCTTAAGGAAATTCGCTGCTAAATTCTTCCTAAGCAACGACATACTTTACAAACGAAGCCATGATTGTGTGTTACTCCGATGCATAGACAAAGCTGAAGCAGAGTTGATCATGACTGATATACACAGCGGCACATTTGGCACTCACTTGAGTGGGCATACAATGGCTAAGAAGATCCTAAGGGCAGGCTATTACTGGTCTACCATGGAAGCTGACTGCCATCAACATTCCCGTACTTGCCACAAATGCCAAGTCTATGCTGATAAAGTTCATATCCCTCCGGTTACCCTCAACGTTCTGACTGCTCCGTGGCCCTTTGCAATGTGGGGCATTGACATGATTGGAGAGATCAAGCCCACGGCTTCCAACGGACATCGCTTCATCCTGGTCGCCATTGACTATTTCACCAAATGGGTCGAAGCAGCTTCCTTCACCTCTGTTACTAAAAATGTGGTCGCCCGCTTTATCAAGCAAAATCTCATATGTCGGTATGGCGTTCCGGACAGGATCATCACAGACAACGACACAAATCTAAATAACACGATGATCACCGAATTGTGCGAACAGTTCAAGATTTATCATCACAATTCATCTCCCTATCGGCCGAAGATGAACGATGCTGTTGAAGCTGCGAACAAAAACATTAAGAAGATCATTCAGAAAATGACAGTCACTTACAAAGACTGGCATGAGATGTTACCGTTTGCTCTGCATGGATACCGTACGACGACACGTACTTCAATTGGGGCAACCCCATTTTCTTTGGTTTATGGCATGGAAGCTGTTTTGCCTATGGAAGTCCAGATTCCTTCTCTAAGGATTATGAAGGATGCAGGTTTGAATGAAGATGATTGGATGCAGACCCGACTTGATCAACTCAATCTGATCGACGAAAAGCGACTCGCTGCTATATGCCATGGTCAAGCGTATCAAAAACGGATGATCAAGGCCTTCAATAAGAAAGTCAGACGTCAAGTGTATCAAGTCGGAGATCTCGTAATCAAGCGGATTATCTTGCCGCAAAGTGATCCCAGGGGCAAATGGACTCCTACATATGAGGGACCATTTGTGATCAAAAGCATATTTTCTGGTGGTGCAATGATTCTGACCACCATGGACGGCGACGATTTGCCGCACCCTGCGAACGCAGACATAGTCAAAAGATACTACGCATAAAATAACCCGACAAGTCGAAAACCCGAAAGGGCGGCTTGGGCAAAAATGGGCATCCCGGTGAACCGAAAACCCGAAAGGGCGGTTCAGGCAAAAATTAGGGATAAAAACAAAAGAAATCTGTACACCCGGCAAGTCGAAAACCCGAAAGGGCAGCTTGGACAAAAAGGGGTTTCCCGGTGGATCGAAAACCCGAAAGGGAGGTTCAGGCAAAAGTTAGGGAATTAAAGCGTATGACTATGTCTCGTCGGATCACTTCAAGGACAATCTCTTCATCAACCAGTTCCAGGCTTCTGATCAATCCAGTCATCGGCAAACGAAGCATTGAATAGACAGATATTCAGAGTTGTGAAAGCTATAGCGGAAGGGAATCCCATGGAATTAGTTCACATAGCCATCCTTTATTTTGTATAAATCTTTACGACAAAATCCTCTTACTAGGATCATTGTCTCCTTTGTACAAATATACTCATAGAAAGTCAATACAAATACTTTTCCCAAGAAATTTGTGTCCTTTCCTTTCACTTTTTCTCTTGCACTATCTGTTTTATTTTGAGAAACGTCCAATGTTTTGTTAAATAGGCATATGCATTTGAACATAATAATTTCCTTATCAAGAAAGAGGATTGCTGATAGGTTGAAGATACAGTTGGATATCCTGATACCCCTTCAAAGGAACCCCCCAGGAGATTTGGAATCCATATCCCCAGCAAGGCTTGAAACTTATCCCCAGTAGATTTTGGACGCTTATCCCCTGCAGAGTACGGCCGTCTCACCCAAGTTTTATTCAAAATTGTTCCTCACAAGGGCTTATAACTGGGTTATCCTCAGCTTAGCGCCACGGAAGATCGCACTCGCCAAATTTATTCCTATCCCCAGCGGAGTTCATCAGAGTTCCCCAGCATAACTTACCAATACAATCCCCAGAGGAGGTTGTCTTTGTACATCCCCAGCCAGAGAATCCTCCGGAATTCAATTCCCCTCAGAGTTTAAGTTTCAGTATCCCCAGCTGAGCTAAGGCTTCAAAATTATCAATCCCCAGCGGAGCCAGACTAGTGAGCCTTCTCCCCACAGAGTTTTGGGAGGGCAAATCTTGAGTTCCCCAGTGAAGTCGCCAGAGTTACTTCCCACCAAGCTGAAGATTCTCAGTCTTGCATCCCCAACATGAGTCTGTTGGATCGAAGCTCCCCAGTAGAAGTCATCAGGAACTCTCTTCCCCAGCAACAGCCAAGGAATTATTCTTCCCGGCAGCATTCAAGATACTTTTATCTTCGGCCATCTCGGATTCATCTATCCTTTGCAAGACAGCCCTCCAGCTTACATGCACGTCCATTTACATTCATATCATACATTGCATCATGCATCATGACATTGCACATAACTAACCCTTTACCCTTTCAGGTAAGATCAGTCAACAGACAAAAGTCATTATCTCCCAAAATTCTTTCCAGGAATATTTCAGATCTGACCCAGACATGGCAACATTCTAATGCTTATCCCAGATTTATCCAGATGCAGTTCTACGCGAGCTCATCATCAGGGAACCCTACACCGGTTCTTCTTCCAAATTTAAGATTTCTGAAAACAGTTTATGGATTCTTCCCAACAACGGATGATAATCTATCAGCTTGTTCAGATGCAATTTTTGAAAACAGTTTACGGACGCTTCCCAACAACGGATGCTGCTCTATTGCTTATTCAACTTAAAGACTTCTGAAAATAGTTCACGGGTTCTCCAAGTAACAGATGTTAACCTATCGCTTGTTCAGATTCTTCTCAACCTCTGAAAACAGTTTATGGATTCTTCCCAACAACGGATGATAATCTATCAGCTTGTTCAGATGCAATTTTTGAAAACAGTTTACGGACGCTTCCCAACAACGGATGCTGCTCTATTGCTTATTCAACTTCAAGACTTCTGAAAATAGTTCACGGGTTCTCCAAGTAATGGATGTTAACCTATCGCTTGTTCAGATTCTTCTCAACCTTTGAAAACAGTTTACGGACGCTTCCCAACAACGGATGCTGCTCTATTGCTTATTCAACCTCAAGACTTCTGAAAACAGTTTATGGATTCTTCCCAACAACGGATGATAATCTATCAGCTTGTTCAGATGCAACCTTTGAAAACAGTTTATGGATTCTTCCCAACAACAGATGTCAGTCTATTGCTTATTCAACTCCAAGATTTCTGAAAACAGTTTATGGATTCTTCCCAACAACGGATGCTAATATACCAACTTGTTCAGATGCAACTTTTGAGAACAGTTTACGGATTCTTCCCAACAGCGGATGTCAATCTATTGCTTATTCAAGCCCTAGTTCAGAGATGGTTCAAGACAGGGACACCTTTCTGATCTTCATTCCAGATGGCATCTTTAAGCCCATCCCCAAATGGCATCTTTAAGCCCATTTCCGCATCCATTGCTTTGACGAGTGCAAATTTAAGGGCACTCTAGTGTCCAATCTCCTTTTACCTTCGAGTCACGAAAGGCAAGATTTCCAATCTAACTCTTCAGGTTCAAGAAGATTGAACAGGGGCAATTGTTGTACCCCAAAATTTGCCCTCCCTTTCTTCAGGAAACCACCTTGGATTTTCAAGGTCCCTCTGAAACAAATCCAAGTCCTGAGTTATCCTTTTGCCCAAGCAAGCCGCTTACAAGAGCAAGATGATCTCACGAACTCTAAAAACGACGCTTTTATCTTGAGAAAAATCAAATTCTAAGTACTTAGAACGTTTCTCTAAAATGAGTGTTTAAGGAAAAAATCAGCGCTTCAGAACTTCTGGACCCATTCCAGATAAAAACGGTCAGAAGTTGCAAGCTTGGCTCAACATGGTCAGAAGTTGGCTTTTCAGCAGCTACATCAGTTCAGTCAGAAGTTGTAAACGTGGTTCAGAATGAAAGCCTCAAACAGAACATGCCCCTTCAGCAGTTACACAAGCTCAGTCAGAATTTGCTAAAGGAATGCAAGAGAAGCAGGGAAATCTGAAGGCTCCTTCAGAACATGCCGAATTCAGAAGATGAAAAGGTCAGAAGAATGGGTGTTACACTGATACAGAATCTCTAAGCCCAGGAGATCCAGAAGTAAATCCAAGGAACGTACCAAAAAAACAGGAGAATCTCCAGAGCTTACAGGAAGCCAAGGCCAGAGCATGGTCTACGCTGCTGATGCAACGTTGGTTTCCATTACCAGAATATTGATGTTGATAGGTCTTATCACCATTTAATGCCCATTAATGCTTCCAACCACTCCTGAACATTCACGTGTGGCTTGGAAAATGCTTTTGTGCAGATTCTGGCATGGGTCTACGCGCCACCGCCCACTTCAGAGGTCACTTCTCCTCAATCTACGCCTGCTGCTGCAGCCTAGGCTGAAAGCTATCTGTTATCACAACTTCCCAGGAATTTCTGTCAAAGAACAAATTCAAACTCTGTTGGCGCTTTAATGTTCAAGGCATCCACAAGAACTTTGCCTATAAATAGAGAGTCTTCACCACTGCAAAAGGCGTTCAAGAAAAGAAACAGAAATTGCTAAGTAAGAAACAGAACTCTTAGCAACATAGCATTCTGAAACTCTGCCAAAATCTCCAGTTTTGTTTCATAACTTTGAGTTTCTCACCTTCAAACTTCATCAAATATCCATTTTTCTCTGTGAACCAAAAACACCCTTTCCAAACTTCTGACCCTACATACATATACGCCTTTACCAGCCCTTTCAAAGAAAATCTGTCCAGAACACTACCAGAGCCAAAAGCTAACTTTCACCCACCAACTTTTCCAACAGTCAGGTAAGCACCTGCTGACCCTCATCACGCTGTTAAGCATCATCAGCTGTGCATACTCAAATAAACATAATGTAAATATCATGTTGTTGCTGTTTATGTTCTGAGGATTTTCATACCTCAGAACGTTCTGAGCCAGTATAGGACTTGCCTGTGACCTTGGTGGTTCTGACCTCTGAAACATTTTTGTATTTGCTGGATCTGTTCCAAATATGTTTCCTGTTTTGTGGAGTAACAACAGAATTGCAGATGTTCTGATTAGTACAGGGAAAAGCCAAGTGCTGACTTTGACGTTAGCACATCTGAAGCTTGTTTTGCTATCAATGATATCAGAACCTCTGAGAGTTATTGCCTTTTCAGCAGAATCAGAACTTCTGGTTTCTCCACTAACAAACTTCTGTCTTGCAGCGCAGGGGAATCAGAACTTCTGGTTTCCCCACTAACAAGGTTCTGTTTTGCAGGTGCCAGAGTCAGAAGTTCTGACTCATACAGTTTAACCAAGAGGTTGATCATCTGGCAGCGGATCTGAGTCAGAACTTCTGATGACCTCCCAGCAGCGCGCGGGCTCCCTCTCTCTCTCTATATCTTGTTTTTTGCTATTTTATTTTTTGTCTATTTTTCTCGTTGAACCCCCATGTACAAATGTGTATCCCCCTCCCCTAATTGTTGTAATAGCGTAGGATTTTATATTTCCGCTTCTTATTGCTAGTAATTAGGACATGTATGGCAAGATAAAAATCAACGAAATAGAAAAACCTAATTCAAAGAAAAAACTCTTGTATGCAATAAAACACACTTGCACACTAACACCCCTAGGGTTACATCCACTTATTGCCTTTCAAAATTAGGCCATATTGCATGTTAGGTCTCTTTGGGCAAAGCAAAAAAATCAAATGATCATAGTCCCTCGATGACGCTTTCGAAAGTTGCCTAAAATGGTCAAAGTCCCTTTCAAAGGAAAAATTGCCCAAGGATACTTAGCACTATTGTAATTATGGTCTAAACGATGACCCACGCCCGTCCCTTTCACATCCTAACACAAGATTGTCCACCAAATACAATGGTGGAACAAAATTGTTAAAAGGGTTAAAGCATAACAAAAATCTTTGAGAACTTTAGGGTAGATCGCTCTTAAGTACTTGTCCACTTGCAAAACAAAAACACTTGCTTATTTTTCAAACCACACTTCACAAACACTTTCAAAACAAACTTTCAAAAAAACCTTGAAACATCTTTTCAAAAAGACAAACACCTTTTGTAAAACATTCGAGTAAAGAATTGTTACAAGGGTAGCCTATACAAGGCATCTTTTTTAAAAAACCTTTTCAAAAACCACACATAAAGCACCATTTCAAACAATTGAAAACCAAGGCAAGTTGATCTAAGCAAGTACCTAAGAGCCCATGGATAACCATGGATAGAAAGGGTGCTAATACCTTCCCTCTCTATAATCTACTCCCCGAACCCAAGAAATAATCTCAAAGGTTTTTTGCTGTGCTTTTTAAACCTTTCCTTAGGATAAAATAAAAAGTCGGTGGCGACTCTTGCTCAACCGAAACATTTGCGAAGACAAACGCAAAACCATAGTCAGTTCTCCCACCGTATCACACCTTCTCTTTGCATAACCAACCCCTTTACCTTGAATCTTTCCCCCTCTTTCTGGGTTATTCTCTCTTTTCCCATTCCTTTGGAAACAATAAAGCACATTGGCGATTTTGATTTTGATTTGTATAAAGTCTAGTCAATCCAATAGCTTAGTCTTAAACATTTCTACTGCTACAAAGTGCATACGACATAATATCATTTATTTTGAGAACATCATGACACCATGAATTTCATACACCATGACATTGCATACAACTAACGTTTTACCTTTTCAGGAAAAGGTCAATTAACAGATGACTATCATCAACCATTTTCAAGTTCCAGATTAATACCTGTAACAAGCCAGGAAAACTATCTACGGACGAGTGATTGTAGATTAACCCCTGTAACAAGCTAGGAAAACTATCTACATGAAGAGATTGAAGATTAATACCTGTAACAAGCCAAGAAAACTATCTTTCTTTCTCATATCAGAGATTAATACCTGAAACCATACACCATTCTCCCGAGCCCAGAGTCTTATGATGCCTTACCCTCACATTCTCCCTTTGATTAAAGAGCATGTTAAGGAAGGAGAGGTTCCATACACCATCCTACATCCTGACATGCCAACATCATGGGAGGAAATGCAAAAAAGTTGGATCCAACTCAAGGAAGAAAGGGATACTTTTGAAGCCAGCTTCTACGCCAGTGAGAAGAAGGTTTTGGAGCTTACCCGCCGACTTCACGAGGAGGAGACCCTCAACACTTACATCGCACCAAAGAGGATGCCCAACGTCTTTTTACCTTAAGAAGTTTTTGTAATATTTGGCCCATGGGGCATTTATGTACTGACAAAATTTCTTCTTATTAATATGACGTGTGTTCTTTTTGTTTGCAACAACTTTGAATTTCTAAATCCTTGAATGCATTACATGAATAAACATATCATTCATCATATGCATAAACAGGTCTTCACACCAGGTTTCCTTATCTTTCTGCTGTTTATTTCAGTAAGATGGATATCGAGCAGACAGTCAAAGATCTGCAGGCACAAAACTCGCAGTTTCAACAGCTCCTTATGACCTTGGCAAAGGGTCAGGAGGATCTTAAAGCACTGTTAGGGAATAAAGAGCAAGAAAAAGGAAAAAAGAAGAAGAAAAGAGTTGGGGTAGCTACACTGGGAAGAAGATTTGAGAATGAAGCTAGGAGAGTTCTTGAATTCCCCTCCACATCTGATGAGGGGACCGGTAAGGGAAAAGGAGCTGCATTACCTTCTGAGCCCGAGGCTGAAGAGGAAGAAGTTGAAGAAGATGAAGATTATTCATAGCAGCAATACCCGTCAGCGAATGATAAATACAAAAACCTGGAGGATAGACTGGCAGCTATGGAGCTGCAAAGGGTTCCCGGTTTAGATTTTGAAGAATTAGGATTGATTGCTGGGATTGTGATCCCTCCAAAGTTTAAGGTGCCAACTTTTGCAAAATACGACGGTCTGTCTTGCCCGAAGATGCACCTGAGGTCGTATGTCAGAAAAATTCAACCTCATTCATCCGATAGAAATCTTTGGCTACACTTCTTCTAGGACAGCCTGTCTGGAACACAACTAGATTGGTTTTATCAGCTTGAGAGGTCAGAAGTGCATAGTTGGGAGGATTTGGCAGCTGCCTTTTATCGCCAGTATCAATATAACGCTGACTTGGCGCCAACCCGTACTCAGTTACAAAGTATGGGGATGGCCTCAAATGAGGGATTCAAAGAATACGCCCAGAAATGGCGCGACTTGGCCGGAAGGGTACAACCACCACTTTCAGATAGGGAGCTAGTTGATATGTTCTTGGGGACCCTATCTGGCCATTTCTTCAACCATTTGATCGGGAGCTCTTCCGTAGGGTTTACTGAATTGATTCTGACTGGCGAACGGGTGGAAGCTGGTATTAAGAGTGGAAAGATTCAAAGGGATGCCTCTGCCTCCACAACTGTTAAAAAACCATTCCCGGCCAAGAAGGAAGCAGCTGTTATATACTCTCAGAAAGGATTGAGAAGAACTGAGCGCCGGCCGACTGTAGGGGCCGTGATGATTCAAAATTCGTCAAATGATCAGCCTCGTAACAATCAGTCTAGACCCAACCAACAACGGTTAGAACGGCCACAACGGCAGTTCACCCGCATCAACATGACGCCTGCACAAGTTCTTCCCCATTTGTTGAAGTTGAATCTGACTGGTTTAAAGGAGGCGCCGAAAAACCCTAACACCACATCTCCATACTATCATGCCAATGCTAAATGTGCCTATCATTCTGACAGCGCCGGGCATGACACCAACAATTGATGGGCGTTAAAGAATAAAATTCAAGATTTGATAGATGCTAAAGAGGTTGAGTTCGACGCCCCTGAGAAGCCGAATGTAATCTCCGCTCCAATGCCAAAGCATGGTCACAATGTCCATGTTGTTGAAGAGGATTTGTTTGTTTCTGCTGTTGATGATCTGATAACCCCACTACTGACAATCAAATTGAATCTGTTGAAGGCTGGGATTTTCCCAGGTTGTAAAGAAGACTGCTACCTTTGTTCCTCCCTACCAACCGACTGTCCATTGCTGAAGATAGGCATCCAACGCCTAATGGACAACCAACAAATTCTTTTCGAAAAGACTCCTGTTACTCCAACTCCTATCAATGAAGTTTAAATAATAACCATTTCCGCCAATCTTTCCAAGGTCCCCAAAAGGCCTGTTAAGATTACATCCTCTCCGAAGGTTGTACCCTTGAAGATAACCATGCCTGGGCCCGTCCCATAAAAATCTGACAAATCAATACCGTGGAATTATGGTGGAGAAATCTACTACCACGGTGTTAAGCAAATTGAGATAACTGAAGAGAGCTCTGACGAAGAAACTGCCGACATTGGAAACATTGCCGGTACGAGCAAAATTACCCGAAGTGGAAGAATTTTCTCTCCAGAGATTGCCCTTTCCAAAGGCAATCTTTGGACCCTCAACTGTTCCCAAGATTACCCCTGCACCGGTAAAACTATCTGCAAGAGCGCCAATGATTGAAGAAGTAGAAACTCCTGTGGTTTCCCCTTCTGCTGCTGCTGATAAAGGGAAAGGGATCCGAGAAGAGCTCGTCAGGACGAGGGCTCAGCCATTGGTCATCCCCGAAACCTCTAAAAAAGAAATAGAGGAGATTCTGAAAATAATCAAGAAGAGTGATTATGATGTGGTGGAGCAACTGGGGCAAACCCCCTCGAAGATCTCCATGTTAGCTTTGCTGCTTTGTTCGGAGGCTCATGCCAAAGCTTTGATAAGGTTTTTGAAGACAGCCCACGTTCCCCAAGAAACCTCAGCCGATCAATTCCAGGATTGTGTAGCCAACCTTACCGCCGACAACGGCCTGGGTTTCTCTGATGCTGACCTGACTCCGAAGGGAAGAAAGCACAATGACGCATTGCATGTGTCAGTTGAATGCCGAGGAACCACTCTCGCCCATGTCTTGGTCGATACTGGTTCTTCTCTAAATGTGCTGCCTAAGAAGGCTCTGGACCGGTTGGATTGTGAAGGCTTGGAGCTGAAACCAAGTAATATCATTGTCAGGGCCTTTGACGGGTCTAAAAGAATGGTGCATGGGGAGGTCGACATTCCCATCAAGGTAGGCACTGAAGTGTTCCACTCAACCTTCTACGTGATGGACATCCGTCCATCATACTCTTGCTTGCTAGGAAGACCGTGGATTCATAATGCTGGGGCAGTCACTTCCTCTCTACATCAGATGCTGAAATACCCTGTTAAGGGAAAAATCATAACTTTACACGGTGAGGAGGAGTACATGATCAGTCATCTGAATTCCTTTTGGTATGTGGAAGTGGATGGCGAATTCATCGAAACACCGTTCCAACACTTCGAGGAAGTTTCTCCCGAGGTTGCAGTAGTAAAGGCAGTAGCTGAGGTACCCAAGCAGGTGGCCAGGATGGCATCTCTGAAAGACGCAAAGGCTGCAATGAAGGAGGGGAAGAGCTCAACATGGGGACAGTTGCCTGACTTTCCTCACAAGACAGACAAGTTTGGGTTGGGATTTACGGCTGCGGGGCAAAAGGCTATGCGTCGCTCCAAAATTGAGAAGACACCCGTCAAGATTTCTCCTCATGGAATCAATGCTTTAGGGGACGAAGACAAAGAGGCCAGCTTTGAAGATTGGATCTTCCCAACCATTGAAGGGGGACTGCACAACTGGGAGGCGAAAGACTTCGTTCCCATTACTTTCATCAATCAGTAATTTATCTTTCGAACATTTTCTATTGGTCTGTAATAATTACTCTTAAACAATCTACACACTATTTTTCACCTCATGCCTTGCCCGGGGCATGTAGGTCCATTTGTAAGGGCTTGATTCTCTTCATAATCATATGCCATGTTTAATGAATCATTGGACGTTTTTCATTTAAAAACTGCTGTGTTCATTTTCTTTCCTTTTGCATTTTTGTTTGTTTAAGGATGGCTATCCCTTACACACACCCACACTCACAAATGCAGGTACCCATCCACTCCGGATTCCATGGGTGACTATTCTGCTGTATCCTTCAAAAACTCTGAAGATTTGGTCAATCAGGCTGAGTACGAAGATGACGAAGATTGTGAAGTACCAGGAGAGCTAGCCAGACTTCTACAACAAGAAGAAAGGGCCATCTTGCCTCATGAAGAGTTGTTGGAAACTGTCAACTTAGGAACAGAGGAAGACAGGAAAGAAGTACAAGTGGGTGCCAACCTGGAACCAAGTGTCAAGGAGCGCTTAATACAGCTGTTGAATGAATACGTTGAAATCTTCGCCTGGTCTTATGAAGACATGCCGGAGTTAGACACAAACATCGTGGTTCACCGTCTCCCTACAAGAGAGGACTTTCCACCGATCAAGCAAAAAGTTCGCCGAATGAGGCCCGACATGTCTGAGAAGATTAAAGCTGAAGTAATGAAGCAATTCAACACCGGCTTTCTGGCTATCACATCCTATCCATAATGGGTTGCTAACATTGTGCCAGTACCTAAAAAAGACGGCAAGGTCAGAATGTGTGTGGACTACCGGGATTTGAACAGGGCCAGCCCTAAAGATGATTTTCCGCTACCACATATCGACATTTTGATTGACAACACGGCTCAGCACAAAGTGTTTTCTTTCATGGACGAATTCTCGGGCTACAACCAGATTAAAATGGCCCCCGAGGACATGGAGAAAACAACTTTGTTACACAATGGGGTACCTTCTGCTACAAGGTGATGCCGTTCGGACTGAAGAACGCAGGGGAAACCTATCAACGCGCCATGGTAGCTTTGTTTCATGATATGATACATCATGAGATTGAAGTTTACGTAGACGACATGATAGCTCGATCACAAACAGAGGAGGAACACCTTGAACATTTGCAGAAGCTGTTTGCCAGGTTGAAGGAGTACAAACTCAGGCTGAATCCAAGTAACTGCACTTTTGGAGTTAGGTCTGGTAAACTTCTGGGATTTATTGTCAGCAACAAAGGCATTGAGGTCGATCCAGCAAAAGTAAAAGCTATACAAGAAATGCCTGCCCCCCGTACTAAAAAGGAGGTTAGAGATTTCTTAGGACGCTTGAACTATATTGCAAGGTTCATCTCTCACCTGACGTCTACCTGTGAGCCAATTTTCAAGCTATTAAAGAAAGATCAGGTAGTCGAATGGAACGATGATTGTCAAACTGCTTTTGATAAGATCAAGGAGTATTTGCTAGAACCTCCTATTCTGATGCCACCCATCGAAGGAAGGCCGCTGATCATGTATCTCACTGTTTTGGACAATTCAATGGGGTGTGTACTGGGCCAGCATGACGAGTCTGGGCGAAAAGAGCATGCCATTTATTACCTTAGAAAAAAGTTTACCGACTGTGAGACTCGCTACTCACTACTCGAGAAAACTTGCTGCGCTTTTGTATGGGCTGCTCGCCGACTAAGGCAGTATATGTTGACTCATACCACTTTGCTGATTTCCAAAATGGACCCGATCAAGTATATCTTCGAGAAGCCTGCTTTATCTGGAAGAATTGCTAGATGGCAAATGATCCTGACTGAGTATGACATCCAGTATACTACCCAGAAAGCTATAAAAGGCAGTGTACTAGCTGACCATCTAGCTCATCAAGCTATCGAAGATTATTAATCCATAAGATTCGACTTCCCAGACGAGGACATCATGACTTTGGACAACATTGAAGGTAACAGACCGTATGACAGACCTGAAAATGGATCCCGATGGACCATGTACTTTGATGGTGCTTCAAATGAACTTGGAAACGGTATCAGTGCGGTGCTCATTTCCCCAGAAGGTTGCCATACACCTTTCACGGCCCGACTTTGTTTCAGCTGTACCAAAACATGGCCGAATATGAAGCTTGCATCTTTGGTCTCAAGGCTGCTATAGACTTGGGGATCAAATCCTTGATCGTATTTGGGGACTTGGCTTTGGTTATCAGTCAAATCAAAGGAGAGTGGGATACCAAACATCCTAATCTTATCCCATACAAAGAACATGTCTTGACATTGCTGCCTCATTTTGAGCAGATCACCTTCGAGCATTTCCCGCGAGAAGAAAATCAGCTAGCAGATGCTCTGGCTACAATGTCTTCCATGTTTAAACTCAACTGGGATAACGAGGCTCCCCAAATCACCATCGAGCGAATGGATGAACCTGCGCATTGTCATGAGATTAATACCGAAGAAGTAGTGGAACAACCCTGGTTCCATGAAATCAAAAGGTATCTCCAGAATAGAGAGTATCCTGAAGGAGCTTCCGTAAATGACAAGAAGTTCTTAAGGAGATTTGCGACCAAGTTCTTCCTAAGCAATGGCATCCTTTATAAACGCAGCCATGATTGTGTTTTACTTCGTTGTGTGGACAAAGCTGAAGCAGAGTTGATCATGACTGAGATACACAGCGGCACATTTGGCACCCACTTAAGCGAACATACGATGGCTAAGAAGATTCTAAGGGCAGGCGATTACTGGTCTACCATGGAAGCTGATTGCCATCAACATTCCCGTACTTGCCACAAATGTCAAGTCTACGCCGACAAGATTCATATTCCTTCTGTTCCTCTCAACGTTCTGACAGCTCCTTGGCCATTCGCAATGTGGGGCATTGACATGATTGGAGAGATCAAGCCCACGGCATCCAATGTACATCGCTTCATCCTGGTCGCCATTGACTATTTCACCAAGTGGATCGAAGCAGCTTCCTTTGCCTCTGTTACAAAAAATGTGGTTGCCCGCTTCATCAAGCAGAACCTCATATGCCGGTATGGTGTCCCCGACAGGATCATCACAGACAACAGTACAAATCTGAACAATACTATGATCACCGCTCTATGCGAGCAATTCAAGATTTATCATCACAATTCATCTCCCTATCGGCCGAAGATGAACGGTGTTGTTGAAGCTACGAACAAAAACATCAAGAAGATCATTCAGAAAATGACAGTTACCTACAAGGACTGGCATGAGATGTTACCGTTTGCTCTACATGGATACCGTACCACGACACGTACTTCAACAGGGGCAACCCCATTTTCTTTGGTATATGGCATGGAAGCTGTCCTACCCATGGAAGTTCAGATTCCTTCTTTAAGGATCATGAAGGACGCTGGTTTGAGTGAAGACGATTGGATTCAGACCCGACTTGATCAATTCAATTTGATCAACGAGAAGCGACTCACTGCTGTTTGCCATGGTCAGATGTACCAAAAACGGATGATCAAGGCTTTCAACAAGAAAGTCAGACGTCAAGTATACCAAGTCGGAGATCTCGTAATCAAGCGGATTATCCTGCCGCAAAGTGATCCCAGGGGCAAATGGACTCCTACTTACGAAGGACCGTTTGTGATCAAGAGCATCTTTTCCGGTGGTGCGATGATTCTGACCACCATGGACGATGATGATTTTCCACACCCTGCGAACGCAGACATAGTCAAAAAATACTACGCATGAAACAACCCGACAAGTCAAAAACCCGAAAGGGCGACTTGGGCAAAAATGGGCATCCTGGTGAACCGAAAACCCGAAAGGGCGGTTCAGGCAAAAATTAGGGATACAACAAAAAAAATATGTACACCCGGCAAGTTGAAAACCAGAAAGGGAGACTTGGGCAAAAAAGGGTTTCCCAGTGGATTGAAAACCCGAAAGGGCGATCCAGGCAAAATTTAGGGAATCAAAGCGTATGACTATGTCTCGTCGGATCACTTTAAAGAACAATCTCTTCATCAACAAGCTCCGAACTTCTGATCAATCCAGTCATCGGCGGACGAAGCATTGAATGGACAAGATATTCAGAGTTGTGAAGGCTATAACAGAATGGAATCCCATGGAATTGTTACACATAGCCATCTTTCTTTTGTATAAAATTTTCAATTTTTTTTTTACGACAACATCCTCTTACTAGGATGCCTGTCTCCTTTGTACAAAGATACTCATAAAAAGTTAATACAAACACTTTTCCAAATACAGAAATTTGCTTTGTCTTCTTTTTCTTTTTCACACTTATGTTTTATTTGAGAAACGTCCAATGTTTTGTTAAATAGGCATATGCATTTGAACATAATCATTCTCTTACAAATCGAGAAAGATGATTGCTGATAGGTTGAAGGTACAAATAGATTATCTTGATGCCCTTTCAGAAGAAATCCCCCAGCGGAATTAAACTCCAAATTCCTCAACAAGGTTAAAATCCAGAACTTAATTCCCCAAATAGAGTTAAACTTCAGGATCCTTAGCAGAACAAAAGCTTTCTCAAAGCTGATTTCCCCAGCCAGAGAGCCTTCCATAATCCAAATCCCCTCAGAGTTAAGTTTCAAGATCCCCAGTGGAGCCAAAACTGTTAATCTCCAGCGGAGCTAAAACTTCCAACTATCAATCCCCTGCGGAACTAGATTAGTGAACACTCTCCCCACAGAGATACTTCCCATCAGATTGAAGATTCTCAGTCTCACTCCTCCAGCATGAGTCTCCCAGGTTCTGAACTCCCCAGTAGAGATCATCATAATTCTCATTCCCCACAAGTCACCAAGGATTTTCAATCCCCAACAGTGGTCCTAAAATCCCTCAACAATTGAAGATCTTGCTCCCCAAGCAATCAGCAGTCAGTAAGGATTTCTCACCCCCAGTAATAAAAGGATTTTCAATCCCCAGCTTCGGTTATCGGTTTATTTCCCCAACATGTGTCAAGGATTTATTCTCCAAAGCAAAATTACATTTCAAGTTGAAAGGTCGTTCAAAATTTCCTTCATCACCTGCTGGAAGTTACGATCATCATCAAAAATTCCTTCATCACCTGCTGGAATTCAAGGTCGTTCAAAATTTCCTTCATCACCTGCTGGAAGTTACAACCACCAACAAGATAACGGACAACTGAAGCTCCTAAAAATCTGTTTCTCTCAAGAATGAAGACTCTCATCCTTAAAACCTCAGAAGATTGGTATACTCCCAATTTCTGACCCTTAACAGAATGAAGACTCTCATCCTTGAAACCTTAGAAGATTGGTATACTCCCAATTTCTGACCCTTAACGGAATGAAGACTCTCATCCTTGAAACCTCAGAAGATTGGTATACTCCCAATTTCTGACCCTTAACAGAATGAAGACTCTCATCCTTGAAATCTCAGAAGATTGGTATACTCCCAATTTCTGACCCTTAACAGAATGAAGACTCTCATCCTTGAAACCCCAGTAGATTGGCATACACCCAAGCTTCTGATATTCCCAACAGAATGAAGATTCTCATTCTCAAAGTGGCATATAACCTGAATTCCTGATATCCCCAACAGAATGAAGATTCTCATTCTCAAAGTGGCGGATAACCTGAGTTCTTGATACTTCCCAACAAAATGAAGATTCTCATTCTCAAAGTGGCATACAACCTAAATCTGAACTTCTTCCAGACAGGATTAAGCTTCTTCCAGAATCCTGAGTTTTACTCTTCAACAGGATAGCTACTTTTCAACAGTATGGCTATTCCCCACAGAATTCTTATTCCCCAAGCAGAATGAAGACTCTCATTCTCAGTTCCTCACAGAGAATTCAGATATTCTCCAGTGAAGATCTCCTCAAGGCAGGAATCCCCAGTAGATTGACATACAACCCAAACTCCTGATTCCCCAACAGTGGTCCCAGGACTTCTCATTTTCAACGATCAAAGGATTTTCGATCCCCTGCAGCAGTCAAGGATTTACTTTCCCAGGCAGAAGTCAAAGATTTCATTATCCAGGATTCATCTATCCTCAGCAAGACAACTACTCAGCTTACATGTCAATTCATTACATTCATATATCATAAACATTGATATAGCATATATATTGCATCATACATTTCATGCAACATGATTTTGTGTTTCAGCTAATATTTTACCCTTTTCAGGATAAGATTAATAAGCTTCGACTTCTGAAAACAATTTACAGATCCTCCAAACATGGATGTCAATCTATTGCTTATTCAGACCCCCAGTTCAGAGATGTTCCAAACATGGATACCTTTCTGATACTCGTCCACTCACCAACAACATACATTCCAGATGGCATCTTTAAGCCCATCCCCTGACAAGATTTTGTCACATCTGCAGATGGAATCTTCAAGCCCATCTCCAAATGGCATCTTTAAGCCCATTCCCTCAACTACGCTTGGACGAGTGCAAATTTTTTTTGGGCACTCTAGTGGCCAATCTCCTTTTACCCTCGAGTCGCGAAAGGCAAATCTGCCAATCTAACTCTTCAGGTTCAAGAAGATTGAACAGGGGCAACTGTTGTACCCTAAAATTTGCCCTCTCATTTCATCAACATTTTCTCATCACAAGACTCTTGGAGCTCAAGATCAAGTTAGGGTTTGCTCTGCTCAAGGCCCCTCCTTGCACTGTTGACCCAAATTAGGGTTTGAGTTTGCACAAGGATGTTTTGACCTAAAAAGCCCAAAATGACTTTCATGCTTCATGTTGGACTAACAAGTTTATCCATACCAAGTTTCAAGCCTTGATTCCAATCTTTGCCCAGTCAATTGGACAGTTGACCTAGAAATCAGCTGTATTGGGGAAAAAGTCAACTGTGGCCAATTGACAGTCAAACCTCATGAATTTTGACCCACATCAACATAATGAACTCATATGAATCATTTGATCAAGTTTGGATCACAACTCCACAAGAAATTTGATCAGATCACCAAAAGGGCAAAATGGTCATTTTTAGGGTTTTGACTGCACAAAGGCAATTTTTGACTATTTGACCTAACCAATGGCAAACCAAGCTCACATATGGACTCAAGGACTCAATGGAATTGTCTTGACACATTCAACAAGTTCAAAAGATCTCAAATGCATAGGATTGACAGATGAATTTTTCAGTCAACTGATCAAAATTTGACTGTATACTGAAAAGTCAAACTTTGACTTTTTGGTCAAAATCAAGTGTCAAGATTCATTTTTCATCAAGACATGTCAAATTATGAAACTTGTTCATCAAGAAACCCAAAATTGCAAATTAGGGTTTAAAATGAAGAAATTTCATAACTTTGAAATTTTCTAAGTTATGAAATTTTCTTATTTTTTCCTAACTTTGTCCCATTTTTTCACCAAGATGCAAATGGATTCAAACAAAACTTTAAACATGAAAGTTGTAGTCCTTTGCAAAATCTACAACTTTGATTCACAAAGTTTTCTCAAAGGAAGCTTGTATCTCAAGTTATGATTTTTGGAACAAGGGTGCAAAACATTTTTAACTTAGAGAAATTTTGCCCTATTCTAGGCAGGATTTTTGTCCAACTTCTTGGTCATTTTTCACATGGTTCCACTTGGAGTTTCAATTTTCATTACAAAGATGGATTGTAATACACATTCCAAGCTTTCCAAATTGTCCAAGAACTTCTCAAACACCCTTGTGGTTAGAGAGAATCGAATTTGCAAAGTTGGCCAAAACTCACTTTTGTTCATGGCCAAGGCATGTTCATCACAACTTGCATTTTCAAATCAGCTTGTACAATGCTAGCTTGCAGGCCTCAAAACCAGTTTTACACACCTTAATTTAATGCCTAACCATTGTGTTAAGACATTATTTCACCCATTTGGACAATACATGTTAAATTAATCCCTAATTGGAAAACGCAAATTTGCCATTTTGATAAAGTATCACTTTATGTCAAATTCAAAATCCTTGGACACGGGGGCCAGATCTTAGAGACAAAATCAAGTCCATAAATTTGTGTTACCAAGAGCAAATGCTGCGGCATGCTTGAGAGGCTTGGACAGGTCTATAACACTTACACACTTTCTTTGCTTCACATAGAAGAAACATTGCAAAACTGAACCAACTCTCATTTTCCTGTAAACAAAAGCTTAAGCAAACTTTGTACACATCTTCCATACACCAAAACAAGCCTAAAGCACGACTCATCCATCCATAAGACCTGCTCATACTCAGAATCCCTGTTTTGCTGCAAAACAGGGCAAGTTCTGCAACTTGACCTCCATAACAATATCCACTCGTGCGTTTTTGCTCAAGCCTGTCCAAACACATTCCATACCATCCACTGAAACTATTCCAAGCCCTAAACACAAGTTGTAACTCCCCTAACCTCAGTTGCCATTTTCATTTTTCAGTTTTGCAGGTAAACTTCCATAGCACGATACATAGTGATTCAAAGCAAGCTAGGTGTTGGAGAAGCTTCCTTGGACTTCAGGCAAGCTATACAGAAGCTCAAACTCCATTGAAGTTGGCCACATTGCTGTATACGATTCAAGCTGAAACAGGTAAAACCATGGACTTCTATCTCTCAATCTAGGAAGAGTTAAGCTTAGGTTTGTGAATGAAACCTGTCCTACTCATAGCCCTGAAGCCATACATGTGATCACTTTTCATTTATATTAAGCATGCTGTGAGAATTTTAGCCATGAACATTTGAAAAAAGCTAGGTCAGAAATTGAGGGTGATGAAATTCTCCCTGGTTTCTTAGAGTTAGATTTAATGCTTTATATGTTTGAAATCGTGGCTTCAAGCTCTACAAGTTTCATGTTTTAAGATTTGTCAAAGGATCAAAGAATCAGAAGTTAGTATGATGAACAAGGAGGCGCACGTTTTTTTCAAACAGATGCTGGAGGTTGAAGAAGGTGTTGGCTTGGGCTGGGCCTGAGTCAGTTTCACTTTTTGCATCCTTTTTTAGTTTTGCACCCCCCTGGCCCATTTGGTTAAATATTTGACATTTTTGCATTTTTCTTTTTTATTCTGACTTTATATTTTTTTGCTCAAATATAAAAATTAACAAAAATATTTTTTCCACATCTTTTGCATTTATTTGGCATTTATTTACCTTTTAATCATATATATGTAAATAATATAAATCTTTTCATTTATTAAAACTCTAAAAAATAATACAAAAATATTTATCTTTTTTTAGTTATTATTTTTTATTTACATTTTGAAAACATTTTCTAAAATATACATTTTTTGTAAATAATTAATATTTTATTTTTTGTACATATTTAGCATATTAAATATATATAATATATACTTATACATATTTTATTAAATATTTAGGACAAAAATACAAAAATAATATCTTTTATTTTTTTATTTAATATTTGACACAAAATACTTTTTTACAATATACTTCCTTTTTTATTATTTTTTGTATATAATTAACATATATTGTACATAATTAATAAATAAATACTATTTATTCAGAAACTAGGGTTTAACCCTAAAACCACAAAAATAATCAAAAATAACTTTTTTATTTTGATTATACTTCAAACATGAAAACTTTTTTACATACATAACAAAAATCATTTTTGTGCATAATACATTCTTATTTATTTATTATATTTACTTAAGTATTGTACAATTAAATATTCGTATCCTATACTTTCGATATGGTTGTAATAACTTAGATTTTATTTCCTTGTCAAATATCCCCAATTCAAACTTGTACCCCCATCCCCATAATCATTGTTGTAATAGCTTAGCATTTAAATTTCCGCATTTAAAAGCTTTCAATTATGCCATGATAGACTTAGGGTTTGTATGCAAAATCAATCAACAAATAGCTTGACCTAATCCAAGATAAACATGCATGAAGAAAAAAAAACAAACACAATACACACTTGCACCCCTAGGGTTACTCCATTTGTTGCCTTCAAAAATGGGCCATGGTTGCATGTCAAGTCTCTTTGGCAAAACAAAAACAAATCAAATGATCATAGTCCCTCGATGACGCTATCAAGTTGCCTAAACAAAAATGATCAAGTCCCTTAAGAAAAATGCCAAAGATACTTGACACTATTGCCTCTATGGTCTAAACGATGACCCGCGCCCGTCCCGTTAACATCCTAACACAAGGTTGTTCACCAAATACAATGGTGAAACAACACTGTTAAAAGGGTTAAAACATAAGAAAGATCTTTGAGAAATTTAGGGTAGATAGCTCTTGGTTACTTGATCAATCTTGCAAAACAATCCTTGCCATTTTTCAAAACACACATCACAACACAACTTCAAAACAAACTTTCAAAAAACATTGAAACATCTTTTAAAAAAGACAAACACCCTTGTAAAACATTCAAACAAGAATTGTTACAATGGTTGCCTAGACAAGGCATCTTTTTCAAAACATTTTCAAAACCACACACACAAAGCACCATTTCAAACAATTGAAAAGCAAAGGCAAGTGATCTAAGCAAGTAACTAAGAGCCCATGGATAACCATGGATAGAAAGGTTGCTAATACCTTCCCTTTCTATAATCTACTCCTCGAACCCACGAAAACATCTCAAAAGTTTTTCCTGTGCTTTTTAACCTTTCCTTAGGATAAAATAAAAAGTCGGTGGCGACTCTTGCTCAACCGAAACATTTGCGAACAAAAAACGCAAAACCCAAGTCAGTTCTCCCACCGTATCACACATCCCTACACAGGAAACTAAAGACCTCCTCTGGTTAGATTTATTTTCTTCCAGTTAATGACAGGAGACCAAAGACCTCCTCTGGTTAGATTTATTTCTTCCCGTTAATGACAGGCGACCAAAAGACCTCCTCTGGTTAGATTTATTTCTTCCAGTTAATGACAGGCGACCAAAGACCTCCTCTGGTTAGATTTAATTTCTTCCAGTTAATGCCAGGTGACCAAAGACCTCCTCTGGTTATATTTATTTCTTTCAATTAATGAGAGGCGACCAAAGACCTCCTCTGGTTAGATTTATTTCTTCCACTTAATGACAAGCGACCAAAGACCTCCTCTGGTTAGATTTATTTCTTCTAGTTAATGACAGGCAACCAAAGACCTCCTCTAGAAACAGTGGAGATGCGATCCAGATATGGATGAAATTCTGATACTTATTCCAGATTCCCTTCTAGAAACAGTTCAGATGCGATCCAGATATGGCTGACATTCTGATACTTATTCCGGATCCTCTTCTAGAAACAATTCAGATGCAATCTAGATAAGGCTGACACTCTGATACTTATTCCAGATCCTCTTCTAGAAACAGTTCAGATGTGATCCAGATATGGTTAACATTCTGATACTTATTCCAGATCCTCTTCTAGAAACAGTTCAGATGCAATCCAGATACGGCTGACATTCTGACACTTATTCCAGATTCCCTTCTAGAAACAGTTCAGATGCGATCCAGATATGCTTGACATTATGATACTTATTCCAGATCCTCTTCTAGAAATATTTCATATGCGACCCATATACGGCTGACATTCTAACACTTATTCCAGATTCTCTTCTAGAAATAGTGCAGATGCGATCTAGATATGGCTGGCATTCTGATACTTACTCCATATTCTCTTCTAGAAACAATGCAGATGCGATCCAGATATGGCTGGCATTCTGATACTTACTCCACATTCTCTTCTAGAAACGGTTTAGATGCGATCCAGATATGGCTGACATTCTGATACTGACTCCAGATTCTCTTTTAGAAATAGTTCAAATGCGATCCAGATATGGCTAACATTCTGATACTTACTCCAGATTCCTTCTAGAAACAGTTCAGATGCAATTTAGATATGACTGACATTCTGATACTTACTCTAGATTCCTTCAAATACAGTCCAGATACGATCCATATTCGGATGCCATTCTGTTACTCATTCAAATACAATCCAGATACAATCCAGATTCAAATGTCATTATGTCACTCATTCAAATACAGTCCAGATACAATCCAGATTCGAATGTCATTCTGTCACTCATTCAAATACAGACCAAATACGATCCTGTTGTACCCCAAAATTTGCCCTCCCATATTCTTCAAAGATTTGGCAAGATCAAGCTTCAAATGGATTAAGGATTGCACAGTGCAAACACCCTCCTAACACAGTCAAAATTAGGGTTTTGGTTCTTACAAGGAAGTTGAGGTTTCCAAGGGTCCAATCAAGTCCCATATGCCTATATACATTGTCAAACACCCATATGTCAAGTTTCAAGACTCACAGCATCAAGTTGCACAGTCAAAAGCCCTAATTGCTTCACAGTCAATTGTAGGGGTAAAATGGTCATTTGACAGTCAAAAGTCAAAATTTTTGGTCAACATCTTATTTTGAAGCCACAATCATCATTTGATCAATTCTTGATCATGATTCCTCAAGCATGGCTCAAAAAATCATCAAGATGCAAAAAGTTTCTATTTTTGGACAGCTGAAAAGTCAACTGTAACTCGACCAAGGCATAACTTTTTCATGGTTCATCAGAAAAATCCCATCCAATGCTCATTTAGAAGGGGATGACATTTCCTACAACTCATCTTCACATTCCAAGTCCAAGAAATGCTCTCACAAAAAGTTATCAATTTCTACATTATAGGTCATTTTCAAAAGTCAACAAAAAGGCACTTTAAGTCAAAGACCATAACTTGAGATTGGTAAATCAAATGACAAGGGACCAAAGGCATTGGTTAGAGGACTTCAAGACCTTTCCAAAATGTTCAAAAACATGTTCATAGCTTAAAAATTGAGCAAGATATGCATTGGATAAGTTGGGAAATTTTTGGGAACTTTCAAAAGTCAACTTTTCCTAAAACATTTCATTTTTGCTAATGGGCCTCAAATTCCTTCTTGAATCTTTACCCAAGGCCTATGCACGACCCATTGAACTTAATTTGATTTATTTTCTTATTTTTAATTAATTAATTGAATTTATATTAATATTAATTCATTTAATTGGTTTTAATTGTAGGAAAATTCAAAAGATATGCTTTTTAAATCTTTTTGTGAAGAAAATAAGGCTAGGGCAAGCTGGCAATTCGTGTGCATCTCAAAGACATCAACATCTCCATGATTGGCAAGGTTTTATCAAAGAAAAAGATTGAAAAAGATTTGATTGGCAATCACATAATGAAACATGAATGCAATGGATTGTTGGGCTTAAAATTGACCTAATTCTCTTCACATAAAGAGGCTGAAGCAAACCCTATTGATAGACACGTGAAACTGCTGCAAAAACTCCATAACCAAATTGCAAAAATTCAAGAAATAGTGTGAAACTGAATTCTTATTTGCAGCGCAATTCAAAGCCTAAAAAAGATTCAAACACCTTGCCTGAGTCTCCAGGAATCCATTGCCATCAAGAACAAGTCAAAATACGCAAAGAATCAAAGAACACAAGTCACTCGGTTTGCATTATTTTCCAAATCTACATATCATAATTCATGCGTTTTTAATCCATTTTCTTGATTGGTTTGTGTTGTTAGGAACATTCTGAAGCTAATGGGATAGTTTAATTGTGTTGAAACTTCCTGAATCGAAATCCACCATGGGAGATATCTAGGGTTTCGAAGCTTGAAAATTAGGGCTTTGCGCATAAGGAAAAAATTGGACCTTGAGACAAGCATGGTTGAATTCGTCAAGGCCAGACGAATTCAACCCAATCCTCGCGCTCAATTTATATCAACCCTAACTCTAATCGTTATTATTCGTGGTTGTAGTTAGTGGGGGTTAAAAACCCCCGCTACTTGTTCTTTGTTTTGCAGGAAAAGATGAAGAAGACAATACGTGGATGAACATGGTTGGAGGATTCAAAAACAGCGCGCGTTTTGTTTTCTTCAGAACGTTATTTGCTTTTTTATATATTATCATCAATGACCATTATATTAACAAAACCACGCGTTTGGCTTGGTGGTGGATGACTTGTCCAATGACCATTGGGACCTGGGTTCGATTCCCAGGTCCCCCATATAATTGTTAATATTTTTCTTAAAGCTTTCAGGTGCAGCGCCTCTCAAATGTTCCACCATGAGCCTCACGCGTCAGTTTGCCAAGTGGCCTTGATCAACAATCTGAAGGCCAGGAGATGATGAACACTCTATGCCCTAGTCAGCCAGCAAGCACATGATTCTGAAAGTCAACGTGGCTTAGAATTTCAATGGGCCAGAATTTCTCAAATATACCTCCAAATGGGCCATCTTACCCCCCTGGTTTGCAATTTTCTTTTCTTTTCTTGTAATTCTTTTAATTGTTATAATTATTATTTTTAATTCACAACAAATTAATTTCCCTAATAAAATCAGAAATCATAAAATTGTAAATATTTTTTTATTATTTATTAAATTTACTATTAACTATTAATTTTGTAAATAAATGCTAACAATTAACTTAGTTTAATTTAGTTTTAAATTTTAATCTTTTTCTTAATAAATAAAAATCATATAGAATTAGGTTTTTTTGACAATTTTCATTCACATTTTCTTATTATCATCATTATTAATTCTTATTATTTTGTAAATAACATGTAAATTAATTAATTAGTTTAAATTAGTTTAACTTTAACATTTTTATAATAATTAAAATAAACTTAGAACTAGGGTTTTCTTTTGACTTTTAATTTATTTTATTTTCATTAAATACCAAAAAACATAAAAAACATTTTTCTTTAATCAATAATTAGTACTAGGTTTAATTTTAATTTCAAGCAAAGGACAAAAACTCTTAATTTCTCAAAAGGGTCAAAAACCCTAGGACGTCTTGATTTTAATTCTTTCGCACGTTATTTTTATATTTTGATTATTATGTAACTGCTTCCAAGGATGTAATAGTAATTAGGTTTATTGCTTTTCTTTACTTTCCGCACTTTATCAAAACGGGTCTTTGTTTTTTTTGGCGATGTATAGACCCGCGCCTTGTAATAACGTAGCTTTTACCTTTCCGTATTTTATTTTCCGCACTCCTAACTGCTAAATTGCATGAAAGAATGTATGATAATTAAAAACAACTCGTAGCTCACAATTGCATGATCAAAGATAAATGTTAATCGAAAAACAACACACAATGCACATGCCACTTCTAGGGTACGCCTCACTCGTTGCCTCGAAAGTGGTCGTCAAGTATAGGGTGTTTTAGCGGTCGCCCTTATGTCTAAGATCCAGTTGCCTCGAAATGGTTGCCTCAGATTAAAAAGCATCTAGGACATTAGGGTTACTTCTAAGGTGTCCTACTATTGCTTCGGTGACCACACTGTCCCTACAATCGAATTGACCCGAATACCTCCGACGGTGGTACTATCTACCTCTCAATGGTGGGATGGCACTACCTTAAGGACTCTTACACAGCCTAATTCCTTAGGGTAGGTGGATGACTCATGGGTACTCGCTCTCTAAAAAACAAACAAAACAATCTTTTCACACTGACACTTTCAAAAAGTTTTTCAAACAAATTTTTCATACACTCTTGAGGACAGATACAAGAGTCACTTAGAAATCTTTCAAAACGAAACTTTTTCAAAACCCACACACATTTGAAAAGCAAACAAATTTTGAAAACATAAGAGCAAGTACCTAAGAGCCCGTGGATAACCACGGATAGAAAGGGTGCTAACACCTTCCCTTTTTATAAATCTACCTCCCGAACCGAGAAACATTCTCAAAGAAGGAATTTTGCTGTGCTTTTGTCCTTTCCATGTTGGAGAACATAAAAGACGGTGGCGACTCTTGCTTACCACGACATTTCGCGAACCAGCTAAAAACAGTCAGTTCTATTTCCACCGATCACGGAACTGGCGACTCTGCTGGGGATACTTAAAGTGAGGTGTACCTTAGGATAGATCATACTTATGTTTTCAATTGAATGTTTTGTTTGCTTTATTATTGTGGGCTTTGCATCGGAGTTTCATAGATCCTAAACCGGATCTGGGGATACCCTTTTAGGTAGCATAAGCTGTGAGGGACATGTCCGGCGTAGACCGACACGGGTGAAGCATTGGCTACGTTGGTGTGGCACCTTGGTCTGTACCGATATCCCTTGTGTTGCAACAAGGAGAATATGGGTCTTCTGAGGAGTCATTAAGCACCAACCGACCTTAGAACCCTAAATTGACCCAACTTGGCCATAGAACAGTAGCAGTATGCTACACCCATGGAGGCTAAACTCTCGCGATGGTTCTGGCCGCAAGAAAAGATTGCGACGTTGGAGTTATGACCGATTGAGGGTAGTCAGTGATATTGGGATCCTTTAGAACCCGGTTACTATTTTTAGGACAGGTTGAACCAACGAAACTGAAAGAGGGTAGTACCTAAACTTCATGCTGGCCTAAACTCTAAGGGCTTTTGTGTGACTTGTGTGCCTTCAAACTTGACTACTTGCATGCTTGTTATCTGACACACGAGTTTCTTGCAGGTTTTGTTTACAGTCCTTAATCTGGACTCATAACAGGGTTTATCTACATTACTTCACGCATAGCATAACATCATACCATCATACCATTGCATACATCCTGCATAAGGACTAACCTATTTCAAGGATCTCAAGGGTTTGTGATGCAGGTCATGATGAACCAAATGTCTCGCAAGGGGCAAAGGGGATTTATTTTCCTCTAGCCAAGGTTGTCAGGGGCTATGACCCACTGGATATGGTGAGCCTTTGACCCTTGAAGAAGGACTCTCAACAACATGAAGTTTCTTCAATCAAGCTACCGGATTCAAATTTTAACAATTTTTTTTCTTGTCTACCCCGCGAGATCCTTGAAAACATTGCATGCATACATACATATCATTGCATTACAGGTACCCTTTTGACAGGTCGCTTACCTTCTTCGCTGTTTATTTCAACAATCATCATGAATCCTGAATCATCTATTGAGCAATCCATCAAGGCCCTCCAGGCCCAGAACGCCCAATTCCAAGAGTTGATCATGAGTTTAGCCCAAGGTCAAGAGGAATTGAAGGCTCTGATGGTGAAGAAGAAGAAGAAGAGAACTGCATTGTTCAACATTGGACGGAGGTTTGGCAATACACTACAAAATGAGGCTGACCAAGCTGCTTCCTCTGTAGGAAAAGGCAGTCCCCAAGGGGGAAGGGTCCCTAGTCCTGTGGTCTCCGACAACGAGACAAATTTTAATGATGAACAGTACCCTCCAGCTGAGGACAGGTACAAACAGCTAGAAGACCGGCTAAGTGCTATGGAGATACAGAAAGTGCCCGGCCTAGACTTCGAAGATCTAAGTCTATCCTCCGGGGTGGTGATCCCCCACAAGTTCAAGGCACCTTCCTTTTCAAAGTACGACGGAGCCTCCTGTCCTAAGTTGCACCTCCGTTCATACATAAGGAAGATCCAGCCCTACACGACCGACAAGAAATTGTGGATTCACTTATTTCAGGATAGTCTGGCAGGGACTCAGCTCGAGTGGTTCTATCAGCTGGATGGAGCCAGTATCCGTACTTGGGAAGACTTGGCTACGGCGTTCTATAAGCAGTATCAATATAATTCCGACCTCGCTCCTACGCGTACCCAACTCTAGGGTATGTCACTAGGGACGGGTGAAGGATTCAAGGAATATGCGCAAAAGTGGAGAGACCTGGCTGGAAGGGTGCAGCCACCTTTGACTGACCGTGAGCTCGTGGACATGTTTCTGGGGACCCTGTCTGGTCCATTCTTCAACCACCTGATCGGGAATTCTTCTGTTAGGTTTACAGATCTGATCTTGACTGGGGAAAGAATTGAAGCTAGCATCAAGAGTGGGAAGATTCAGGAAGCCACACCTTCTGATGCTCATAAAAAGCCATACCATGGAAGAAAAGAGTCCAATGTTGTGCATGGTAAAAAAGGCCGTCATGATCAACATGTGGGGGCAACCCAGATCTCTAATCCTATGTCTGCTCAGCAAAGACAGGGGCAGCAACGTAAGGAGGTCGCACCCAAACGGCAGTTCACTAAGATCAACATGTCACTAGATCAAGCACTACAGCAAATGTCGAAGGCAGGGCTGATCACCTTAAGGGCTCCTCTTCGGAATCCAAACACTTCCGCCCCTAACTACCATCCTAATGAGAGGTGTGCATACCATTCTGATAGCCCGGGGCATACTACGGACAACTGTTGGGCTCTGAAGAACAAGGTCCAAGACATGATTGACGCCAAGGAAATCCAGTTTGAAGCACCAGAGACTCCAAGCATAATCACTGCTCCTTTGCCAAATCACTGAAGGCTTTTGTTTTATTTGAATGTTCAAGTGTATTTTTCTTTGCTTATACAAACAATTAATGTCATAACAAACTTGTTTAGTTCATTAATGCATTGCATATGTCTGTTTTGAATGAATCCAACTATATTCACTATATTCGAATTGCTTTCATATTTTTTGTGATGATCAACGCTCGGTTAATAAACTCTAAGCCTCTTGAGGGAGGATGACGAAAACGATACCACGATTTTTACAGTATGCTTTTGAACAGACCCCGCTGATGAGGTACATGCAGTGTTTCAAATCCTAAATAGTGGAGTAATAAGGAAGATAATCCCTCGTCAACCCCTTTGAGCCTAAGAAGTTGGAGTTTTTCTTTTCAAAAATTAAAACCCTTAATCATAACCTGGGGCAGGGTAGTTCTCTCAGCTGATCCAAATGCACAATGAACAGCATCAAAGGAGTCCTTCCAAAACAAAAGACGGTGATGGTTCTAAATAATCATAAAGACAGGCAGTCATTATCTCTCAGAAATAAAAACCCAATAAGTCAAAACCTATGAAGGAGACTTACAAAAACTGGGGCATCCCGCTGACTGTAATCACAAAAGAAACAGTTCAGGCAAAAAAAATCAGGGATGATAAAATAAAAAAGAAAGAGGTCCTACAAACCCTCAACAAAAAGAAATGACTGCCTATCCAAAATAAACTATCAGTATCTGAACCATCACTGGAATATCAGAGCAAGGATTCAAACAAGATCTAACGCACGATCAGCTGAGTTTAGGATCGAAGAACATCACGAAGAATGGGTGGGTACAAATAAAATTTGAGCCTTTATCCTTTATTTCTTAAACCGTGAACCAGGCCACGTTATAACCCTTAAAAAGTCCTAGCTGAAGCATGGGTTAGTTCGAAAGCATACTGTTACAAAAGGTATCCTGACTCCTTAAGGCTCGCTGTAAAATCTTGAGTTGACATCACATTTTACAAAATTCGCTTATTTTACTGAAAAATGCATTTTTAAAAATGTCAAGACAGACATAAGCTTTGCATTTTTAAATAACATTGTTTGCATATGGCTATTTGTTCGAACAACAGAGAAATTCGCACGATGAATATCTAGTGAACAAAAGCACCTCCAATCAAGGGGCAAACCTGATCATTGTCTATCATCTGGGGCAGTCAAGTCAAGATTCAGAGAATCTCTCAAATGCCAAATGCCAGGGGCAGATCTCCGCCTGAGTCACATGGGGCATTGGACATGAATTCCAGCGACGAATCCTGCATGATCAAGTGACGATCTTCTGGTAGTATGGCAACACGACACTACTGACAGTGACAATTCCCTGCATCCTGAGAGCGTGGACATAGTCGAAAAAATACTACGCATAATCAAAGACCCGCTAGGTTGACACACCTAGGCAAAAATAAGGGCTTCCCGGCGAACCAAAAGGGTTCGGGCAAAAATAAGGGATGAAAATGAAAAAAATCTGTACACCCGGCAAGTCGAAAACCTGAAAAGGCGGCTTGGGCAGAAAAGGGTATCCCGATGGACTGAAAACCCGAAAGGGCGGTCCAGGCAAAAGTTAGGGATCAAAAGCGTACGACTATGTCCCGTCATCTTGTCACTTGCCTACCAGAAGAAGATTTGTCAAATCGGCAGTTATCGAGCACCTCCACAGGTACCTTCTCCCACAGAAACTGGGGCAATAAGAGTTGTCTAAGCGATCTAGTCGCTTTGTCCACTGAGGTACCAAGGTAAGTTCAGCTGAAGAATGCAACCAGGATACCTTCACTCCCCGTAGAGTAAGGATAAGAATCAGCAATACTCCCTCCAAGCAGAGTTGGTCTCCCATCAGCCCCGAAAAGGCACAATATCCCTAGCAAGTCAGCAACACTCTCCCCAAGCAGAGTTAGTCTACTGTCAGCCTTAAGGAAGTTGGGTATCCCCAGAAGATCTCAACATTCCCCAGCGGAGTATACAGATGTTCCTAAGCAAGCATCCCTGGTAGTCTTAATATAAGATTGTTCCCCGGCGGAATACCAGACACCTCAGTGGAGCCATTTCCCCAGTACAGTTCAAAAGTCTCCCCAGGAGAGTTGAATCAATCTCCCCAGTAGATTTCTGGAAGCTTATCCCCAGTAGATTCTGGAAGCTTATCCCATGCAGAGTACGAATGCTCTCCCCGGCTTTGTTCAGAAGGTTATTCCCCACCAGAGCTTATAACTGGGTTATCCTCAGCTAATTACAACGGACAGATCGTCCTCGGCGAAGTTCTTCCTATCCCCCAGCGGAGTTCATCTAATTCCAAAACATAGCATATCAACGGAATCCCCAGCGGAGTTATCATCAAAACCTCAACGAAGTATCTCTTCCCACAGAGTAATTCGCCGCAGGGTAATCTCTCCAACAAGTTTGTTCCCCAACGGAGTCATCTTCTCCTACCGGTTTATTCTTGCAATCATCATTCCCAACGGAAGCGAAGAAATCTGCTCTTCAACATCAGCCCAGGATTTAACTTCCCGGCATTCGTCAAAGATTTATTTTCCGGGACGAAAATACAATTCATAAACATTTATATACATAATGCATGCATACACGCATCATGAACATACAATCTCATTTATTTTGAGAACATCACGCATTTCATACATCATGATATTGCATACAACTAATGTTTTGCCTTTTCAGAAAAAAGGTCAACCCAAAGATGATTACTATCAACTGTCACAATTCCAGATTCGATACCTGTATCTAGCCAGGGCATATCTGTGAGCAATTGATTGTGGATTCAATACCTGTAACTAGCCAGGGCATATCTACATTAAAAGAGATTTCAGAGATAGCTTAGAAATGCTCCGGACACGGAAGCTGTTCTATTGCTTATTCAGATGTTCTTCTAGAGATGGTTCAGATGCAATCCAGACATGGCTACATTCTGATACTTATTCAGATCCCCTTTCAGATATAGCTTAGAAATGCTCCAGAACCGGATGTTATTCTGTTGCTTATTCAGAGTTACTTATTCAGAGATAGCTGGGAAATGCTCCAGATATGGACGCTATTCTTTTGCTTATTCAAAGTTTCTTCTCAGAGATAGTTCAATATGCTCCAGAACCGGATGTTATTCTGTTGCTTATTCAGAGTTACTTATTCAGAGATAGCTGGGAAATGCTCCAGATATGGATGCTATTCTTTTTCTTATTCAAAGTTTCTTCTCAGAGATAGTCCAGATATGCTCCAAACTGGATGCTATTCTGTTGCTTATTCAGAGTTGCTTTTCAGAGATAACTTAGAGATGCTCCAATCACGGATGCTATTCTATTGTTTATTCAGAGATGTCCTTCTAGAGATGGTTCAGATGCGATCCAGACATGGCTACATTCTGATACTTATTCCAGATTCCCTTCTAGAGATAGTTCAGATGCGACCCAGATATGGCTACTTTCTGATACTTATTCCAGATTCTCTTTCATAGATAGCTTAGAGATGCTCCTGATGCGGATGATATTCTATTGCTTATTCAGATCCCCTCTCAGATAGCTTAGAGATGCTCCGGACCCGGATGCTATTCTATCGCTTATTCAGAGTTTCTTCCCAGAAATGGCTTGGAAATGCTCCAGACATGGATGCTATTCTTTTGCTTATTCAAAGTTTCTTTTCAGAGATAGCTTGGAAATGCTCCAGACATGGATGCTATTCTTTAGCTTATTCGAAGTTTCCTTTCAGAGATGGCTTAGAGATACTCCATATCCGGATGTTATTCTTTTGCCTATTCAGATTCCTCTCCAGTGATGGCCTAGAGATGCTCCTGACCCGGACGCTATTCTATTGCTCATTCAGATTCAAACTTCTAAAGACAACTTAGAGATGCGCCAGACCCGAAGGATATTCTATTGTTTAGTCCAGATTCATTCAAAAGACATTCCAGATATGATCCAGACTCGGATGACATTCTGTCACTCATTCAGATGCAGTATGGATATACCCCAGACACGGCGGTCATTCTACTACTCGTTCAGACGTCAGCAATTAGATATAAGACTAGATATGCTCCAGACACAGAAGCTATTCTATTTCTTACTCAGATTCAACCATCCCTAACAGTCTCTCCAGATGGCATCTATAAGCCCATCCTCCTATCCATCATCTCTCCAAATGGCATCTGTAAGCCCATTCCCGACATCCCATTGCTGATACTCCACTATGCGAGTGCAAATTTCTGGGCACTTTAGTGTTCAATCATCTTCCACCCTCGGATCACGAAAGGCACGCAAGCCAATCTACATCCCCAGGTCTAAGAAGATTGAACAGGGGCAACTGTTGTACCCCAAAATTTTCCCTCCCATATTCTTCAAAGATTTGGCAAGATCAAGCTTCAAATGGATTAAGGATTGCACAGTGCAAACACCCTCCTAACACAGTCAAAATTAGGGTTTTGGTTCTTACAAGGAAGTTGAGGTTTCCAAGGGTCCAATCAAGTCCCATATGCCTATATACATTGTCAAACACCCATATGTCAAGTTTCAAGATTCACAGCATCAAGTTGCACAGTCAAAAGCCCTAATTGCTTCACAGTCAACTATAGGGGTAAAATGGTCATTTGACAGTCAAAAGTCAAATTTTTTGGTCAACATCTTATTTTGAAGCCACAATCATCATTTGATCAATTCTTGATCATGATTCCTCAAGCATGGCTCAAAAAATCATCAAGATGCAAAAAGTTTCTATTTTTGGACAGTTGAAAAGTCAACTGTAAGTTGACCAAGGCATAACTTTTTCATGGTTCATCAGAAAAATCTCATCCAATGCTCATTTTTAAGGGGATGAAATTTCCTACAACTCATCTTCACATTCCAAGTCCAAGAAATGCTCTCACAAAAAGTTATCAATTTCTACATTATAGGTCATTTTCAAAAGTCAACAAAAAGGCACTTTAAGTCAAAGACCATAACTTGAGATTGGTAAATCAAAATGACATGGGACCAAAGGCATTGGTTAGAGGACTTCAATACCTTTCCAAAATGTTCAAAAACATGTTCATAGCTTAAACATTGAGCAAGATATGCATTGGATAAGTTGGGAAATGTTTGGGAACTTTCAAAAGTCAACTTTTCCTAAAACATTTCATTTTTGCTAATGGGCCTCAAATTCCTTCTTGAATCTTTACCCAAGGCCTATGCACGACCCATTGAACTTAATTTGATTTATTTTCTTATTTTTAATTAATTAATTGAATTTATATTAATATTAATTCATTTAATTGGTTTTAATTGTAGGAAAATTCAAAAGATATGCTTTTTAAATCTTTTTGTGAAGAAAATAAGGCTAGGGCAAGCTGGCAATTCGTGTGCATCTCAAAGACATCAAAATCTCCATGATTGGCAAGGTTTTATCAAAGAAAAAGATTGAAAAAGATTTGATTGGCAATCACATAATGAAACATGAATGCAATGGATTGTTGGGCTTAAAATTGACCTAATTCTCTTCACATAAAGAGGCTGAAGCAAACCCTATTGATAGACACGTGAAACTGCTTCAAAAACTCCATAACCAAATTGCAAAAATTCAAGAAATAGTGTGAAACTGAATTCTTATTTGCAGCGTAATTCAAAGCCTAAAAAAGATTCAAACACCTTGCCTGAGTCTCCAGGAATCCATTGCCATCAAGAACAAGTCCAAATACGCAAAGAATCAAAGAACACAAGTCACTCGGTTTGCATTATTTTCCAAATCTGCATATCATAATTCATGCGTTTTTAATCCATTTTCTTGATTGGTTTGTGTTGTTAGGAACATTCTGAAGCTAATGGGATAGTTTAATTGTGTCGAAACTTCCTGAATCAAAATCCACCATGGGAGATATCTAGGGTTTCGAAGCTTGAAAATTAGGGCTTTGCGCATAAGGAAAAATTGGACCTTGAGACAAGCATGGTTGAATTCGTCAAGGCCAGACGAATTCAACCCAATCCTCGCGCTCAATTTATATCAACCCTAACTCTAATCGTTATTATTCGTGGTTGTAGTTAGTGGGGGTTAAAAACCCTCGCTACTTGTTCTTTGTTTTGCAGGAAAAGATGAAGAAGACAATACGTGGATGAACATGGTTGGAGGATTCAAAAACAACGCACGTTTTGTTTTCTTCAGAACGTTATTTGCTTTTTTATATATTATCATTAATGACCATTATATTAACAAAAGCACACGTTTGGCTTGGTGGTGGATGACTTGTCAAATGACCATTGGGACCTGGGTTCGATTCCCAGGTCCCCCTTATAATTGTTAATATTTTTCTTAAAGCTTTCAGGTGCAGCGCCTCTCAAATGTTCCACCATGAGCCTCACGCGTCAGTTTGCCAAGTGGCCTTGATCAACAATCTGAAGGCCAGGAGATGATGAACACTCTATGCCCTAGTCAGCCAGCAAGCACATGATTCTGAAAGTCAACGTGGCTTAGAATTTCAATGGGCCAGAATTTCTCAAATATACCTCCAAATGGGCCATCTTACCCCCCTGGTTTGCAATTTTCTTTTCTTTTCTTTTAATTCTTTTAATTGTTATAATTATTATTATTAATTCACAACAAATTAATTTCCCTAATAAAATCAGAAATCATAAAATTGTAAATATTTTTTTATTATTTATTAAATTTACTATTAACTATTAATTTTGTAAATAAATGCTAACAATTAACTTAGTTTAATTTAGTTTTAAATTTTAATCTTTTTCTTAATAAATAAAAATCATATAGAATTAGGTTTTTTTGACAATTTTCATTCACATTTTCTTATTATCATCATTATTAATTCTTATTATTTTGTAAATAACATGTAAATTAATTAATTAGTTTAAATTAGTTTAACTTTAACATTTTTATAATAATTAAAATAAACTTAGAACTAGGGTTTTCTTTTGACTTTTAATTTATTTTATTTTCATTAAATACCAAAAAACATAAAAAAACATTTTTCTTTGATCAATAATTAGTACTAGGTTTAATTTTAATTTCAAGCAAATGACAAAAACTCTTAATTTCTCAAAAGGGTCAAAAACCCTAGGACGTCTTGATTTTAATTCTTTCGCACGTTATTTTTATATTTTGATTATTATGTAAATGCTTCCAAGGATGTAATAGTAATTAGGTTTATTGCTTTTCTTTACTTTCCGCACTTTATCAAAACGGGTCTTTGTTTTTTTTGGCGATGTATAGACTCGCGCCTTGTAATAGCGTAGCTTTTACCTTTCCGTATTTTATTTTCCGCACTCCTAACTACTAAATTGCATGAAAGAATGTATGATAATTAAAAACAACTCGTAGCTCAGAATTGCATGATCAAAGATAAATGTTAATCGGAAAACAACACACAATGCACATGCCACTTCTAGGGTACGCCTCACTCGTTGCCTCGAAAGTGGTCGTCAAGTATAGGGTGTTTTAGTGGTCGCCCTTATGTCTAAGATCCAGTTGCCTCGAAATGGTTGCCTCGGATTAAAAAGGATCTATGACATTAGGGTTACTTCTAAGGTGTCCTACTATTGCTTCGGTGACCACATTGTCCCTACAATCGAATTGACCCGAATACCTCCGACGATGGTGCTATCTACCTCTCAATGGTGGGATGGCACTACCTTAAGGACTCTTACACAGCCTAATTCCTTAGGGTAGGTGGATGACTCATGGGTACTCGCTCTCTAAAAAACAAACAAAACAATCTTTTCACACAGACACTTTCAAAAATTTTTTCAAACAAATTTTTCATACACTCTTGAGGACAGATACAAGAGTCACTTAGAAATCTTTCAAAACGAAACTTTTTCAAAACCCACACACATTTGAAAAGCAAACAAATTTTGAAAACATAAGAGCAAGTACCTAAGAGCCCATGGATAACCACAGATAGAAAGGGTGCTAACACCTTCCCTTTCTATAAATCTACCTCCCGAACCGAGAAACATTCTCAAAGAAGGAATTTTGCTGTGCTTTTGTCCTTTCCATGTTGGAGAACATAAAAGACAGTGGCGACTCTTGCTTACCGTGACATTTCGCGAACCAGCTAAAAACAGTCAGTTCTATTTCCACCGATCACAGATCCAGACGCGAATGTCATTCTAACGCTCATTCAATACACCTTTCATATACAAGTCAGATATAATTCATTTATGGTTATTATTCTGATACTCATCCCAAGACCTCTGCTAGTTCAGTTTAAATCTCTCAATGGTTTATCCTGATTCTTTCTAGTAGACATTTCCTCTGGTTCAGATAAATCGCTCCAAAGATTTATTCTGATTTCCTCTCCAGTTGAAGTCAGAATTTAGACTTAGTCTAATTTCTGTCAACAATCACCTTTAGATGGCATCTATAAGCCCATCTCCAACAACTATCCATTATTTCTCCTAATGGCATCTTTAAGCCCATTCCCTACACAATCAACCACAACTTCATCAAGTGCAAATTTCTGGGTACTCTAGTGTTCAATCATCTTCCACCTTCAAGTCATGAATGACAGATTTTCCCATCTAACTCTTCAGGTGTAAGAAGATTGAACAGGGGCAGCTGTTGTACCCCAAAATTTTCCCTCTCAACTCTCAAGGATTTTCTCACAAAGATCCTCAGGATTCAAGCTTGCACAAGTACATTGGGCTTTTCCAGTACCAAAATTAAAAGGAAACTGTCAAAAAGGGAGAAAACAGATAAAAATAATATATTTGAAAAATTTTGAGAAAAATAGGCTTCCTTCGATTCAACACCCTTTGATTGGACTTTGCACCTCCTTCGATTGCTCAAAAATTGCTGCTAGCGTTCCTCTTTCGTCTGGGCATTTGACTTCTTGTTGCAGGCCTCGTTTGTGTCTTCCATTGCCTGCATGTTTGCTTTGAATCCCAAGTTTTTTGGCCACAAGTGCCCCATGCAAGGCAAACCCTTCGATTCACCAAGCATGCTGCCTGCATGCTTGCTTTGAATACCAAAGTTTGTTGGCCACAAGTGCCCCCTGTAAGGCAAACCTTTCGATTCACCAAGCGTGCTTCCTGCATGTTTGCTTTGAATACCAAATTTTTCTGCCACAAGTGCCCCATGCAGGACAAGCCTTTCGATTAGACAAGTATGTTGCCTGTATGCTTGCAATCGAAGGCCATGATCTGCTGGCCACATGTGCCCCCTGCAAGGCAAACTCTTTGATTAGACAAAAGTACGTGCATGCAAAGCTTTGATTGGAATGATGATCCCCTTCGAATCAACTTGCTTCAAATCCAAGATGATCCATTCGAAGCAGGTTCCGTTTGAAGCAAATATGAGGAAATCTTATGGCCTTACCCTACTTGACAAGCTATGTTGCTTCCAAATCTTTGTATAATCAGAAGGCCAGACGCATAAGTCACATATTCATCATCCCAACTGCCAAAAGGCCCCCCACTTGTACTTTCACGTTACATATTTTTATTATTTCTTGGCAAAGTTGGCTACTACAACATGTCCATTCTTTCTCTATAAATAGAGGAATTCTTTGCAAAGGCCAGGGAGGATTTTTTTGACTAGAGGAACGAAACCTCCAAAATATTCTCAAACACAACAAAACTCTCAAGTCCCTTCAACACTTGTGAAATAAAAAAAAACCAGAATCACATTCACCTCCTTCGATTCTGAAGAACAAGCACACTTCAGTTTCCTTCGAATCCCAAGGAGCATCACGTTTGCTCCTCTCCTTCGAATCCAGCATTCAAAGCCCAGCTGTTGGCCCCTCCCTTCGAATCCAGGAGAACCCAGGGCCACCACTCAAGGTCCAGTTCACCTTCAAGGAGGCAGCAAGGTAAGTTACTCTTACCCTTGCATCTTTCGTTTCAAACATAACATGTATATAATATTTTTCTCCTTTTCGTTTATACCCTTTTAATTTCTTTTTATGGCTAATCCTTTTGTTTCTTGTTTCTTGAGTTATTTAATATTCTTTAAGAATTAATTTGGCCATAAGACAAATGCTAACATGGCTTTAAGCCATGTTGTTTATTAATGTCCCAAATGAAAGAGGCATGGGGAAGGAAACATGAAACAAAGCCTTGGGCTTCCATGCTGACTTCCAAGGCAGAAAGGCAGAATTAGAAGGCACATTTGCACTAAGTCCAGCCAGAATAGAAGGCCATGACTTGCTGCTGCCAGCCTCAATCAAAGAAGGCAACAAGGCAACAAGGCAGAACCAGAAGGCACACCCAGATGCTGACAAGCCCAATCGAAGGCCATGGTCAGCTGCTGCCAAGGCCCAATCGAAGGCCATGACTTGCTGGATGCCAACTCCCAATCAAAGGAGGGCAACAGAAGCAGAATCGAGGGTTGCTCCCCCCCAATCGAAGGAGCTCATTTTTCTTCCTTTAATCTTATTTTTTCCTTTATATTTTTATGCACTTCAATATGGTTGTAATAGTGTAGGATTTATTTTTTGCACTTTTTATTACTTTTGTACAAATGCTAGTAATTAGGTATGTATGGCAACATAAAACCAACAAGTAGACAACCCAAAAATCAAAGACAAAATGCATGCAATCAAACACACTTTATACACATGCACCCTTAGGGTAATTCCACTTGTTGCCTTACAAAAAATGGCCAAGTTATGCATGTGGGATATCTTAGAAAAAACAATCGAAAAATACAAGATCATAGTCCCTCGATGATGCTACAAATGTTGCCTTTCAAATGATCTTAGTCCCTCAAAAAGAAATTCTAAGATATCTCACAACATTGCTACCATGATTATACGATGACCCACGCCCATCCCTTTACATCCAAAGATAAGGTTTCTTACCAATCAACAGTGAGATAGAAATATCAAAGGAAAGGAAGAAATGAACAAAGACTTTTGAGTAGGTAGATTGTTCCTAGTTGCTTGCTCATTTTCAAATCAAACATCCTTGCTCATTTTCAAAACCAACACCAACACTTTCAAAAAACACTTTCAAAACATTTTCCAAACATGAAACATTTTCAAAAGCTCAACACTTTGTATACGTTCTTACGAATGAGAACTATTATAAAGTTTGCCTAAACGAAGGAGCTTCTTCAAGATACTTTCAAAAATCACACAAAGCACATTTTCAAACAAAAGCAAGGGATCTAGCAAGCAACTAAGAGCCCGTAGATAACTACGGATGAAAAGGGTGCTAACACCTTCCCTTTTCGTAATCTACCCCCGAACTCAGAAATAATCTCGAATGGTCTTTCCTGTTCTTTTCAGCCTTTCCTTATTGGATAAAAGAAACTTCGGTGGCGACTCTTGCTATCCGCAATATTTGTGATAAAACGCAAAACACCCAAGTCAGTTCTCTCACCATATCACACACACCATTAGCATTGAGCATGTTAAATTAGCCAGCAAATCAGTCTGGTATTTATCTTGAGAGAGAAAGAGTGAACCATTTGGAAAGTGTGTGACCTCTATGCCAAGGAAATTGTCCAACTTGCCTAGCTGTTTGAGAGAAAAATCAGTATTCAGATTTTTTATTAACAAAGTAATAAAGGAGGCAGAATTACCAGTGATGATAATATCATCAACATACACCAGCACCATTATGGTTAAGCTTGTAGTGTTAAGGAGAAATAGACTAGGATCACACCTGCTAGCATGAAAACCATGATGCAGTAAAGAACCTTTAAGTTTGTCAAACCAGGATCTAGGAGCCTACTTTAGCCCATAAATAGCTTTGTTCAACTTGCATACAAGGGCCTTGTCAACAAATTCAAACCCAGGAGGCTGCTGCACATCAATCTATTGTATAAACCACTTGTGAGTAACTACAAGAGTCAAAACAATCCTGACTGTAACAGGATTTACCACATGAGAAAAGGTATATGTAAAATCACTGCCAATTTGATGATGGAAGCTTTTAGCTACCAAGTCGGCCTTGTATTTGTTAATGGAGCCATCAGGGTTCTCCTTCACCCTATACCCACTTGCGAATAATTGGCTTCCTAGAAACAGATGGTGACACCAAGGTCCAAGTCTGATTCTTTAATAATGCCTGATATTCATCTTTCATGGTCTGAGACCAATGGGGAGAAGCCAAATCCTCACCAACTGAAGTAGGTTCCATATATGTGAGTAAAAGAGTAGGGTGAAGTCTAGGCTTAATAATGCCACTTTTGGCTCTAGTTTGCATGGAATGAGTATTATAGGGATGGATAAAGGGTTGTTGGTAAGATGAAATAGAGATTGGAAGAGAAATCTTCTCCTAGATAGAAGATGGAGAAATGGTGCTAGCCTCTGCAATATGAGATATGAGAGGGGTGAGAAGAAGAGGGAGTAATGGGAGAGTGGGAAGTAGAGTTTGTAGAAGTAGAGGAAGCATTGTTGGGAGATGTTAGGATGGGAGAATTGGCAGAATTAATAGGAGAAGAAATAGAGTTGCTACAAGGACTAGATGTAGTAGGTGTAGCAAGAATATAATTAACTTGAGTTAGAGGAACAACAGACATAGGAACTGCTGGTATAGACCAAGCAGAGGAAGTAGAAGAGGATGATGTGGATGCAACAAGGGAAGAATAGGGGAAATAAAAGTGAGTAAGGAAATTTTGTTTCATGAAAAAGGACATCCCTGGAAATGTTAATGCGGCCATTACCAACAAGACACTTATAACCCTTATGAATGGTAGAATAGCCAAGAAATATGTAGTCTTGGGACTGATAATCCAACTTATGAGATTTATATGGACCAAGGAATGAAAAACAAGCACAACCAAAAACCTTAAGATGAAAGTAGTAAGGTACTTTGTTAAGAAGCTTGAAATAAAGGGACTGGTTGGCAAGAGACGCACTAGGTAACTTATTAATTAGGTAAGCAGCTGTGATAAAAGCATGGTCCCAAAACTTGAGAGGTAAGTTAAAGTGAGCTAATAATGCTATACACGTTTCTACAATATGACAATGTTTACGTTCAACTATGTCATTTTGATGATGGGTATGGGGACATGTAAACCTATGAGTAATGCCAAGGGTATTGAGATATTTGGTGAAAGGCCTAAATTCACCTCCTCCATCACTCTGAACAACTTTAATTTTGCAATTGAGTTGAAGTTCAACCATGGTTTTGAATTAGACAAACTGAGTGAGTGTGTCAGATTTAAGTCTCAAAGGGAAGACCCAAACAAATCTGGAAAAGGCATCTACGCATGTCAAAAAATAGGTGTAACCACCTGAAGACTGTATGGGAGCCAGTCCCTATAAGTCATACACCACTAACTCAAAAGGTTGTGTATACACAGTAGTAGATAAAGAGGTAGGAAGTCTGAGATTTCCCTAAACAACATGTAGTACAAAGTTCAGCTTGAGACTTAGGAGATATAGGAATATTACAGGTTTTCAGCACCTCTGCAAGAGCTTAGTAATGAGAATGTCCTAACCTTGTATGCCACAAGGCATACGTGCTATTTGGAATAATATTATAAACAATATGGTGATGTAGAGACTGAAAGTTAACAAAGGTAGTAGCATGAACAAGAGGTGAATTAGCACAGAAAAAGTCACTTTTATTCATTGAAATTGAAGGAGTACAAGCAATAATACAATTGGCATTGGAATGAAGTAAAGTGTTACATGATGTACTAGGATTACAATTATTTGAACCTAGAGCTACACTAGAATTGAGACTAGGGAAAGACTTGGACACTTGAGAAGAGAGACTTTGAAACTTGTATAGACCATCAACTCCTACAACTCCATGAAGAAGCACCTCAGAAGAATCCTGAGATTTAACAAGACAAAAGTAAGGGTGGAATTCAAAGAAAACTTGATTGTCTTGGGAAAATTTGCTAACATTGATAAGGTTTTTGGTGATGTGAGGTACAAGAAGTAAATTGTGTAGGGTGACTGGTTTGTGAGGAGAGTTAGGTGAGATAAAATTCATGGAACCTATAGAGTTGATAGACAAACCTTGGCCATTCCCCATGAATACTTGCTTAGAGCCAGTCACAGAGTGAGCATCAGACACATTAGAAGAATCAGGTGTAACATGATGTGACGCACCTGAATCAAGATACCACCATTGATTGTTGAAGGCTGGATCAGAACACGCCATAAACGCTTGTGGTAGAGAAGATCTGGATGGAGCTGGTCTAGGATAAGCATAACCAAAAGAAGGTGCAAACACTGGTCGAACATTTATCAAGAAAGGATTGAAGGGAGCACGTTGAGGTGAAAACTGCATAGAATGGGATTGCGAATACTTGTAATAACAAACAGAAGCATCATGTCCACTTTTGTGACATATCTGACATTGGGGTTTACCAAAACGGCTATCGCCACAGCCAAAACGAACACCACCACGGCCAGAACGAACTCATCTGGAGTTTTAATTGTTGTTTTCAGCATGAGCAGTCACGTGACTAGTACTAGTAGGAAATAACTCAATAGCAGGCGACAAAGGTTCCATCGGAGAAGACGAGTAAGACGACAGAGCCTGCGTCAAATTGAATGATACCTGTTCCGTGAGGATTTCTTTACGATGCTTTTCCAATCTCAATTCGTGTGCAAAAAGACAAGACTCGAGTTCATCCAAAGAGCTAAGATCTTCCTTGCTATTAACAACAATGACAATAGAATCGTACTCCCCAGGGAGTGCATCAAGAGCTATCTCAATTAGGTTACGAAGAGGAACATGATCCCCAATTAAGATAAATGATTCATTGATTTCACGAACACACGCCACAAACGACTCAATAGTGAAAGTACCTTTGGACAGACGATGCAATTCCGAGCGAAGCTGACGTGCTTTCGTCGTGAGTAGTGTGGCGAAGTAACGATGTACTTCCGTCCAAACCTGCCACGTGTGTGTGCAGTCAACGAGCTTTGGAAGTAGCGAATCAAAGATCGTGGAGAGAAGCCACGTGCAAATAAGAGCATCTTGTTGTTCCCAATCAAGATGTGCATCGTTCACCTCGCTAAGATTAGGACCAGAAGTCGAAGGAGAACGCTGAGGAATCACCGAAACCGTGACGAAGTGTTGAAGTTTGTGGCCACGAACAACACTGTCAATTTGTTGTTTCCATTGCTTGAAGTTCTTATCATCAAGCTTGACAGAGATAAGATGTGCGAGCTTAACGTGAAAAGAAGGAAATGCGTCGTCGTTGCGAAACGAAGACGCCATAGATCAAGGACACTGGATCAGAAAAATGAATGCTCTAGATAACAAGATAGAGTATCATAAGAGAGAAAAGGATAAAATAAAGTGTGTATTTCATATATTGATTGCTAACAATGAAAGAATACATAGGCTCTTATATAGAGCAGCTAGAATTATTACACATCAACATATAATTGACATTATTAACTTACACTATTATTATAGAATTTATATTATTACTATTGTTATTGATAAGGGATAACAATAAAAATATTATTAGTATGTTTATTGGACTTTGTTTGTATTTGAACATTTTAGTTAATGATCCACTAACATTATTATATATGTAATATTTTTAATACATTTTAGAATATCAATCAAAGGAAATGAAATTTATCTTTTATCTTTATTCTCTTAATTAGTTTTTGGGTAGTGAAATTGATGCGTGGCTTCTAATTAATAACTATTCATATAGATGGATGTGGTGGGGAATAGCTACATATATATGTTTTTCCAGCATAATTTGTGGAAAAAGATACAGAATCCATCAGTTGTGAACTTTGGATTTATTTGGTGAGGAAAAGTTAACCGTAAAAAAAGGTATTGGAGGATTAACACAGCCTAATGAAATGATGGCAACATAGAGAATCACGTGAGGGCAGACAAAAGATCTTGTTTTTCCAAAAAGGATTTGGCTTTTTAGCAAATGGGATTTTAAAACAAGGAGTTTGTTGGTAGTATTGGAAAAGCTTAAATGACATAAAGGGTTTCTTTTTGTGTGTAAGTAATGTTTTAAACCCCATATCAGTGATCGACTCGGTAAAGTTATTGGATCACTGGGTTACTGGTCGGACCAGTGAGTCACTGATTAGACCGCATTATTTTTGACCCGGTTTCTATAAAAAATATAATCATTACCTGAAATTTGTAACTATAATAATATAAAAAATTATAAATTCAAATAATTTAGAATAAACAAAAATATTAGTAACAATCAAAATAAGTGATAGAAACTTAATGTAGCAAATTATAAATTCAAAGAAGTGATAGAAACTTAACAATTCATAAGTTATAGTATTATAATAAGTCACAAAAATCCATACTCAACGATCCATAATTTTTTATGTCCATGAAGTCAAATTGTCATAATCTTGATATTCATATCCATCTTCAACTCATTGTCTTCTCCACCAACTTCATCTTCTCTGGTGTTGCTTTTTTCTTGATTCACAGTATCAACAATAGTATCTTGTGCATTACCCATATCTTCATCTTCATCCTCATCTAAATCTATTTGATCTATAACAATATTTTAAAAAATAATTAACAAAAAAAATTTAAAGATGGTAAATATGAGACATTAAATTGATTCACAACCACAAACTATATTATGCTCATATTAGAACATACCAATATCACTTGAAATTGGTTGGATGGTCATATTTGCAAGGTCATTCCGCAATGCTTCCAACTCTTCATTGGTTAAGAGAGGTGGTGAATCCTCTAATACTCAACTAGAATGGTCAACAATTGTTTCAATATTGATAGGATCATAACTCCCATTTCTTATTTTCCTAAGCACACATGAATTAAATCTAAGTATATGTATTTAAATATAAAAATATAATGATCAGAGAAAAATAACCATAATAATACCTATTTTGAAGTCTCAAGTTGTAACGAACAAACACTAAATCATTAAGCTTTTGGTGCTCCAATCTATTTCTTTTTTTGGAATGAATATGCTCAAATATACTCCAATTGCGTTCACAACCCGAAGCACTACAAGTTTGGCTTAAAATACGAATAACTAACCTTTGCAAAGTTGATGTACAAGTGTCATAAGTTTCCCGCCATTGATTTGTTTATACTATGTGATTAAATAAATTTATAAGCATATTGAAATATAAAATAAAATATATATCAAGAGTTAGAAGTTATGAAATTATCTGCCCTCACAATACATCGTTCATCCACAACTGATTTTCTTCCAAAATCTAATTCACCGTCTTTGAATATTCTCATCTGTTAACTTCAATCGAAGTTCAAAATTTCCATTAACATGCTTTTCAATGACATCTAAAAGTCCTGATGTTGTGGATGCATGTTTTTCAAACTCTACATCATTATATCTACAAGCTGGATTCAACCAATAACCGACAACATGAAGATTTTTGCGGAGCTGTGAATCCCAACGTTTATCTAAGATTTTCAAGTAAGGATCCACTTTCTTCTTATTTATTTGAAACCTCCTCACCATCTCCTCTCTAGCTTTGACTATAGAATTATATAGAATGCCCATAGCAGGTTTATCTTCACTATCAACAATACGCAACACACACACAAGTGGTTCAGTGAGTTTAACTACATCAACACATTTACTCCAAAATCCATAATCTAAAACTTGACCCACAAACTGTTTTGCCTTTGCTTCTTTGGCATATGCTGAGCTTGTCCATTCTTTAGATGTTACCATGGCTCTTAGTGAGTTTTTGTGAGACAAAATACTTTGCAAAACAATGAAATTAGTGGCAAACCGAGTTGGAGCAAGACGAAGGATTTCTCTTCCACCTGTTTGCTTTCTCATTAAATACAATGCATAACAATGGTTATAAATATATTTGGTAACATTAGAAGCATGTGATACTGCCTCACTTCCTCTAATTTTCTCATGTCTTGCAACATCAAGTTAATGCAATGTGCCGCACAAGGAGACCAAAATAAAGTAGGAAACTCATTTTCTAATAACCTTCCAGCAACAACATAATTTGCAGTATTATCTGTCACTATGTGAACTACATTTTCAGGCCCAACAAATAAAACCACCTCTCTAAAAAGCTTATACAACATATCTGCAGTTTTTGAAGCATGAGAAGCATCAACAGATTTTAGAAAAATAGTACCTTTGGGACAATAAACTAGAAAGTTTATAAGAGTTTTTCTTTTTCAATCAGTCGATCCATCGGTCATTAGAGTACAACCAGTTTTCTTCTAAATCTCACGATACTCCTCTATCAATTTGTTCACATCTTCAACCCATTTATTTAACAAATAGCCACAAAGACTATGCATAGTTGGAACTTTATACCCCGGACTCATGCTTCAAAGTGCATCAGCCATAGATTGAAAATACGCAGAATTAGCTGCATTGAATGGCACAAAAGAATCAATGAACCATCTTGCAATAGCTAGATCACACTTCTCCACCAATTCCTTACTTTGTAACACACTTTTTAAAGAAGGTTGAGCTCCAGGAGTTGTTCTAGGCATAAAATAATTACCAATACGACTAGTATTCTTTCTCTTTTGAGACACAATCACCGAATTTGATCTTGATTGTTCTACATCCATTTCTACTACACCACCCTCTTGAGTAGTAAGATCAACATCCAAATTTTGTGCTTGAGTCTTTCTTCTCTTATTTGCACCTTCATCAAGATTTTGTTTCATTTGATATTGAACATCTGAAGGCACCTTTTTACATGTTTCAACTTGACCTTTTATTTCAGCCAAATGGAATTTGAACCTATTAATCCCCCCTCCTCTAATAATTTTATCACAGTAAATACACAAATTAACAAGTTTTCCTTTCTCTTCAATTTGTTTACAATGACCCCAAGCTGTATCAGTTTTTCCCCAACTGCTCTGGAGTTGGGTTGGATTTTGAGATGTAACTTCTTCCGAAGTTATTACTTCAGCGGGTGATGCCATATCTAATATCAATCAAAATTTAAAAATACAAAACTATATTACAAAAATATTAACAAAGCACAATTCTAAAATAAAATTATTGAATTTATAAAAACATTATAAGAAACATTAAATATGTAGCATATATAAATCCAAAATATATGAATATGTTGTTGTATATTACATATAGGCTACCAAGCATCGTTACTGTGCATCACCATATATAATAAAAAAAAATAGAAACTTTGCTTTTCAGCCTTTGCTATATATTTTAGATTAATAAAATCCTGAAATTTTTCTTTGTTATATAATTTAAATTAATAAAAAATAGAAAACTTTGTCTTACTATATAATTTAGATTACATAGTTTTAAACCCAATTTCTATCTCCATAATATATACAACGACTATTATAGTAATATATATCTATCCCAATTTCTATCTCCAATATACAACAACTTCATTACCAGTCTATAATAAGTTAATTCATAAAAGTATAAAATTGCTTCATTCATACAAATTCTATCTTAATTTGTTAAACTAAAAGACCCAATTTTATAGAAAATGATCAAATTTAATCATTTATTTTCTATATCAATTAATCAACAAAATGAAACAATAATATTCATATTGAAAAACATCAATGCAAATTAGACCAAGTAAAAAAGAAATAACCTGTTTTTGATATTTTGATGAAATTTTTGACGACAAACAAGGAATATCAAATAACAGCAGCAACAACAAGTGAGAGTTTTTGTTGGTAGAGAAAATTGAGAATATGACTTCAATTAGAAAAAGAAAAGACAAAATAAAAAATAAAACCTTTCAAATGCCTAGTGTGATACGGTGAGAGAACTGACTTGAAGTTTTGCGTTTGTGTTTGCAAATGTTTCGATTTAGCAAGAGTCGCCACCGACTTTTTATTTTATCCTAAGGAAAGGTCAAAAAGCACAGGAAAGACCTTTGAGATGTTTTCTTGGGTTCGGGGAGTAGATTATAGAAAGGGAAGGTATTAACACCCTTTCTATCCATGGTTATCCATGGGCTCTTAGTTACTTGTTTAGATCACTTGCTTTACATTTTGAAATGGTGCTCTTCAATTGTTTGAAATGGTGCTATGTGTGTGATTTTGAAAGATGTTTTGAAAAGAGGCCATCGTTGTGGCAACCTTTGTAATGATTCTTGTTTGAATGTATACAAAGGTGTTTTTGTCTTTTGAAAAGTTTTCAATGTTTGAAAGTAGGGTTTTGAAATTGTGCGATGAAGTGTGTTTTGAAAATAGGAATGATGTTTTTTTGCAAGCTTTTGATCAAGTAACTAAGAGTTTTCTACCCTATTTTACTCAAAGATCTTCTTTATGTTTTTAACCCTTTTAACAGTGTTGCTTCACCATTGTATTTGGTGAACAAACTTGTGTTAGGATGTTAAACGGGACAGACACGGGTCATCGTATAGACCATGATAGCAATAACGTCAAGTATTTTTGGCAATTTTCTTGAGGGACTTGATCATTTTTTGTTTAGCCAACTCAGATAGCGTCATCGAGGGACTATGATCTTTTGTTTTGTTTTTGTTTTGCCAAAGTACTCAACATGCATACCATGACCCATTTTTGAAGGCAACAAGTGGATTATAACCCTAGGGGTGTAAGTGTGCACTGTGTTTGTTTTTCATGCATTTTTGTCTTTGATTAGGTCAAACTATTTGTTGGTTTTGATTTTTGCATACAAACCCTAATTCAAATCATGACATAATTGAAAGCATTTAAATGCGTAAAAATAAATCTAAGCTATTACAACTTTGATATAGGGAGGGAGGTACAATTTTGAATAGGGGGGTATTTGACAAGAAATATAAAACCCTAATTACTATTACATCCAAATTGAATTCTTTGTGCAAATAAAATAAATGGACAATATTTAATTAAACAAGATGAGTAAATATTAAATAAAATGTATTATGTGAAAAAAAGAGTTTTTATTTATTCATGTATACAAAAGTATTTTTTTAATATAAAAAAGTATAAAGAAATAAATAAAAGATTTATTTTTTTTAGGGTAAAAACCCTAATTCCTTAAGAAAATAAATATGATGTATTTTTTATGTACAAAAAAATATTAATATTTGTAAAAATGTAATATATCCAAAAAAAGGGTATTTTTTTAGTATAAATAACAAATAAAAATATAAATATAATATTTTTGTGTTTTATTTCTAAGTATTTAATAAAACAAAAGTATATATATATATATATATATATATATATATATATATATATATATATATATATATATATATATATATATATATATATATATATATATATATATATATATATATATATATATATATATATATATATATATATATATATATATATATATATATATATATATATATATATATATATATATATATATATATATATATTAAATATGTTAAGTATGTAAAAAAATAAAATAAAATATTTACAAAAATACAATATATTCAAGAAAATATTTTTGGTGTAAATAAAAAATAGAAATGAAAATAAGAGTAATATTTGCATTATTTTCAAGTTTAAACAAAATAATATATGTATTTAAATTGTTGTTTATATTAGAAAAAAAATCAAAATAAAATATCTAATAAATGAAAAAATTGTGAAAATATTTTTAGAGTATTTTTTATATTTGAAAATAAAATATCAAAGTCAGAAAAGAAATTAAAATGCAAAAATAATGAAAATACAAAGAAATGGGCCAGGGGGTGCTGAAAGTAGCTGGGAGGTGTTGGAAGCAAGAAGGCCAGGCCCAACCCAGAGTTCATCTTTAACCTCCAGAAATTTGAAAAACGCCCGTATGCCTGTACAAACTTGTATCTCCTATATTTGTGATCTTTTGACAAAACTCAAAACATGAAACTTGTAGAGCATCAAATCACAAATCTAACCATATAAAAAACTTAATCTAACTCTCAAAGACCAGAGAGAATTTCTCTGGACCTAATTTCTAACCTAGTTTTTCAGAAAGTTCATGGATGAAATTCTCCTAGCACGATTAATATAAATGAAAACTGAGCATATGTATGGTTTCAGGGCAATGAGTACAACATCTTTCATTCACAAACCTAAGGCTAAATGTTCCTAAATAGAGAGATAGAAGTTCATGAAATACCTGTTTCAGTTGAGTTCGAGTTGGCTAATACAACAACTTTCAATGGGGCCTGAAGTTCTTTTGAGCTTGCTTGATGTCCCCTGAACCTTTCCCAATGCTTAGTTTATTTTGAAGTGGCCTGAATCGTGCTACAGAACTCAACCTGCAAAGATTCCAAACAAAAATGGTGATGTGTGTAAATGGAGTTACAACAACTTGTGAATGGTCTGGACAACTTAAGTGTATTGTTTAGAATGTGTTTGAAGTAATCTGGGACAAAATGCACGAGGGGATTTGATTGTGGCTTATGATTTGCAGAACTTGCCCTGTTTTGGGCAGAAATGAAGATTTTTTGCACAAGGGGGTTTTAGAGGTCAAAGACTTGTGTTTCTGGCTTACAAGGATATGAGAAACTTGTTTGAAAACTTTTCTTTTGTTCAAAATATCAGATGTGTGAGTTCTGAGTTTTTGGCCATTTGACTTGTTTTGAAAGCAAAGATGTGAAGTGACCAAGCTATGGCCTGTCCAGGCTAGTTACAAGCATTCTCAAGTTGGTGTACTATGCCTGAGATTAGGGAACTTTTTTGCTGCAAGGAAAAAAAGTCCAAGGCTCAAGAAAATGCAATTTGACATAAAGTTGCCTTTATGAAAATGGAAGTGTGACCTTTATGCTCAAAATGGAAATGTTCATTGTACAATGCTCTCTTGATCAGAACAATGCCAATGTCCAATGTATTTGCATTCAATTTTTAAGTGTAAGTTGGTTTAGAGACCTGTAATTGTGTACTAAGCTAGTTCGGTCAGATTTGGCAAGTGGTATGAACATGTATTGGCCATGGTTACAAAGTGAGTTTTTGCCAACTTCAAGCATTCGATTCTCCCTAACCACAAAGGTGTTTGAGGAGTTCTTGGACAATTTGGAAAGCTTGAAACATGTAATATAATCCATCTTTGAAATGAAACTTAATACTCCAAGTGGAACTATGTGAAAAATGGCCAAGAAGATGGGTCAAAATCCTGCCTAAACTAGGGCAAAATTTCTCTAAGTTAAAAGTTTTAGGTACCCTTGTTCCAAAAATCATAACTTGAGATCCAAGCTTCTTTTGAGAAAACTTTGTGAATTAAAGTTATAGACTTGGTGATGAAATACAACTTTCATGTTTTAAGTTTTGTTTGAATCCATTTGCATCTTGGTGAAAATGTGGGACAAAGTTAGAAAAAATTAAGAAAATTTCATAACTTAGAAAATTTCTAAGTTATGAAAATTTTCCATTTTAAACCCTAATTTGCAATTTTGGGTTTCATGATGAACAAGTTTCATAATTTGACATGTCTTGATGAAAAATGACCCTTGGCACTTGATTTTGACCAAAAAGTCAAAGTTTGACTTTTCAGTGTACAGTCAAATTTTGATCAGTTGACTGAAAAATTCATCTGCCAATCCTATGCATTTGAGATCTTTTGAACTTGTTGAATGGGTCAAGACAATGTAATTGAGTCCTTGAGTCCATGGTTGAGCTTGATTTTCCATTGGTTAGGTCAAACAGTTAAAAATTGCCTTTGTGCAGTCAAAACCCTAGAAATGACCATTTTGCCCTTTTGGTGATCTGATCAAATTTCTTGTGGAATTGTGATCCAAAATTGATCAAATGGTTCACATGAGTTCATAATGTTGATGTGGGTCAAAATTCATGAGGTTTGACTGTCAATTGGCCACAGTTGACTTTTTCTCCAATACAGCTGATTTCTAAGTCAACTGTCCCATTGACTCGGCAAAAAATTTGATTCAAGGCTTGAAACTTGGTACAGGAAAACTTATGAGTCAAACATGAAGTATGAAAGTCACTTTGGTCATTGAAGGTCCAAAAATCCCTGTGCAAACTCAAACCCTAATTTAGGTCAACAGTGCAAGGAGGTGTCTTGAGCAGAGCAAACCCTAGCTTGATCTTGAGTTCCAAGAGCCTTGTGATGAGAAATGTTGATAAAATGAGAGGGAAAATTTTGGGGTACAACAGTTGCCCCTGTTCAATCTTCTTGAACCTGGAGAGTTAGATTGGAAAGCTTGCCTTTCGTGACTCAAAGGTAAAAGAGGATTGGACACTAGAGTGCCCGTAAATTTGCACTCGTCGATTTGTAACGAAGGGAATGGGCTTAAAGATGCCATTTAGAGATGGTAGAATCTTGCTGGAGATGGGCTTAAAGATGCCATCCAAGACTTGTTTGTTGAAAATCAGTAGAATGATCATCAGAATGGTATCCGTATTTGGAACGTATCTGAGTTGTATCTGGAGATTGGGTTTGTATAGGCAAGGGAATGGCGTCTGTGTCTAGAGCGTATCCGAGATGTAACTGTATTTGATTCTTGAATGAAAATTAGAATGACTGCCGTGTTTGGAGTGTATCTGTATTCTGAATGGGTAACAGAGAAACATCTGTATATGGAGCAACTGTGTGCTGGGAATAAGTTCTGAGTGAGTGACAAAATGGCAACCGTGTCTGGAGCGTATTTGGACTGTATCCGAAGTTGAGATCTGTATGAGTAGCAGAATGACTTCCGTGTCTGGAGCGTATCTGAGACTGTAACGGGGATCTGAATGAGTGACATAATGACTTCCGTGGCGACTGCACTGGGAGAATCAAGCTTCTGGTGTAAGGGCCAGAATGACATTCGTGTTTGGAGCGTATCTGAACCTGAAGTTGAGAATTGAATCTGAATGAGAGATAAAATGACCACCGTGTCTGGAGCGTATCTAGTCTGTATGCGATTGCTGAAGTCTGAATGAGTAGTAGAATGACCTCCGTGTCTGGGGTGTATCCGTATTGTATCTGAATGATTGTTAACGATAGCCTTTTAATCTTATCCTGAAAAGGGTAAAATGTTAGCTAAAACGCAAAGTTATGTTGTATGATATGTATGATGCAATGAACTGCGTTTCATCAATGTTTATGATTTATGATATATGAATGTAATGGATGTGCATGTAAGCTGAGTAGCTGTCTTGCGGGAGAAAAATAAATCCTTGATAACCAGAGGTAATGAAATCTTTGACTGCTTCCAGAGGAAGTAAATTCCTGACCGATGCCGAGGATTCAAAAATCTTTGATTGTTGAAGATGAGAAATCCTTGCTGACTGCTTAGGGATTAAAGATCTTTGATTGTTGAGAACGAGAAATCCCGGTACTTTCCTGGGAAATAAGGAAAACTCTGAAAATCTCTATTGGGGAGTTGAAACCTGGGAGGCTTCTGCTGAGGAAATGAGACCAATAATCTTCGATCTGCTGGAAAGTAACTCTGTGGGGAGAATGTTTACTCGGCCGGTGGAATCAAGAGCTTGGGTTGTACGCCAATTTACTGGGGAAGCCAAGAAATTAACCGTTATCTACTTGATTCTCATACTTTTAAGATAACCTACTGGGGAAATAGGTTTAGAATATTCTGGTTCCGCTGGGGATATGTATTTCAGGGTTTTCGGGCTCCATTGGGGATCTTGAAATTTAACTCCGCTGGGGACACATACTCTATGGCTTTAGCTTTGTTGAGGATCTGAATGATGTACTGTAGGGGATTTCCTTCTGGAATAGCACAACGATATCTTCCTACACATTCAATCCACCAGTAATTATCCTTTCTCAATTTCGTTTTATTTGTAAGCAGTGATTATATTCAAATGAATATGCCTGTTTAACAAATCTTTGGACGTTTTCAAATAAAACATAAGTGTAAAAAGAAAGAAAGGCAAGCAAATTTATACACTTTGAACTATCTTTGTATTAACTTTTGTAAGTATCTTTGTACAAAGGAGACAGACATCCTAGTAAGAGAATGTTGTCGTAAAAAATTGAAAAAATTTATACAAAAAGAAAGATGGCTATGTGTAACAATTTCATGGGATTCCCATTATGCTATAGCCTTCACAACTCTGAGTATCTTGTCCCTTCGCTGCTTCGTCCGCCGATGATTGGATTGATCAGAAGCTTGGAGCTTGTCGGTGAAGAGATTGTTCTTAAAGTGATCCGACGAGATATAGTCATACGCTTTAATTCCCTAAATTTTGCCTAGACCGCCCTTTCAGGTTTTCGATCCACCGGGAAACCCTTTTTTGCCCAAGTCGCCCTTTCGGGTTTTCAACTTGCCGGGTGTACAATTTTTTTTATTTTATCCCTAATTTTTGCCTGAACCGCCCTTTCGGGTTTTCGATTCACCAGGGTGCCCATTTTTGCCCAAGTCGCCCTTTCGGGTTTTCAACTTATCGGGTTACTTTATGCGTAATATCTTTTGACTATGTCTGCATTCGCAGGGTGCGGCAAGTCGTCGCCGTCCATGGTGGTCAGAATCATTTCCCCACCAGAAAAGATGCTCTTGATCACGAATGGTCCTTCGTAAGTAGGAGTCCACTTGCCCCTGGGATCACTTTGCGGTAAGATGATCCGCTTGATTACAAGATCTCTGACTTGATATACCTGGAATCTGACTTTCTTGTTGAAAGCCTTAATCATTTGTTTGTGATACGTCTGTCCGTGAAAAACAGCAGTAAGTCGCTTCTCGTCGATCAAATTAAGTTGATCAAGCCGGGTCTGAATCCAATCGTCTTCACTCAAACCGGCATCCTTCATAATCCTCAAGGAAGGAATCTGAACTTCCATAGGTAGAACAACTTCCATTCCATATACCAAAGAAAATGGAGTTGCCCCTGTTGAAGTACGTGCCGTGGTACGATATCCATGCAGAGCAAACGGTAACATCTCATGCCAGTCCTTGTAGGTGACTGTCATCTTTTGAATGATCTTCTTGATATTTTTGTTCGCGGCTTCAACAACACCGTTCATCTTCGGCCGGTAGGGAGATGAATTGTGATGATAAATCTTGAACTGTTCGCATAGAGCGGTGATCATAGTGTTGTTCAAATTTGTACCATTATCCATGATAATCCTGTCAGGGATACCATACCGGCATATGAGGTTCTGCTTGATGAAGCGGGCAACCACATTCTTTGTAACTGAGGCGTAGGAAGCTGCTTCGACCCACTTGGTAAAATAATCAATAGCGACCAAGATGAAGCGATGTCCATTGGATGCCGTAGGCTTGATCTCTCCAATCATGTCAATGCCCCACATTGCGAATGGCCAAGGAGCTGTCAGAACGTTGAGAGGAACAAGAGTAATATGTACCTTGTCGGTATAGACTTGGCATTTGTGGCAGGTACGGGAATGTTGATTACAATCAGCTTCCATGGTAGACCAGTAGTAGCCTGCCCTTAGAATCTTCTTAGCCATCGTATGTTCGCTCAAGTGGGTGCCAAATGTGCCACTATGTATTTCGGTCATGATCAACTCTGCTTCAACCTTGTCCACACAACGAAGTAGAACACAATCATGGCTGCGCTTATAAAGGATTCCATTACTTAGGAAGAACTTGGCAGCAAATCTCCTTAAGAACTTTTTATCATTGACTGAAGCTCCTTCAGGATATTCTCTAGTCTTGAGATACCTTTTGATTTCATGAAACCAGGGTTGTTCCACTACTTCTTCGGTATTAATCTCATGACAGTGCGCAGGTTCGTCCATTCGTTCAATGGTGATTTGGGGAGCCTCGTTATCCCAGTTGAGTTTAAATATGGAAGACATTGTAGCCAGAGCATCGGCTAACTGGTTTTCTTTTTGCGGGAAATGCTCGAAGGTAATCTGCTCGAAATGAGGCAACAATGTCAAGACATGTTCTTTGTATGGGATAAGATTAGGATGTTTGGTGTCCCGCACTCCTTTGACTTGACTGATAACCAAAGCCGAGTCCCCAAATATGACCAAAGATTTGATTCCCAAGTCTATAACAGCCTTGAGACCAAAGATGCAAGCTTCATATTCAGCCATGTTGTTGGTACAGCTGAAGCAAAGTCGGGGAGTGAAGGGTGTATGGCAACCTTCCGGAGAAATGAGTACCACACCGATACCGTTGCCAAGTGCATTTGAAGCACCATCAAAGTACAGGGTCCATCGGGATCCTTGTTCAGGTCCGTCATACGGTCCGTTATCTTCAATGTTGTCCAATGTCATGATGTCCTCGTCAGGGAAGTCGAATCTCATAGATTGGTAATCTTCGACTGCTTGATGAGCTAGATGGTCAGCTAGTACACTCCCCTTTATAGCTTTTTGGGTAGTATACTGGATATCATACTCAGTTAGGATCATCTTCCATCTAGCGATTCTTCCAGATAAAGCAGGCTTCTCGAAGATATACTTGATCGGATCCATTTTGGAAATCAGCAAAGTGGTATGAGTCAACATATACTGCCTTAGCCGGCGAGCAGCCCATACCAAAGCGCAACAAGTTTTCTAGAGCAGTGAGTAGCGAGTCTCACAGTCGTTAAACTTTTTGCTAAGGTAATAAATGGCATGCTCTTTTCGGCCAGACTCGTCATGTTGGCCCAGTACGCACCCCATTGAGTTATCCAAAACAGTCAAATACATGATTAACGGTCTTCCTTCGACGGGTGGCATCAAAATAGGAGGTTCTAGTAAATACTCCTTAATCTTATCAAAAGCAACTTGACAATCATCGTTCCATTCAACTACCTGATCTTTCTTCAACAGTTTGAAAATTGGCTCACAGGTAGATGTCAGGTGAGAGATGAACCTCGCGATATAGTTTAAGCGTCCCAAGAATCCTCTAACCTCCTTTTCAGTGCGGGGGGCAGGCATTTCTTGTATAGCCTTTACTTTAGCTGGATCAACCTCAATGCCTTTGTTGCTGACAATAAATCCCAAAAGTTTACCAGACCTAACTCCAAAAGTGCACTTGCTTGGGTTCAGTCTGAGCTTATACTCCTTCAACCTGGCAAACAACTTTTGCAAATGATCAAGGTGTTCTTCTTCTGTCTGTGACCGAGCTATCATGTCGTCTACGTAAACTTCGATCTCATGATGTATCATATCATGAAATAAAGCTACCATGGCGCGTTGATAGGTTGGCCCTACATTCTTCAGTCCGAATGGCATCACTTTGTAGCAGAAAGTACCATATTGCGTGACAAAAGTAGTTTTCTCCATGTCCTAGGGGGCCATTTTGATCTGGTTGTATCCCGAGAATCCATCCATGAAGGAAAATACTTTGTGTTGAGCTGTGTTGTCAACCAAGATGTCGATATGTGGCAGTGGAAAATCATCCTTAGGGCTAGCCCTGTTTAAATCCCGATAGTCCATACACATTCTAACTTTGCCGTCCTTCTTAGGCACGGGCAAAATGTTAGCAATCCATTGTGGATAGGAAGTAACAGCCAGAAAGCCAGCGTTGAATTGCTTCATTACCTCAGCTTTGATCTTCTCAGACATGTCGGGCCTCATTCGGCGAACCTTTTACTTGATCGGTGGACAGTCTTCTCTTGTAGGGAGACGGTGAACCACGATATCTGTGTCCAATCCCGGCATGTCTTCATAGGACCAGGCAAAGATCTCAACATATTCGTTCAACAACTGCACTAAACGCTCTTTGACACTTGGTTCCAGGTCGACACCCACTTTTACCTCTTTCTTGTCTTCCTCTGTTCCCAAGTTGATAGTTTCTAGCAAATCTTCGTGAGGCAGAATAACCCTCTCTTCTTATTGCAAAAGCCTGGCTAACTCTCCCGGCACTTCACAGTCTTCGTCAACTTCGTACTCAGCATGATTGACCAAACCTTTAGATTTACCGAAGGCTAAAGTAGAATAGTTACCCAGGGAGTCCGGAATGGATGGGTACCTGCATTTTGTGAGTGTGGGTGTGTGTAAGGGATAACCATCCTCAAACAAAACAAAATGCAAAAGGAAAGAAAATGAACACAACAGTTTATAGATGAAAACGTCCAATGATTCATTAAAACATGGCATATGATAATGAAGAAAATCAAGCCCTTACAAATGGACCTATATGCCCCGACAAGGCATAAGGTGAGAATAGTGTACGAATTGTTTAGTTATTACAGACCAAAATAAGAAATTGTTAAAAGATAAATTTACTTGTTGATGAAGGTGATGGGAATAAAATCCTTTGCTTCCCAGTTGCTTAAACCCCCTTTGACGGTTGGAAAGATCCAATCTTCAAAGTTGTCCTCCTCATCATCATCTTCGACAACATTAATTTCATGGTGAGTGATTTTGACGGGTGGTCCTCCAGCCTTGGAGCGACGCATAGCTTTCCGGCCTGCAGCAGTAAACCCTAATCCAAACTTGTCTGTCTTATAGGGAAAATCAGGCAGTTTCCCCCACACTGTGCTCTTTCCCTCTTTGATTACAGCCTCTGCGTCCTTGAGAGATGCCATCCTAGATACATGCTTGGGAATGATAGGCACCTCAACCATTGTCTTCGCAACTGCGACCTCAGGAGAAACTTCCTCGAAATGTTGGAAAGGCATTTCGATGAATTCGCCATCCAACTCCACATAGAGGAAGGAGTTGAGGTGACTTATCATGTACTCTTCCTCACCGTGCACCATTATAATCTTACCCTTAACATGATATTTTAGCATTTGGTGCAAAGAGGAGGTAACCGCCCCAGCATAATGGATCCACGGTCTTCCCAACAAACACGAATATGAAGGACGGATGTCCATCACATAAAAGGTGGAGTTGAAAACTTCTGTGCCCACTTTGATAGGAATGTCAACCTCTCAGTGAACCATTCTTTTGGACCCATCAAAGGCCCTAACAACGATGTTACTGGGTTTGAGGGTCAATCCTTCGCAGTCCAAACGGTCTAATGCTTTCTTCGGCAGCACATTCAAGGAAGAACCAGTATCAACTAAGACATGGGCGAGGGTGGTTCCCCTGCATTCAACTGAGACATGTAGCGCGTCGTTGTGTTTCCTTCCCTTGGGAGTCAAATCAGCATCGGAAAAACCAAGACCATTATCAGCAGTAAGGCTGGCCACACACTCCTGAAACTGGTCAGCCGAAGTTTCTTGGGGCACGTGTGTTGCCTTTAAAAATTTGATTAAGGCCTTAGCATGGGCCTCAGAGCAGAGTAGAAGAGCTAACATGGAGATTTTGGAAGGGGTCTTCCCTAGCTGTTCCAAGACGTTGTAGTCGCTCCTTCTGATTATCTTCAAGATCTCTTCCATTTCTTTTTGGGTGGTTACAGGGATAACCACAGTATGAGCCTTCATCCTGACAGGCGCTTCTAGTATCCCCTTACCCTTATCGGTAGTATCAACAGATGGTCTTACTTCAGGAGTATCTAATTCTTCAATTATCGGGCCTTGCACAGATGGCTTAATAGGCACAGAAGCTTTCGAGGGTCCGAAGATTGCTCGAGGGGGAGCAATCTCCGGAGAAAAAATCTGGCCGCTGCGAGTTATCTTGCTTGTTCCCGCAATGTTCCTTATATCAGGGGTTTCCTCTTCAGGATTCTCTTGGACTGCTTTAATCTGTTTGATACCATGATAGAAGATTTCTCCTCCGTAGTTCCATGGTATCGTCTTGCTAGATTGATACGGGACAAGCCCCGGCATGGTGATTTTTAATGGTACAAACTCAGGATCAGGTGTAATCTTGACAGGCCTTTTGCAAGCCTTGGGAAGATTGTCGGGGATGGTTATTATTGCAATGTCGTTGGTTGAAGTAGCAAAAGTAGCAGGGGTAACAGGAGTGAAGGTATCAACAGGGGTCTTTTGGAAGAGTATCTCTTGGGTATCCATCAGGCATTGGATGCCTGATTTCAACATTGGGCAGTCAGCTCGTATGTTTAAACTAAAGTAATAGTCCTTTCCACAAACTGGGAATATCCCGGCTCTCATCAAATTCACTTTAATCACTGGTAAGGGAGTCAAAAGGTCAGCAACATTGGTAACATGAAGGTCTTCTATAACGGCATGAACATTATGACCGTGCTTGGGCATCAGAGCAGATATCATGTTGGGCTTCTCAGGAGCATCAAACTCTACCTCCTTAGCGTCTATTAGGTCTTGGATTTTGTTCTTAAGCGCCCAACAATTATTGGTATCATGCCCTACGCTGTCAGAGTGGTAAGCACACTTTGCATTGGAGTGGTAATATGGAGAGGAGGTATTAGGGTTCTTTGGTGCTTCCTTCAAATTGGTAAGATTTAGCTTTAGCAAATGAGGGAGTACTTGAGCTAGCATCATGTTGATTCGGGTGAACTGCTATTGTGGCCTTTCTACCCGTTGTTGATTAGATCTTGGCTGATTGCTGTGAGTTTGATCATTTGAAGAGTTTTGAATCATCACAGCCCCTACAGTTGGTCGGCGCTCTGGTCTTCCTTTACTTTTCTGAGAATAAACGGAAGAAGCTTCCTTCTTAGTTGGAAAGGTCTTTTTAACAGCAGCAGATGCGGAGGTATCTTTCTGGATCTTACCACTTTTAATGTCGACCTCAACCCTTTCGCCGGTCAAGATTAGTTCGGTGAATCCCGCGGAGGAACTCCCAATTAAATGATTGAAGAAAGGGCCAGACAGGGTCCCTAGAAACATGTCAAACAACTCTCTATCCGACAACGGTGGCTGCACCCTTCCAGCCAGATCACACCACTTCTGGGCATACTCTTTAAATCCTTCATTAGAAGCCATACCCCTACTTTGTAGCTGAGTACGAGTGGGCGCTAAATCAGCATTGTATTGGTACTGTCGATAGAACACAACAACTAAATCTTCCCAGTTGTGGACCTCGGACCTCTCAAGTTGATAGAACCAGTCCAATTGTGTGCCTGACAAACTGTCTTGAAAAAAGTGTACCCAAAGGTCTTTATCAGATGAGTGGGGTTGGATCTTTCTGACATAGGATCTCAGATGCATCTTTGGGTAGAACATACCGTCATACTTAGCAAATGTTGGTACTTTGAACTTGGGAGGAATGACGATCCTAGCGATCAACCCTAGTTCTTTGAAATCTAGACCAGGTACCCTTTGCAACTCCATGGCTGCCAATCGATCCTCAAGATTTTTATATTTATCATCTGTCGGGGGATATTGCTGTTCGGAGTAGTCTTCGTCTTCTTCCTCTTCCTCTTCCTCCTCTTTAACTTCAGATTCAGAAGGTCCCACAGCTCCTTTTCCTTTACCATCCCCTTCATCAGACGTTGAGGGGAACTCGAGAAATTTTCTAGCATTGCTTTCAAACCTTCTTCCAAAAGTGGCTACTCCGGGTCTTTTCTTCTTTTTCTTTTTATTTTTCTTCAACCATGCTTTAAGGTCCTCTTGACCCTTTGCTAAGGTCATGAGGAGTTGCTGGAATTGAGAATTCTGTGCTTGCAGATCCTTAACCGTCTGCTCCAAATCCATCTTGCTGAAATAAACAGCAGAAAGATAAGGAAACCTGGTGTGAAGACCTGTTTATGCATATGATGAATGATGCATTATTCATGTAATGCATTCAAGGATTCAGAAATTAAAATTTATTGCAAACAAAAGAACACACGTCATATTAAGAAGAAATTTGTTAGTACATAAGTGCCCCATGGGCAAAATATTACAAAATTCTTAATGTAAAAATACATTGCGCATCCTCTTTGGTGCGATGTAAGTGTTGAGAGTTTCCTCCTCATGAAGTCGGCGGGTAAGCTCCAAAACCTTCTTCTCACTGGCATAGAAGGTGGCTTCAAAATTATTTCGTTCTTCCTTGAGTTGGATCCAACTCCTTTGTAATTCTTCCCATGATGTTGGCATGTCAGGATGTAGGAGGGTGTATGGAACCTCTCCTTCCATCACAGGCTCTTTGATCACGGGGAGAATGTGAGGATATGGCATCATAAGATTCTGGGCGCGTGTTCGTACCCACTTGAGATAAGGCTCAAGGGGGATGAAATTCTTGTGCCCCAGTGTCTTACTATCCACTTTGTTGGGCATCCTCCAAGCTCTGATGAACCTTTGTCGAAGTCCTTGCGCATCGTTGTCGAAGTCAAAAACTAGGTCAGGAATCAGCATGTCATGAGGGCTATCCCTCCGAGCATATCCAAACTGTCTTAGAGCTAAACAGGGGTTATAGGTAATGCCTCCCCTAATGCCAAGTAGTGGGACATTAGGAAATTCCCCAACAATGATCAATGATGATGACATTTTCTCTAGACCGAGAACACCAATGTACATCAGAATGTGTGAGGGTTATCAATCGTTGTGACCACCTTAAACCCTGCTCATTCTTCAAAACTGATTGCGGAAGGTGAGCAATAAACCACCTTGCTAGGAGAGGAGTACATCACATGAGAATACCTCTTTTCCTCATTGTTCGTGTGTAAAATGAGTGCAGAATGTCCCCAAGCAATGTAGGTACAAGATTCCGGGATATGAAAATCTTGACAGCATTCACATCTATAAGCTGATCATGGTTTGGGAACAAGACCAACCCATAGATGAGGAGTGCCACAATCTCTTCAAAGGCTTGTAGATCTAGAGAATTCCAGCAGTCTTGTGCCTTCTCAAACAGAAACTTTGCCAAGAATCCCTTGACACCACTTCTGGTTTCCCAATGTACTTTGATGTCAGATGGTTGTAAGTGTAATGCTTGGACAACATCTTCAGGCTTTGGTTCTTTTTTCGTACCGTTGTAGGGTAGTTGATGAAGAATAGGAATTCTCAGGAGTTGAGAAAATTCCTCTAAAGTGGGTACTAGTTGGTAATCAGGAAATGTGAAACAGTGGTGTAAGGGATCAAAGAACTGGAAGAGAATTTTCACCATGTCTTCTTCAATGTTGGAGTTGACCAAGTTGAGAAGCCTACCATGTCTTTCACTGAAGAGAGAATTCTCTGGAATTCTGGAAGTAAGCTCCTTGAGTTGAGGAGGGATTCTCACAAGGTTGACTTGAATTGTTTTCCTGCGAAGAGATTCCATGACCTACAAAACAAGAACAAAGATGAAGATCCAAACCCTTGAAATGGTTAGTGGATGCATATGATGCTTTATGATGTTCATGATGTATGCACAAGCAAATGTATAAACAAGTCACACAAAACCCTAGTTTCAGGCTTGCATGAGGTTTCATAGGTAAATACCCTCTTGAGTTTAGTTGGCTCAAACCTGTCCTATGAATAGTAACCGGGTTCTAAGGAGCTCAATATCACTGGGTTGTTTTCTATGTTCATTGTTTTGGTTTAGCCACTTAACTGGCGACCAAAATATTCCAAGAAAACAACCCTCAATGAGTGTAGTATCGAGTATCTACCAACTTCGGACTGCACCAAAGCTGGTCATCTCACTACCCCTAAAAAAGGCCAAGATGGTCAAGTAAGGTTCTAAGAGTTCATTAGTGCTTCATGACATCACTCAGCGGCCCCGTATTCTCTTTGATTGACTCAAAGGCTACCAGTACTCAAAAATATGTCGCACTAATATAGCTATTGCTTCAACCATGTCGGTATACCCCGCACAGTTTCCACAACGTATTGCTATTTACCTATGAATGTTTCCCAAATTCGGGTGGAGGATTTCAAGCCCAAACAAGAGAACCAAATGTAAAGCAATCAAAGAAAACAATATAATCATGCAAAGGGTGATCTAAGCCCTAAGGTTACTCCACTTTTAAAGTTTTCCCCAGCAGATTCACCAGTTCTGTGATACGGTGGGAGAACTGACTTGAAGTTTTGCGTTTGTGTTTGCAAATGTTTCGGTTTAGCAAGAGTCGCCACCGACTTTTTATTTTATCCTAAGGAAAGGTCAAAAAGCACATGAAAGACCTTTGAGATGTTTTCTTGGGTTCGGGGAGTTATAGAAAGGGAAGGTATTAGCACCCTTTCTATCCATGGTTATCCATGGGCTCTTAGTTACTTGTTTAGATCACTTGCTTTGCATTTTGAAATGGTGCTCTTCAATTGTTTGAAATGGTGCTTTGTGTGTGATTTTGAAAGATGTTTTGAAAAGAGGCCATCGTTATGGCAACCTTTGTAATGATTCTTGTTTGAATGTATACAAAGGTGTTTTTGTCTTTTGAAAAGTTTTCAATGTTTGAAAGTAGGGTTTTGAAATTGTGTGATGAAGTGTGTTTTGAAAATAACAAGGATGTTTTTTTGCAAGCTTTTGATCAAGTAACTAAGAGTTATCTACCCTATTTTACTCAAAGATCTTCTTTATGTTTTTAACCCTTTTAACAGTGTTGCTTCACCATTGTATTTGGTGAACAAACTTGTGTTAGGATGTTAAACGGGACAGACGCGGGTCATCGTATAGACCATGATTGCAATAGCGTCAAGTATTTTTGGAAATTTTCTTGAGGGACTTGATCATTTTTTGTTTAGGCAACTCAGATAGCGTCATCGAGGGACTATGATCTTTTGTTTTGTTTTTATTTTGTCAAAGTACTCAACATGCATACCATGGCCCATTTTTGAAGGCAACAAGTGGATTGTAACCCTAGGGGTGTAAGTGTGCATTGTGTTTGTTTTGCATGCATTTTTGTCTTTGATTAGGTCAAACTATTTGTTGGTTTTGATTTTTGCATACAAACCCTAATTCTAATCATGGCATAATTGAAAGCATTTAAATGCGTAAAAATAAATCTAAGCTATTACAACTTTGATATAGGGAGGGGGATACAATTTTGAATAGGGGGGTATTTGACAAGAAATATAAAACCCTAATTACTATTACATCCAAATTGAATTCTTTGTGCAAATAAAATAAATGGGCAATATTTAATTAAACAAGATGAATAAATATTAAACAAAATGTATTATGCGAAAAAAAGAGTTTTTATTTATTCATGTATACAAAAGTATTTTTTTAATATAAAAAAGTATAAAGAAATAAATAAAAGATTTATTTGTTTTTAGGGTAAAAACCCTAATTCCTTAATAAAATAAATATGATGTATTTTTTATGTACAAAAAAATATTAATATGTGTAAAAATGTAATATATCCAAAAAAAGAGTATTTTTTTAGTATAAATAACAATAAAAATATAAATATAATATTTTTGTGTTTTATTTCTAAGTATTTAATAAAACAAAAGTATATATATATATATATATATATATATATATATATATATATATATATATATATATATATATATATATATATATATATATATATATATATATATATATATATATATATATATATATATATATATATATATATATATATATATATATATATATATATATATATATATATATATATATATATATATATATATATATATATATATATATATATATATATATATATATATATATATATATATATATATATATATATATATATAAAACATGTTAAGTATGTAAAAAAATAAAATAAAATATTTACAAAAATACAATATATTCAAGAAAATATTTTTGGTGTAAATAAAAAATAGAAATGAAAATAAGAGTATTATTTGCATTATTTTCAAGTTTAAACAAAATAATATATGTATTTAAATTGTTGTTTATATTAGAAAAAAATCAAAATAAAATATCTAATAAATGAAAAATTATGAAAATATTTTTAGAGTATTTTTATATTTGAAAATAAAATATCAAAGTCAGAAAAGAAATTAAAATGCAAAAATAATGAAAATACAAAGAAATGGGCCAGGGGGTGCTGAAAGTAAACTGGGAGGTGTTGGAAGCAAGAAGGCCAGACCCAGCCCAGACTTCATCTTCAACCTCCAGAAATTTGAAAAACGCGCGTATGCCTGTACAAACTTGTATCTTCCGTATTTGTGATCTTTTGACAAAACTCAAAACATGAAACTTGTAGAGCATCAAATCACGAATCTAACCATATAAAAAACTTAATCTAACTCTCAAAGACCAGAGAGAATTTCTCTGGCCCTAATTTCTAACCTAGTTTTTTCAGAAAGTTCATGGATGAAATTCTCCTAGCACGATTAATATAAATGAAAACTGAGCATATGTATGGTTTCAGGGCAATGAGTACAACATCTTTCATTCACAAACCTAAGGCTAAATGTTCCTAAATAGAGAGATAGAAGTTCATGAAATACCTGTTTCAGTTGAGTTCGAGTTGGCCAATACAACAACTTTCAATGGGGCCTGAAGTTCTTTTGAGCTTGCTTGATGTCCCCTGAACCTTTCCCAATGCTTAGTTTGTTTTGAAGTGGCCTGAATCGTGCTACAGAACTCAACCTGCAAAAGCTTCCAAACAAAAATGGTGATGTGTGTAAATGGAGTTACAGCAGCTTGTGAATGGTCTGGACATCTTAGGTGTATTGTTTAGAATGTGTTTGAAGTAATCTGGGACAAAACGCACGAGGGGATTTGATTATGGCTTGTGATTTGCAGAACTTGCCCTGTTTTGGGAAGAAATGAAGATTTTGTGCACAAGGGGGTTTTAGAGGTCAAAGACTCGTGTTTCTGGCTTACAAGGATATGAGAAACTTGTTTGAAAACTTTTCTTTTGTTCAAAATATCAGATGTGTGAGTTCTGAGCTTTTGGCCATTTGACTTGTTTTGAAAGCAAATATGTGAAGTGACCAAGCTATGGCCTGTACAGGCTAGTTACAAGCATGTTCAAGTTGGTGTACTATGCCTGAGATTAGGGAACTTGTTTGCTGCAAGGAAAAAAAGTCCAAGGCTCAAGAAAATGCAATTTGACATAAAGTTGCCTTTATGAAAATGGAAGTGTGACCTTTATGCTCAAAATGGAAATGTTCATTGTACAATGCTCTCTTGATCAGAACAATGCCAATGTCCAATGTATTTGCATTCAATTTTTGAGTGTAAGTTGGTTTAGAGACCTGTAATTGTGTACTAAGCTAGTTTGGTCATATTTGGCAAGTGGTATGAACATGTATTGGCCATGGTTACAAAGTGAATTTTTGCCAACTTCAAGCATTCGATTCTCCCTAACCACAAAGGTGTTTGAGGAGTTCTTGGATAATTTGGAAAGCTTGAAACATGTAATATAATCCATATTTGAAATTCAACTTAAGAATCCAAGTGGAACTATGTGAAAAATGGCCAAGAAGATGGGTCAAAATCCTGCCTAAACTAGGGCAAAATTTCTCTAAGTTAAAAGTTTTAGGTACCCTTGTTCCAAAAATCATAACTTGAGATCCAAGCTTCTTTTGAGAAAACTTTGTGAATAAAAGTTGTATACTTGGTGATGGAATACAACTTTCATGTTGTAAGTTTTGTTTGAATCCATTTGCATCTTGGTGAAAATGTGGGTAAAAGTTAGGAAAAATTAAGAAAATTTCATAACTTAGAAAATTTCCAAGTTATGAAAATTTTCCATTTTAAACCCTAATTTGCAATTTTGGGTTTCATGATGAACAAGTTTCATAATTTGACATGTCTTGATGAAAAATGACCCTTGGCACTTGATTTTGACCAAAAAGTCAAAGTTTGACTTTTCAGTGTACAATCAAATTTTGATCAGTTGACTGAAAAATTCATCTGCCAATCCTATGCATTTGAGATCTTTTGAACTTGTTGAATGGGTCAAGACAATGTCATTGATTCCTTGAGTCCATGGTTGAGCTTGATTTGCCATTGGTTAGGTCAAACAGTCAAAAATTGTCTTTGTGCAGTCAAAACCCTAGAAATGACCATTTTGTCCTTTTGGTGATCTGATCAAATTTCTTGTGGAATTGTGATCCAAACTTGATCAAATGGTTCACATGAGTTCATAATGTTGATGTGGGTCAAAATTCATGAGGTTTGACTGTCAATTGGCCACAATTGACTTTTTCCCCAATATAGTTGATTTCTAGGTCATCTGCCCCATTGACTGGGCAAAAAATTTGATTCAAGGCTTGAAACTTGGTACGGGAAAACTTATGAGTCCAACATGAAGTATGAAAGTTACTTTGGGCATTGAAGGTCCAAAAATACCTGTGCAAACTCAAACCCTAATTTAGGTCAACAGTGCAAAGAGGTGTCTTGAGCAGAGCAAACCCTAGCTTGATCTTGAGTTCCAAGAGCCTTGTGATGAGAACTGTTGATAAAATAAGAGGGCAAATTTTGGGGTACAACACCTAGGTTTGGGAAACGAGGAGGTAAAGCGTTTATGTTAATTTTTTTTCAAAAGCCCTAAAAAATAAAATAAATAGTCAAACCCGCCGGTTCAGTAAAAACCGTCGGTTCACTGATTTAACCGATGATCCGACCGGTTCACATCGATTTCATCCGATCTAAATGTAATTCTGGTCTTATCCCTTAATCGGACCGCCTGACCCACCGATTCTCGGTCAGACCGATCCGACCGACCGGATCGGACTGGATTTTAAAACATTGTGTGTGAGGTTAGATAGTATAATAAAAACACATTAATAGCAAAAAAAAAAAATGAATTTTGCCCATCTATACCTCGATGTTTGAGTGTTAAAACTAAAACCCTAACAAAAATTATAAAAACAATAATAATTCTAAAAAAAAAACATTAAAAATTAATTAAAAAATAAAAGATAAATTTTTTTATTTATTAATACTCTAAAATATATCAAAGACACTACATATATAATAATATTAATAAATTATTAACTAAAATACTCAAATATATATATATATATATATATATATATATATATATATATATATATATATATATATATATATATATATATATATATATATATATATATATATATATATATATATATATATATATATATATATATATATATATATATATATATATATATATATATATATATATATATATATATATCCAATAAACATACTAATAACATATATAAATTCTATTATTACTCCTATTATAACAATACTAATAATATAAATTTTATAATACTCTTATATCATTATATACTGCATAATTTATGAATTATTATTCGGTCACTATTTTAGTCTTTTGAATTTTTAACTTTATTACTTTAAATCTTTAAGAATTTTCGTAATGTTTAAATCATTTTAGTGGTTTATTTTAAAGTAAAGTCTATTAGATTTATTAGAAATAAATTTAAATTTGATTTAATATTTATTAATTCAAATATAAAAATAATACTAGATATTATTTTAATTTATTAGAGTTATTTGATGCAATAACTCTATAAAATATAATTTGCTCTTATCAAATAAAGATAGATTTTGATTGAGTAAAATAGTAGATTATTTATTTTTTTTTGTTTTTTAATCTTACTTTTAATTTATTGGTTTCCTGTGGTGCTAAACACTCGACATATTGACCGGAACTTCTATAGCAATTGTTATGTCTTTTAAACTTATCAATTGATTATTTTACTCTGATAGTAGTACTTTCAAATTTAATTCTCTCTTCCATAACTAATTTCTAATATTTATTGAATGTAGAAAAGGATCATGCTTCTCATTTCCTTAGAGATATTTTTCAAGTGATCCTTTTGGATAAAGTCTTACATTTTTCTCTTCAATCGGTGACACTTTCATCATGATAGCCTTTAACTTTTTGATATTTGTATCACCTGTTGGGCTTGCTCCCCTTGACCTCTTATTATAGATTCGGAGGAGGTCGTATGTTGTGAGTATGGATTAGATAGGCGTCATATTTGTTCTTAACGGGTATCGTTGCGTGTAGTCCTCCCATTACATTTGAAGGTCACCTGATCTCAAAGGGTGAAGCGTAGTGACTCCGATGTTGTTGTTGTGAAGAATCAAACCTATTAATGGTGCACTCTTTGACGTCTTTGGCTTTCTTTTCTATGTTTCTTTCTCCACCTTTGATATAACAATTAATTTGTGTCATAATTTCAGCCATCAAAGTGGCAGTTTTCTAGGCCAGAGACTCATTGAAATATCTCGCCTTTAAGCCATTTTTAAACGCTCCCATGAACATTTTCTAATTTGTGTGTATCACCTTGATTGTGACCTCATTGAAACATGCAATTATTCTCCCAGGGACTTTGAGTGTCTCTGAAGTACATTGAATAGGTTGGTCATTGAGACTTTTTGGTGTTTGCTCGCTGAAAACTTATGGATAGCTTTATCGGTAAGTCTTGAGGACTAGTTATCAAAAGTCTAAGGAGGTCCACGCACCACTGTTAACTCACATTTTGTGAGTTAATACATGCCTTTAGTATTATCTATTTAGTCTTTTTATTTTGCTTATTAGTTATAATTTCTTGCATTTTAGTATTTTTAATTATTTTAGCTTGGAGCACAATAGGTGCTCCCTTGTTATCAATCACTTGTGTTTTGTGTTAGTAAAGTGTGATACGGTGGCAGAACCGACTATTAATACTGGTTTGCATTTTTTGTTCGTAAAATGTCGCGGTAAGCAAGAGTTGCCACCGACTTTTATTTTATCCAATCAAGAAAAGGAAAAAGAACAGAAAAAAACTTTTTTTGAGATGTTTCTGAGTACGGGGGATAAATTATAGAAAGGAAAAGTGCTAGAACCCTTTCTATCCGTGATTTTCCACGGGCTCTTAGGTACTTGCTCATTTTGAAATTGCTTGTGTGTGCTTGCTTTGAAATTTTTTTTTACTTCGTTTTAACCCTTGTTTCTGTCCTCAAGAGTGTTACGAAGTTGTTTTTGAAAACTTTGTTTGGGAAAGTGTTAGTGTGAAAAAGTTTTTGTTTGTTTGAGCAAGTACCTAAGAACTAATCTACCTACTCGAAAAAAGTCTGTTCGTTTTCCTTTTAGACAATGTTATCCCACTATTGAGGAATAGGTAGCATCGTCGTTGGAGTTTTTTAGGGACATTCGAAGGGACAAATACGATCACAGAAGCAATGTTAGGAAATGTTAGTAATCATCCTAAAGCCTTAAAGATCTTTTTCCGAGGCAACATCCGAATGGGTCATTTGAGATCTTTAGGAGCTAGAGGACAACCACTAACATACCTTATATTTCATGACCGTTTAACCAAAGGCAACCGAAGTGGAGTAAACCCTAGGAGTGAGCATGTGCGAGTGAACTTTTTTCAGTTAATTTGTCTTTGCACATTTAGGGTTTTCTACCGTTTTAGTTTTCAAATATTCTTTCCATACAATCCTATTAGCATACATCTGACAGTTAATAATTGCGGAAATTTAAAGTGCGGAAATATAAATTCTAACTATTACACGGCTTTCGTAGATACAGAACTATTTTGACTGAAAATGAAATGCGGAATTAAAACCTAATTAAAACTATTACAACCTCGGAGCAATTACAAGAATAATTAAGAAAGTAATAAAAATACACGCGACGAATTAAATGCGAGGACGATTAGAAAACCAAAAAAAAAATCTAATTTGAGAAAAAATATTTAAGTTATTTTTGAAGAAAAATTAGTTTTTTACAAAATCAAATCCTAATTTCTAATTGATTTTAATTTTAAAAAGGAGTTAAATTAACCTAATTTAAATTAAATTAATTAATTAAAGAAAATAAATATTTTATAAAAAAAACATGATTTTTGGTGTCTTTGTGATCTTTTTTTTTTGTGGTTAATTAAAAAAGGGATTAATTTGTGAAAACAAAATAATTAAACAAACAAAATAAATAAAATAAATAAAAAAATTAAATTGGGCCTGTATAACAATTGGAGGGGTGTGTTGTTGAAATTATTCCAAGCCCACCAAGCTGAAGCCCAGTCAGCGCGTGATCTAGTGGGGCTCCCTCCTGATGGTGTACCGTGGTCTCTAGCAGGTGGGGACATTGGATTGGACAGAGATGCATCCATTGGCTGGATGTTGATGGCGCATGGTGAGCGTTGGAGATAGTGATGTACATGATCTGTAGAAGGAAAATAAGATAAAGAAAATTGCTGGGACCTGTGATCGAACCCAGGTCCTCTACCCTTTCCAATACACTCCTTTACCATCCGCGCCACATATTTCAATTGATAATATAATGATAATGATACATAATATATAAAATAAACGGATGAAGCTGAAACAAACAAAAATGCGCGCCTAGTTTGAATGGCCCAGTGGTTGGCTGTCACGTTATTATCTTCTTCCTCCTGCCATCGTATTAGGTAAATAACTTATACCTACAGACGATATCCATGGCTATAAACCTGTATCATTCAAAAATCAAATATACGCAATATAAATTCCCATGGGGACCATGAATCGACTGGGCTTGAAGCCCTGAATATCATGGTGCCCTTATCCAGCCCTAATTTTGCCTGTGCTAAAAGTCCCCAAAACGGAGCTTGAAACCCTAGTAATGGCAGTCATACATATAGGCTTCAAAAATTCAGTTAAATGATCCAGACATGTTAGAAATACATCAATGATCACAAATATATCATTAAATTATGCTAATGATGCAAGAATGGTTGTAATCGATTTTGAAAAGCAAGCAAACCGTATGAGGTATGGCGAGCGTTTCTGGTTGCGAGAGTGCTTGCTACTGATCGGGTTAGCTTCTGGGAAGGTCCAGGAATCGTTTAGGAATGTTGGAAGGCCTTGAATTGTCCTCTAGGGTAGAGATCAGATCACCACTTTTTGCCAAAATTTTGAGTTTTGTATTGTGCTTTCCACCACTGCCAATCCTCATTTTCGTGCCTGGCCTTGTTCATTATATATCCCTAAGTGAATTACGGTTATAAAACAGCTAGCATCTTTGCAATTTTTGAAGATTTGATTTAGTTTTCATGTTGTGTGATATTTTTCCAAATTTGGCCTAATCATGCCATTCTTGTGCTAATTAACCTTGATTTGATTTGATTCTAATATGCCATCATAATGAGCTTGTGATTCTGTCCAAAAATCCAATCAAAACAAATCTTTGCTATTATTTTCCATTTATTTGATTTAATTTAATTTTTAATTAATAAAAAAATCAAAATAAAATAAGTAATGAAGCAAATAACATGTGAGTGAATATTTGGGTCGTGGACCATGTTATGAGTGAGGTACAAGCATAAAAAGTTAGGCCCATTTGACAAAAAATGTATTTTTAGACACATTTGACTTTTGGCAATTTTGCAAAAATGGTCAACTTTGACAAGGCATATCTCTTCCAATTTTAACCCTAGAGAGGTGTTCTTGGACTTTTTAGAAAGCTTAGGATGTCCCCTAAACAACCTTTTCAATCTCATCTCTATTGGGTCTTCCATGTTCATGTAAGAAGCTTTGACCCAAAAAGTGTTTTTGTTGACTTTTCGAAAGGACCTATAATGTGGAAATTCACATCTTTTCGTGAGTGCATATTTTGAACTTGAGGGCTAAAGATGAATTGTAGGGAATTTCATCCTCTTCAAAATGAGCCTTGGATGGAAATTTTTTGATAAAGTATGAGGAAGTTATGTTTGGTCAAAGTTTTGTTGACTTTTTCTAAGAAACCCTAATTTAGCAACTTTTGGGTTTTGAGGAATTTGGGGCATTCCTTGAGGAATCATGATCGAACCTTGATCAAATGATGGATATAACTTAAAAATGTTAATGTTGACCAAAAATCTGGAAGTTTGACTGTACGTGGGCCACAATTGACTTTTGACCTCATATAGTCGATTCTCAAGCATTTGAGCAGTTGACTGAGCAAATTCCTTGTGCAAGGCTTGAAATTTGATGTGGAGGGTCTTGAAAACATATTAGGACCATGGAGAGCATATGAGGTCTTTGGAGTTCATCCACCTTGATCAAGGCCACCGGTGCCAACATCTACTCCTTCTCCCTCCACGGATTACTTAGGCAACAGTTAAACAAGGTAGCGATTTTTGTCTCTATCACGTTAGGGTTTCAAGCTTTTATGTCTTGCATGTTTTTACTTTTCGTTTATTGATTTGTTATTATCTCTGTTTGAGGTGGTGAAAGAAGGAAAAAGAAGAGAAATACTACCTTTGTTGGAGACGGAGGAGGATGGATCGGAGGCGCCTAGGCGGCCGGAGACGGAGGGACAGTGATACTGGCTTGCTCTTGCTGGAACACCTGGTACCTTTGTTTTGCTTCTTTAGGGTTTCATGATGAACATCTGAAAACCTTGCTTTAATCTCTTTTCCTCTTCTGCCTCTTGGCTCTGTATGATTTTATTCTTTTTCTCTTCTTCTGTTAGCCTCGCTTCTGTATGATGGCTTGACGCCTTTGATATGCTGTTGAATGTTGCTTCTGAGTATATTTGTTTGCTGAGTATAGTTGCTTGCTGAGTTGCCTTTGGAATAGCTTGCTTGTATGCTTATTCTGAGTTGTGATATTGGTAGCCCAATGATGAGGAAACTCTGAGGGCTTGTGTTGGTTCGAATGTTTTTGACTTTAAGTTGCCTCTGAGACACTTGATATGCTGGTTATTGCCTTGTATGCTTGTATGCTGATATTGATGCTTGCCCCTGTATGTTAACCCAGTGATGACAACATTATGAGGGTTTGGAGTTTTGAAATGCTTAGTGTTTGATATGCTGAGATATTTGGTATGTTGTGTTGGATTGATTCTAATGTTTTTGGAAAGGGCTTTGAAGGTTGAGCTTGTTTTGACAGGTTATGCTTTGTTTGATAAGTTGAAGCTTGACAGGTTTAGGTTTGTATGGTTTAGGCTTCAGGCTGGACAATTTGTGTTGTTTGAGGCCTTTACTACAGGCTTCAGGCTTGAGTTATGCAGGTCTGGTTTAAGGTTTGACAGGCTAGGCTTTTGTGAGGTTTAATCTGCTGTTTGTATATTTGTTTGTAGTTATGCAGGTTGGTTTGAGCAGTTTGATGGCCTTTTGGCTTTTGGGCTTGCTTGGAGCAAGTTTAAGGCTTGAACGTATGGCAGGTTTGATGTTTTGAATGTTTGTGTAGAGGTTTCTATGCTTCTGGTTTGGTGATTTGTGAGTGTTGTAGGCTGGGAGCTTTAGTTTGAAGCTTGACACAGTTTGTGATTTTTGATTTTGTGTTGGAGACAGTTCTGTTGTGTTTCTATCTTACAGTTTGGAGGGTTTTATCTTTTTGATATCTCTGCCCCCTCCTTACTGTCTTGATAACAGTTTGTTTTATATATTTTTTTCTTCAAGCCTAAGCCTGTAAGCCTCCTTTTCTTCTTCTCTTTTCTCTCTCTCTCTCCAGATTTTAAGCATATTAAATATTGCTTAGATGTGCTTATGTTCTGAAAAGGTAGCTGGCCTTTGGAAAGTGATGATATCTTTTGAATATGCTTGCACTTGTGGTTTTCCTCTGCATACTTCTATCTCCTTTTACAGATTTTCTGCATCTTTGTGATAGCCTTTTGTACTTTGATATCTTTCCATATCCTTTTGGACAACTTTGATATCTTTGGCTTAGTTTGACATTGTGACTTTGTAGTTCAGTTTGGACTTTGTTGGCAATGATTTTGAAACTTTGAAATGTGCAGTTTGTTTGACCCTTTTGAAATTGTGCAATATTACAACTTTGTGCATTCATACTTTTTGCAAGCATCTTCTATCCCTCTCTGTGAACCAAGAGAGATCTTGTGATTTGCAGAGAGGGCAAACTGATTTCGGCCAGTTGCTTTTAATGATGAATCCAATTTAACTGTCTGCCTTTTATTATTTCATCTGCTTTTGACCTTTTTTCTTTTTCTTTGTTTTGCAGATAAAAATCAATGGAGAGGAGTAGCAGTAGAATAATGAAGATGAAGACTTAGGAATTTTAGGACATAGTTTTGTTTTCAATTTAAATTATTTGTAATAATATTAATGTAAATAACTGTAAATAAATTTACAGCATTTAAATAATATCTGTAACAAACATTTCAAAATGAATAAACATCCCTATTCTTTTGATCAGTTAATTCCTTCTTTCTTTTCAATTGTTTATTTTAATTATTCGAGTTTCTTAAATTAAAACAATTGGAAATAAATCCAATCATTCTAACTTTGGAAAAAGAAATAATTAATAAACGTCCGGCGTTCCGAATTAAACATAACAATGCACAGTCAAATCAAACAAACATCCACATGTCCTTTTTCACCGATTAAATCCAACACTGCAAACTTAATCCAAATGCTTCAGTACAAATTTCAGAGTAAACTGAAAAGAACTATAGACTTAATTCTTTCTGAGAAATACGCGCATAAAACCCTAGTTCTTAATTAAATGTCAGAGAAGCGCCTGCCTGATCAAAACCTGAGCCAACTCAACCAAACCTTAGCAATCTGCCTGAACTGCTTTAAAATCAATGAAAACCCTAATTCTGTCTGACTGATAAGAAAAGTCTGTTTGACCGATTCTTGAGCCAGTCTGAAAAAATCAGGAAAAAGCCCGAAGCTGTGATTTCTTGTGGAAAAAATATGAGGGCAAATTTTGGGGTACGACAGTTGCCCCTGTTCAATCTTCTTGAACCTGAAGAGTTAGATTGGCAAGTTTGCCTTTTGCGACTCGAGGGTAAAAGGAGATTGGACACTAGAGTGCCCAAAAATTTGCACTCGGTGACGTGATGGTAGAGGGAATGGTCTTAAAGATGCCATTTGGAAGTGTTGGTAGGAGGATGGGCTTAGAGATGCCATTTGGAGGTGTGACGGAACTTTGTCGGGAATGGGCTTATAGATGCCATTTGGAATTGTGAGTCGATCGCGTAAGAGATTCCTTAGCGAGAACTTGCGTACTTTGAGAAAGAAAGATAGTTTCCTGGCCTGTTACAGGTGTTGATCTTCAATCTCTTCATGCAGATATGCCCTGGCTGGATACAGGTATCGAATCTGGAATTAGTCGTCTACAGATATGCCCTGGCTGGATACAGGTGTCGAATCTGGAAATTGTCGTCTACAGATATGCCCTGGCTGGATATAGGTGTCGAATCTGGAATTTGTCGTTTACAGATATGCCCTGGCTGGATACAGGAATCGAATCTCTAAACTCTTCATGCAGACATGCCCTGGCTAGATACAAGAATCGAATCTGGAATTGTGACAGTTGATAGTAATCATCTTTGGATTGACCTTTTTCCTGAAAAGGCAAGACATCAGTTGTATGCAATGTCATGATGTATGAGATGCATGAGGTCATGATGTTTTCAAGAATAAATGAGATTGTGTGATATGATGCGTATATGCATGTGTCATGGTGTATGATAATGTGATGAATGTATAAGAATGTGTTTTCGTCTAGGAAAATAAATCCTTGACGAATGCCGGGGGTTTGTTGAATCCTGGGCTGATGTTGAAGAGTAGAGTTCTTCGCTTTCGCTGGGGATGATGGTTGCAAGAATAAACCGGTAGGAGAAGATGACTCCGTTGGGGAATAAACTTGTTGAAGAGATTACTCTGCGGGGAATTACTCTGTGGGAAGAGATACCTCACTGAGGTTTTGATGAGAGCTCCGCTGGGGATTCCACTGATAAGTTATGTTGGGGAAATTGATGAACTCCATTGGGGATAGGAGAATCTTGACTGCTGCCGGGGAAGTGAATCCTCGACTGCTGCAGGGGAATCCGGAGCTTGGGTTGTATGCCAATCTACTGAGGATTCTTGTCTTGAGGAGATCTTCATTGGAGAATATTCGAATATTCTGTGAGGTGCTGAGAACGAGAGTCTCCATTCTGCTTGGAGATTGATAGTTGGAAGTTTTAGCTCCAGTGGGGATTGACAGTTTTGGCTCCACTGAGGATTTTGAAACTTGACTCTGAGGGGAGTTAGCTTCTGGAAGGCTCTCTGGTTGGGGATTACAAGAATCTTTTGAGTTTGAGAAGGAAACGGTGTAGGGTTTCCTGATGATGAGTCCGTGTAAAAACTGCAGCTGGGTTTGAAGAGGAACCGGTGTAGGGTTTCCTGATGATGACTCTGTGTAAAACTGCATCTTCCAACAGGTGATGAAGGAATTGTTGAACACTTTAGACATTCGAATGCCCCAAGTGGTGATGAAGGAGACTTTTTATGTAGATGATTTCCTGGCTAGTTACAGGTGTTGATCCACAATCAGTCGTCCACAAATATTTTCCTGGCTTGTTACAGGTGTTGATCTCTGACCTGAGAAAGAAAGATGGTTTCCTGGCTTGTTACAGGTGTTGATCTTCAATCTCTTCATGTAGATAATTTCCTGGCTGGATACAAGTATCGAATCTACAATCGATTGCTCACAGATATGCCCTGGCTAGATACAGGAATCGAATCCGGAACTTCAAAAGGTTTCTTACAGACGTGCCCTGGCTGGATACAGGTATCGAATCTCTAAACTATTCATGCAGATATACCCTGGCTAGATACAAGTGTCGAATCTACGGTCGAACATTCACAGATATGCCCTGGCTGGATACAGGAATCGAATCTGGAATCGGTCGTCATTCTGTTGGTGGTTGTAATTTCCAGCAGGTGATGAAGGAATTGTTGAACACTTTTGACATTCGAATGCCCCAAGTGATGGTGAGGGAGACTCTTTATGTAGATAATTTCCTGGCTTGTTACAGGTGTTGATCCACAATCAGTCGTCCACAAATATTTTCCTGGCTTGTTACAGGTGTTGATCTGGAACTTAAGAAATGTTGGTCGAGGAGATACTGTCCTGGCTTGTTATAGGTGTTGATCTCTGACCTGATAAAGAAAGATAGTTCCCTGGCTTGTTACAGGTGTTGATCTTCAATCTCTTCATGTAGATAATTTCCTGGCTTGTTACAGGTGTTAATCCACAATCAGTCGTCCACAAATATTTTCCTGGCTTGTTACAGGTGTTGATCTGGAACTTAAGAAATGTTGGTCGAGGAGATACTGTCCTGGCTTGTTACAGGTGTTAATCTCTTGACCTGAGAAAGAAAGATAGTTCCCTGGCTTGTTACATGTGTTGATCTTCAATCTCTTCATGTAGATAATTTCCTGGCTTGTTACAGGTGTTAATCCACAATCAGTCGTCCACAGATATTTTCCTGGCTTGTTACAGGTGTTGATCTGGAACTTTTAAGAAAGGTGACAGAATGGCAACCGTGTCTGGAGCACATCTGGACCGTATCTTCCAACAGGTGATGAAGGAATTGTTGAACACTTTTGACATTAGAATGCCCCAAGTGGTGATGAAGTAGACTTGCCCCAAGTTCATTGAACTTTTGAGAGATTTGTTGAAATCTTGACTGGACTGCCCTAGGTTAACTGGATGGTGATGTGTCATGCCCCTTGTTGATAGGAGATTTGTTAATGGAAGTGCCATCCTTTTTGAAGTGATTTTACTCACTGAGAGAGTTTTCGTTCCTCCGAACATTCGCTGTATGAATTTCTTCACTGTCAAACAAATAACCAAATGCAAACAGTGATATTCAAACAATGCAAAGTTTATGTTTGTCTCGAAGTTTTGAAAAATGCATTTTTTAGCAGAAAACTTTTTATAAGAAAAGTCAACACAAGATTTAGAGCAAAGCCTTACAGGAGTCGGGATACCTTTTGTAACAGTATGCTTTCGAACTAACCCATGCTTCAATTAGGACTTTTGAAGGGTTGTAACGTGGCTTGGTTCATGGTTTAAGAAACAAAGGATAAAGGCTCAAAGTATATTTGTACCCACCCGTTCTTCGTGATGTTCTTCGATCCTAAGCTCAGTTAATTGTGCGTCGCACTCTATTCGAGTTTGGAACGACTTTTGAGTAATGGTTCACCAGTTGAGTTTGGGAAGGTAGTCATCATCTCATTTTTCTTTTGCAACATTTTTCATGTTGTTGAGGATTTGTAATGACCTCTCTATTTTGATTTTGATTTGTTATCCCTAACTTTTGCCTGACTGTCTCTGTTTTCGAGATTACAGTCAGTGGGATGCCCCAGCTTTCTTAAGCCTCCTTTACAGGTTTGGCTTAGTGGGCTTTTTCCTTTTGAGAGATTGACTGCCTATGTGATAGGGACCATCACTGTCTTTTGATTTCAGAGGAAATGCTTTTCTTTGTCGTCGTTCATTGTATTACGAACTGAGAGTTTGTGACTTCAATGCGCACCCTTTTGAATTAACTGAGAGACTACCCTGCCCCAGGTTTATATCAAAGATTTTGATTGTTTAGAATAGAAAACTCCTACTTCTTTGGCTCGAAGGGGTTGACTAGGGATTATCTTCCTTATAACTCCAGTGTTTGGGAATTGAAAGAAATGCCTGTACATCATCAGCAAGGTCTGTTCAAAAGCATACTGCATGAGATTACGGTATTGTTTCGTCATCCTCCCTCTAAAGGCTTGCAGCTTTTTATCAAGAGTCAAATATCATAAAGAAAGCATAAGAGTAGTGAAAACGAATGGATGAATTCAAGACAAACATATGCAATGCATTAATGAAACAGAGTTTAACATCAACAGATAATTGTTTGAATCAAAAGAAATTACAACTTTGAAAATTCGAATGAAGCAAAAATCTCTCAGTTTGAGCTTTGTCACTTCAGGTGGAGAAACCCTTAACGGAAGATTTTCATCTCGCCGTCTGGCGTGAACCTCAGCACTCCAATGTCAATCAGATCTTGAATCTTGTTCTTCAAGGCCCAACAGTCGTCGGTATCATGTCCCGGGCTGTAGGAGTGATACACACAAAATGCGTCGGGATGATAGTTAGGAGCGGAGGTATTGGGCTTCCGAATAGGATCCCTAAAAGCAGTCAGATTGACTTCCAACAAACACTCCAGTATCAGAGATGACGGTATGTCAGTCTCCATGAACTGTCTTCTCGACGTATTTTGATTACGCTGATTACCCCGTTGACGCTGGCGAGGTTGTTGCTGGGCTTGTGACCCTGAAGCAAGCAGAGGAGCTTTCCCCTTGTCTTCTTTAGTGGAGGGGGGTTGAGTGGTGACTTGCTCTTCAACCTCAGGTGTTTGCTCCAATTGGTTGTTCCGAAGCAGTTGGTTGACAAGAACTCTGAGTTCCTCTTGTCTTTGAGACAAATCCTGGATGAGAGCCATCTGACCCACCAGTTGCCCCGTCATTTGGATCCTCATTGTTGTCAGCTCAGACTGTAGTGCTTCCAACTGATCACTCCTGACATTGTTTGAATTCCCTTGGACCATGCCCCTTGTGAGGAGAGCTTTCACTTCTTCTTGCCCCAGGGACAGGTTCAAGAACATCTCTTGAAGCTGAGCATTTTGGTCCTGGATATCCTTGACAGTCCTTTCTAGAGCCATCTCTTACTGTAATAAACAGTATGAGAGTAAGGAAACCTGAAAAGGAAAAAATGTCAAGATGCAATGCATGATATGTGGATGCATGCTTTCAAGGATCTCTTGGGGTAAACACAAGAGAATGTTAGAGGTTGAGCTTTGATCTTTGATTGGAGAACTTTGCACCGGTCGATGTCTTTCCACGAGATTCAAGCTCACCATGTCAAGTGGGTCATAGCCCCTGATTCAAGTTGTTGCACTTGATCTTAGATTGGAGAACTTTGCATCGGTGGATGTCTTTCCACGAGAATCAAGCTCACCATGTCAAGTGGGTCATAGCCCCTGATTCAAGTTGTTGCACTTGATCTTTGATGGCATTTGTTTAGAGGAGAAAACCTCTTGCCCCTTGGTAGAAGTTTGGTTCAATGTAACCCTGCATCAAAAGAACCCTCGAGATCCTTGAAATGATTAGTGAAAATGCTATGGTATGATGTTATGATGTTATGTACATGTATGCAAAAGGCAAGTGAGTGTATATACAGGTAATCATATTCACACAAAGCAAACAAGTCCTTAGGTTTAGGCTTGCATGGGGTTGTAGGTAAGTACCCTCTTGAAGTTAGTTGGCTCATCCTGTCCTATAATAGAAATCGGGTTCTAAGGAGCTCAATATCATTGGATTGTTTTCTGTGTTCATTGTTTTGGTTTAGCCACTTAACTGGCGACCAAAATATTCCAAGAAAACAACCCTCAATGAGTGTAGTATCGAGTATCTACCAACTTCGGATTGCACCAAAGTCGGTCATCTCACTACCCCTAAAAAGGCTAAGATGGTCAATTAAGGTTCTAAGAGTTCGTTAGTGCTTCACGACATCACTCAACGGCCCCGTACTCTCCTTGATTGAACTCAAGGGTTACCGGTACTCACAAATATGTCACACTAACATAGCTTACTGCTTTAACCATGTCGGTATACCCCGCACAGTTCCCTCACAGTTTTATTGTTATTTACCTAAAAAGGTGCCCCAAATCCGGGTGCAGGATTTATAGCAAACCCAAGCAAGGACCCAAAAAAGTAAAGCAATCAAGGCAATCAAAGCAAGAATGTAAAGGTGATCTAAACCCTAAGGTAACCCCACTTTCCATATTCCCCAGCAGAGTCTCCAGTTCTGTGATACGGTGGGAGAACTGACTTGAGGTTCTGCGTTTGTTTTCGCACTTGTTCGGTTTAGCAAGAGTCGCCACCGACTTTTTATTTCATCCTAAGGAAAGGTTAAAAAGCACAGGAAAAACCTTTTGAGATGTTTCGTGGGTTCGGGGGGTAGATTATGAAAAGGGAAGGTATTAGCACCCTTTTCATCCATGGTTATCCATGGGCTCTTAGTTACTTGGTTTTAGATCACTTGCCTTTGATTTTCAATTGCTTGAAATGGTGTGTGTGTGTATGTGTGTGTGTGTGTGTTTTGAAAATGTTTTGAAGAAGATGCCTTATCTTAGGCAACCATTGTAATGACTCGTGTTTGAGTGTTTTACAAAGGTGTGTATCTTTTCGAAAAGATGTTTCAAATGTTTTTGAAAGTTTGTCTTGAAAGTGTTTGTGGAGTGTGGTTTTGAAAAGTAGGCAAGCGTGTTTTGCAAGTTGGATCAAGTAAATAAGAGTTGTCTACCCCTATTGTACTCAAAGGTTTTTCTCATGTTTTAACCCTTTTAACAATTTTGTTCCACCATTGTATTTGGTGGACAATCTTGCATTAGGATGTTTAACGGGACAGGCGCGGGTCATCGTATGGACCATGAATGCAATGATGCCAAGTGTCTTTGGCAATTTTTGCTTGAAGGGACTATGATCATTTGATTAGGCAACTTTCGAAAGCGTCATCGAGGGACTATGATCATTTGAATTTGTTTTGTTTTGCCAAAGATACTCAACGTGCAAGCAAGGCCCATTTTGGAAGGCAACAAGCGGGATTACCCTAGGGGTGCAAGTGTGATTGTGTATTGATTTCATGTATTTGTCTTGTATTAGGTTATCTAGCGTTTAATTTTATGTACATACAAACCTTAGGTCTAACCATGGTATATTTGAAAGTGATAAATTGCGGGAATTTAAAGTCTACGCTATTACAAATAAGTATACGGGAGTGGGGGTACAAATTTACAAATGGGGATGAGACTTAATAGGAGAATAGTGTCCAAATATTTGCAACCAAATCGAATTGCGATCTCAAATGTAATATGTAATGTATAGCAATGTATAAGAATAGAATAATGTAAATGTGTCAATGTATCTGTGTATTGTAAATGTGTATGTGATTTATTTACAGGTAAAAAAAATGGGAACTTAATGAGAAAATTAAGTATTGTTCATTTATTCTTTTTGGATATTTGTATTTTTGTTTAAGTATGTACAAACAAAGGTTTTAAGAAAAGAAAACAAATGTTTTTAGAATTCTATCTTATGTATTAATGTTTTATGTATTTTAATGAATATTCTTATGCATAAAAAATTTTAATTTAAAAGAAAAGAAAAATGTTTCAGATTTAAGAAAAAAATTAATGTTTGTATATTTTCTAAAATGTAACAATTAATAATATTTTGTAAAAAAAAGTGTTATTTTAAATAACAAAACAAAAAAAGTATTATATATTAGTTTAAACTAAAAAAAAGTAAAATGATAGGTAAAAGAAATGTTAGTTTAAATTATAAAATAAAATGTTAAAAAGGTTAGTTTATGTTAAAACAAAATAAAATGGGCTAAGGGAGGTTTGGGCCCAATCAAAAACGCATCAGGCTAAGTCAAGGGGGGTACATGCCAGATTTGCAATGGGCTTAAGCGTGAAAAGGGCAAGGCCCATTGGCGAATTGGTGAACATTTTGTAAGGGTTGCAATAGTTTTGTGTCACTTGGGAATGGATTAGGGTTTCAGACGGCGCCGTTCATCACTTTTCTTCATCTTTCATCTTCATCCTTTGAGCCACACTTCTGAATGAAATCCTCTGTCCAAGGCCCCCGGTGCCAACATCTACTCCTTCTCCCTCCACGGATTACTTAGGCAACAGTTAAACAAGGTAGCGATTTCTGTCTCTATCACGTTAGGGTTTCAAGCTTTTATGTCTTGCATGTTTTTACTTTTCGTTTATTGATTTGTTATTATCTCTGTTTGAGGTGGTGGAAAGAAGGAAAAAGAAGAGAAATACTACCTTTGTTGGAGACGGAGGAGGATGGATCAGAGGCGCCTAGGCGGCCGGAGACGGAGGGACAGTGATACTGGCTTGCTCTTGCTGGAACACTTGGTACCTTTGTTTTGCTTCTTTAGGGTTTCATGATGAACATCTGAAAACCTTGCTTTAATCTCTTTTCCTCTTCTTCCTCTTGGCTCTGTATGATTTTATTCTTTTTCTCTTCTTCTGTTAGCCTCGCTTCTGTATGATGGCTTGATGCCTTTGATATGCTGTTGAATGTTGCTTCTGAGTATATTTGCTTGCTGAGTATAGTTGCTTGCTGAGTTGCCTTTGGAATAGCTTGCTTGTATGCTTATTCTGAGTTGTGATATTGGTAGCCCAATGATGAGGAAACTCTGAGGGCTTGTGTTGGTTCAAATGTTTTTGACTTTAAGTTGCCTCTGAGACACTTGATATGCTGGTTATTGCCTTGTATGCTTGTATGCTGATATTGATGCTTGCCCCTGTATGTTAACCCAGTGATGACAACATTCTGAGGGTTTGGAGTTTTGAAATGCTTAGTGTTTGATATGCTGAGATATTTGGTATGTTGTGTTGGATTGATTCTAATGTTTTTGGAAAGGGCTTTGAAGGTTGAGCTTGTTTTGACAGGTTATGCTTTGTTTGATAAGTTGAAGCTTGACAGGTTTAGGTTTGTATGGTTTAGGCTTCAGGCTGGACAGTTTGTGTTGTTTGAGGCCTTTACTGCAGGCTTCAGGCTTGAGTTATGCAGGTCTGGTTTAAGGTTTGACAGGCTAGGCTTTTGTGAGGTTTAATCTGCTGTTTGTATATTTGTTTGTAGTTATGCAGGTTGGTTTGAGCAGTTTGATGGCCTTTTGGCTTTTGGGCTTGCTTGGAGCAAGTTTAAGGCTTGAAAGTATGGCAGGTTTGATGTTTTGAATGTTTGTGTAGAGGTTTCTATGCTTCTGGTTTGGTGATTTGTGAGTGTTGCAGGCTGGGAGCTTTAGTTTGAAGCTTGACACAGTTTGTGATTTTTGATTTTGTGTTGGAGACAGTTCTGTTGTGTTTCTATCTTACAGTTTGGAGGGTTTTATCTTTTTGATATCTCTGCCCCCTCCTTACTGTCTTGATAACAGTTTGTTTTATATATTTTTTTCTTCAAGCCTAAGCCTGTAAGCCTCCTTTTCTTCTTCTCTTTTCTCTCTCTCCAGATTTTAAGCATATTAAATATTGCTTAGATGTACTTATGTTCTGAAAAGGTAGCTGGCCTTTGGAAAGTGATGATATCTTTTGAATATGCTTGCAGTTGTGGTTTTGCTCTGCATACTTCTATCTCCTTTTACAGATTTTCTGCATCTTTGTGATAGCCTTTTGTACTTTGATATCTTTCCATATCCTTTTGGACAACTTTGATATCTTTGGCTTAGTTTGACATTGTGACTTTGTAGTTCAGTTTGGACTTTGTTGGCAATGATTTTGAAACTTTGAAATGTGCAGTTTGTTTGACCCTTTTGAAATTGTGCAATATTACAACTTTGTGCATTCATACTTTTTGCAAGCATCTTCTATCCCTCTCTGTGAACCAAGAGAGATCTTGTGATTTGCAGAGAGGGCAAACTGATTCCGGCCAGTTGCTTTTAATGATGAATCCAATTTAACTGTCTGCCTTTTATTATTTCATCTGCTTTTGACCTTTTTTCTTTTTCTTTGTTTTGCAGATAAAAATCAATGGAGAGGAGTAGCAGTAGAATAATGAAGATGAAGACTTAGGAATTTTAGGACATAGTTTTGTTTTCAATTTAAATTATTTGTAATAATATTAATGTAAATAACTGTAAATAAATTTACAGCATTTAAATAATATCTGTAACAAACAATTCAAAATGAATAAACATCCCTATTATTTTGATCAGTTAATTCCTTCTTTCTTTTCAATTGTTTATTTTAATTATTCGAGTTTCTTAAATTAAAACAATTGGAAATAAATCCAATCATTCTGACTTTGGAAAAAGAAATAATTAATAAACGTCCGGCGTTCCGAATTAAACATAACAATGCACAGTCAAATCAAACAAACATCCACATGTCCTTTTTCACCGATTAAATCCCACACTGCAAACTTAATCCAAATGCTTCAGTCCAAATTTCAGAGTAAACTGAAAAGAACTATAGACTTAATTCTTTCTGAGAAATACGCGCACAAAACCCTAGTTCTTGATTAAATGTCAGAGAAGCGCCTGCCTGATTAAAACCCGAGGCAACTCAACCAAACCTTAGCAATCTGCCTGAACTGCTTTAAAATCAATGAAAACCCTAATTCTGTCTGACTGATAAGAAAAGTCTGTTTGACCGATTCTTGAGCCAGTCTGAAAAAATCAGGAAAAAGCCCGAAGCTGTGATTTCTTGTGGAAAAAATACGAGGGCAAATTTTGGGGTACGACAGTTGCCCCTGTTCAATCTTCTTGAACCTGAAGAGTTAGATTGGCAAGTTTGCCTTTTGCGACTCGAGGGTAAAAGGAGATTGGACACTAGAGTGCCCAAAAATTTGCACTCGGTGACGTGATGGTAGAGGGAATGGTCTTAAAGATGCCATTTGGAAGTGTTGGTAGGAGGATGGGCTTAGAGATGCCATTTGGAGGTGTGACGGAACTTTGTCGGGAATGGGCTTATAGATGCCATTTGGAATTGTGTGTCGATCGCGTAAGAGATTCCTTAGCGAGAACTTGCGTACTTTGAGAAAGAAAGATAGTTTCCTGGCCTGTTACAGGTGTTGATCTTCAATCTCTTCATGCAGATATGCCCTGGCTGGATACAGGTATCGAATATGGAATTAGTCGTCTACAGATATGCCCTGGCTGGATACAGGTGTCGAATCTGGAAATTGTCGTCTACAGATATGCCCTGGCTGGATATAGGTGTCGAATCTGGAATTTGTCGTTTACAGATATGCCCTGGCTGGATACAGGAATCGAATCTCTAAACTCTTCATGCAGACATGCCCTGGCTAGATACAAGAATCGAATATGGAATTGTGACAGTTGATAGTAATCATCTTTGGATTGACCTTTTTCCTGAAAAGACAAGACATCAGTTGTATGCAATGTCATGATGTATGAGATGCATGAGGTCATGATGTTTTCAAGAATAAATGAGATTGTGTGATATGATGCGTATATGCATGCGTCATGGTGTATGATAATGTGATGAATGTATAAGAATGTGTTTTCGTCTAGGAAAATAAATCCTTGACGAATGCCGGGGGTTTGTTGAATCCTGGGCTGATGTTGAAGAGTAGAGTTCTTCGCTTCCGCTGGGGATGATGGTTGCAAGAATAAACCGGTAGGAGAAGATGACTCCGTTGGGGAATAAACTTGTTGAAGAGATTACTCTGCGGGGAATTACTCTGTGGGAAGAGATACCTCGCTGAGGTTTTGATGAGAGCTCCACTGGGGATTCCACTGATAAGTTATGTTAGGGAAATTGATGAACTCCGCTGGGGATAGGAGAATCTTGACTTCTGTCGGGGAAGTGAATCCTCGACTGCTGCAGGGGAATCCGGAGCTTGGGTTGTATGCCAATCTACTGAGGATTCTTGTCTTGAGGAGATCTTCATTGGAGAATATTCGAATATTGTGTGAGGTGCTGAGAACGAGAGTCTCCATTCTGCTTGGAGATTGATAGTTAGAAGTTTTAGCTCCACTGGGGATTGACAGTTTTGACTCCACTGGGGATTTTGAAACTTGACTCTGAGGGGAGTTAGCTTCTGGAAGGCTCTCTGGTTGGGGATTACAAGAATCTTTTGAGTTTGAGAAGGAAACGGTGTAGGGTTTCCTGATGATGAGTCCGTGTAAAAACTGCATCTGGGTTTGAAGAGGAACCGGTGTAGGGTTTCCTGATGATGAGTCCGTGTAAAACTGCATCTTCCAACAGGTGATGAAGGAATTGTTGAACACTTTTGACATTCGAATGCCCCAAGTGGTGATGAAGGAGACTTTTTATGTAGATGATTTCCTGGCTAGTTACAGGTGTTGATCCACAATCAGTCGTCCACAGATATTTTCCTGGCTTGTTGCAGGTGTTGATCTCTGACCTGAGAAAGAAAGATGGTTTCCTGGCTTGTTACAGGTGTTGATCTTCAATCTCTTCATGTAGATAATTTCCTGGCTGGATACAGGTATCGAATCTACAATCGATTGCTCACAGATATGCCCTGGCTAGATACAGGAATCGAATCCGGAACTTCAAAAGGTTTCTTACAGACGTGCCCTGGCTGGATACAGGTATCGAATCTATAAACTATTCATGCAGATATACCCTGGCTAGATACAAGTGTCGAATCTACGGTCGAACGTTCACAGATATGCCCTGGCTGGATACAGGAATCGAATCTGGAATCGGTCGTCATTCTGTTGGTGGTTGTAATTTCCAGCAGGTGATGAAGGAATTGTTGAACACTTTTGATATTCGAATGCCCCAAGTGATGGTGAGGGAGACTCTTTATGTAGATAATTTCCTGGCTTGTTACAGGTGTTGATCCACAATCAGTCGTCCACAGATATTTTCCTGGCTTGTTACAGGTGTTGATCTGGAACTTAAGAAATGTTGGTCGAGGAGATACTGTCCTGGCTTGTTACAGGTGTTGATCTCTTACCTGAGAAAGAAAGATAGTTCCCTGGCTTGTTACAGGTGTTGATCTTCAATCTCTTCATGTAGATAATTTCCTGGCTTGTTACAGGTGTTAATCCACAATCAGTCGTCCACAGATATTTTCCTGGCTTGTTATAGGTGTTGATCTGGAACTTAAGAAATGTTGGTCGAGGAGATACTGTCCTTGCTTGTTACAGGTGTTAATCTCTTGACCTGAGAAAGAAAGATAGTTCCCTGGCTTGTTACAGGTGTTGATCTTCAATCTCTTCATGTAGATAATTTCCTGGCTTGTTACAGGTGTTAATCCACAATCAGTCGTCCACAGATATTTTCCTGGCTTGTTACAGGTGTTGATCTGGAACTTTTAAGAAATGTGACATAATGGCAACCGTGTCTGGAGCACATCTGGACCGTATCTTCCAACAGGTGATGAAGGAATTGTTGAACACTTTTGACATTAGAATGCCCCAAGTGGTGATGAAGTAGACTTGCCCCAAGTTCATTGAACTTTTGAGAGATTTGTTGAAATCTTGACTGGACTGCCCCAGGTTAACTGGATGGTGATGTGTCATGCCCCTTGTTGATAGGAGATTTGTTAATGGAAGTGCCATCCTTTTTGAAGTGATTTTACTCACTGAGAGAGTTTTCGTTCCTCCGAACATTTGCTGTATGAATTTCTTCGCTGTCAAACAAATAACCAAATGCAAACAGTGATATTCAAACAATGCAAAGTTTATGTTTGTCTCGAAGTTTTGAAAAATGCATTTTTTAGCAGAAAACTTTTTATAAGAAAAGTCAACACAAGATTTAGAGCAAAGCCTTACAGGAGTCAGGATACCTTTTGTAACAGTGTGCTTTCGAACTAACCCATGCTTCAATTAGGACTTTTGAAGGGTTGTAACGTGGCTTGGTTCACGGTTTAAGAAACAAAGGATAAAGGCTCAAAGTATATTTGTACCCACCCGTTCTTCGTGATGTTCTTCGATCCTAAGCTCAGTTAATTGTGTGTCGCACTCTATTCGAGTTTGGAACGACTTTTGAGTAATGGTTCACCAGTTGAGTTTGGGAAGGCAGTCATCATCTCATTTTTCTTTTGCAACATTTTTCATGTTGTTGAGGATTTGTAATGACCTCTCTATTTTGATTTTGATTTGTTATCCCTAACTTTTGCCTGACTGTCTCTGTTTTCGAGATTACAGTCAGTGGGATGCCCCAACTTTCTTAAGCCTCCTTTACAGGTTTGGCTTAGTGGGCTTTTTCCTTTTGAGAGATTGACTGCCTATGTGATAGGGACCATCACTGTCTTTTGATTTCAGAGGAAATTCTTTTCTTTGTCGTCGTTCGTTGTATTACGAACTGAGAGTTTGTGACTTCAACGCGCACCCTTTTGAATTAACTGAGAGACTACCCTGCCCCAGGTTTATATCAAAGGTTTTGATTGTTTAGAACAGAAAACTCCTACTTCTTTGGCTCGAAGGGGTTGACTAGGGATTATATTCCTTATAACTCCAGTGTTTGGGAATTGAAAGAAATGCCTGTACATCATCAGCAAGGTCTGTTCAAAAGCATACTGCATGAGATTACGGTATTGTTTCGTCATCCTCCCTCTAAAGGCTTGCAGCTTTTTATCAAGAGTCAAATATCATAAAGAAAGCATAAGAGTAGTGAAAACGAATGGATGAATTCAAGACAAACATATGCAATGCATTAATGAAACAGAGTTTAACATCAACAGATAATTGTTTGAATCAAAAGAAATTACAACTTTGAAAATTCGAATGAAGCAAAAATCTCTCAGTTTGAGCTTTGTCACTTCAGGTGGAGAAACCCTTAACGGAAGATTTTCATCTCGCCGTCTGGCGTGAACCTCAGCACTCCAATGTCAATCAGATCTTGAATCTTGTTCTTCAAGGCCCAACAGTCGTCGGTATCATGTCCCGGGCTGTAGGAGTGATACACACAAAATGCGTTGGGATGATAGTTAGGAGCGGAGGTATTGGGCTTCCGAATAGGATCCCTAAAAGCAGTCAGATTGACTTCCAACAAACACTCCAGTATCAGAGATGACGGTATGTCAGTCTCCATGAACTGTCTTCCCGACGTATTTTGATTACGCTGATTACCCCGTTGACGCTGGCGAGGTTGTTGCTGGGCTTGTGACCCTGAAGCAAGCAGAGGAGCCTTCCCCTTGTCTTCTTGAGTGGAGGGGGGTTGAGTGGTGACTTGTTCTTCAACCTCAGATGTTTGCCCCATTTGGTTGTTCCGAAGCAGTTGGTTGACAAGAACTCTGAGTTCCTCTTGTCTTTGAGACAAATCCTGGATGAGAGCCATCTGGCCCACCAGTTGCCCCGTCATTTGGATCCTCATTGTTGTCAGCTCAGACTGCAGTGCTTCCAACTGATCACTCCCGGCATTGTTTGAATTCCCCTGGACCATGCCCCTTGTGAGGAGAGCTTTCACTTCTTCTTGCCCCAGGGACAGGTTCAAGAACATCTCTTGAAGCTGAGCATTTTGGTCCTGGATATCCTTGACAGTCCTTTCTAGAGCCATCTCTTACTGAAATAAACAGTATGAGAGTAAGGAAACCTGAAAAGGAAAAAATGTCAAGATGCAATGCATGATATGTGGATGCATGCTTTCAAGGATCTCTTGGGGTAAACACAAGAGAATGTTAGAGGTTGAGCTTTGATCTTTGATTGGAGAACTTTGCACCGGTCGATGTCTTTCCATGAGAATAAAGCTCACCATGTCAAGTGGGTCATAGCCCCTGATTCAAGTTGTTGCACTTGATCTTAGATTGGAGAACTTTGCATCGGTGGATGTCTTTCCACGAGAATCAAGCTTACCATGTCAAGGGGGTCAAAGCCCCTGATTCAAGTTGTTGCACTTGATCTTTGATGGCATTTGTTAAAGGAGAAAACCTCTTTCCCCTTGGTAGACGTTTGGTTCAACGTAACCCTGCATCAAAAGAACCCTCGAGATCCTTGAAATGATTAGTGAAAATGCTATGGTATGATGTTATGATGTTATGTACATGTATGCAAAAGGCAAGTGAGTGTATATACAAGTAATCATATTCACACAAAGCAAATAAGTCCTTAGGTTTAGGCTTGCATGGGGTTGTAGGTAAGTACCCTCTTGAAGTTAGTTGGCTCATCCTGTCCTATAATAGAAACCGGGTTCTAAGGAGCTCAATATCATTGGATTGTTTTCTGTGTTCATTGTTTTGGTTTAGCCACTTAACTGGCGACCAAAATATTCCAAGAAAACAACCCTCAATGAGTGTAGTATCGAGTATCTACCAACTTCGGATTGCACCAAAGTCGGTCTTCTCACTACCCCTAAAAAGGCTAAGATGGTCAATTAAGGTTCTAAGAGTTCGTTAGTGCTTCACGACATCACTCAGCGGCCCCGTACTCTCCTTGATTGAACTCAAGGGTTACCGGTACTCACAAATATGTCACACTAACATAGCTTACTGCTTCAACCATGTCGATATACCCCGCACAGTTCCCTCACAGTTTTATTGCTATTTACCTAAAAAGGTGCCCCAAATCCGGGTGCAGGATTTATAGCAAACCCAAGCAAGGACCCAAAAAAGTAAAGCAATCAAGGCAATCAAAGCAAGAATGTAAAGGTGATCTAAACCCTAAGGTAACCCCACTTTCCATATTCCCCAGCAGAGTCGCCAGTTCTGTGATACGGTGGGAGAACTGACTTGAGGTTTTGCGTTTGTTTTCGCACTTGTTCGGTTTAGCAAGAATCGCCACCGACTTTTTATTTTATCCTAAGGAAAGGTTAAAAAGCACAGGAAAAACCTTTTGAGATGTTTCGTGGGTTCGGGGGGTAGATTATGAAAAGGGAAGGTATTAGCACCATTTTCATCCATGGTTATCCATGGGCTCTTAGTTACTTGGTTTTAGATCACTTGCCTTTGATTTTCAATTGCTTGAAATGGTGTGTGTGTGTGTGTGTGTGTGTGTGTGTGTGTGTGTGTGTGTTTTGAAAATGTTTTGAAGAAGATGCCTTGTCTTAGGCAACCATTGTAATGACTCGTGTTTGAGTGTTTTACAAAGGTGTGTATCTTTTCGAAAAGATGTTTCAAATGTCTTTGAAAGTTTGTCTTGAAAGTGTTTGTGGAGTGTGGTTTTGAAAAGTAGGCAAGCGTGTTTTGAAAGTTGGATCAAGTAACTAAGAGTTGTCTACCCCTATTATACTCAAAGGTTTTTCTCATGTTTTAACCCTTTTAACAATTTTGTTCCACCATTGTATTTGGTGGACAATCTTGCATTAGGATGTTTAACGGGGCAGGCGCGGGTCATCGTATGGACCATGAATGCAATGATGCCAAGTGTCTTTGGCAATTTTTGCTTGAAGGGACTATGATCATTTGATTAGGCAACTTTCGAAAGCATCATCAAGGGACTATGATCATTTGAATTTGTTTTGTTTTGCCAAAGATACTCAACGTGCAAGCAAGGCCCATTTTGGAAGGCAACAAGCGGGATTACCCTAGGGGTGCAAGTGTGATTGTGTATTGATTTCATGTATTTGTCTTGTATTAGGTTATCTAGCATTTGATTTTATGTACATACAAATCCTAGGTCTAACCATGGTATATTTGAAAGCGATAAATTGCGGGAATTTAAAGTCTACGCTATTACAAATAAGTATCCGGGAGTGGGGGTACAAATTTACAAATGGGGATGAGACTTAATAGGAGAATAGTGTCCAAATATTTACAACCAAATCGAATTGCGATCTCAAATGTAATATGTAATGTATAGCAATGTATAAGAATAGAATAATGTAAATGTGTCAACGTATTTGTGTATTGTAAATGTGTATGTGATTTATTTACAGGTAAAAAAAAAAAGGGAACTTAATGAGAAAATTAAGTATTGTTCATTTATTCTTTTTGGATATTTGTATTTTTGTTTAAGTATGTACAAACAAAGGTTTTAAGAAAAGAAAACAAATGTTTTAAGAATTCTATCTTATGTATTAATGTTTTATGTATTTTAATGAATATTCTTATGCATAAAAAATTTTAATTTAAAAGAAAAGAAAAATGTTTCAGATTTAAGAAAAAAATTAATGTTTGTATATTTTCTAAAATGTAACAATTAATAATATTTTGTAAAAAAAAGTGTTATTTTAATTAACAAAACAAAAAAGTATTATATATTAGTTTAAACTAAAAAAAAGTAAAATGATAGGTAAAAGAAATGTTAGTTTAAATTATAAAATAAAATGTTAAAAAGGTTAGTTTATGTTAAAACAAAATAAAATGGGCTAAGGGAGGTTTGGGCCCAATCAAAAACGCATCAGGCTAAGTCAAGGGGGGTACATGCCAGATTTGCAATGGGCTTAAGCGTGAAAAGGGCAAGGCCCATTGGCGAATTGGTGAACATTTTGTAAGGGTTGCAATAGTTTTGTGTCACTTGGGAATGGATTAGGGTTTCAGACGGCGCCGTTCATCACTTTTCTTCGTCTTTCATCTTCATCCTTTGAGCCACGCTTCTGAATGAAATCCTCTGTCCAAGGCCACCGGTGCCAACATCTACTCCTTCTCCCTCCACGGATTACTTAGGCAACAGTTAAACAAGGTAGCTATTTCTGTCTCTATCACGTTAGGGTTTCAAGCTTTTATGTCTTGCATGTTTTTACTTTTCGTTTATTGATTTGTTATTGTCTCTGTTTGAGGTGGTGGGAAGAAGGAAAAAGAAGAGAAATACTACCTTTGTTGGAGACGGAGGAGGATGGATCGGAGGCGCCTAGGCGGCCGGAGACGGAGGGACAGTGATACTGGCTTGCTCTTGCTGGAACACCTGGTACCTTTGTTTTTCTTCTTTAGGGTTTCATGATGAACATCTGAAAACCTTGCTTTAATCTCTTTTCCTCTTCTGCCTCTTGGCTCAGTATGATTTTATTCTTTTTCTCTTCTTCTGTTAGCCTCGCTTCTGTATGATGGCTTGATGCCTTTGATATGCTGTTGAATGTTGCTTCTGAGTATATTTGCTTGCTGAGTATAGTTGCTTGCTGAGTTGCCTTTGGAATAGCTTGCTTGTATGCTTATTCTGAGTTGTGATATTGGTAGCCCAATGATGAGGAAACTCTGAGGGCTTGTGTTGGTTCGAATGTTTTTGACTTTAAGTTGCCTCTGAGACACTTGATATGCTGGTTATTGCCTTGTATGCTTGTATGCTGATATTGATGCTTGCCCCTGTATGTTAACCCAGTGATGACAACATTCTGAGGGTTTGGAGTTTTGAAATGCTTAGTGTTTGATATGCTGAGATATTTGGTATGTTGTGTTGGATTGATTCTAATGTTTTTGGAAAGGGCTTTGAAGGTTGAGCTTGTTTTGACATGTTATGCTTTGTTTGATAAGTTGAAGCATGACAGGTTTAGGTTTGTATGGTTTAGGCTTCAGGCTGGACAGTTTGTGTTGTTTGAGGCCTTTACTGCAGGCTTCAGGCTTGAGTTATGCAGGTCTGGTTAAAGGTTTGACAGGCTAGGCTTTTGTGAGGTTTAATCTGCTGTTTGTATATTTGTTTGTAGTTATGCAGGTTGGTTTGAGCAGTTTGATGGCCTTTTGGCTTTTGGGCTTGCTTGGAGCAAGTTTAAGGCTTGGAAGTATGGCAGGTTTGATGTTTTGAATGTTTATGTAGAGGTTTCTATGCTTCTGGTTTGGTGATTTGTGAGTGTTGTAGGCTGGGAGCTTTAGTTTGAAGCTTGACACAGTTTTTGATTTTTGATTTTGTGTTGGAGACAGTTCTGTTGTGTTTCTATCTTACAGTTTGGAGGGTTTTATCTTTTTGATATCTCTGCCCCCTCCTTATTGTCTTGATAACAGTTTGTTTTATATATTTTTTTCTTCAAGCCTAAGCCTGTAAGCCTCCTTTTCTTCTTCTCTTTTCTCTCTCTCTCTCTCTCTCTCCAGATTTTAAGCATATTAAATATTGCTTAGATGTACTTATGTTCTGAAAAGGTAGCTGGCCTTTGGAAAGTGATGATATATTTTGAATATGCTTGCACTTGTGGTTTTCCTCTGCATACTTCTATCTCCTTTTACAGATTTTCTGCATTTTTGTGATAGCCTTTTATACTTTGATATCTTTCCATATCCTTTTGGACAACTTTGATATCTTTGGCTTAGTTTGACATTGTGACTTTGTAGTTCAGTTTGGACTTTGTTGGCAATGATTTTGAAACTTTGAAATGTGCAGTTTGTTTGACCCTTTTGAAATTGTGCAATATTACAACTTTGTGCATTCATACTTTTTGCAAGCATCTTCTATCCCTCTCTGTGAACCAAGAGAGATCTTGTGATTTGCAGAGAGGGCAAACTGATTCCGGCCAGTTGCTTTTAATGATGAATCCAATTTAACTGTCTGCCTTTTATTATTTCATCTGCTTTTGACCTTTTTTCTTTTTCTTTGTTTTGCAGATAAAAATCAATGGAGAGGAGTAGCAGTAGAATAATGAAGATGAAGACTTAGGAATTTTAGGACATAGTTTTGTTTTCAATTTAAATTATTTGTAATAATATTAATGTAAATAACTGTAAATAAATTTACAGCATTTAAATAATATCTGTAACAAACAATTCAAAATGAATAAACATCCCTATTCTTTTGATCAGTTAATTCCTTCTTTCTTTTCAATTGTTTATTTTAATTATTCGAGTTTCTTAAATTAAAACAATTGGAAATAAATCCAATCATTCTGACTTTGGAAAAAGAAATAATTAATAAACGTCCAGCGTTCCGAATTAAACATAACAATGGACAGTCAAATCAAACAAACATCCACATGTCCTTTTTCACCGATTAAATCCAACACTGCAAACTTAATCCAAATGCTTCAGTCCAAATTTCAGAGTAAACTGAAAAGAATTATAGACTTAATTCTTTCTGAGAAATACGCGCACAAAACCCTAGTTCTTGATTAAATGTCAGAGAAGCGCCTGCCTGATCAAAACCTGAGCCAACTCAACCAAACCTTAGCAATCTGCCTGAACTGCTTTAAAATCAATGAAAACCCTAATTCTGTCTGACTGATAAGAAAAGTCTGTTTGACCGATTCTTGAGCGAGTCTGAAAAAATCAGGAAAAAGCCCGAAGCTGTGATTTCTTGTGGAAAAAATACGAGGGAACATTTTGGGGTACAACAGCGGTGTTATCAACCAGAATGTCATTGTGAGGAAGTGTGAAGTCATCCTTGGGTTTGCCCTATTTAGATCTCTGTAATCTACATACATCCGTACCTTACCGTCCTTCTTAGGTACTAGAACGACGTTAGCAACCCACTGTGGATACGAAGTGACAGCTAAGAACCCTACGTCGAACTGTTTTATGACCTCTGCATTGATCTTCTCTGACATTTTGGGATGCATACGACGAACCTTCTGTTTAACCGGAGGAAAGTCTTCTTTAGTCGGCAGGCGATGTACCACGATATCAGTGTCCAAACTAGGAATGTCTTGATAGGACCAGGCGAATATCTCCACATAGTCGTGCAGCATCTGTATCAACCTCTGTTTGACGCTAAGCTCCAGATTTGCACCTATTTTAACCTCTTTTCTATCTTCCTCAGTACCTAAGCTCACTATCTCAACCGACTCTTCATGAGGCTGTATGGCCCCTTCTTCCTGCTGTAGTAGTCTAGCAAGTTCTCCAGACACCTCACAATCATCCTCACCTTCGTCCTCGGCTTGGTTGATCGGATTTTCGGTCATAACTGGAAATAGCAGAGCTGTTATCAATGGGATCCAGAGTGGATATGGATCTGCAGTATGATACATGAGTATGTGTAAGAAAGAGACTAGCTGTTTTGATAAAGCAAAAACAGAAAAGAAAGAACAGAGAACGCAAAATTTGTATGCAAGAAACGTCCAATGCCTTATTAATGATATATGAAATGACAAATGATAGTCCTCACAAGCAAAACCAATGTGCCTCAGGAAAGGCACAAGGCCGTAAAGTTTTTAAGTTGTTTATTACAAATCTCAAAACAAGTAAGACAATTACTGCGGAATAAAAGAAACTGGTATAAAGTCCCTAGCCGTCCAGTTACTCGGTCCACCATTGGTAGTTGGGTAGATCCAGCTTTCGATGTCTGAGTATTCCTCGCTGTCTTCAATGGCATTAATTCCCCAATTACTGATGTGTAGGGGAGGTCCTCCAGCCCGAGTGAGTCGAAAAGCCCTTTGAGTCCCTTCTTCAACCACGGCCCTGGCGTCCTTGAGAGAAGCCATCTTTAGAGGAGGTTTACTGCTGGTAGTAGCTTCATTCGATGCCAAGATCTGAGGGACTTCTTCGAAGTTCTGACAAGGAGTCTCTATGAATTCCCCGTCCATCTCTACATAGCGGAAGGAATTGAGGTGGCTCACCATATACTCCTCTTCACCCCACACCGTGACAATCTTCCCTTTTACCAGATTCTTCAACATTTGGTGTAGTGTGGAAGTAACTTCCCCAGCCTCATGGATCCAAGGAAAACCCAACAAACAAGAATACAACAGCCTGATGTCCATCACATAGAAGGTGGACCCAAAGGTCTGAGAACCTACTTTGACAGGGATGTCCACCTCCCCGTGCACCATTCTTTTTGACCCATCAAAAGCCCTTACCACAATGTTACTAGGCTTTAAAGTCAAACCCTCACAATCCAACCGGTCCAATGCCTTCTTGGGAAGAACATTCAGTGAAGACCCAGTATCTATCAATACATGAGCCATAGTGGTGCCCATGCATTCAATCAAGACATGTAGAGCATCATTATGCTTCCTTCCCTTCGGTGTCAAGTCTGCATCTGAAAAACCCAGCCCATTGTCAGCAGTCAGGCTGGCCATGCAATCTTTAAATTGATCAGCTGAAGTCTCTTGCGGCACATGCACAGTTTTGAGGAATGCAATCAAAGCCTTCGCATGGTACTCAGAGCACAACAACAGGGATAACATGGATATTTTTGAGGGGGTCTGCCCCAGCTGCTCGACCATATTGTAGTCGCTCTTCTTAATTATTTTCAGTATTTCCTCTATCTCTTGTTTAGAGGCTTCCACACTAATTTTTCAATACGTGCCTCCGTACGGGAAGGCTCACCTATAACCTCTTTGCCATGGGTATCAGATGATTCACCGATAGGTGTAATAACTGGAGTAAGAACAGAAGCCGTAGTTGATGTACCAACAGTAACAACAGATGGAATGAGAATAGGTCTGTTGATAGTCTTAGGGGAAATCTCGGGAGAGAAGACCCTTCCACTTCGGGTAACCTTGCTGATTTCGACAATGTTACCAATATCAGGATCAGCCTCTTCATTTTTCAAATCTTGTTTGATGCCATGATAGTACACATCAACACCATAATGCCAGGGGACAGCTTTGTCTGAGACATACAAGTCAGGACCAGGAACAATGATTATTAGCGGAGCAATTCTTGGAGCAGATGTAATCCTAATAGGTCTTCTCGAGGACACCTTGGAAGGATTGGCGGAAATGGTTATAATGGCAATATCTTCAGATGGTACAACAGGAACCAAAGTTTTTTCGAACAAAATTTCTTTGCTGTCCATCAGGCGTTGAACATCTGTCTTTAGTAAATGGCAACTAGAAGGTAGAAATGAACACATGTGGCAACCTTCACCACAACCCAGAAAAAAACCGGCCAACATAAAATTCTTCTTCACAGTCATGAGAGGAGTAGAAACTTCATCCACCAAGGTCACAAACAAGTCGGTATCAATAGCATTAATTCCACGTCCGTCCTTAGGCATGGGAGAAGTTATGACATTAGGCTTTTCCGGAGCATCAAACTTAATTTCCTTGGCTTCGATCAGATCTTGTACCTTATTTCTTAGAGCCCAACAGTCATTGGTATCGTGGCTAGGACTCTCAGAATGATAGGCACACCGAGCATTTGGATTATATCAGGGAGATATGGTATTTGGGTTCTTGGGAGCCTCTTTCAAGGTTGCCAAGTTGGATCTCAGTAGATGACGTAGAACTTCAGCCAATGTCATATTGATTTGGCTAAACTGTCGTTGTGGTCTTTCCACCCTTTGTTGATTGTTGCATTGTGTAGCAGCCACAGGCCTAGGTTTCATTACGACACTTACTGTCTGACGGTGTTCAGCTCTATTTTGGCCCCTTGGGCTATAGATGACACTGGCTTCCTTCTTACCAACAAAAGGCTTCTTTACCAAAATCGAAGAGGCATCCTTTTGTATCTTGCCACTCCGAATCCCAACTTCTACCCTCTCTCCAGTCAAAATCAGCTCGGTGAAACCAGCTGACGAGCTGCCGATCAAATGATTGAAGAATGGACCAAATAGCATCCCCAAGAACATATCAACCAACTCCCTATCAGACAACGGGGGTTGGACTCTTCCAGCCAAGTCTCTCCACTTTTGTGCATATTCTTTAAAGCCTTCACTTGCACCCATGGACATACTCTGAAATTGAGTACGAGTAGGAGCAAGGTCGGTATTATATTGATACTGCTTATAGAAAGCAACAGCCAGATCTTCCCAATTTCGGACATTGGCTCCCTCCAGTTGGTAGAACCATTCAAGCTGAGTCCCTGACAGACTATCTTGAAATAAGTGAACCCACAAATTTCTATCAGTGGTATGGGGCTGAATCTTTCTAACATAAGAGCGGAGATGGAGTTTTTGGCAGGACACCCCATCATACTTTGCAAAAATTGGAGCTTTGAACTTCTGCGGGATGACCACTCCCGATACCAATCCCAATTATTCGAAATCCAACCCATGTATCCTCTAGACTTCCATGGCACTCAAATGATCTTCTAACTGCTTGTATCTATCCTCAGCAGGAGGATACTGCTCATCATTGTAGTCGGTATCATTGTCAGAAACTTCAGGACTGGGATCCTTCTCCCTTGTTTCGTCTTCTTAATTCTCCCCTTCTTTGGATGAAGAGGTCAGATCGATTTGTCGCTTCAACGACCCTCTAAACCTTCTGCCCATGTTCAGAATACCGGTAGCCTTCTTCTTTTCCTTTTTCTCTTTCAGGATGAGGGTTTTCAGATCCTCCTGCCCTTTCTCTAGATTTATGAACATTTGCTGGAACTGGGCGTTTTGTGCCTAAAGATCCTTGATGCTTTGTTCGAAAGACATTTCTGCTGAAATAAACAGCGAAGAAGATGAGAAACCTGTAATGGTACCTGTACATGCAATGCTATGAATGGGATACGCATGCAATGATTTCAAAGACTTTGGGAAATTTAAATTTGCGAACCAAAATAAAACAAATATTTTATTAGATGAATTCAAAGTTCAAATGCCTTTTAGGCGTTACATTTAAAAACAAATCTAAAACTAGAAAAAGTCAAAATTCCCATGGATGCTTCCTCTTCATGCCGAGATAAGCATTGAGTCCTCTTTCCTCATGGAGCTGCTTTATGAGCTCTAAAACCTTCCTCTCCTGAGCATAGAACTGATCCCTGTAAGTATCCCGCTCCTTCTTCAACCGAATCCAAGACCTCTATAATTCTCCAAGATCAGTGGGCATATCAGGATAGAGAACATTGTAAGGAATACCCCCTTAAGTAGTGGGTTCCACAATCACTGGTAAAACGACCATATAGGGCATCATAAGTTTCTGGGCGGGAGCTCGTACCCATTGGAGGTAAGGTTCCATAGGAATGGAAGCCCTTGGCCCCAAATCCCTGGCGCCAGATTGGTGTACCATGCCCCAAGCTCGTATGAACCTCCGGCGATACTCTTGAACATCATCCTCATAGTTGAATACAATGCCATTTGAAAACTTTGTTTGAAAAGTGTGTTGAAAGTGTATGGTGTAAAATATTTTTCGTTTTGAGCAAGTACCTAGGAACTAATCTACCTACTCGAAAAAAGTATGTTCATTTTCCTTTAGACAACGCTATCCTATTATTAAGGAATAGGTAGCACCATCGTTGGATTTTTAAAGGGACGTTCGAAGGGACGAAATGGTCTCTGAAGGCAACAAGTAAGGATACCTTAGCATTTAGAAGGGACTATCGTCGTAAGATCAATTCGTAGGCAACTCGAGGGACAAGTAGGGACTAAGATCTTTATGACTACTTTGAATCGCGGGTCATTGCTAAGGTATTCCTACGTTCGAGGGACACGACCATTATTTCCGAGGCAACCAGTGAGGCAAACCCTAGGAATGAGCATGTGCATGTGTTTGATTTCAGTTATTTAATCTTTGCACAATTAAGGTGATCTACTGTTTTAATTTTATTTGTCTTTTGCATGCAAGCCTATTATCCATACATCTAGACAGTTCATAGTTGCTGAAATTAAAAGCGAAAAAGTAAATCTACGCTATTACAAGGCTTTGGGGAGGGGGTTACATGACCAAAAACCGAGGATTAAACATTAAATAATATGCGGTAAACCCTAATTAAAAACTATTACAAAACCGAAGCAAATACAATAATTGGAAAATAAAGTATTGCGTGCGAGAATTAAGTACGGGAATCAAAATTTAAATTCTAAAAATCTAATCAATTAAAGAGAAAGTATTTTTTTGTATTTTATTATTGAGAAAAATATTTGAAATCTTAACCTAAATCTAATTAATTAAAAAAAATGTTTTTTGGTATTTTATTGAGAAAATTAAATATTTGTGAATTAAACCTAATTTGTTTAATTAATTTTAATTATGAAAAAAATCAAGTCAATATCATTAAATTAATTATTTTCTAAAAAAAACTAATTTTAATAAAAAACCCTAATTCTACATTTTTGTGGTTTTCTTGATTTTATGATTAAATAAAAAAATGATTTTTTTTTTGTTTTGTAAAAAGAAATTAATCAAATAAAACAAAAGAAAATAAAGAAAGAAAGTAATTAGGCCTGTATTGTTGAGCAATTCAGGGGGTGTAGCACTAAATTTGTTAGGCCCATTCCTTGCTCAGCCCAGTCAACACGCTAAATCCAGTGTGATACTCTTTCTGATGGTCCATGGTATGACTTAAGCGTTGGGCGTTGGATCTGGATTGATGATGAATCCAATGGCTGGATGGTTGGATGTATGATAGACGCCTGTCAACATAATATACAGAACCCGCAATTAAATGTTAAGAAAAATAGAGAAAACGTTGGGATGGTTAGTTGTAAATATAATAACATAAATAAAATATAAAGGAAATAAAGTGGTTTTTCCCAAACACGCGCGTGATTCAAATCACCCAATGGGATTGTGTCACCTAATTGTCTTCTTCCCCATAACTGTTGTTTTTGGCCACACTTTTACCTACAGTCGTTTCCGTCACTAAAAGCTATAGTGACGAATTTTGTTTGTAGCCATAAACCTATAAAATTTAAAAATGCAGCCCAAGCAGAATAAATTCAAACCAAAGACATGGATAAATTGCAAATCATCTTCTAAGCATGATAGTACCCCTGATTTTGTCCAATTTTGCCTCTATATGGAATTCCCAATTTGGGACCTCAAAATCCTAACAATGGCATCGTGCCATTCCTGCACTTAAACTTCAATCAAACCAATCAAAAACATTGCAAATATGATAGAAAGCATGGATACATGATCAAAACATGTTTATGATGGATAAATTATTGAAAATAAATCTTGAAAAAAGATGCAAATCGTGGCACTGTAAGGCGTGATTTCTGAAGTTTTTAAGGCTTGAGGATGATTGGAATGGCTTCAAAAAATGTCCAGGAACGGGTTGCTGGCCTTGGAATTGCTTGAATCAGTCTATAGAGGAATATGTGATCAACACTTTTTTTTATAAAAATTTGAAGTTGAGTCCTTTATTTTCACGACCAAGAACCCTTTTTATGCTTTGGAAATGTTGTGTATATATCATAGAATGATTTAGGTCTACAAAAACTGATCATATCTTTGCAAATTATGGAGATTTGATTTCATTCTTTGCCTTGTATGATTTGTTTCCAAAATAGACCAAATTAAGATCTTTTCCAATCAATTAGCTCTTGGACGAATTTTTTGATTTGCTAGCTGTTCACAGACTCATAATATGCTCATAAAATCAAATCTTTGATTTTATTTGATTATTCTACTATTTAAATTGATTTATTTTGATTTAAATGGATAAAAAATCAAAATAAATAATAAAAATAATAAAATAATAGGTGGATAAGATCAGGGGTCATGGGCCATATTAGGAACAAGTTTCAAACAAGAAAACATGGTCCCATTTGGAAAAAAAGTCATTTTGATCAATGTTGACTTCATGCACATTTCCAAAAATTGGTCAATTTTGACAATACATATCTCCATTAAATTAAACCCTAAGAGGGTGTTCTTAGAATTTTTAGAAAGCTTAGGATGTCCCCTAAACAACCCTTTTGGTTTCATCTCAATTGGGTCTTCCATGTTCATGTAAGAAGCTTTGACCCAAAAAGTGTTTTTGTTGACTTTTCAAAAGGACCTATAATGTAGAAATTCATATCTTTTTATGAGTGAATATTTTTAACTTTGGGGATGAATATGAATTGTAGGGAATTGCATCATCTATAAAATGAGCCTTGGATGGAAAATTTCTGATAAAGTATGAAGAAGTTATGCTTGGTCAAAGTTTGGTTGATTTTTCCTAAAAAACCTTAATTTAACAACTTTTGGGTTTTGATGAATTTGGGGCATTCCTTGAGGAATCATGATCAAACCTTTATCAAATGATGGATATCACTTCAAAATGTTGATGTTTACCAAATTTTTTGAAGTTTGACTGTATGTAGGCCACAATTGACTTTTGACTTAGTACAGTTGATTTTCAGGCATCTGGGCAATTGATTGAGCAAACTTCTTGTGAAAGGCATGAAACTTGACATGGATGATCTTGAGAACATATTAAGACCATGGAGGGCATCTGGGACCATTGGAACTCCCCCACCCTGATGAAAATGAAAACCCTAATTTGAGGTACATTGCCTTAGGAGGGAGTTTGTCTGATCAACTCTTGGGCATCCTTGAGCAAGTTAAGGACCTCAATGGACATGTGTTGAGTAAAATGAGAGGGAAAATTTTGGGGTACAACAGATGCCCCTGTTCAATCTTCTTAAACATGAGGATGTATATTGGTTGTCTGCCTTTCATAGTCTGAAGGTGGAAGATGATTAAACACTAAGTGCCCAGAAATTTGCACTCGTCTGAGATGGTGCTGGACTGTGTAGGTAGTATCAGGAATGGGATTACAGATGTCATTTGGAAAAGATGACGGAAGATCGTCGGAGATGGGCTTAAAGATGCCATATAGGATGATGGCAGAGAGTCGTCGGAGATGGGCTTAAAGATGCCATCCAGAAAAATGTTGATTTTATGAGATATTCCTTCAATGAGAATTCCTGTTCCTATCGTCAAGGAGGGATCTGCCGAGGAATGTTGGTCTTTGTCTTGGGAGAAATAGAATTTTTGGAGCTTCAGTGGTCCGTTACTCTACTGGGGAATCATCTCTTAATCGAGGAGGTGAAAGTGAACTTCTATCTGGTTGTGCTCCAGGCTTTACAACGATTTGCTAAGGATAATAAGATTAACTATTATCTAGTTGTGCTTCAGGTTTCACAGTGATTTACTGGGGAGATGAGATTTAAACTTGCTATCTGGTCATAATCTAGGCTTTACAATTTCTCAATTCTTATCTGGTCGTGTTCCAGGCTTCAGAAGGAATTTAGTGGTTATCCGGTCCGTCCGAGGTTCAACTTGAATTTAAGGCATACTAATATCCGGTAAATTTCAGGGATTCATAGTAGTTGGACGAGTAAACTGCTATTTGGTCGAATTCCAAGCTTCACAGTACCGCATACTGTTATCTGGTTGATTTCCAGGTTTCACAGTGTCTCTTGCCGCTATCTGGTCGTGCTCCAGTCTTCACCACGTCTTATACCGCTATCTGGTCGTGTGCCAGGCTTCACGGTGTCTTATACCACTATCTGGTCAATTCCAGGCTTCATAGTATCTTGTATTGTTATCCGGTCGATTTCCAGGCTTCACAGTATGGTGGGGGAATTAAGCTGTTATCCGGTCGATTTCCGGGCTTCATAGCTTGAACTGGAATAGAAATCTTAATATCGATTCGACTGAACCAGGAAAAACTTGTGATAACTTCAACTGGGAGAGAAATCTTAGTATCAATTTGACTAATCCCGGGAGAGGTCTCAGATTAACTTTGACTGGCATAGAAATCAGGGGAATCTTAGCGGCGATTCGGCTGATCCAGAAGAAAGTCTTAAAACATCTTCAACTAGAATAGAAATCTTAGTGTCGGTTTGACTGAACCAGAGGAAACTTATGAGAACTTCAACTAGGAGAGAAATCTTAGTATCGATTTGACTGATCCCAGGAGAGGTCTCGGATTAACTTTGACTGGCGTAGAAATCAGGGGAATCTTAGCGGCGATTCGGCTGACCCAGACGAAAGTCTTAAAACGTCTTCAACTAGAATAGAAACCTTAGTGTCGTTTGACTGAACCAGAGAAAACTTGTGAGAACTTCAACTAGGAGACAAATATTAGTATTGATTTGACTGATCCCGAGAGAGGTCTCAGATTAACTTTGACTGGCATAGGAATCAGGGGAATCTTAGCGGCGATTCAGCTGACCCAGAAGAAAGTCTTAAAACATCTTCAACTAGAATAGAAACCTTAGTGTCGGTTTGACTGAACCAGAGAAGACTTGGAATATCCTCAACTGGAATAGAAACCTTGGTGTCGGTTTGAATGAACCAGACATAACTCTTGAGAACTTGAGTGCATCTTTCCCTGAAAGGTAAAGAGTTAGTCGTATGCAATGTCATGATGCATGAAATGCATTGAGTAATGATGTTCCCAAAATAAATGAGATTGTGCTGTATAATATGTATGCACATGCCATGATGTATAGATATGCAATGCTATTGTGATATTCTCTAGCTGGGGAAGATAAATCCTAGACTGCTGTTGGAGAGTATAAGGAGTTGAGTTCTTTGTTCCCGCTGGGGACAGTAACCGAATATGATTAGCTGGAGATTTACATCCATTCTGCTTGAGAATATTCTGCCGGAAGAGACTCTGCCTGAGAACAATTCTGCAGAGGGATGACTCTATGGGGAAGGGAGATACTCTGTTGGAAGATCTGCTGATTTGGAGAAATAAACTCAGCTGGGGATGAACATCCATTGCTGGAGAGAAGAGCTCTGTTGGAGATTGAGCTTCCACTGTCAGAGAAATGAACTCTGCTCGGGAGATGGCTTTATAAACTACTCATGGTTATAAAACTCGGTTGGGGAATGCAGATATCAGCTTTCTGAAGGAACCTACTGGGGAAGGAATTTTAGATTTGGGATACGGAGGTCGGACCTTGGTTGTCTCGGCTCTGTGGGGAATATAGGTATCATTAGCTTGTATGTGATAGTGACTTTGCTTCCAACTGTCTCTTCCCCTTGTACCATGATAGACATGGTACATGCGGAAATTTTGTGAATGGATCTATATCATGATTTTACTTGAACATGTATTTAATGAGTGTCAGGATGACATCCATCTCTGGATTGTATCTGAACTATACTTGAAACATGTGTTGAATGAGTGTCAGAATGACATCCGTCTCTGGATCGTATATGAACTGTACTTGAAACATGTGTTGAATGAGTGTCAGAATGACATCCATCTCTGGATTGTATCTGAACCGTTTCTCGATGTATGAAAATATTGAATAAGTAGCAGAATGACATCTGCATCTGGATCGTATCTAAACCGTATCTGAAAGCTGGATCTGAATGAGTATCAGAATGGCATCCATATCTGGAGCGTATCTGAACTGTATCTGAAAGCTGAATCTGAATGAGTATCAGAATGGCATCCGTATTTGGAGCACATCTGAACTGTATCTGAAATCTGAATGAGTATCAGAATGGCATTCGTATCTGAAGCGTATCTGAATTGTATCTGAAAGCTGAATCTGAATGAGTATCAGAATGACATCCGTATCTGGAGCATATCTGAACTGTATCTGAAAGTTGAGTTTGAATGAGCATCATAATGGCATCCGTATCTGGAGCGTATCTGAACTGTATCTGAAAGCCGAGTCTGAATGAGTATCAGAATGGCATTCGTATTTGGAGCGTATCTGAACAGTATTTGAAAGTTGAATCTGAATGAGTATCAGAATGGCATTCGTATCTGGAGCGCATATGAACTGTATCTGAAAGATGAATCTGAATGAGTATCAAAATGGCATCCGTATCTGGAATTGTATCTGAATTTTGAATCTGAATGAGTATCAAAATGGCACCCGTATCTAGAGCGTATCTGAACTGTATCTGAAAGTTGAGTCTAAATGAGTATCAAAATGGAATCCGTATCTGGAGCATATCTGAACTGTATCTAAAAGATGAATCTGAATGAGTATCAGAATGGAATCCGTATCTGGAGCGTATCTGAACTGTATCTGAATTCTGGTGCTCTTGATGAATGCTGATCGAGGTATAAGTCTTCCACTGATAGACAGGTGACGGGACATAGTCGTACGTTTTAAATCCCTAACTTTTCCCTGGACCACCCTTTCAGGTTTTCAGTCCACCGGGATACCCTTTTTTGCCCAAGCCTCCCTTTCGGGTTTTCGATTTGCCGGGTGTACATATTTTTTCATTTTTTATCCCTAATTTTTGCCCGAACCCTTTTGGTTCGCCAGGATGCCCTTATTTTTCCTAGGTATGTCAACCTAGCGGTTCTTTGTTATGCATAGTATTTTCCAACTATGTCCATGCTTTCAGGATGTAGAGAGTTGTTACTGTCCATAGTGTTGTGTTGTAGTACTGTCAAAAATGTTTTCTTGATGGCACATGATTCGTTGCTGGAATGCATGTGTAATGCCCCAAGCGATTCAGATGGAGATCTGCCCCTGGTTATTTGACACTTTTGGGGAGACTTCCCCAGGTGTGTTTAGACATCATGCCATACCCCTTGCTTATGGAAGACCTGTTATTGGAAGTGTCTTTCCCGCTGAGGTGATTCTGTCCATTGAGAGGATGTCTGTTCATTGAATATCCATTATGCGGATTTCTCTGCTGTCAAACAATTAGTCATATGCAAACAATGTCATTTAAAGAATGCAAAACTCATGTCTGTCTTAAATTTTTTTTTGAAAATGTGTTTTGTGTAGTAAAACGAAATTTCCAAGAATGTGATATAAACTCAGGATTCATAACAAAGCCTACAGGAGTCAGGATACCTTTGTAATAGTACGCTCTCAAACTAACCCATGCTTCAGCTAGGACTTTTAAGGGTTATAACGTGGCCTGGTTCACGGTTCAAGAAACAAAGGATAAAGGATCAAATTTTATTTGTACCCAACCCGCTCTTCGTGATTTTCTTCAGTCCTATGCTTAGTTAATTGCGCGTTTAGATCCCGATTGAGTCTGGAATCTTTGCTCTGATACTTGGTGATGATTCAGAAATTGAACATTTGTTTTGAAAAGGCAGTCATTTTTGTAATCTTCTTTTTGTCGAGGATTTGTAGTAACCTCCTTTTTTTTTGGTTTTCGATATCCCTTCTTTTGCCTGAACTGTTTCTTTTTTGATTACAGTCAGCGGGATGCCCCAATTTTTCTCTTAAGTCTCTTTCATAGGTTTTGACTTAATGGGCTTTTATTTCGAGAGATAATGACTGCCTGTCTTGACGATTATACGGAACCATCATCGTCTTTTGTTTTAGAAGGACGTCTTCGATGGCATTCATTGTGTACGAAGCGACAGATTGTGACTGAATGCGCCTCTGAATTAACTGAGAAAACTACCCTGCCCCAGGCTATGATTAAGGGTTTTAATTTGTGTGAAAAGAAAAACTCCTACTTCTTTGGCTCGAAGGGGTTGACTAGGGATTATCTTCCTTATAACTCCACTATTTAGGATTTGAAACAATTCCTGTACATCGTCAGTGGGGTATGTTCAAAAGCATACTGTAGAGATTGTGGTATCGTTTTTGTCATCCTCCCTCTAAGGCTTAGAGTTTTTAATCGAGAGTTGAGTATCACAAAAGGAAATAAGAATGCATTTTTGAAATAGTGAATATGAATGAACTGATTCAAGACAAACATGTGCAATGCATTGATGAAATAACGAGGTTTGATATGAATAAATGTTCAAACAAATCAAAAGAAAATTACACATTGAAAATTCTAATGAACAAAAAGTCTTCTTGTGAGAACTTGTCACTTCATATGGTATGCCTTGGAGGGATGGTAGAAGAACTCAACCTGACTGTCTTGTGCAAATTCTAGCGCTCCTTCATCAATCAGGTCTTGAATTTTATTTCTCAACGCCCAACAGTTGTTGGTGTCATATCTAGGATTGTTGGAGTGGTACGCACATCTTGCATTTGGATTGTACCTTGGGGAGGCTATGTTGGGATTCTGAGGAGGGTCCCTTAATATAACCAACTTGGCCTTCAACAGGAGTTTCAATGCTTGAGCCAATGACATCTTGATTTTGGTGAAGCATCTTTCAGATGTATTCTTCTTATACCGATTGCCCCGTTGTCATTGGCAAGGTTGTGGTTGGGCTTGTGATGTAGTAGAAATCTGGAAAGGTCTGTTCCTGACCAAACCAACCTCTTCTCTCACTGGGGGATGATTAATTCCTTGATCCACAATTTTAACTATTTGTTACATGGATTTGCAGCCATCTTGGTGAATCTTGTTGAGGAAGGCTCTTAGCCCTTCTTGTCCTCGAGCTAAGTTTTGGATAAGAGCCATCTGCCCCAGCATCTGGATTCTCATTGCTTCTACCTCAACTTGCAGTTGTTCCAATTGTTCATCCTTGTTGTTGTCAGGACGTTCCTTGTTCAGATTCCCGACGAAAAGTGTTTTCAGGTCTTCTTTCGCCTTGGATAGGTTTAGGAACATTTCTCTGAACTAAGCCTCTTGAGTTTGAAGATCTCTGTTGTCTTGTTGGAAAGCCATTGCTGAAATAAACAACGAGAACATGAGAGACCTGTACTGGAAGACCTGTTATGCAATGATATGTACGATATATGTATGCAATGTTTTCAAGGATCTCGTGGGTTAAACAAGAAAATCTCAGAAGTTGAGATTTGCAGCTTTGATTGAAAAACTTCGTATCGTCGAATGTCCTTCTATGAGAGTCAAGCTCACCATATCAAGTGGGTCATAGCCCCTAACTCAAGTTGGTGAGTTCTGATCTTCTGATGACATTGGCTAAAGGAAAATAAATCCTCTTGCCCCTTGCTGGACGTCTGATTTATCATAACCTGCATCACAGGCCCTCGAGATCCTTGAAATGGTTAGTATGATATGTCATGTTATGATGCTATGATATGTATGCTATGCATCAAGCAAAAATGCAGGGTAAGAAGCCAATTTATTGGATTTATACAAACAAGGTCCTGCAAGGAATACAAACAAAGCTCTGCAATAAGTTCAAATTGTTAGGAAAAGAAAGAAAACAAGTCACACAAGTAGCCTTAGGTTCAGGCTTGCATGGATTCCATAGGTAAGTACCCTCTTGAAGTTTAGTTGGCTCAACCTTTCTTAGAAAAGTAACCGGGTTCTAAAGATTCTCAATATCACTGATCATCCTTTATCGGGCATTGTTTCAGCTCAAGCAATCTTTTCTTGGGCCGAAATATCCCGAAAGTCTGATCTCAATGAGTGTAGCATTGAGTATCAACCAATCCTCAGCTTTATACCAAGGCCGGCTATCTCACTACTTTCTAATGGCCAAGTTTGTTCAACTAAGGTTCTAAGGCCCGTTAGTGCTTCACGACACCACGCGGCGGCCCCGTATTCTCCTTGTTTCCACATGAAAGATACAGGTACCAACCAAAGTGTCACACCAATACAACCATCACTTAAACCATATCGGTCTACGCTGTACAGTCTCCACGATCTATTGCTGTTTATCTAAAAAGTGTCCCTAGATCTGGGTGTAGGATCTTTAATAACACCCAAACAAAAACCCTTGAATTCAAAGCAGGCAAGGCAAAACAAGAAAGCAATTTAAAATGACCTATATCCTAAGGTAAACCCAACTTTATAAGTTCCCAGCAGAGTCACCAGTTCTGTGATATAGTGGCATAACCGACGATTGATACTGGTTTGTGTTTTTTGTTCGCAAAATGTCGCGGTAAGCAAGAGTCGCCACCGACTTTTATTTTATCCAACCAAGGAAAAGGAAAAAGAACACAAAAAAACCTTTTTCGAGATGTTTCTGAGTAAGGGGGGTAGATTATAAAAAGGGAAGGTGTTAGCACCCTTTCCATCCATGGTTTTCCATGGGCTCTTAGGTACTTGCTCATTTTGAAATTGCTTGTGTGTGCTTTGCTTTGAAAAGTTTTATTTTACTTCGTTTTAACCCTTGTTTCTGTCCTCAAGAGTGTTACAAAGTTGTTTTTGAAAACTTTATTTGAAAAGTGTGTTTAAAAGTGTATGGTGTAAAAGATTTGTCGTTTTGAGCAAGTACCTAGGAACTAATCTACCTAGTCGAAAAAGTATGTTCGTTTTCCTTTAGACAGCACTATCCTATTATTAAGGAATAGGTAGCACCATCGTTGGATTTTTAAAGGGACGTTCGAAGGGATGAAATGGTTTCTAAAGGCAACAAGTAAGGATACCTTAGCATTTCGAAGGGACTATCGTCATAAGATTAATTCATAGGCAACTCGAGGGACAAGTAGGGACTATGATCTTTATGACGACTTTGAATCGCAGGTCATTTCTAAGGTATTCCTACGTTCGAGGGACACAACCATTATTTCCGAGGCAACCAGTGAGGCAAACCCTAGGAATGAGCATGTGCATGTGTTTGATTTCAGTTATTTAATCTTTGCACAATTAAGGTGATCTACTGTTTTAATTTTATTTGTCTTTTGCATGCAAGCCTATTATCCATACATCTAGACAGTTCATAGTTGCTAAAATTAAAAGCAAAAAAGTAAATCTACGCTATTACAAGGCTTCGGGGAGGGGGTTACATGACCAAAAACCGGGGATTAAACATTAAATAATATGCGGTAAACCCTAATTAAAAACTATTACAAACCCGAAGCAAATACAATAATTGGAAAATAAAGTATTGCGCGCGAGAATTAAGTACGGGAATCAAAGTTTAAATTCTAAAAATCTAATCAATTAAAGAGAAAATATTTTTTTGTATTTTATTATTGAGAAAAATATTTGAAATCTTAACCTAAATCTAATTAATTAAAAAAAATATTTTTTGGTATTTTATTGAGAAAATTAAATATTTGTGAATTAAACCTAATTTGTCTAATTAATTTTAATTATGAAAACAATCAAGTCAATATCATTAAATTAATTATTTTCCAAAAAAAAAACTAATTTTAATAAAAAACCCTAATTCTACATTTTTGTGGTTTTCTTGATTTTATGATTAAATAAAAAAATGATTTTTTTTTGTTGTTTTGTAAAAAGAAATTAATCAAATAAAACAAAAGAAAATAAAGAAAGAAAGTAATTGGGCCTGTATTGTTGAGCAATTCAGGGGGTGTAGCACTGAATTTGTTAGGCCCATTCCTTGCTCAGCCCAGTCAATATGCTAGATCCAGTGTGATACTCTTTCTGATGGTCCATGGTATGACTCGAGCGTTGGGCGTTGGATCTGGATTGATGATGAATCCAATGGCTAGATGGTTGGATGTATGATAGACGCCTGACAACATAATGTACAGAACCTGCAATTAAATGTTAAGAAAAATAGAGAAAATGCTGGGATGGCTAGTTGTAAATATAATAACATAAATAAATTATAAAGGAAATAAAGTGGTATTTTCCAAACGCGCGCATGATTCAAATCACCCAATGGGATTCTGCCACCTAATTGTCTTCTTCCCCATAACTGTTGTTTTTGGCCACACTTTTACCTACAGTCGTTTCCGTCACTAAAAGCTATAGTGACAGATTTTGTTCGTAGCCATAAACCTGTAAAATTCAAAAATGCAGCACGAGCAGAATAAAATCAAACCAAAGACATGGATAAATTACAAATCATCTTTTAAGCATGATAGTACCCCTGATTTTGTCCAATTTTTCCTCTATATGGAATTCCCAATTCGGGACCTCAAAAACCTAACAATGGCATCATGCCATTCCTGCACTTAAACTTCAATCAAACCAATCAAAAACATTGCAAATATGAGAACAAGCATGGATATATGATCAAAACATGTTTATGATGGATAAATTATTGAAAATGAATCTTGAAAAAGATGCAAACCGTGGCACTGTGAGGCGTGATTTCTGAAGGTTTTAAGGCTTGAGGATGATTGGAATGGCTTCAGAAAATGTCCAGGAACGGGTTGCTGGCCTTGGAATTGCTTGAATTAGTCTATGGAGGAATATGTGATCAACACTTTTTTTGACAAAAAATTGAAGTTGACTCCTTTGTTTTCACGACCAAGAACCCTTTTTTATGCTTTGGAAATGTTGTGTATATATCATAGAATGATTTAGGTCAACAAAAATTGATCATATCTTTGCAAATTATAGAGATTTGATTTCATTCTTTGCCTTGTATGATTTGTTTCGAAAATAGACCAATTTAAGATCTTTTCCAATCAATTAGCTCTTTCACGAATTTTTTGATTTGTTAGCTATTCATGGACTCATAATATGCTCATAAAATCAAATCTTTGATTTTATTTGATTATTCTACTATTTAAATTGATTTATTTTGATTTAAATGGATAAAAAATCAAAATAAATAATAAAAATAATAAAATAATAGGTGGATAATCTCAGGGGTCGTGAGCCATCTTAGGAACAAGTTTCAAACAAGAAAACATGGGCCCATTTAGAAAAAAATTCATTTTGATCAATGTTGACTTCATGCACATTTCCAAAAATTGGTCAATTTTAACAATACATCTCCCTCAAATTTAACCCTAAGAGGGATTTCTTGGACTTTTTAGAAAGCTTAGGATGTCCCCTAAACAACCCTTTTGGTTTCATCTCAATTGGGTCTTCCATGTTCAGGTAAGAAGCTTTGACCCAAAAAGTGTTTTTGTTGACTTTTCAAAAGGACCTATAATGTAGAAATTCATATCTTTTGATGAGTTCATATTTTGAACTTGGGGGTTGAAGATTAATTGTAGGTAATTGCATCATCTTCAAAATGAGCCTTGGATGGAAAATTTATGATAAAGTATGAAGAAGTTATGCTTGGTCAAAGTTTGGTTGACTTTTCCTAAGAAACCCTAATTTAACAACTTTTGGGTTTTGATGAATTTGGGGCATTCCTTGAGGAATCATGATCAAACCTTGATTAAGTGATGTATATCACTTCAAAATGTTGATGTTGACCAAAAATCTTGAAGTTTGAATGTATGTGGGCCACAATTGACTTTTGACCTAGTACAGTTGATTTTCAGGCATCTGGGCAATTGACTGAGCAAACTTCTTGTGCAAGGCATTAAACTTGACATGGATGATCTTGAGAACATATTAGGACCATGGTGGGCATCTGGGACCGTTGGAGCTCCCCCACCCTGATGAAAATGGAAACCCTAATTTGAGGTACATTGCCTTAGGAGGGAGTTTGTCTGATCAACTCTTGGGCATCCTTGAGCAAGTTGAGGACCTTAATGGGCATGTGTTGAGTAAAATGAGAGGGAAAATTTTTAGGTACAACAACTTCCACTTTATTATCTTCTTCCTCCTTCCGTCGTATTAGGTAAGTAACTTATACCTACGGACGATATTCATGGCTATAAACCTGTATCGTTCAAAAATCAAATATACGCAATATAAATTCCCATGGAGACCATGAATTGACTGGGCTTGATGCCCTGAACATCATTGTGCCCTTATCTAACCATAATTTTTCCTGTGCTAAAAGTCCCCAAAATGGAGCTTGAAACCCTAGTAATGGCAGTCATACATATAGGCTTCAAAAATTCAATTAAATGAACCAGACATGTTAGAAATACATCAATGATCACAAATATATCATTAAATTATGTTAATGATGCAAGAATGTATTTAATCAATTTTGAAAAATCAAGCAAACCGTATGAGGTATGGCGAGCATTTCTGGGCGCGAGAGTGCTTGCTACTGATCGGGTTAGCTTCTGGGAAGGTCCAGGAATCGTTTAGGAATGTTGGAAGGCCTTGAATTATCCTCTAGGGTAGAGATCAGATCACCACTTTTTGCCAAGCTTTTTAGTTTTGTATTGTGCTTTCCACCACTGCCAATCCTTGTTTTCGTGCCTGGCCTTGTTCATTATATATCCCTAAGTGAATTAGGGTTATAAAAACAGCTAGCATCTTTGCAATTTTTGAAGATTTGATTTGATTTTCATGTTGTGTGATATATTTCCAAATTTAGCCTAATCATACCATTCTTGTGCCAATTAACCTTGATTCAATTTGATTCTAATATTCCAGCATAATGAGCTCGTGATTTTGTCCAAAACTCCAATCAAAACAAATCTTTGCTATTATTTACATTTATTTGATTTAATTCAATTTTTAATTAATAAAAAAATAAAAAATGAATAAAATAACATGTGAGTGAATATTTGGGTCGTGGACCATGTTATGAGTGAGGTGCAAGCATAAAAAGTTAGGTCCATTTGATAAAAAATGTATTTTTGAGCACATTTGACAAGGCATATCTCTTCCAATTTTAACCCTAGAGAGGTTTTCTTTGACTTTTTAGAAAGCTTAGGATGTCCCCTAAACAACCCTTTTGTTCTCATCTCTATTGGGTCTTCCATGTTCATGTAAGAAGCTTTGACCCAAAAAGTGTTTTTGTTGACTTTTCAAAAGGACCTATGATGTGGAAATTCACATATTTTTGTGAGTGCATATTTTGAACTTGAGGGATGAAGATGAATTGTAGGTAATTTCATCCTCTTAAAAATGAGCTTTGGATTGAATTTTTTTGATAAAGTATGAGGAAGTTATGCTTGGTCAAAATTTGGTTGACTTTTCTTGAGAAACCCTAATTTAGCAATTTTTGGGTTTTGTGGAATTTGGGGCATTCCTTGAGGAATCATGATCAAACCTTGATCAAATGATGGATATAACTTCAAAATGTTAATGTTGACCAAAAATCTTGAAGTTTGACTGTATGTGGGCCACAGTTGACTTTTGACCTAATACAGTTGATTCTCAAGCATTTGAGCAGTTGACTGAGCAAACTCCTTGTGCAAGGCTTGAAATTTGACGTGGAGGGTCTTGAGAAAATATTAGGACCATGGAGAGCATATGAGGTCTTTGGATTTTACCCACCTTGATGAAAATGGAAACCTTAGTTTGAGATACATTGCCTTAGGAGAGAGTTTGTCTAGTCAATTCTTGGGCATCCTTGAGCAAGTTGAGGATCTCAATGGGCATGTGTTGAGTAAAATGAGAGATAAAATTTTGGGGTACAACATAAAGGTTAGTAGGGTCGATCTGAGGCAAGACTGCAGTAATTAGCTGCATGGAACACAAGCTGAAAGAAATTGAGAAAGCTCAAACCAATGAGAAAAAACAATGGAAGTTATCGGCCAACGAGGATAGCATAAAAGGAAGATTTAATTGGAGGGAAAACTTGGTTGTACTGAAAAAGAGGAGCAAATAATTCAAAATTTAAAGAAGGAAGTGGAAGCGCTAAAAGATAAAATCTGGTACAATAGTACGTTGTAAATGGCAGAGCACGCCGCCTGCACCTGCCGTGGCATTCTGCCACACTACACCTTGTCTCCCACCATTGTCTCCCTGTACGAAGATTCCTTGTTTGCTATGTGTAGCGATAAAATATGTAATGGGGTAAATCGAAGATCTAGCTATTAATTAACTCGACTCACAAAAGCAAGAGTCGTCACCGTGCTTTATTATTTCCGAGGGAAAAGGGAAAAGAGCCAAATAAAACCCTTAAATATGCAATGTAAAGTAATACTTAAAAGTAACGAAAATACAATACGTTTTTTGAAAGAGATCTAGAGTTCGGGGGTTGGTTATACAATGGGAAGATACTAGCACCCAATGCATATGTGGTACTCCGTAGGAACCTTTTGAAATATCTGTTTTTTTGGTTAAAAATGGTTTGTTTGGTTAAAATGGTTTGCTTGGTTAAAATGGGCGTGAATGACATTTTGAAGATATGACGGCCTAGTGTCGAAGTTTTGACTTAAAAGGTGTTAATTTTAAAACCGAGTCTTTTAGAAAAATTAACTTAAGATTAACAAAATAGTAAAAAACAAAAATGAATGAAGGGATTCACACAATCATATAAGATGTATTTGGTGACGTGAAGTCAACAAAGTTAAAACATTTTCCTTGGAAGTGAGACGGATGAAAGATATAAAGATTAAACGATCGAGAGTAAAGTTAATTAGAGCGACAATTGAATAATAACAAAAATTCAATAAGAGATTAATTTATAAGCATATATTTTTAAACAATTAAATAAACAACAAAAATTAAATAAAAGACTAGTTTATAAAACATGTATTTTTGATCAATTAAATAAATAACAATAATTAAATAAAAGACTAATTTATAAAACATGTATTTTATATTTTATAATGGCATGAAATAATTATATGTAAAAAATAAACTAAAACTAATATTATGTTATATATTTAATAGAATATGGAGAGATAATAATAAAAGAACTTAGAAAAACGGAATAAAATACTCCAACAGGGGTTGAACTCGGGTCTCCTTGGTTGTAGAATACAGGCCTTGCCACTAACTTATGTTATTTATCTGTTATATCTATGCTTTTATTAATAAATAAGGTGATGATAGTAATGGGATTGGGCCAAAAGGCACAATGGGGCTGACCCGGTTTGGGGAAGTGAACAAAGAAAATTTTGAAAACCCTAGTAACAAAGGGCGCCGCTTCCTGTTAGCATGGGGAAAGGAAATACAGATTATCATTCCCAATAAACTCTATTCACCGTGAAACAAAAAAAATTAAACTCTCACTTCCCTATTCAAATTTCTATATCTCCATCAATCTCCATCAGATTCACCATTGTTTTAAAAAAACCTTGAACCTTCATATTCTCTTATTCTTCTCTCTGAATCCATCATTTTTATCAACCTTCTTCTCCGCTTTAACAACAACACCAAAAACGTAGATAGTAGAAGAAGAAGAGATGAGATTATCGTGAAATCGTGAACACCGCGAAAGTTAGAGATGCGATGAAAGGAAGAGAGATGATGGTAAACTTAGCCGTGAACAGAGATTACCAAAGGGAATATTCTGAACAGAAGGATCGGAAGAGATGAAGTCTTTTGGTCGTTCACCGGGCAGAAGAAATAGTGCGAATATGAGGAGGAAGTAACGATTGAGAGAGGATGTAACGTGATTGGTGAGAGGAACAAGTAATTAGTTTTGTGGTATGAGGTTTAAACGGTGGAGGGAAGATTGGAGAATGCAAGTTTGGTTATAGTTTTATGATTTGAACATGAAGAAGAAGATGATGAATGTTATGGATCCTGAGAGAAGCTTCTAGAAGAAGAGTTGCAGTTCGAGAATATTTGCAGGGGCTTTTAATCGGGGATGTTAATTCGGACAAGGGCAATTTTCTGAAGTTTGGTGGTAGTGAAGGTGGTTTCGGAAAGGATGATGGATGTTGTTACTATGTTTTGATTCTTTGGAAATTTATGAAGGTTGGATAGAGGTGCAGGGGCGCGCAAGGGCGAAACGAATATTTGGGGTCTAGAAGATTGGAGATGAGGTGCAAGGGCGCGTATTATAAGGCCAAAATGTTGCGTGTAAGCAACATTGGCGACTGTGTTGGCTGCTATGATACCAGCAATGTAGGAAATGAAAAAGGCTGTAACTTTGAATAATTCCATCGGGAGACAAAAGAAAACTCCAACACCTATTGATGCTACTGTGATGAGTTTTGGGAAATTTCTGTCGAGGTGAAAGGAAAGGAAATCGAGAATTGGTGTAGCTATGGCTAGACCTATAGCCCAAGCAATTGATGTCCATTACCATGGTGGAAACTTTGAACTTATAGTGTGGCCAGTGAGTACTAGGATGAATCTTATTCCATTCTTGAAGTGAAACAATAAGCTGTTTCTGTAGCTGACTGATAATGAGAGGGAAGGCAACATGAACAAGAACAGTTTGAACAGAGTAGAAGCAAAAATCATAAATGTACCAACCAAAGACTTCAAATCTAGAAGGCTTTTCACCAACTTCATCATTGTAGCCACCATTATAAGCTTCTATGGCTCTTAATTTTTTTACAGTTCTGTTGTGTAAGTCAGGTCTAGTAGTGGAGTTGATTCTGGCAGTGCAGTGTAGTTTGTTGTTGCAAATCGAAGGGTGTCAGAAATTGCATTTGGATGTCGAGAGAAATACAGAAGGAGTATATGGTTCAACGGTTGTGGGACTGAGTGAAGCTAGCTGTCGTGGCTACTTTCGTAGTGGAGTTTTAAAGTTTTTTCTTTGTGAGCTTTCTCTGTTAAACTTGTATTGTTGGTTGAATGAATCTATTTATATCTCCTCTCTATTTTTTCAGATTTGATATTTCCTCTTTGTGAAAAGTATTTTTGTGTCATTTTTGTATATTTTTCAGTACTTGTTATGACGATTGTTGTACCCCAAAATTTTCCCTCCCATTTCTACTCAAAACATGCTCCTAGAGATCCTCAATTGCTCAAGGTTGACCAGACAAATTCTCTTCCTAATAAATGAATCTCTAACTAGGGTTTCACTTCTCATCAAGATGTGTGAGTGTTGTACCCCAAAATTTCCCCTCTCATTTTCTTTCAAAATTTTCTTTTACATGGGTGGTTGCAAACATCTGCTTGAGGAAAGTAAAACTTGAAGATGAACGAAATGTCCTTCGATTGGAGCATCAGAGCTTCCTTCGACTGGAGCATCCGAGCTTCCTTCGATTGGAGCATCAGAGCTTCCTTCGATTGGAGCATCAAAGCTTCCTTCGATTGGAGCATCAGAGCTTCCTTCGATTGGAGCATCAGAACTTCCTTTGATTGAAGCATCTGAGCTTCCTTTGATTGGAGCATCAGAGCTTCCTTCGATTGGAGCATCAGAGCTTCTTTCGATTGGAACATCAGAGCTTCCTTCGATTGGAACATCAGAACGAAGTGTCCTTCAATTGACATACCAAGGTAGAGTATCCTTCGAATGGCATATCAGTGCAGAGATGTCTTAATCTAAAATGTTCTGATAAGGGAAGTTTTGAATACTTTGAATCAAAACTCAGAACCATCGAAGGGAACAAGGGATGGTCGAAGGGGCTTTGGAGAGGGAAACTTTGAATATTTTCAAATTCGAACAAGGCACCAAGTTGACCTGTCCAGATTCACTCAGAATTCCAAAATGACATGATATATCTCAAAATGGAAATCTTTCGATTTGTCTGATTCTATTTTCAATACCATGTTTAATGGTTGGTCTTTAATGCCATGATCCTTTCCCCATTTCCTTGTCTCCTCCACCTCCTATAAATACAAGAAACATACTGTATCACAGGGATATACATTTTTTTTTTGCACACGAACAAATCACGCTGCCACATTGCTCAAAGAAATCCCAAAAGTGTCCCAATTTAAGCACTTTTTTTGCAGGCACCTTCAGCCTAAACGAATACCAGATTCTTGTTCCTGAGACATCCAGTAGTCCACACCAGCTCCTAAGCAAGTGTCTCCATGCCCAAGAGTGTCAAATCGAAGCATCTAACAACTCTAGTCCACACACAAGTTCCAGTTTCGAGCAAGGTAAGTCCTCTTGACCTTGCATCTTTCGTTTCAGCATAACATGTAAATGACCTTTTATTTATTTTCTTCGTTTCTGTATTTTTTTGGTTTGTTTACTTTTCTTGTCCAAATATATGTTAGAACTAACCTGTACAGACTCAAATGAAATACAAAAAGGGTGTGAATGAAGGACCTACACTCATGCTGCTCTGCATGTCTATATTTCTTCATAGGCCAATCGAAGGAAGCAGAAAAGGTGGCAATCGAAGGTTGCTCACACCAACTCCAAAACTCAATCGAAAGGAAGCAAAAGAAGGGTGAATCAAAGAAGTCTACTTCCTGGGTCGAAAGGCAGCTTCCCCTCTGGATCGAAAAGCCACCTTTTCTCCCTGATCGAAGGATGCCCCTTTGTATTCTTATTTTGCTTTTGTTCTTTTATTTATTTGACTTTTTAATCATTTGAATTAACTTTAAATCAAAAATCACAAAAAAACATTAGGTTAGTGTTTTATTTGTCAAATTAATTTTGTAAACTAATTAATTAATTATTTTAACATCTTTCTTAAAATTAAATAGACTTAGGATTTTTAAGTTAATTTCTTTTCATAACAAAAACAACAAAAAGAATTTTATTTAATAGTTCTTAGGTTTTTTAGACGTAATATTTATTTTGCAAGCGTTATTTTTATTCTTGCATTTTATATAAATAATGTAACTGATTATGGGATGTAATAGTCTAGGTTTAAAATTATGCATTTTATTTCTTGTACTCTTTTTTTATGTAACTGTCCCAAAGCATTGTGATAGCGTAGGTTTTACATTTCTACTTTTATTTTCCATACTTTACATTTCCTGTACAATATTACTATTAGTAAATAGGTTTGCATGGAAAGACTGTAAATAAAAACGTTAGCAAACCTAATAATGCAAGACAAATAACTGAATTTAACACATATGCACATATGCACCTCTAGGGTATCCCCGCTTCAGTTGCCTTCAGAAAAACAACCATGTCCCTCGAAACAGGGACACTTTAGTAAAGACCCGTAAATCAAAAAGATCATAGTCCCTCGATGACCCTACAATTGCCTTTCGATAAATTATCTAGTCCCTAAACAAAATTGCTAAAGTGTCTATAAATGTTGCATTTATGACTGTGAACGTCCCTTCGATTGTCCCTCAAACATCCAACGATGAGGCTACCTACTCACTAATAGTAGGATGGAACTGTCTAAAGGATAGGAGGAAAAGAACAAACCTTTTTCGAGTATAAAAGTAGATAGCTGTTAGAAGTTTGCTCAAAACAACTTTTTGCACCTACACAAAAACATTTCAAAAAAACAATTTTTAAAATATTTGCTTTGTTAACACTCTTGAGGACTGATACAAGAGTTAAATACAAAGCAAATCACCGCACTAAGGCATTTTAAAAAAAATTTTGAACACACAAAACACAAAGGTATTTTAAAATGAGCAAACCTCTAAGAGCCCGTATAAAACTACAGATGGAAAGGGTGCTAACACCTTCCCTTTCCATAATCTACCCCCTTACTCAGAAACTCTCGAAAAAGGTTTTTTATGTTCTTTTCACCCTTTCTTTTGTTAGATAAAAGAAAAGTCGGTGGCGACTCTTGCTTACCGCACATTTGCAAATACAAAACGCAAACCATTATAACAGTCAGTTCTGCCACCGTATCACAGAACTGGCGACTCTACTGGGGAATAAAAAAGTGGGTTACCTTAGAGTTTTAGTTCATAATTTTAAATTCTTTACTGTGTGTTTTCTTGCTTTATCTGTGAGGGTTTATTGGGGTATTCTTGTAAAGATCCTACACCTGGATCTGGGGCACATTATTAAGTAAGTAGCGATAAATCATGGAGCTTGTACGGCGTAGACCAATACGGAAGAAGTGGTGGCTACGTTAGCGCGATACTTTGGATTGTACTAATGTTTCTTGAGTAAGTTAAGGATAACATTAGGCTTCCTCATAGTGTCACTAAGCGCTAAATGACCTTTAGAACTTTTAATTACTTATCCTAGCCATTAGGAAGTAGTGAGATAGCCGACTTTGGTTATGACCGAAGATTGGTTGATACTCGATACTACACTCATTGAGACTGGACCTTCGGGATTTTTGGCCGCAATACTTTGGTGCGTGAGCTGAAACAATTCCTGATGGAAAGGTCAATGATATTGAGACTCCTTAGAACCCGATTACCTTTAATAGGACAGGTTGAGCCAACTGAACATTCAGGAGGGTACTTACCTTAAAACCTCATACAAGCCTTTAAACCTAAGGTCTGTTGTGTGATTTGCTTGTATTTATATGTGATTTAAGCATAATCATGACATCATAAACATCACGATATTCATATATACTAACCATTTCAAGGGCCTGTTGGATTTACCTCTTTGCTGTTTTGTAGGATATAAATTTAGGTCGCAGAAAAACCATCCAAATTAACTTCACAGAAATCCATCCCAAGCTCAAGGAATTGGTCTTGAAAGTTCCCGAGGACTCATCATTCAACAAAAGACATGGTCACTTGCTCAGCTTGGTTACCACCGGATTCGATGAAGTTTTGATGAGTGCTCTATTCCAATTCTTTGATCCCGAGCACCATTGCTTCACATTTTCCGATTATCAACTGGTACCTACACTGGAATAATTATTTAAGCTACTTGGTTTACCTATATTGGAGCGAGTACCTTTCACTGGTTTATAAAAAGATCCAGCTGCTGAAGATGTTTCCATAGCGTTTCACTTGAAGCCATCTGATATTGAATCCCGTTAGGAAAGAAGAAGCGGAGTTAAAGGCCTTCTTTAAAAATTTCTAATGGAGAAAGCTCAGATTTTCCTGGATGCTATGAGTTACCATGCCTTCGAAGATGTCTTAGCTCTCTTGATCCATGGGTTGGTCCTGTTTCCTAATTCAGATCACTTTATTATGTGAGTGCCATCCATATCTTCCTTTCTCACAATCCGGTTCCTACATTGCTCGGGGATATCCTACATTCTCTCCATACTCGTACTCTGAAGAAGCGAGGAACTCTCATGTGTTGCACTCCTCTTCTATATAGGTGGTTTATTTCACACCTTCCTCGGCCAGTAATGCAAAATTATTTAGGCTTAAGGTGGAGTCAAAGATTAATGTCTCTCTCTCTCTCTCTCTCTCTCACTCTGGCATCCATTAGTGTCCTTGCTCTCAAGGAGACATCTCTTTTATTGATCGCTGCGGAGAATTTCCTAATGTGCTACTCCTGGGCATTAAAGGGGCCATCACCTACAATCCTTCTTTAGCACTACGTCAGTTTGGTTACGTGCAGAGAGATGGTCCACCTGATATGCTCATCCAGGGTATTATGTTCAAATACTCTGATGATTTGTAAAATTATCGTCAGAGGTTCATCCGCGCTTGGGGCATTATTAAGAAGACTGATAGTAAGGCTTTGGGGTGCAAGAACTCCATACCTTTGGAACTTACCTCAAATGGGTGCGAGATTGAGCCCAAATCCTTATGATTCCATACGATGCCATCTTACCGGTGATCTTGGAACCTGTTGTTCAAGAGGGAGAGTCCCGCATTATTCTCCATCCTGATATGCCAACCATCTTCAAAGAGTTTCAAAAGTATTGGATCCAGATCAAGGAAGAACGAGATACTTTTGAGGCTCAATTCTATACAAGTGAGAAAAAGGTGCTGGAATTAACAAAGCATCTTCACGAAGAGAAGAATTTCAATACATACCTCAACACCAAGAGGAAGCTCCCATGGGAGACTTAAGAGTTGAGAATTTCCTTTCAATGTTTATCCATGTGTAGTCTTTTGTTTCTTTAAAAACTTACTAATAAAGGGTTTTGTTTCTTGTTTTGTTTAAAAGAGCTTAAATCCAATAAAGTCCTTGAAAACATTGCCTAAGCATATCATACATCTCACTGCATAAGCAGGTTTCAAAGCAGGGTTCTTATCTTCTTCACTGTTTATTTCAGCAAGTAAAGAAATGGCTCTTGAACAAAACATCAAGAATCTCCAGGCACAAAACACCCCGTTCTAGCAAATGATCGTGGCTCTAGCTAAAGGGAAAGAAGATCTGAAAGCCCTCATACTAAAGGATAAAAAGAAGAAGCCAAAGAAACCAGCTGGTGTGGTAAATTTGGAAAGAAGGATAAGAGGACCAGTGTGGCGAGCGTCAGAACTAGTAACTTCATCAAAAGAAGGAGACAATCAGGAAGGGGAGATAAGAGAGGAAGACCTCAGCCCGAAGGAATTTGATGATGAATATGCCTATAATGAGGAGTAGTATCCTCCTGCTGATGATAAATACAAATAGCTGGAGGATCGTTTGAATGCAATGGAAATCCAGAAGGTACCTTGGCTGGATTTTGAAGAGCTGGGTTTGGTTTCCGGGGTTGTCATCCCACATATGATACGGTGGCAGAACCGACTATTATACTGGTTTATGTTATTTGTTTGCAAATGTTGCGAGAAGTAAGAGTCGCCATCGACTTTTATTTCATCCAACAAAAGAAAAGGAAAAATAACAGAAAAAACTTTTTTCGAGATGTTTTTGAGTACGGGGGGTAGATTATAGAAAGGGAAGGTGTTAGCACCCTTTCTATCTGTGGTTTTCCACGGGCACTTAGGTACTTGCTCATTTTTAAATTGCTTGTGTGTGCTTGTTTTGAAAAGTTTTACTTCGTGATAACCCTTGTATCGGTCCTCAAGAGTGTGACGAAGTTGTTTTGAAAACTGTTTTCAAAGGTGTTTGTAAAATTTGTTTGTTTGAGCAAGTACCTAGGAGCTAATCTACCTGCTCGAAAAAAGTCTGTTCGTTTTCCTTTAGACAGCGCTATCCTATTATTAAGGAATAGGTAGCACCGTCATTGGAGTTTTAAGGGACGTTCGAAGGGACAAGTACGATCACAAAAGTAATGTTAAGAAATTTTAGTAATCATCCTAAAGACTTAAAGATCTTTTTCCGAGGCAACATCCAAATGGGTCATTTTAGATCTTTTGGGACTAGAGGACGACCACTAACATTCCCTATACTTCCAGACCATTTACCGAAGGCAACCAGAGTGGAGTTAACCCTAGGAGTGAGCATGTGCAAGTGTTTTTTTTTAGTTTATTTATCTTCACACATTTAGGGTTTTCTACTGTATTAATTGCAATTTGTCTTTCCATACAATCCTATTAACATACATCTAACAACTTATAGTTTGTGTAAATTAAAATGCGAGAAATTAAAGTCCTAGCTATTAAAAGGCTTTCGCAGATACATAATTATTTTGACTGTAAATAAAGATGCAGAAATTTAAAACTCTAATTACTATTACAAACTCGAAGCAGTTACAATAATAGAAAAAGGAAAACTAAAGGCGCGCACGGCGAATTAAATGCGAGAAATAATTGGAAAATCTAATTGAAAAAATATTTAGGTTGTTTTTTGAGAAAAAATAGGTTATATACAATATTAAACCCTAATTCTAGTTGATTTTAATTATACAAAAAAAAAAGAATTAAATTGCCTTAATTTAATTAAACTAATTAATTAATAAAATATTTTTATAAAAAATGATTTTTGATGTTTTTATGATTTTTTGATTAAATAAAAAAAGCATGATTTTTGGTGTTATTTGAAAAAAGAAAATAATTAATAAATAATAAAAGGGAATTAAAATAGAAAAAAAGAAGAGAAATAGGCCTGTTTAAGCAATCCAAGGGGGGGGGGGTGTGCTACCAAATTCTTGTTAGGCCCAAAGATGGCCTAGGGTCTGGCGTTTGGTCCAATGCTTCTCTCCTCTGATGGTTCATGGTAGTCCCTTAATGATGGATCGTAAGGTTTGTATGATGATGGATCTCAGGGATGAGATCTGAGGTGCACGTTGGACGTTAGGCTATGAGGCACGCTGGATCTGTAAGGAATTATTCATAAAATAAGAAAATGTTTTGACCTGGGATCGAACCCAGGTCCTTTGCTTCACATGCCCATACTCCTTACCATCTGCGCTGCATTGTTTATATGATAATATAATAACCAAACAATATTATAATGACGACACACGCTTTATGCCTAAAAACGCGCGTAAATTCAAATTGGCTAGTGGTTGATTGCCACGCCTTCATCTTCTTCCCAGAAGTGTCGTTTTTGATTTCAGGCTTTTACCTACGGACAGAACTCCATAGCCATAGCCCTGCAAGCTTCAAAAATCCACAAAACGCATGATAAATCAAAGGTGAGTACATGGATCAATTCATCTTGATCCCACAAGCATCATGGTATCCTTTTCTTGACCTAATTTTACCTGTACAGAGAAGCCCTAAAACAGCTTCTTAAACCCTAGTGTGATACGGTGGCAGAACCAACTGTTTTTATTGGTTTGCATTTTGTATTCGCAAATGTCGCGGTAAGCAAGAGTCGCCACCGACTTTTATTTCATCAAATAAAGGAAAATGAAAAGAACAGAAAAAACCTTTTTCGAGACGTTTTTGAGTACGGGGGTAAATTATAGAAAGGGAAGGTGTTAGCACCCTTTCTATCCATGGTTTTCCATGGGCTCTTAGGTACTTTGCTCATTTTTAAAATTGCTTGTGTGTGCTTGTTTTGAAAAAAAATTATTTTGTGATAACCCTTGTATCGGTCCTCAAGAGTGTGGCGAAGTTGTTTTGAAAAGTGTTTGTGTGAAAAATTTTGTTTGAGCAAGTACCTAGGAGCTAATCTACCTACTCGAAAAAAGTCTGTTCATTTTCCTTTAGAGAGCTATCCTATTATTAAGGAATAGGTAGCACCGTCGTTGGAGTTTTAAGGGACGTTCGAAGGGAAAAGTACGATCACAAAAGCAATGTTAGGAAATTTTAGTAATCATCCTAAAGCCTTAAAGATCTTTTTCCGAGGCAACATCCTAATGGGTCATTTTAGATCTTTTGGGACTAGAGGACGACCACTAACATTCCCTATACTTCATGATCGTTTACCGAAGGCAACCAGAGTGGAGTAAACCCTAAGAGTGAGCATGTGCAAGTGTGTTTTTTTTCAGTTTATTTATCTTTACACATTTAGGGTTTTCTACTGTTTTAATTTCAAATTGTCTTTCCATACAATCCTATTAACATACATCTAAGCAATTTATAGTTTGTGGAAATAAAAATGCGAGAAATTAAAGTCCTAGCTATTACAAGGCTTTTGCAGATACATAATTATTTTGACTGTTAATAAAAATGCGGAAATTTAAAAACCCTAATTACTATTATAAACTCAGAGCAGTTACAATAATAAAAAAAAGGAAAATTAAAAGCGCGTGCGGCGAATTAAATGCGAGAAATAATTGGAAAACCTAAAAGTCTAATTGAGAAAATATTTAGGTTATTTTTTGAGAAAAATTAGGTTATGTACAACATTAAACCCTAATTCTAATTATTTTAAATTATAATAAAAAAGGAATTAAATTTACCCTAATTTAACTAAACTAATTAATTAATAAAATATTTTTATGAAAAATGGTTTTTGATGTTTTTTATGATTTTTTGATTAAATAAAAAGCATTATTTTTGGTGTTTATTTGAAAAGAGGAAATAATTAATAAATAATAAAAAGGGATTAAAATTAAAAAGAAATGAGTTGGGCCTGTTTGATGAGAAATTAAGGGGGGTGCGCTTCTGAATTCTTGTTAGGCCCAAATATGCTGAGCCCATTCCTGCGCCTGATTCAGTGTTGGTACGCCTGGAGGATGTACCATGGCCTTTCCTTGGTTTGAGCGTTGGATCTGCGTTGGTAATGATCCAGTGGCTGGATCAGTGGGACGCATGATGGATATCTTGCAATGTAATGCATGGAATCTGCAATCACATGTTAAGAAAATAAAGAAAATATGTTGGGACCTGGGATTGAACCCAGGTCCTCCCACTTATACAACGTGCGCCTTGGCCATCTGTGCTATCATGCTTAATTGTCAATAGGATAAAGCCAAAATATAATATATGAAAAAGAGTGGATAGACTGAATAAAGCAAAAATGCGCACGATTATTCAAATGGACCAGTGGGATGGTGACAAGTCATTGTCTTCTTCCTTGTCCTTTATCTTAGGTCCATATCTTTTACCTACGGACATAACTCCATAGCCATAAACCCACAAGCTTCAAAAATCCATAAAACGCGTGATAAATTAATTCTAGATACACCAATCAACTCGTATTGATCTCACGAGTATCATGGCACTATTTTCTTGGTCCAATTTAACCTGTACAGAGAAGCCCCAAAACGGATTCTTAAACCCTAACCATGGCAATCATCAATATATGCATCAAAACGTCAATTAAATCATTCAAGCATGTTGCAAATATGTCAATAATCACAAATACATCATTAGAATATGCTTATGATGCAAGAATTGTTGTAATCGATTTACAAAAAAAGGGAAAACCGTGTGAAGGCTACGGGACGATTCTGGGGTTGGGAATGCTCTATATATGCAATGTGATGAATTAGGGCAACAAAAACAACTTGAATCTTTTACAATCATGGAAATGGAATGTGATTTGTATGCTATATGATATCTTTCCAAAACCATCCTAATCATTCTATTTTTGCCTCAATTTTCCTTAATTCGATTTCATCTGATTAGGCCAGCTTAATTAGATTTGATTCTAACAAAAATCAGATCAAAAAATTAATCTTTGATATTTTTTTGTCATTTATTTGATTTAATGTGACTTTTAAATAATAAAAATCAAACTAAAATAAATAAATAGAGAAAATAATATATGGATGCTGATTTGGGTCGTGGACCATGTCTTCAACAAGATACAATCATGAAAAGCTAGGCCCATTTGATAAAAAATACACTTTTGAGCACATTTGACTTTTGGCAATTTTCCAAAAATGGCCAACTTTGACAATGCATATCTCTTCCAATTTTAACCCTAGAGAGGTGTTCTTAGACTTTTTAGAAAGATTATGTTGTCCCCTAAACAACCCTTTTGGTTTCATCTCAATTGGATCTTCCATGTTCAGGTAAGAAGCTCTGACCCAAAATGTGTTTTTGTTGACTTTTCAAAAGGACCTATAATGTAGAAATTCATATCTTTTTATGAGTGCAATTTTTGAACTTTAGGGATGAACATGAGTTGTAGGAAATTGGATTATATTCAAATTGAGCCTTGGATGAGAAATTTCTGATAAAGTATGAGAAAGTTATGCTTGGTCAAAAATTTGGTTGACTTTTCCTAAGAAACCCTAATTTAGCAACTTTTGAGTTTTGATGAATTAGGAGCATTCCTTGAGGAATCATGATCAACATTTGATCAAATGATTAGTATCACTTAAAAATGTTGATGTTTACCAAAAATATTAAAGTTTGACTGTATGTAGACCACAGTTGACTTTTGACCTAACACAGTTGATTTTCAGGCATTTGAGCAGTTGACTGAGCAAACTTATTGTGCAGGGAATGAGACTTGACATGGATGTTCTTGAGAACATATTAGGACCATGGAAAAGATTTGAGGCCTTTTTAGTTCACCCATATTGATGAAAATGGAAACCCTAGTTGGAGGTTCATTGCTTTAGGAAAGAGTTTGTCTGGTCAACTCTTGGGCATCCTTGAGCAAGTTGAGGGTCTGAATAAGCATATGTTAAGTAAAATGGGAGGGAAAATTTTGGGGTGAAACAGCTTCCCCTGTTCAATCTTCTTAGACTTGAGGATGTAGATTGGCTTGTCTTACTTTCGTGATCTGAAGGTGGAAGATGATTGAACACTAGAGTGCCCTGAAATTTGCACTCGCCTGAAGTGAATGCCGATTGATAATATTAGGAATGGGCTTACAGATGCCATTTGGAAGTCGACAAAGAATCGCCGGAGATGGGCTTAAAGATTCCATCCAGAAAAGATATCAGTTGCATAAGAGATTCTTTTGCAAGTATTCATGTACCTTCCATTGAGGAGGACTTCACCGAGGAACGTTGATTTGTGTCTTAGGAAATAGAGTCTAGGAGCTTTGGCTGTCCATTATTCTACTGGGGAATTAACTCTTGATTGAGGAGGCAAAAGTAAACTACATATCTGGTCAGGGTCCAGGCTGCACATCGACTTACTGGGGAAATGTGAAACCGACCGTATCTGGTCGGGTCCTGGTCTTACAATGCTGTAAACTGTTATCTGGAGATAAGAGAGAAGGAACCTGGCTAGTAGGGTTGCTTCGAGGTGAAATCTTGGATATTAGGGCTTATGAGAAGGAACCTGGATAGTAGGTTTACTTCGGGATGAAAGCCTGGATAGTAGGGTTATGAGAAGGAACCTGGATAGTAGGGTTACTTAGGAATGAAAGCCTGGATATTAGGGTTGTGAGAAGGGACCTGGATAGTAGGGTTACTTCGAAATGAAAGCCTGGATAGTAGGGTTGTGATAAGGAACCTGGATAGTAGGGTTACTTCGGGATGAAAGCCTGGATAGTAGGTCTATGAGAAGGAACCTGGATAGTAGGGTTACTTCGGAATGAAAGCCTAGATAATAGGGCTATGAGAAGGAACCTGGATAGTAGGGTTACTTCGGAATGAAAGCCTGGATAGTAGGTATGTGAGAAGGAACCTGGATAGTAGGGTTACTTCGGGATGAAATCCTGGATAGTAGGGCTGTGAGAAGGAACCTGGATAGTAGGTTTACTTTGGAATGAAAGCCTGGATAGTAGGGCTATAAGAAGGAACCTGGATAATAGGGTTACTTCTGGATGAAAGCCTGGATAGTAGGGCTATGAGAAGGAACCTGGATAGTAGGGTTACTTCGGAATGAAAGTCTGGATAGTAGGGCTGTGAGAAGGAACATGGATAGTAGGGTTACTTCGGGATGAAAGCCTGGATAGTAGGGCTATGAGAAGGAACCTGGATAGTAGGGTTACTTCGAAATGAGAGCCTGGATAATAGGGCTATGGAAAGGAACCTGGGTGGTAGGGTTACTTCGAAGTCATAGTGTAGATTAGTTGACCCGTTTGGTTTCGGGAACAAAGTTTCCCTTAGTCGTCTGCAGACATGACCTGTATAACTGCTAGATTTGTTGAAGATAATTGTCTTTCCTGAAAAGATACCAGGGTTAATTATATGCAATGCATGAAATGCCTTGTGAGATGATGTTTTCAAAATAAATGAGATTATGTTGTATGCGATACGTATGCGCATCTCATGATGTATGAACATGAAATGCTATTAGGGTATGTCCGAGTCTAGGAAAATAAATCCCTGACTACTGCTGGAGAATATAGCATTCCTGACTGTTGTAGAGACTTGTGGTTCTTCTACTTCCGCCGGGGATGGTGAATGGAAATGACTATGCTGGAGATTTATTCTTTGTTATTTATGAATATTCTGTCAGGGAGAGATTCTGTTTGAGACTAAATCTGCGGGGAACAACTTAGAAAGTTAATTTCCGTAGCTGAAGTAATGAGCTCTTTCGGGGATTGAGCTTTTGTATCAAGAGAAATAAACATTGCTTGGGAGATAAAATTTACTGACCCGCTCGCGATTATGAAATTCGGCTGGGGGATATAGCTGTCATGTTTCTGAATGATCCTGGTTGGGGAGATTACTTCCTGTTTCGGAAAAGCTGACATCAATGCTTTTGAATATTTTTACTCTGTGGGGAGTGTATGTATTAATGATTGTGCCCCAAAGCTATCTATGTCCCAGTACCTGCTAGGCAGAGTAACTGCCGGGTTTGACACTTCTTGTTTTTTCCCCTGTTTCTGGAATTACGAGTAATTGTATTTTGTTTCTTATGTAAATAATAATGAGCAGCAATCATGTTCAAATGCATATGTCAATAATAAATCATTGGACGTTCTTGCAAAACAAAACAGAAAAAGAAAAAACTCAAAGTTTCTTGTGAAAATGATTTTGTATTGATTTTTGAAGTTGGCCTGTAATAGGCGTTTTCGTACAAGGAGGCTGACGCTCTAGTAAGAGAACACCGCCGTAAAAATAGAAGCTATACAACTATGTGTAAAAGAAAATAACTATGTGAAACAATCCCATTGAGTTCTAACTCTGCTATCGCCCTTATGTCTTTGAGCGTTTCATCACTCTGATACTTGGCCTAAAGTTGATTAGATTGATTGGTACCGTCCGAGCTTGATAGTCGATACTGAAGGCTGATCGCAAGATGATCCAATGGGACATAGTGATACGCTTTACATCCCTAACTTTTTCCTAGACTGCCCTTTCGGGTTTTCAGTCCCACGGGATACCCTTTTTTTCCCAAGCTGCCTTTTCAGGTTTTCAGCTTGCCGGGTGTACAGATTTTTCATTTTCATCCCTTATTTTTGCCCGAACCCTTTTGGTTCGCCAGGAAGCCCTTATTTTTGGCTAGGCCAGTCAACCTAGTGGGTCTTTTAATTAGGCGTAGTATCTTTTCACTATGTCTACATTGACAGGGTGAGGAAGGTCGTCACCGTCCATGATGGTTAGAATCATAGCTCCACCCGAGAAAATGTTCTTAACCACAAATGGACCTTCATATGTGGGGGTCCATTTGCCCCTGGGATCACCTTGCGGCAGTATGATGCGCTTGATCACTAGATCCCAGACTTGATATTCTTGACGTCTGACTTTCTTGTTAAAATCCTTGATCATTCACTTTTGATACGTCTGACCATGATAGATAGCGGTGAGTCTCTTCTCACCGATTAGATTTAGCTGATCAAGTCGAGTTAGGATCCAGTCGTCTTCGTTCAAACCTGCATCCTTCATAATCCTGAGAGAAGGTATATGGACTTCGATGGGTAGGACTGCCTCCATGCCATATACCAGAGAGTAGGGTGTTGCCATTGTCGACGTCCGTGCAGAGGTATGATATCCATGAAGAGCAAATGGTAACATCTCATGCCAGTCTTTGTATGTCACCGTCATCTTCTGTACAATTTTCTTGATGTTCTTGTTAGCCGCTTCAACAACGCCATTCATCTTCGGCCGGTAGGGAGAAGAGTTATGATGCTGTATCTTGAACTGTTTACAGAGCTCGGTGATCACTGTGTTATTTAGATTCGTACCATTTGTCAGTAATAATTCTCTCTGGCACACCATACTAACATATTAGATTATGTCGGATAAACCGCACCACAACATTCTTGGTTACAGTAGCATAAGAGGCCGCCTCAACCCATTTCGTGAAGTAATCAATGGCCACTAGAATGAAGCAATGTCCATTAAAAGCAGTGGGCCTGATTTCTCCGATCATGTCAATGCCCAAAATTGCAAAGGGCCACAGATCTGTCAAGATGTTAAAGGGAACCAGAGGCACATGCACCTTATCAGCATAGATTTGGCCCTTATGACATGTTCGGGAATGCTGATAACAATCTGCTTCCATAGTGGACTAGTAATATCCTGCCCATAGGATCTTCTTAGCCATGGTATGTCCAATGAAATGGGTTCCAAAGGTACCTTCATGTGGATCTGTCATAATCCTCTCTGCTTCGCTCTTGTCTACACACTGTATTAATGTAGAGTCATGATTGCGCTTATAGAGGATTCCATTATTGAGGAAGAATTTTGCAGCGAACCTTCTCAGAAACTTCTTATCATTGATAGATGCCCCTTCGGGATACTCTTGAGCCTCGAGATACCTTTTGTCTTCGTGAAACCAGGGTTTGTCTGCCACCTCATCGATATCGATCTCACAACAGTGTGCCGGTTCATCTAACCTCTCAATGGTGATTTGGGGAGCTTCGTTGTCCCACCTGACTTTGAACATAGAAGACAAGGTAGCTAGCGCGTCCGCTAACTGATTCTCCTCTCGCGGGAAATGTTCAAAAGTTACCTCCTCAAAGTGTGGGAGCAATGTTAGCACGTACTCTTTGTATGGGATGAGATTCGGATACTTCGTATCCCATTCACCTTTGATCTGACTTATTACCAAGGCTGAATCCCCGAAAACGTCCAAGAACTTGATCCTGAGGTCAATAGCGGCCTTGAGACCCATGATACAAGCTTCATACTCTACCATGTTGTTAGTGCAGTTGAAACATAGTCGGGAGGTGAAAGGAGTATGACAACCCTCAGGAAATATGATTACAGCGCCGATGCCATTACCAAGTGCGTTCGAAGCTTCGTCAAAAACCATAGTCGTTTGGGATCCCTTTTCGGGTCCTTCATCTGGTCCAGGTTCTTCATAGTCAATCACCAACATACTATTCTAATTCGGGAACTCAATATTCATGGAATGGTAGTCATACACGGCCTGATGAGCCAAATGATCAGCCAATACACTCCCCTTGATTGCTTTCTAGGTTGTATATTGTATATCATACTCAGTTAAGATCATATGCCATCTTGCTATTCTTCCGGAGAGAGCGGGTTTCTCGAAGATGTATTTGATTGGATCCATCTTAGATATCAACAAAGTAGTATGGGTCAGCATATACTGCTTTAGTCGGCGAGCATCCCATGCCAAAGCGCAGCAAGTTTTCTCGAGCAGTGAGTATCGTGTCTCACAGTCGGTAAACTTTTTGCTAAGGTAGTATATTGCACGCTCTTTTCGACCAGACTCGTCATGCTGCCCCAACACACACCCCATTGAATTTTCTAGCACTGTTAAGTATAATATCAAAGGTCTTCCTTCAATCGGAGGCATCAGAATTGGCGATTCTTGAAGGTATTCCTTGATTCTTTCGAAAGATGTATGGCATTCGTCATTCCACTTTACCACTTGATCTTTCTTCAGAAGCTTGAAGATGGGCTCACAAGTAGCAGTTAGATGTGAAGTGAACCTAGCGATATAATTCAAGCGTCCCAAGAAACCTCTAACTTCCTTCTCTATATGGGGAGCTAGCATTTCTTGTTCGGTCTTTACCTTCGCAGGGTCTACTTGGATGCCTTTGTCGCTGACAATGAAACCCAAGAGCTTACCAGACCTTACCCCGAAGGTTCACTTGTTCGGATTCAACCTCAACTTGTATGTCTTTAACCTGTCAAAAAACTTTTGTAAATGATCAAGGTGCTCTTCCTCGGTTTGAAACCTGGCTATCATGTCATCAACATAAACTTCGATCTCATGGTGGATCATATCATGGAATAAAGCGACCATGGCGCGCTGATAAGTTGCCCCAACATTCTTCAACCCAAAAGGCATCACCTTGTAACAGAAGGTGCCCCACTGTGTGACGAAGGTTGTCTTCTCCATGTCTTCGGGAGCCATCTTGATCTGTTTGTAGCCAGAGAAACCATCCATGAAGAAGAAGATTTTGTGCTATTTGGTATTGTCAACCAGAACGTCAATGTGAGGAAGTGGGAAGTTATCCTTGGGGCTTGTCCTGTTCAGATCTCTGTAATCCACGCACATCCGTACCTTGCCTTCCTTCTTAGGTACCGGAATGACGTTAGCAACCCACCGTGGATAGGAGGTGACAACTAGGAACCCCGCATCGAACTGCTTTATGACCTCTGCCTTGATCTTTTCTGACATTTCAGGGCGCATACGGAGGACCTTCTATTTAACCGGAGGACAGTCTTTCTTAGTCGGCAGACAATGTACCATAATATCAGTGTCTAAACTTGGCATGTCTTCATATGACCAGGCGAAGATCTTAACGTAGTCGTGCAACATTTGTATCAACTGCTGTTTGATCTTAGCTTCCATATTTGCGCCGATCTTGACTTCTTTTCTGTCTATCTTTGTGCCGAGGTTTATCGTCTCAACTGGCTCTTCATGAGGCTGTATAGCCCCTTCTTCCCGCTGTAATAGTCTAGCAAGTTCTCCAGGCACCTCACAATCATCCTCACCTTCATCTTCGACTTGGTTGATCGGATTTTTGAAGTCATAACTGGCAGTAGCAGAGCTGTTATCAATGGGATACAAAGTGGATATGGATCTGCAGTATGATACGTGAGTGTGTGTAAGAGCATAGCTGTTTTGATAAAGTGAAAACATAAGAGAAAAACAGAGAGCACAAAATTTTTATGCAAGGAACGTCCAATGTTTTATTGATGATATATGAAATGACAAATAATAGCCCTCACAAACAAAGCCAATGTGCCTCAGGCAAGGCATAAGGCTATAGAGTTTAAATTGTTTATTACAAATCTCAAAACAAGGAAGACAATTACTGCGTAATAAAAGAAACTGGTATAAAGTCCCTAGCCGTCCAGTTACTCGATCCACAATTGGTAGTTGGGTAGATCCAGCTATCAATGTCAGAGTCTTCCTCACTGTCTTCAATGGCCTTAATTCCCTGATTGCTGGTGTGTAAGGGAGGTCCTCTAGCCCGAGTGCGTCGAACAACCCTTTTAGCTCCTAAAGTAAAGCCCAAACCAAACTTGTCAGTTTTGTGAGTAAAATCAGGGAGCTGTCCCCAATTGGTACACCCACCTTCTTCAACCACTGCTATGGCGTCTTTGAGAGAAGCCATCTTCAGAGGAGATTTATTGCTGATAGTAGTTTCAATCGATGCCAAGATCTGGGGAAACTCTTCAAAATTCTGGAAAGGAGTATCTATGAATTCCCCATCCATCTCTACGTACCTGAAGGAGTTGAGGTGTCTCACCATATACTCCTCTTCTCCATGCATAATGACAATCTTCCCCTTTACTGGATACTTAAGCATTTGGTGCAGTGTAGAAGTAACAGCCCCAGCTTCGTGGATCCAAGGACGACCCAACAAAGAAGAGTATGATGGACGGATGTCCATTACATAGAAAATGGACTCAAAAGTTTGAGATCCTACCTTGACAGGGATGTCCACCTCCCCATGCACCATTCTCTTCGACCCATCAAAAGCCCTTACCACAATGTTACTAGGCTTTAAGGTCAATCCCTCAAAATCTAGTCAGTCGAGAGCCTTCTTTGGCAGGACATTCAGTGAGGGTCCAATATCTACCAGCACATGAGCCATAGTGGTGCCCCTGCATTCAATCGAGACATACAGAGCATCATTATGCTTCCTCCCTTTCGGTGTCAAGTCTGCATCTGAAAAACCCAGCCCATTGTCAGTAGTCAGGTTGGCCACACATTCTTTGAATTGATCAGCTGAGGTCTCCTGCGGCACATGCGCAGTCTTGAGGAGTGAAATCAAAGCCTTCGCATGGGCCTCGCAGCACAACAACAGAGATAACATGGATATCTTTGAGGGGGTCTGCCCCAGCTGCTCGACCATATTGTAGTCGCTCTTTTTGATTATTTTTCAGTATTTCCTCTATCTCTTGCTTAGAGGCTTCTACGAAATTTTTTCTAGGTGCCTCCGTCCGGGCATGCTCACCTATAACTTCTTTGCCTCGGGTACCAGATGACTCGCTGACAAGGGTGATAATTGGAGTAAGCACAAGAGTAGTACTTGAAGTACCAGTAGGAATAGTAGACGGAATAATAACATGCCTATTGACAGTCTTTGGGGAAATATCGGGAGAGAAAACCCTTCCACTTCTGGTAACCTTGCTGGTCCCGACAATGTTATTGACATCAGGATCAACCTCTTCACTCTTCATATCTTGTTTGATGCCATGATAGTACACATCGACACCATAATGCCAGGGGACAGCTTTGTTCGAGGCATACGGGACAGGACCAGGAAATGTGATTATTAACGGAGCGAATCTTGGAGCAGATGTAATCCTAACAGGTCTTCTCGAGGACACCTTAGAAGGATTGGCAGAAATGGTTATAATAGCAACATCTTCAAACAGAACAACGGGAATCAAATTTTTCTCGAACAAGATTTCTTTGATGTCCATCAGGCACTGAACACCTGACTTCAGCAAATGGCCACCAGAAGGCAGAGATGAACACATGTGGCAACCTTCACCACAACCTGGAAATAAACTGGCCGACAACAAATTCTTCTTAACCTTCATAAGAGGAGTAGAAACTTCATCAACTGAGGTCACAAACAGCTCAGTTTCAACAGCATTAACTCCCCGATTGTGCTTAGGCATGGGAACAGTTATGACATTGGGCTTTTCTGGAGCATCGAACTCAGTCTCATTGGCCTCGATCAAATCCTGTACCTTATTTCTCAGAGCCCAGCAACCATTAGTATCGTGTCCAGGACTCTCAGAATTATAGGCACACCGAGCATTTGGATTATACCGAGGAGATGCGGTATTTGGATTCTTGGGAGCCTCTTTCAAGGTTACCAAGTTGGATCTCAGCAGATGGGGTAGAACTTCAACCAATGTCATGTTAATCCAGGTAAACTGCCGTTGTGGTCTTTCCACCCTTTGTTGATTGTTGCATTGTGGAGAAACTGCAAGCCTAGGTATCATTACAATACTTACTGTATGACGGTGTTTAGCTCTATTTTGACCTCTCGGGCTATAGATGGCACTGGCTTCCTTCTTACCAGTGAAAGGCTTCTTTACCGAGCTCGAAGATGCATCTTTCTGTATCTTACCGCTCTGGATCCCAGCTTCTACCCTCTCTCCAGTTAGAATCAGTTTAGTGAAACCAGCTGACGATTAAATGATTAAAGAATGGACCAGATAGCGTCCCAAGAAACATATCGACCAACTACTTATCAGACAACGGGGATTAGACTCTTCTAGCCAAGTCTCCCCACTTCTGTGCATAGTCCTTAAAGCCTTCACTTGCACCCATGGACATACTCTGGAGTTGAGTACGAGTAGGAGCAAGGTCGGCGTTATATTGATACTGCTTATAAAAAGCAGCAGCCAGATCTTCCCAGTTTTGGACATTGGCTCTCTCTAGTTGGTAGAACCATTCAAGCTGAGTCCCTGACAGACTGTCTTGAAAGAAGTGAACCCACAAATTTCTATCAGTGGTGTGAGGCTGGATCTTTCTGACGTAGGAACGGAGATGGAGTTTTGGGCAAGACACCCCATCGTACTTTGCAAAAATTGGAGCCTTGAACTTCTACGGGATGACCACTCCCAACACCAATCCCAATTCTTCGAAATCCAAACCAGGTATCCTTTGTACTTCCATAGCACTCTGACGATCTTCCAACTACTTTTATCTATCCTCAGTAGGAGGATACTGCTCATCATTGTAGTTTGTATCATTGTCAGAAACTTCAGGACTGAGGTCATTTTCCCTTGTTTCACCCTCTTGGTTGTCCCCTTCTTTGGATGAAGAGGTCATATCGACTTGTTGCTTTAACGGCCCCCTGAACCTTCTGCCCATATTCAGAATACCAGCGACCTTCTTCTTTTTCGTTTTCTCCTTCAGGATGAGGGCTTTCAGATCTTCCTGCCCTTTCGCCAGATTTATGAACATCTGTTGGAATTGGGCATTTTGTGCCTGAAGATCCTTGATGCTTTGTTCAGAAGACATTATTGCTGAAATAAATAGCGAAGGAGATGAGAAACCTGTTATGGTACCTGTTTATGCAATGTCATGGATGCTATGCGTATGCAATGATTTCAAGGATTCTTAAAGGCTCAAATTTGTTTAACCAAAAGAAACGCACGTTAATTGTATTAATAAGTTCGAATTGTTACAAAGGGTGCCCTTTAGGCTTACAATTAAACAAAACAAAACTTAAAGCAACAAAAAAAGAAACTAGGTCTCCCAAGAGTGCATCCTCTTTGGTGCAATGTAGGCGTTTATGTTCTTTTCTTCATGAAGTAGCCTAGTGAGCTCCAGGACCTTCTTCTTGTTGGCATAAAACTGAGCTTCAAACATGTCCCGCTCCTCTTTGAGTTGAACCCAGGACTTCTGTAACTCTTCATGATCAGGTGGCATGTCAGGATAATGACCAAGGGAGGTAGTATCTCCTTCAACAACTGGTTCCACAGTTATTGGTAGGACAGTAGGATAAGGCAACATAAGACTTTGGGTGCGAGCTCGTACCCATCAGAGATAAGGCTCAATAGGAATGGAATTCTTGTGCCCTAGCGTCTTGATATCAATTTTATGCACCATGCCCCAAGCTTTTATGAACCTTTTGCGGTATCCCTGAGCATCATTCTCATAGTTGAAGGCGATTCCTTGGATAAGCGTATCATGAGGACCATCTCTTCTTGCGTAACCAAACTGACGTAGTTCCAAACAAGGATTGTAAGTGATTCCTTCCTTAATTCCTAATAGAGGGACATTAGGGAATTCACCACAGTGATCGATGATGGTAACATCTTCCGAGAACCGTGAACACCAATGAATATCTGAGTGTGCAAGGGACATCAGCCTACGAGACCATTTCAAACCCTGTTCATTCTTCAAGACAGACCTGGGTAGGTGCGAAATAAACCACCTAGCCAATAGAGGAGTGCAACACAGGAGGGTCCCCCTTCTCTTTAGAATGCGAGCATGCAGAGAGTGTAGAATATCCCCGAGTAATGTAGGCACCAGATTATGAGACAGAAAAACCTTAATAGTGTTCACATCTACAAGTTGATTCGCGTTAGGGAAAAGTACCATCCCATAAACGAGAAGTGCCAGCACCTCTTCGAAAGCTTGTAAATCCAGGGTATCCCAAAAATGGTAAGTGTAACGCCCGTAATCTAATTAATTATTTAATTAAATTATTTTTGGAATATTTGAGAAGATGTGTTGTAATTAATTGGATTTAATTATTTTATTAAGTGGTGAAATAATATTAGAAGCATAATATTATTTGATGTGGGCTTGTTTGAAAAGAATAGAAGCAATAAGGGGGTGTATTAGTTTTGAGCCCAATAAGGAGTTAAAAGAATAATAGGTTATTTTATTGTTGTTAGAAGAATAGAAAAGAGGAGGTAGTAGAAGAATAAGGATTAAGAAGAAGAATGTTAAGCTGCTGAAAAAATAGGAAAAACGATAGAACGAGGTTTCAACCGAAAGATTATAGAGCGACCTTCAATCCAAGGTAAGGGTGGGGTTCTGAATCTATAATTGGGTTCATGATGATTGGTATGTGGGGTTAGAGGTGATTGCTGTCTTGTTCTTGAATGGAATGTTTATGATGTTGTATGATTTGAAATTGATGAATTTTAGATGAATAATGATGTCCCGATGTTGTTTAATCGATGTAGAATTATAGGATAACTGTAAGTGATGATTATCTATGATTAGATTAAGTTTTTAGGGCTTAAAATATGAAACCCGTAGTGAAAATGCAGAGAAATCGCAGAATTTATGCAGAATATAACAGTACACATCGACCCCAAACATGATGTGTCGATACAAGAAGGTTGAAAGACTCAGGATGAGTCGACACGAAGAGGTTTTGCATCGATACATGAGTGCGTTTAGACTCAGGATGAGTCAATCCATAGGAGCATGTATCGATACATGCTGTGTGTAAGACTCAGGATGAGTCGACCTAAGAGATGATGCGTCTCATGTTGCGAGTTTGGTGCAGTACGCGTCAATCCAAGAGGTTTTGCATCGACCCATGTTGTCTGGTTTTTGGCAGATTCAGTTTGAGATGTTGTAACTTGAGTTTTAGGATGCCGTTTGAGATGTCGTTCGAAGCGTTAAATAAATAACATGATGAACTTTATTCTAGAGGATTAAAATGAAGTATAGGAAGTGTAATCCTAGTAGCCCATTTAGGATTTAGAGTTAGTTCCCGTGTTGATCGTTATTTTGGTTTTTATGCAGAATGATGAGGATGAAATGTTTATAGGCTGCTGTTTGAATTGTAACAGTGGGAGTAATGATAGTAATGATGTAAGATTACAGAATAGCAGTGTGAATTACTGTCGTATTAATGTACTGCTGAGTTGTTGATGAAATGTTATTAATGATGTTGTGTTTATAATTTATGGTGAATAAATTATGTTTGATGAATTATTATGAATGATATGAGATGTTTGATGAAGAGATGTTGAGATGATTTTGAGTTGTAGGACTTTGGCGAACGATGATGTTGTATTGATATGTTGTTAATTGTGACGTTGTTGTTACATTCATGATTGTGTCGCATACATTGCATTTTGAGATGGAGCTTATGCTCGTTGAGATGGCCTGTATTGGTGAATATTGAGATGAAGGCTTATGCCTTGTTGATGCCTCTATTAATTTGCAAATTTTTGAGATGGTAGTTCTGCTCCAAATGGTACCACATGCATTTGCATAGTATTGAGTCGCGTTACATGATTGTATAAAGAAGTGTGTTTTGATGTGGCGAATGTGTATATACGTTGTGATTATTGTTGATTATGAGATGAGAAGTGGTGATGTTATGTGATCTAATTTAATATATTAATTATCATGCGATTTATTATATTGTTAGATATCTCACCCCTTCTGTTTGAATGTTGCCCTTATGTTGGTAACGTGCTGGTAATCGAGAGTGAAGGTTGTATACCTTCAGTAGTTCGAGTCGGTGTCATTGCTCTGATATGTAACACTCGGGGGGATGAACGCTTGTTGTTTTTGATTGTTGATTATTCAGTTGTTGAACTTTAAGTTGATTACTATTAAATTGTGTTGTTTCGAAGTTGCTGTATTGATGATAAAGATGTTATTAAGAATTCCGCTGCGTAGATGTTGAATTATTTAATTAAAGATGTCATGACGATGGTTCATCCGATGTTTTAAAAGTGTTATATATCCACAATGAATGCTATGAATTTTGATAGAAAAATTTGTGGCATCTCGATTCGTTTGCATGAATAATTTTTATAACTCTGATTAATTTATATAATTTGCCGGGGTAGAATTGGGGTGTTACAAAGTTGGTATCAGAGCAAAAGGTTGGCCCGGCCTTGTCGTCGAATCGTAGTTGTCTAACAATCGAGTATTGTTAATTTTAGTTCTAATCGTTGTTTATGTTGTAGTGAGAAGTTGAGATGGATGGAAGGAATGATGCTGCACTTGCTGCCGCTTTAGAAGCAATGGCTCATGCGATGGAAAATCAGCTGAATGCTAACGGGAATGCTGGATCTCGTAGCTTGGCGACTTTCCAGAGAGAGAATCCACCTACGTTCAAGGGAAAGTATGATCCTGATGGAGCATTGGAGTGGTTGAAAGAGATTGAGAGAATACTCGTGTGATGGACTGCACTCTAGCGCAGAAGGTTCGATATGGGACTCATATGCTAGCAGTCGAGGCTGATGACTGGTGGCTAGAGACTTGTCAGAAGTTGGAAGCTGCAGGTGAGAATGGCACTTGGGATGTGTTCCGTAGGGAATTTTTGAGGAAGTACTTTCCTGAAGATGTCTGTGATAAGAAGGAGATTGAGTTTCTTAAGCTGAAGCAAGGGAATATGTCAGTTGTTGAGTATGCTGCTAAGTTTGCTGAGTTGGCTAAGTTTTATCCGCATTACACTGAGGCAGATGCTGAGTTTTTGAAGTGTATCAAGTTTGAGAATGGGTTGCACCCGGAGATCAAGAAGGCATTTGGATACCAGAAGATCCGTGTCTTTGCTGATTTGGTTGATAGTTGCAGGATTTATGAGGAGGATAATAATTCTCATTACAAGATTATCAGTGAGAAGAGGGGTAAGCACCAACAGAATCGTGGTAAGCCTTATGATGCCCCAATTGGTAAAGGTAAACAGAAAGTTGCTCAGGGTCAGAGGACTAGTGGGGGAGATGCTCCTGCTGGTGTGGTTTGCTTTAAGTGTGTAAAATCTGGGCACAAGAGTAATGTGTGCATTATTGAAGTGAAGAGATGTTTCCGTTGTGACAAGAACATACATGTTGTATCTGAGTGTGAACATAAGGATGTGATTTGTTTCAATTGTAGAGAAGAAGGGCACATTGGTAGTCAGTGTCAGAAACCGAAGAGGGCTCAAACAAGTGGTAAAGTGTTTGCTCTGGTTAAGGATCAGACAGCTATTGGGGATAGACTTATCAGAGGTACATGTTTCATTAATAGTACTCCTTTAATTACTATTATTGATACCGGTGCTACGCATTGTTTTATTGCTGCTGAATTTGCTGAAAGATTGGGTCTTATGTTGTCTTCTTTGAATGGGGAAATGGTCGTCGATGCTCCAGCAAAGGGGTCGGTGACTACTTCTTTTGTGTTTTTTAAGTGTCCCTTGTTGATATTTAACAGAGACTTTGCTATTGATTTGGTTTGTTTACCGTTAAGAGGTTTATATGTGATTTTAGGTATGAACTGGTTAGAGCATAACTGTGTTCATATTAACTGTTATGACAAGTCAGTGAAGTTTTCTACTCCTGAAGAAGAAGAAGATGGTCTATTGTCTGCTAGACAGTTGAGGAAGTTGATGCAAGAGGAAGCACAAATGTTCTCATTGATGGCGTCGCTATCTGTAGAGACTCAAGCTATAATTGAGGAATTGCAGGTGGTATGTGAATTTCCTGAAGTTTTCTATGATGAGATTCCTGATGCACCGCCGGAGAGGGAAGTTGAATTTGCAATTGATCTTGTACCTGGTACCAGACCTGTGTCTATGGCACCATACAGGATGTCTGCATCTGAATTGTCAGAGTTAAAGAAGCAATTGGAAGAGTTACTTGAAAACAAGTTTGTAAGACCAAGTGTATCGCCGTGGGGAGCTCTGGTGTTGTTAGTAAAGAAGAAAGATGGAAGTATGAGGCTTTGTGTTGATTATAGACAGTTGAATAAAGTGACGATTAAGAACAAGTATCCGCTTCCAAGAATATATGACTTAATAGATCAATTGGTGGATGCTCGTGTGTTTAGTAAGATTGATATGAGGTCGGGTTACCATCAGATTAGAGTGAAGGATGAAGATATCCAGAAGACGGCTTTCAGAATGCGTTATGGACATTATGAGTATTCGGTGATGCCTTTCGGTGTTACCAACGCGCCGGGAGTATTCATAGAATATATGAATCGTATCTTTCATATTTATTTGGATTGGTTCGTAGTGGTGTTCATTGATGATATTTTGATTTACTGTAAGTTAGAAGGAGAGCATGCTGAACACTTAAGAGTATTATTGCATGTTTTGAAAGAGAAGAAGTTGTATGAAAATCTTTCCAAGTGTGAATTCTGGCTGAAAGAGGTGAGTTTTCTTGGTCATGTGATTTCAGGTAGTGGCATATCCGTAGATCCATCAAAGGTTGATGCTGTGTTGCAATGGGAAACTCCAAAGTCAGCTACTGAGATTAGAAGCTTTTTGGATTAGCTGGTTATTATAGAAGGTTTATCAAAGGTTTTTACAAGTTAGCACTTCCGTTGACTAAGTTGACTTGTAAAGGTAGAGCTTTTGTTTGAGATGTTCAGTGCGAAGAAAGTTTTCCAGAATTGAAGAAGAGGTTGACGTCGGCTCCGATTTTGATGCCTAATCCAGGAGAGCCTTTTGTGGTGTATTGTGATGCTTCTAAGATGGGTTTAGGAGGTGTGCTTATTCATAATGGTAAGGTAGTTGCTTATGCGTCAAGGCAGTTAAGGACTCATGAGAAGAACTATCCTACGCATGATTTAAAGCTTGTTGCAGTTGTTTTTGTGTTGAAGATTTGGAGGCATTATCTTTATGGTTCTAGATTTGAAGTGTTTAGTGACCATAAGAGTTTGAAGTATTTATTAAATTAGAAGGAGTATAATATGAGGCATCGAAGATGGTTGGAATTGTTAAAGGATTATGATTTTGGTTTGAATTTCCATCCATGAAAAGTGAACGTGGTAGCTGATGCGTTAAGTCGAAAGACTTTACATATGCCAGCAATGATGGTTAAAGAGTTGGAATTAATTGGGCAGTTTAGAGATATGAGCTTAGTTTGCGAGGTTACTCCGTGAAGTATTATGTTGGGTATGTTGAAGATTAATAATGAATTTCTAGACAGTATTAGAGAAGCTCAGAATTTAGATGTTAAACTGGTAGATTCAATGGTAAGAATTGATCAGTCTGAGAATAGTGATTTTAAGTTAGATGCGCAGGGTGTGTTGAGGTTTCGTAACCAGATTTGTATTCCTGATGATGCTGAGATGAAGAAGGTGATACTGGAAGAGAGCCATAGAAGTAAGTTAAGTATTCATCCAAGAGCTACAAATATGTATCAAGATTTGAAAGGTTTGTTTTGGTGGCCTGGAATGAAGAGTGATGTGGTGCGATTTGTGTATGCATGTCTGACTTGTCAGAAGTCAAAAGTTAAACATCAGAAGCCTGCAAGATTGATGCAACCGTTAGAAGTTCCATAAGGGAAATGGGATAGCATTTCAATGGACTTTGTGGTGGGGTTGCCTAATACTTTAAGAGGACATGATTCGATTTGGGTGATTGTTGATAGGCTTACAAAGTCGGCTTATTTTATTCCTATTAACGTCAGCTTTCTAGTGTCGAAGTTGGCTGAGATTTACACTAGTGTGATTGTGAAGTTGCATGGTGTTCCTTTGTGCATTGTGTCAGATAGAGATCCAAGATTTACTTCTGATTTTTGGAAGAGTTTGCAAGAAGCGTTGGGTTCTAAGTTGAGATTGAGTTCAGGGTATCATCCTCAGACAAATGGTCAGACTGAACGGACGATTCAATCGTTGGAAGATTTTGAGGGCATGTGTTCTTGAGCAGGGAGGTATGTGGGATACTTATCTTCCGTTGATAGAGTTCACTTATAATAACAGTTACCATTCCAGTATTGGGATGGCACCTTTTGAGGCGTTGTATGGTAGGAGATGTAGAACTCTGTTATGTTGGCATGAATATGGTGAAAGTGTAGTACTTGGACCTGAACTTGTTCGTGAAACTACTGAGAATGTGAAGTTGATTCGATAAAAGATGAAAGTTTCCCAAAGTAGACAAAAGAGTTATCATGACAAGCGAAGGAAGGATTTAGAATTTCAAGCTGGTGATCATGTGTTTTTAAGAGTTACACCTGTGACTGGTGTTGGGCGAGCATTGAAATCTAAGAAGCTCACTTCTCGTTTTATTGGACCGTATCAGATTTTGGAGAGAGTGGGGAATGTTGCTTATAGAGTGGCTTTACCACCTAATATTTCGAATTTGCATGATGTGTTTCATGTGTCGCAACTCCAGAAGTATATTTCAGATCCATCTTATGTGATTCATGTGGATGATGTGCAAGTACAGGATAATCTTACGGTGGATTCGATGCCTGTACGGATCACGGATCGTGAAATAAAGACTCTGAGGGGAAAAGAGAATGTTTTGGTTAAGGTGTTTTTGCTAGGAGCTGCCGGAGAAAGCATGACTTGGGAGTTGGAGAGCAAGATGCGAGACTCCTACCCTGAGTTGTTTGATTGAGGTAAATTTTCGAGGACGAAAATATTCTAAGTGGGGGAGAGTTGTAACGCCTGTAATTTAATTAATTATTTAATTAAATTATTTTTGGAATATTTGAGAAGATGTGTTGTGATTAATTGGATTTAATTATTTTATTAAATGGTGAAATAATATTAGAAGCATAATATTATTTGATATGAGCTTGTTTGAAAAGAATAGAAGCAATAAGGAGGTGTATTAGTTTTGAGCCCAATAAGGAATTAAAAGAATAATAGGTTATTTTATTGTTGTTAGAAGAATAGAAAATATGAGGCAGTAGAAGAATAAGGATTGAGAAGAAGAACGTGAAGCTACTGGAAAAACAGGAAAAATGGCAGAACGAGGTTTCAACCGGAAGATTATAGAGCGACCTTCAATCCAAGGTAAGGGTGGGGTTCTAACTCTATAATTGGGTTCATGATGATTGGTATGTGAGGTTAGAGGTGATTGCTGTCTTGTTCTTGAATGGAATGTTTATGATGTTGTATGATGTGAAATTGATGAGTTTTAGATGAATAATGATGTCCCGATGTTGTTTAATCGATGTAGAATCATATGATAACTGTAAGTGATGATTATCTATGATTATATTAAGTTTTTAGGGCTTTAAATATGAAACCCGTAGTTAAAATGCAGAGAAATTGCAGAATTTATGCAGAATATAACAGTACACGTCGACCCCAAACATGATGTGTCGATACAAGAAGGTTGAAAGACTCATGATGAGTCGACACAAAGAGGTTTTGCATCGATACATGAGTGACTTTAGACTCAGGATGAGTCGATCCATATGAGCATGTTTCAATACATGCTATGTGTAAGACTCAGGATGAGTCGATCCAAGAGAGGATACGTCGACTCATGTTACGAGTTTGGTGCAGTACGTGTCAATCCAAGAGGTTTTGCGTCGACCCATGTTGTTTGGTTTTTGGCAGATTCAGTTTGAGATGCTGTAACTTGAGTTTTAGGATGCCGTTTTAGATGTCGTTCGAAGCGTTGAATAGCTAACGCGATGGACTTTATTCTAGAGGATTAACATGAAGAATAGGAAGTGTAATACTAGTAGCCAATTTAGGATTTAGAGTTAGTTCCCGTGTTGATCGTTATGTTGGTTTTTATGCAGAATAATGAGGATGAAATGTTTATAGGCTGCAATTTGAATTGTAACTGTAGGAGTAATGATAGTAATGATGTAAGATTATAGAATAATGGTGTGAATTACTTTCGTATTAATGTACTACTGAGTTGTTGATGAAATGTTATTAATGATGTTGTGTTGATAATTTATGGTGAATAAATGATGTTTGATGAATTAATATGAATGATATGAGATGTTTGATGAAGAGATGTTGAGATGCTTTTGAGTTTTAGGCATTTGGCCAACGATGATATTGTATTGAGATGTTGTTAATTGTAACGTTGTTGTTACATTCATGATTGTGTCGCATACATTGCATTTTGAGATGGAGCTTATGCTCATTAAGATGACCTGTATTGGCGAATATTGAGATGAAGGCTTATGCCTTGTTGATGCCTCTATTAATTGGAAATTTTTTGAGGTGGGAGTTCTGCTCCAAATGGTACCACATGCATTTGCATAATATTGAGTCGCATTACATGATTGCATAAAGAAGTGTGTTTTGATATGGTGAATGTGTATATACGTTGTGATTATTGTTGATTATAAGATGAGAAGTGGTGATGTTATATGATCTAATTTAATATATTAATTATCATGCGCTTTATTATATTGTTAGATATTTCACCCCTTTTGTTTGAATGTTGCCCTTATGTTGGTAACGTGCAGGTAATCGAGAGTGAAGGCTCTATACCTTCAGTAGTTCGAGTCGGTGTCATTGCTCTGATATGTAACACTCGGGGGGATGAAAGCTTGTTGTTTTTGATTGTTGATTATTCAGTTGTTGAACTTTAAGTTGATTACTATTAAATTGTGTTGTTTCGAAGTTGCTGTATTGATGATAAAGATGTTATTAAGAATTCCGCTGCGTAGATGTTGAATTATTTAATTAAAGATGTCATGACGATGGTTCATCCGATGTTTTAAAAGTGTTATATATCCACGATGAATGTAATGAATTTTGATAGAAGAATTTGTGTCATCCCGATTCGTTTGCATGAATGATTTTTATAACTCTGATTTATTTATATAATTTGCCGGGGTAGAATTGGGGTGTTACAGTAAGCCTTCTCGAATAGAAACTTAACCGGGATTCCTTGGACACTTCCTCTAGTCTCCCAACTTGTCACTATGTCGGACCGTTGCAAGGTTAGAGCTCTAGCAATCTCTTTAGGCTTTGGATGTTCTTCCGTACCATTGAAAGGTAACTGATCAAGAATAGGTATCCCCAACAACTGAGAAAATTCCTCCATAGTAGGTACTAGCTGGTAATTCGGGAAGGTGAAACAATGGTGCACATGATCGAAGAACTGAAACAACACTTTTAACAATTCTTCATCAGGTTTTGCAGTGACCAAATTGAGCAACTGACCATGATTTTGTGAAATGATAACTTTTAGGAACCCTTAATGCTAGGTCATTTAGTTGGAGAGACACTTTCACAAGGTTAATCTGTATAGTCTTCCTATGGGAGGATGCCATGTCCTACAAAACAAAGCAAAAATGAGCCCTAGGAAATCCTTGAAATTGTTAGTTATGCCATGCTTATGATGTCATGATTATGCTAGAAAATCACATGTATAACAAACAACAAGCATGTCACACCAAGTCCTTAGGTTTAAGGTCTGCATGAGTTTTATGGTCATACCCTCTTAAAGTTGGATTGGTTCAACCTGTCCTATAAATAGTAATCGGGTTCTAAGGGATCTCAACATTACCAATCTTTCCCCCAGCTTCGTTCAATAGGCGATTGACTCGCAACCAAACAAAACTCAAGAGTCAAACCTCAATGAGTGTAGCATGGAGTATCTGTCGAACTTGGGAATACACCAAAGCCGGCCATCTCGCTACGTCGTACTGGCTAAGTTGTGCAATTAAAGGTTCTAAGGTCAGTTGATACTTCACGACACCACGTGGCGGCCCCGTACTCTCCCTTATTGACTCAAGGGTTACCTGTACCAACTAAAGTGCCACATCAATGTAGCTACTGCTTCAACCGTGTCGATATACCCCGCACATTTCCCTCACAGTTTATTGCTACTTACCTAAAAGGTGTTCCTCGATCCGGGTGCAGGATCTATTTAACCCCAACAAAACCCTCAAATATAAAGCAGGCAAAGCAAAAAGACAAGTAAGCAAGTTAAAAAATGACCTAGATCCTAAGGTATACCCCACTTATTATCTCCCCAACAGAGTCACCAGTTCTGTGATACGGTGGCAGAACTGACTGTTTTTACTAGTTTGCATTTTGTATTCGCAAATGTCGCGGTAAGCATGAGTCACCATCGACTTTTATTTCATCCAACAAAGGAAAAGGAAAAAGAACAGAAAAAACCTTTTTTGAGATGTTTATGAGTACGGAGGGTAGATTATAGAAATGGAAGGTGTTAGCACCCTTTCTATCCATGGTTTTCCATGGGCTCTTAGGTACTTTGCTCATTTTTAAAATTGCTTGTGTGTGCTTGTTTTGAAAAGTTTTATTTCGTGATAACCCTTGTATCGGTCCTCAAGAGTGTGACGAAGTTGTTTTGAAAATTGTTTTGAAAAGTGTTTGTGTGAAAATTTTTGTTTGAGCAAGTACCTAGGAGCTAATCTACCTACTCGAAAAAGTCTGTTTATTTTCCTTTAGACAGCGTTATCCTATTATTAAGGAATAGGTAGCACCGTTGTTGGAGTTTTAAGGGACGTTCGAAGGGACAAGTACGATCACAAAAGCAATGTTAGGACATTTTAGTAATCATCCTAAAGCCTTAAAGATATTTTTCTGAGGCAACATCCGAATGGGTCATTTTAGATCTTTTGGGACTAGAGGACGACCACTAACATTCCCTATACTTCATGACCGTTTACCGAAGGCAACCAGAGTGGAGTAAACCCTAAGAGTGAGCATGTGCAAGTGTGTTTTTTTTCCAGTTTATGTATCTTTGCATATTTAGGGTTTTCTACTGTTTTAATTTCAATTTGTCTTTCCATACAATCCTATTAACATACATCTAAGCAATTTATAGTTTGCAAAAATAAAAATGCGAGAAATTAAAGTCCTAGCTATTACAAGGCTTTCGCAGATACATAATTATTTTGACTGTTAATAAAAATGAGGAAATTTAAAAACCCTAATTACTATTACAAACTCGGAGCAGTTACAATAATAAAAAAAAGGAAAACTAAAAGCGCGCGTGGCGAATTAAATGCGAGAAATAATTGAAAAACCTAAAAGTCTAATTGAGAAAATATTTAGGTTATTTTTTGAGAAAAATTAGGTTATGTACAACATTAAACCCTAATTCTAATTATTTTAAATTATAATAAAAAAGGAATTAAATTTACCCTAATTTAATTAAACTAATTAATTAATAAAATATTTTTATGAAAAATGATTTTTGATGTTTTTTATGATTTTTTGTTTAAATAAAAAACATTATTTTTGGTGTTTATTTGAAAAGAGGAAATAATTAATAAATAATAAAAAGGAGTTAAAAATAAAAAGCAAAGAGTTGGGCCTGTTTGATGAGCAATTAAGGGGGGTGCGCTTCTGAATTCTTGTTAGGCCCAAAGATGCTGAGCCCATTCCTGCGCCTGATTCAGTGTTGGTACGCCTGGAGGATGTACCATGGTCTTTCCTTGGTTTGAGCGTTGGATCTGTGTTGGTAATAATCCAGTGGCTGGATCAGTGCGGCGCATGATGAACATCTTGCCATTTAATGCATGGAATATGCAATCACATGTTAAGAAAATAAAGAAAATATGCTGGGACCTAGGATCAAACCCAGGTCCTCCCACTCATACAACGCGCGCCTTGGTCATCTGTGCTATCATGCTTAATTGTCAATAGGATAAAGCCAAAATATAATATATGAAAAAGAGTGGATAGACTGAATAAAGCAAAAACGCGCGCGATTATTCAAATGGACCAGTGGGATGGTGACAAGTCATTGTCTTCTTCCCTGTCCGTCGTCTTAGGTCCATATCTTTTACCTACGGACGAAACTCCATAGCCATAAACCTGCAAGCTTCAAAAATACACAAAACGCATGCTAAATTAATTCTAGATACACTAATTAACTTGTCTTGATCTCACGAGTATCATGGCGCTATTTTCTTGGTCCAATTTAACCTGTACAGAGAAGCCCCAAAACGGCTTCTTAAACCCTAACCTTGGCAATCATCAATATATGCATCAAAACGTGAATTAAATCATTCAAGCATGTTGCAAATATGTCAATAATCATAAATATATCATTATAATATGCTTATGATGCAAGAATTGTTGTAATCGATTTAAAAAAAAGGGCAAACTGTGTGAAGGCTACGAGACGATTATGGGCTTCGGAATGCTTGCAATTGACCGTGTTAGCTTTAGGAGATATCCAGGAAGCGATTAGAAGCTTTAGAATGTTTTGAATCACCCTCTATGTGAGATAATAATCTACCACTTTTTTGCCAAAATTTGAGTTTTGTTCTTTAGCTCTCACGACTGCACTCCTTGTTCTTTTGGCTTGTGTATGTTCTATATATGTAGTGTGATGAATTAGGGTAACAAAAAATACTTAAATCTTTTACAATCATGGAAATTGAATGTGATTTGTTTGCTATATGATATCTTTCCAAAACCATCCTAATCATGCTATTTTTTCCTAAAGTTTCCTTGATTCAATTTGATCTGATTAGGCCAACTTAATTAGATTTGATTCTAATAAAAATTAGATCAAAAAATCAATCTTTGATATTTTTTGTCATTTATTTGATTTAATGTGACTTTTAAATAATAAAAATCAAAATAAAATAAATAAATATAGAAAATAATATATGGATGCTGATTTGGGTCATTGACCATGTCTTCAACAAGATACACTCATGAAGAGCTAGGCCCATTTGACAAAAAATGCACTTTTGAGCACATTTGACTTTTGACAATTTACCAAAAATGGCCAATTTTTGAAAATGCATATCTCTTTCAATTTTAACCCTAGAGAGGTGTTCTTGGACTTTTTAGAAATATTAGGTTGTCCCATAAACAACCCTTTTGGTTTCATCTCAATTGGATCTTCCATGTTCATGGAAGAAGCTTTGACCCAAAAGGTGTTTTTGTTGACTTCTCAAAAGGACCTATATTATAGAAATTCATATCTTTTTATGAGTACATTTTTTGAACTTGAGGACTGAAGATGAGTTGTAGGAAATTGGATTCTCTTCAAAATGAGCCTTGGATGAGAAATTTCTGATAAAGTATGAGAAAGTTATGCTTGGTCAAAGTTTGGTTGACTTTTCCTAAGAAACCCTAATTTATCATTTTTTGAGTTTTAATGAATTAGGAGCATTCCTTGAGGAATCATGATCAACCTTTGATCAAATGGTTAGTATCACTTAAAAATGTTGATGTTGACCAAAAATCTTAAAGTTTGACTGTATGTAGATCACATTTGACTTTTGACCTAACACAATTGATTTTCAGGCATTTGAGCAGTTGACTGAGCAAACTTCTTGTGCAGGGCATGAGACTTGACATGGATATTCTTGAGAACATATTAGGATCATGGAAAATATTTGAGGCCTTTTGAGTTCACCCATCTTGATGAAAATGGAAACCCTAGTTGGAGATTCGTTGCTTTAGGAGAGAGTTTGTCTGGTTAACTCTTGGGCATCCTTGAGCAAGTTGAGGGTCTGAATGAGCATATGTTGAGTAAAGTGGGAGGGAAAATTTTGGGGTGCAACACCTAGCCATGGCAATTAGCGAAATAGTCATCAAAACCCAAAATTAATTGAACCAAAACATTCCAAATGATAATACAAACACAATGCTATGCTTAATAGTGGTTAATCATGCATAAATTGTAAGATCAGAATCAAGCTGGTATGTGCAAACCGTGGGTTTACCAAGAGCGATTCTGGGCTTGGGAAGGCTTGCAAACGATCGTATTAGCTTCGGGAGATGTCCAGGAAGTGATTAAAAGCTTTGAATGGCCTCGAATCTTCCCCTAGGTTAGAAATCAGATCCACACTTTTTGTCCAATTTTTAAGTTTTCTTGGCTAGCTTGCATGACTTCAACCCTTGTCCTTTTGCCTTGGCTGCATTGTGTATATGTAATAGAGTGTATTAGGTTAACAAAAAACCACTTGAATCTTGAAATTTAAGGAGAAAAGATCTTGATTGTTAAATGCATTATTTGTTTCCAAAATAAGCCAAATCATGCCATTCTTGCTCCAATAATCCTTGATACGATTTGATCCTGATATGCCAGCATATATCATCCTCATTCAATGTCAAAATCAATCCAAAAGCAATTTACATGATTTATTTTGATTTTATTTGAATTTTAAATGAATAAAATCACAATAAATAAAATAAATAATTTAATGAGGCATGGAGTGGTTCATAGGTCGTTGGTCATGTTAGGAACAAGGTATAAGCATAAAAAGTTGGGCCCATTTGAAGAAAAAGGCATTTTGGGCATGGTTGACTTTTTGACAATTTTCCAAAAATGACCAACTTTGACAATACATATCTCCTCTAATTTTGACCCTAGGAAGGTGTTTTTGTTGACTTTTTATAAAGCTTAGGATGTCCCTTTTGGTTTCATTTCAATTGAGTCTTCCATGTTCATGTAAGAAGCTTTGACCCAAAAGGTGTTTTTGTTGACTTTTCAAAAGGACCTATAATGTAGAAATTCATATCTTTTCATGAGTGCATTTTTTAACTTGAGGGCTGAAGATGAGTTGTAGGAAATTGGATTCTCTTCAAAATGAGCCTTAGATGAGAAATTTATGATAAAGCATGAGAAAGTTATGCTTGGGAAAAGTTTGGTTGACTTTTCCTAAGAAACCCTAATTTAGAAACTTTTGAGTTTTGATGAATTAGGAGCATTCCTTGAGGAATCATGATCAACCCTTGATCAAATGATGGATATCACTTCAAAATGTTGATGTTGACCAAAAATATTGAAGTTTGACTGTATGTGGGTCACAGTTGAATTTTGACCTAATATAGTTGATTTTCAAGCATCTGAGCAGTTGACTGAGCAAACTTCTTGTGTAAGGCATGCAACTTGACATGGATGATCTTAAGAACTTATTAGGACCATGGAAAATATTTGATGCCTTTAGAGCTCACCCATCTTGACGAAAAAGGAAACCCTAGTTAGAGGTTCCTTGCTTTAGGAGAGGGTTTGTCTGGTCAACTCTTAGGTATCCTTGAGCAAGTTAGGATCTCCATGAACATATGTTGAGTAAAATGGGAGGGAAAATTTTGGGGTACAACAACTTCCACTGTTCAATCTTCTTAAACCTGAGGATGTAGATTGGTTGGTCTGCCTTTCGTGATCTGAAGGTGTAAGATGATTGAACACTAGAGTGCCCAGAAATTTGCACTCGCATGAAGTAACAATGTTGGTTGAAGATGTCATAAATGGGCTTACAGATGCCATTTGGAGAAGATGACTGAGAGTTGTCGGACATGGGCTTAACGATGCCATCCAAAAAAGATATTGATCGCATAAGAGATTCCTTTTCGAGAAACTCTGTACCTGCCGCTGAGGAGGACTTCACCGAGGAAAGTTGATTTGTGTCTTGGGAAATAGAGTATAAGAGCTTCGGTTGTTGTGATCGGTGGGAAAGAGAACTGACTGTTTTGGATATGCTGGTTCGCGTTTGCGTTTGTTTTTCTAAAATGTCGCGGTAAGCAAGAGTCGCCACCGTATTTTATTTTATCCAACGAGGAAAGGACAAAAGCACAGAAAAATTCCTTTTTGAGATATTTCTCGGGTTCGGGAGGTAGATTATAGAAAGGGAAGGTGTTAGCACCCTTTCTATCCGTGGTTATCCACAGGCTCTTAGGTACTTGCTCATTGTGTTTTCAAAAATTTTGCTTTTCTTTATGTTTGTGGATTTGAGAAGAGTTTTTGTTTTGAAAGGGGGGTAAGTGCGAAAAGTTTTGTTTTTGTTTTACAAGGAGCAAGTACTTAAGAACATCTACCTACTCAAAAAGGAATTAGACTGTGCAAATGTCCTTTAGACAGTGTTATCCCACTATTGAGGAGTAGGTAGCACCATCGTTGGAGTTTTCGGGTCAATTCGATTAAGGGACGTGTGGTCACTAAAGCAATGTTAGGATGCCTTAGCGGTAACCCTAATGTCTTAGATCATTTTTCCGAGGCAACCGTTTCGAGGCAACTTTGATCTTTGGACAAGAGGGCGACCTCTAAAACTTCTTATACTCAATGACCACGTTCGAGGAAACCAAGTGAGGTGTACCCTAAGAGTGGCATGTGCGAGTGTGTTATTTTCAGTTATTTTTATCTGTACATGTTTAATGGCGAGCTATTGTTGATTTTAGGTTAAAGATTTATCTTGTCATGCATTTCCTATTTATCAAACATCTAACAGTTAGTAGTTGCGGAATGTAAATTGCGGAAAATAAATCTAAGCTATTGCAAGGCGTCGGGTATTTACATCGCCAAAGACAAACCCTTAAAAATTAAATTGCGAAAAGTAAATAAAAGCGATAAATAAATAAATAAAGTCCTAAGTTAAAAACTATTACATTCCCGGAGCAGTTACAATATTGAAATATGGATCAAAAGTAATTCGCGCGCGAGAAAATTAAATCGGAGTGTCTTAGGGTTTTGACCCTTTTTATTAAATAAAGCATATTTTTTGTTATCTTTGAATTAAAAATTAGTCTAAATTAATAATTGAATTAATTAATTAAATGAAAATATTTTTGGCTTTTATTTTAATTAAGGAAATAAAATAAGAATGGTTAAAAAATATTAAAACCCTAATTCTATATTAATTTTAACTTATTGCAAAATATGTTATTGTTAAACCTATTTAAACTAAATAAATAAATTAATTGTTTATTTACAAAAATAAATAATAAAATTAATGGAATTAATAAAAATGTTATTTTTTTTATTTCTGGTTTTATTAAAAAATGATTTAATTAGTTAATTTAAATAATAATAATAATTAGTAAATAAATAAAAAAATAAATAAAAGAGATGGATAACCAAAGGGGTGTTGGGCCCAAGAGGAGGTGTGATTTGCAATTTCAGAGGCCCGATTGTGAGCAGCCTCGTTGACCCTTTCCATCCAATGTGCGCCTTTGACTTGAGAATATGGTGAGGACCCAATTCTGGCCATTGGATCTGGTCCACAAGCCATCTGGATGAGATCTGGATGAGGGCATATGATGCACTGCAAAGCCTGAAACGCATGCAATTTCCTGGAGAAAAACAAGACAAATAATATTGGGGGACCTGGGATTTGAACACAGGTCTCAGTGCTCAAAGACACGCCTGCCTTGCCAACTCTACTGCGCTGCTTAGGTGTTAGTGGAATGGAAAACAAATATTATAAAACAAACAAATAATTATGCCTGGCAAAAAAATAAAAATGCGCAATTTGTTTGAATGAACCAATGAGGCTAAGACACGTCTTCGTCTTCTTCAACGAAGACTGGTTCGTTTACCTGCGGATTTATTCCACAACTAAATCCATGGCATCATCCTACCATGTGCTACAGGCCATATAAATGCCAATGAAGACCATCACTGCATTCGTCTCTCTCCCCTGATCATTCCTATACCCATCATTAGCCTCAATTTATCCTGCATAAAAAATCCCTAAAAAACAAGAACAAGAACCCTAGGTTCGGGCATCATGATATAGGTCCTAAAAATACAATTGAATAAAGCCAAAACGTTCCAAATCAAACAACAAACACAAATATGCCAAGATTTTAAAGAAAAGATGCAAGAATTGGAGATTTGGAATCCATGTTCAGAGCTTGGTTCGTGATGACTTACAGTGAGTTTTAGGCAATGAAAAGGCTTGATTTTGATTGGTACCGTTTCAGGAGATGTCAAGGAAGAGAGCTACGTCAAGCTTTTGGTTGGAATCGAGCTCTAATGTTGTTTTTGATCTCACACTTTTTCACACTTTTTTCAAACTTGGTATGGCCGTTTCTGCAGTGTCTTGTGCATATCCTTAGTCTGCCTCTCTTGTGTGCATATAATAGAATGTATTTAGGTCAAAACTTGGGCCATAATCCCTATGCATTGAAGGTTTTGAGATTTGATATGATCACCATTATCAAGTTTCCAAATATAGGCCAAATCTGATTTTTTATGCATGAAAAGCCATGATACGAGTTTGATTTGATTCATGATGATAATTGAAAGTTGTACCAATCACAAAGATATGATTTCATCAATTTTTAGATTTTATTTGATTTAATATTGATAAAAAATGAATTAAATCAATAAAATTAAATAAAAATAGAAAAATAGATGAGTGGCCATGAAATCAAATATGGGACACGTGTGTGGCATGACAAGACCATATCAAGTGGAAAAAAGTGGGCCCTTTTGTCAAAAATTGGAGTTTTGAGGATAGTTGACTTTTGGCAAATTTGGAAAAATGCCCAACTTCAACAATGCACAACTTCCTCAAATTTGAACTTTTGGAGGTGTTCTTTGACTTTTTAGAAACCTTGATATGTCCTCTAACCAACCATTTTGGTCTCATATCATTTTGATATTCTATGCTCAATTTACAAGCTTTGGAAAAAAAGGTGTTTTTGTTGACTTTTAAAAATGACCTATAATGTCCAAATTTGTAACTTTTTGTGAGTGCATTTATTGATCTTTGGGTATGAAGATGGATTGTAGGAAATTGCATCCTCTTAAAAATGAGCTTCGGATGGGTCATTCTCATAAAGTATGAGAAAGTTATGCTTGGTCAAAGTTGGGTTGACTTTTCCTACAAAACCCTAATTTAGCAACTTTTGAATCTTGATGAATCTTGAGCAATCCTTGATGAATCATGATCAAACCTTGATCAAATGATTTATTATCCTTAAAAATGAGAATGTTGACAAAAAATCTTGAGGTTTGACTGTATTTAGGTCACAATTGACTTTTGCCCTAGCTCAGTCGATTTTTGGGCCTCTTGAGCAATTGACTGACCAAACTTCCTCTGCAAGGCTTGAAATTTGACATGGATGAACTTGAGAACATATTAGGACATTGGGGAGAACTTGAGGTCATTTGGATGTAAGGACTTTGATGCAACACACAACCCTCATTTTGACTTGACTGCCTTAGGAGGTGCTTTGACTGTCCAACCCTTGAGCCAACTTGAGCAACTTGAAGATTATTCTTGACATGTCTTGAGGAATATGGGAGGGCAAATTTTGAGGTACAACAGTTGCCCTATTCAATTTTCTTAAACCTGAGGATATAGATTGGCTTTCGAGCCTTTTGTGATCCGAAGGTGGAAGATAATTGAACACTAGAGTGCCTAGAAATTTGCACTCGCATGGTGTAGTATCAGCATTGTGATGTCGGGAACGGGCTTACAGATGCCATTTGGAGATTGCTGGTAGGAGGATGGGCTTACAGATGCCATCTGCAGGAGTGTCGATCGCATAAGAGATTCCTTAGCGAGAACTTGCATACCTGTTGTTGTAAAAGATTCCACTGGGGAAGTCTAACCTTTGTTGAGATTTAGGAATTTGATTGTACTTCAACTGAGAGAATGCTTCAGCTGAGTTTTAAGAACCTGTCCATAATTCAATTGGGGGGAAATATCTTCATCAAGATCTAGAAACTGTCTCGTGCTCAACGTAGTATATTGTCGAGGTTATAGAACTTGTCCACACTATGACGGAGGAAAACATCAAGATCTAGGAACTGACTCGTGCTCAATGGAGTGTACCGTTGAGGTTATAGTACTCGTCCACACTATGACATAGGGAAACATCTTCATCAAGATCTAGGAACTGTCTCGTGCTCAACGTAGTATACCGCTGAGGTTATAGAACTTGTCCACACTATGACGGAGGAAAACATCAAGATCTAGGAACTGACTCGTGCTCAATGGAGTATAGCGTTGAGGTTATAGTACTCGTCCATACTATGACGTAGGGAAACGTCTTTATCAAGATCTAGGAACTGTCTCGTGCTCAACGTAGTATACCGCTGAGGTTATAGAACTTGTCAACACTATGACGGAGGAAAACATCAAGATCTAGGAACTGACTCGTGCTCAATGGAGTATACCGTTGAGGTTATAGTACTCGTCCACACTATGACGTAGGGAAACATCTTCATCAAGATCTAGGAACTGTCTCGTGCTCAAGGTAGTATATCGCTGAGGTTATAGAACTTGTCCACACTATGACGGAGGAAAACATCAAGATCTAGGAACTGACTCGTGCTCAATGGAGTGTACCGTTGAGGTTATAGTACTCGTCCACACTATGACGTAGGGAAACATCTTCATCAAGATCTAGGAACTGTCTCGTGCTCAACGTAGTATACTGCTGAGGTTATAGAACTTGTCCACACTTTGACGGAGGAAAACATCAAGATCTAGGAACTGACTCGTGCTCAATGGAGTATACCGTTGAGGTTATAGTACTCGTCCATACTATGACGTAGGGAAACATCAAGATCTAGGAACTGACTCGTGCTCAACAGAGTATACCGTTGAGGTTATAGTACTCGTCCACACTATGACATAGGGAAACCGTCGAGATTGAGGACCTTATCTGAAATTCAACCGAGGATAAATTAATTGAGATTTAAGAACTGGTCAGGTCTTCGACGTAACTGAGAACTTTAACTGTGTCTTTCCTGAAATGTAAAGGTCAGTCATATGCAATGCATCATATGGATTAGGCAATGATGTTCTCAAAATGAATGAGATTGTATTCGTATGATGCGTGTATGCATGTATCATGATGTATGGAAGTGTGATGTTTTAGCTGGGGAAAAAAATCCCGGAGCTGCTGGAGAATAAAGTTGAGTTCTTCGTTTCCGCTGGGGATGATGAACGAAGATGGTTGTGAGAATAAACCTGCAGGAGAAAAGAACTCCGTTGGGGAATAAACTGATGAAGAGATTACTCTGTGGTGAAGAGATTCTGTTGAAGATTTTGATAATTAACTCCACTGGGGATTCCATTGATAAGCTCTGTTGGGGATTTCAATGATAAACTCCGCTAGGGATGGATTACTGTTGCTGGTGATATTGGATCTGTTGAGGATTGAACTCCTGCTTGGGGAAAGGAAAGAACTTCGCTGGGGATGACCTTTCTGTTGTAACTTGCTAAGGATAACTCAGTTAGACCCTTGTGAGGACAACCTTCTGAATTTGGCTGGGGAGATTTATTTGTGCTCTGCAGGGGATAGGCTTCCAGAGTCTACCAGGGATGATGATTCAACTCCATTGGGGAAGCTTTTTAGACTGCGCTGGGGAAATGACTCCACTGTGGTATCTTGTATTCCACCGGGGAACATTCTTATATTCTGTTGGGGAATATTAAGACTGCCAGGGATGCTCTTATGCTTGCTGGAGGATATCTTTATACTCCATTGGGGAATATTCAGACCTTCTGGGGATACCAAGCCTTTTTAGGGCTGATGGTAGACTAACTCTGCTTGGGGGAGATTATTGCTGATTCGTTGAACTGCAAGTCTTAGCTGAGAGAGCTACCATTACTGTATTGCTCTGCGGGGAGTGACAGTGTCTTAGCCATACTCTTCAGCTGAAACTACCTTAGTACCTGGTGGACAGAGCAACTGTACAGCTCGGACAATTCTTATTGCCCCTGTTTCTGATGTTATCAGTAATTCATCTTTCGTTTCGCATGCAAGTATTTATGATCAGCAGTTAATGTCAAATGCATATATCAAAAATGAACATTGGACGTTCTTTGCAAAACAAAACAGATAAAGGAAAAAAAATTTGAAATTTGTCTGAAAATGAATTTGTATTGATTTTGAAGTTTGGCCTGTAAATAGGCGCTTTTATACAAGAGGCTGACGTCCTAGTAAGAGAATGCCGCCGAACAAATAGAATTCATACAGTTTGTAAAAAGAAAAATAAAACAGCTATGTGAATAATCCCACTGGGTTCCAACTCTGCTATTGCCTTTATATCCTCGAGCATCTCATCACTTTGCTACTGGTTGAAGATGAATCAGATTGATTAGTGCTGTCTGAGCTTGATAGTCAATACCGAAGTCTGGATGCAGGGTGATCCAATGAGACATAGTGTTACGCTTTGATCCATAACTTTTGCCTGGACCGCCCTTTCGGGTTTTCAGTCCACCGGGATACCCTTTTTTGCCAAAGCCGCCTTTTCAGGTTTTCGACTTGCTAGGTGTACAGATTTTTCATTTTCATCCCTTACTTTTGCCCGAACCCTTTTGGTTCGCCGGGAAGCCCTTATTTTTGCCTAGGCCAGTCAATCTAGCGGGTCTTTACTTATGCGTAGTATCTTTTCACTATGTCTGCATTGACGGGGTGAGGAAGGTCGTCACCATCCATGGTGGTTAAAATCATAGCTCCTCCTGAGAAGATGTTCTTAACCACAAATGGCCCTTCGTAAGTAGGAGTCCATTTTCCCCTGGGATCACCTTGAGGTAAGATAATGCGCTTGATTACCAGGTCCCCAACTTGATACTCTTGTCGCCTAACTTTCTTGTTAAATGCCTTGATCATCCGTTTTTGGTACGTCTGACCATGACAAATAGCAGTAAGTCTCTTTTCGTCGATTAGATTCAGTTGATCAAGCTGGGTCTGAATCCAGTCGCCTTAGCTTAAACCTGCATCCTTCATGATCCGAAGAAAGGGTATCTGAACTTCAACGGGCAGGACTGCCTCCATGCCATAAACCAAGGAATAGGGTGTTGCCCCTGTTGACGTCCGTGCTGAGGTACGGTACCCATGAAGAGCAAATGGTAACATCTCGTGCCAGTCTTTGTATGTCACTGTCATCTTCTGCACAATATTATTAATGTTCTTATTTGCCGCTTTGACAGCCCCATTCATCTTCGGCCGGTAGGGAGAAGAGTTGTGGTGCTGTATCTTGAATTGCTCGCAGAGCTCAGTGATCATCTTGTTGTTGAGATTGGTACCATTGTCCGTAATGATCCTCTCTGGTACACCGTATCGACAAATCAGGTTGTGCCGAATGAATCGTGCCACGACGTTCTTGGTTACGGTAGCAAAGGAAGCTGCTTCAACCCACTTCGTAAAGTAATCAATCGCTACCAAAATGAAACGATGCCCGTTAGATGCCGTAGGTATGATCTCACCAATCATATCAATACCCCACATTGAAAAAGGCCAAGGTGTTGTCAAGACGTTCAGAGGGACCGGAGGTACGTGTACTTTATCAGCATAGACCTGACATTTGTGACATGTCCGAGAATGCTGATAACAATCAGCTTCCATTGTGGACCAGTAATATCCTTCCCGAAGGATTTTCTTTGCCATGGTATGTCCACTAGAATGAGTTCCGAAAGTACCTTCATGCAGCTCTGCCATGATCCTTTCCACTTCAATCTTATCCATACAACGCAGTAAGGTTGAATCATGGTTACGCTTGTAAAGGATGTCGTTACTGATGAAGAACTTTGCCGCGAACCTCCTCAGAAACTTTTTGCCATTAATAGATGCACCCTCAGGGTATTCTTGAGCTTCAAGGTACCTCTTCACCTCATGAAACCAAGGCTTTTCTGTTACTTCTTCAGTCTCAAGATCATAGGAATGTGCAGGTTCGTCCAATCTTTCAATGATGATTCGGGGAGCTTCGTTATCCCAATTGACTTTGAACATAGAAGACATCGTAGCCAGCGCGTCCGCTAACTGATTCTCTTCTCTGGGGAAGTGTTCAAAGGTGATCTCCTCGAAATGGGGAAGCAACGTCAATACATACTCCTTGTAAGGAATAAGATTTGGGTGTTTCGTATCCCACTCACCTTTGATCTGACTGATCACGAGAGCGGAATCTCCGAAGACACTCAGAAACTTAATCCTTAGGTCAATTTCTGCTCGAAGACCCATGATGCACGCTTCATACTCCGCCATGTTGTTGGTGTAGTTGAAACATAGTCGGGCGGTGAATGGAGTATGAGAGCCTTTAGGAGATATGATCACAACACCAATACCATTACCCAAAGCATTTGAAGCTCCATCAAAGTACATAGACCATCGGGATCCCTTCTCAGGTCCTTCATCCGATCCAGGTGTCTCACAATCAGTTATCAACATGATATTCTCGTCCGGGAATTCAAAGTTCATAGATTGGTAATCATCCACTGCTTGATGTACCAAATGGTCTGCCAATACACTTCCCTTGATTGATTTTTAAGTTGTGTACTGGATGTCATACTCAGTCAATATCATCTGCCATCTTGCTATTCTTCCGGACAAGGCGGGCTTTTCGAAGATATACTTGATTGGATCCATCTTTGAAATCAACAGGGTAGTGTGAGTCAACATATACTGTCTCAGCCAGCGAGCAGCCCATGCCAAAGCGCAACAACTTTTCTCAAGCAGTGATTATCGGGTCTCACAGTCGGTAAACCTTTTGCTAAGGTAGTAAATAGCATGCTCTTTTCGGCCAGACTCGTCATGCTGCCCTAGCACACACCCCATTGAGTTGTCAAGTACTGTCAAGTATAGGATCAAAGGTCTCCCTTCAACTGGTGGCATCAGGATAGGTGGCTCCTGGAGATACTCTTTGATCCTTTCGAAATCAGCCTGGCATTCATCGTTCCAACGTACCGATTGATCTTTCTTTAGCAGCTTGAAGATCGGCTCACAAGTAGCAGTTAGGTGCGAGATGAATCGGGCAATGTAGTTCAGACGTCCCAGAAAGCCTCTGACTTCTTTCTCTATTCTGGGAGCTGGCATTTCTTGTATGGCTTTCACTTTGGCAGGATCCACTTGAATACCTTTGTCGCTTACGACAAAACCCAGTAGCTTACCAGACCTCACCCCAAAGGTGCACTTGTTCGGGTTCAATCTCAGCTTGTACAATTTCAACCTGTCAAACAGCTTCTGCAGGTGGTCATGGTGTTCTTCCTCAGTCTCGGACCTTGCAATCATATCGTCGACGTACACTTCAATCTCATGATGGATCATGTCATGAAACAAATCAACCATGGCACGCTGATACGTTGCCCCAGCGTTCTTCAGTCCAAAAGGCATGACCTTGTAGCAAAAGGTGCCCCACTGAGTAACAAAGGTCGTCTTCTCCATGTCTTCGGGAGCCATCTTTATCTGATTATAACCGGAGAAACCATCCATAAAAGAGAATACCTTGTGCTGAGCAGTATTGTCAACCAGAACGTCGATGTGAGGTAGAGGGGAGTCATCCTTAGGGCTTGCCCTGTTCAAATCCCTGTAGTCAACACACATTCGGACCTTACCATCCTTCTTCGGTACCAGAACCACATTGGCGACCCATTGAGGGTAAGAAGTCACTGCTAGAAAACCAGCGTCAAACTGTTTCATAACTTCGGCCTTGATTTTCTCAGACATCTCTGGGCGCATACGGCGGACCTTCTGTTTTACCGGAGGACAATCTTCCTTGGTAGGCAGGCGATGAACCACAATGTTCGTATCCAACCCAGGCATATCTTCGTAAGACCAGGAAAAGATCTCAACATAGTCATGCAGCATCTGAATCAACCGCTGCTTCACACTAAGCTCCAGATTTGCACCGATCTTGACTTCCTTTTTGTCCATCTCAGTACCCAGATTCACTGTTTCCACTGGCTCTTCATGTGGCTGAATGACCCTCTCTTCCTGGAGTAGCAGTCTTACAAGTTCACCAGGCACTTCACAATCATCTTCACCTTCGTCTTCGGCTAAATTGATCGGATTTTTGAAGTCATAACTGGCAGTAGCAGAGTCGTTACCAGTGAGATCCAGAGTGGATGCAGATCTATATATGTGAGTGTGTATAAAATAGCTGTTTTGCGATATATAATAAAGAAAAACAAGGAGCACAAAATTTGAAATGCAAAAACGTCCAATGCTTTTATTAATGATATATGAAAATGTCACACAAGAGCCCTCACAAATGAAGCCAACAGTGCCCCGGGTAAGACACCGGGCCATAAAGTTTCAAAACATTGTCTGTTACAAATTTAAAACAAAAGTTTCATTACTGGGTAACAAAAGTAATAGGGATGAAGTCCTTTGCCGTCCAGTTGCTTGGTCCACCATTGGTCGTAGGATAGATCCAACTTTCTAATTCAGACTCTTCTACATCCTCTTCAATGGCATTTACTCCTGAGTTACTGATGAACACAGGAGGTCTTCCAATCCTTGCACTTCGAACAGCCCTTTGAGCTTCTGCAGTGAAACCCAAACCAAACTTGTCAGTCTTCTGAGTGAAATCAGGAAGTCGGCTCCAATTTGCACACTCACCCTTCTCAATAACATCCCGAGCATCTTTTAAGGAAGCCATCTTCATAGGAGTACCTTCAACCATAGCCTCAGTTGATGCTAGTGTCTGAGGAACCTCTTCAAAGTGCTGAAATGGGGTCTCAATGAACTCCCCATCCATCTCCACGTATCGGAACGAGTTGAGGTGGCTGACCATGTACTCTTCCTCCCCTTGTACTGTCACAATCTTCCCTCTGACCGGGTACTTCAGCTTCTGGTGAAGCGTTGAGGTTACAGCTCCAGCTTTGTGGATCCATGGACGACCCAGCAAACAAGAATAGGATGGCCGAATATCCATCACGTAGAATGTAGAATTGAAGACCTGCGAACCAACTTTAATTGGAATATCAACCTCACCATGCACCATCCTTTTGGACCCGTCAAAGGCCCTGACAACGATGTTACTTGGTTTTAACTCTAACCCTTCGCAATCCAACCGGTCTAGAGCTTTCTTGGGCAGGACATTCAGTGAGGAACCAGTATCAACCAATACATGTGCAAGAGTAGTGCCCCTGCATTCAATGGAGACATGTAGGGCATCATTATGGTTCTTCCCTTTAGCAGTCAAATCAGCGTCGGAGAAACCCAAACCATTATCAGTAGTTAAATTGGCCACACAATCGGTGAACCAATCAGCTGATGTCTCTTGTGGCACATGGGCCGTCTTCAGGAAGGTAATCAGGGCCTTGGCATGGGCCTCTGAGCACAACAATAGTGAAAACATGGAAATCTTGGATGGGGTTTGCCCCAGTTGCTCAACTACATTATAATCACTCTTCTTAATAATCTTCAGAATCTCTTCCATCTCCTGTTTGGAAGCTTCAACAGTAATTGTCTTTGGGGCCTCCGTCTGGGCAGGCGCATCAGTGGTGATCCCTTTTCCCTGAGCGTTAGATGACTCGGCGACAGGGGTAAGGATAGGAACTTGATCAGGGATAGTGATAGGTACACTTGCAGGTGTAATTACAATAGGTCTTTGGACAATTGGTGGATCAATATCAGGTGAGAAAAGTTACCGCTGCGGGTGACTTTAGCAGGTCCAGTAATGTTGCTGACACCAGTATCAGTATCCAACTCTTGCTTAACTCCTAGAACATAAACATCTGCCCCATAGTGCCAAGGGACAACTTTGTCAGAGGTGTAGGGGATGGGCCCCAGAACAGTGATGATTACAGGTGCGATCTTCGTAACAGATGTAATCCCAACAGGCTTCCTCGAGGGAGCCTTGGAAGAATTTTCGAAAATGGTAATGATGGCAACTTCTTCAGAATGAACGGATGGAACAACAGCCTTTTCAAACAGGATCTCTTTACTATCCATCAGGTTTTGGATACCTGACTTCAGGAATGGGCAACCAGTAGGTAAAACGGAACACATATGACAACCTTCGTCACAGCCCAGAAATAAACCGGCTAGCAACAGGTTCTTCTTGACAGTCAACAGAGGGGTAGAAATATCTTCTACGGAAACCACAAACAAGTCTTCCTCTAGAGCATTCACTCCATGCTTGGGCATGGAAGCAGTTACAACATTAGGCCTCTCGGGAGCCTCAAACTCAATCTCCTTCGCATCAATTAGGTCTTGCAACCTGTTCCTCAAAACCCAACAATCATCTATTGTATGCTCCGGGCTATCAGAGTGAAAAGCGCAACGGCCATTAGGGTTGTACTTTGGTGATGTGGTACTTGGATTCTTCGGAGCTTCTTTTAGAGTCACCAGATTGGTCTTCAGCAACTGTGGCAGAATCTGAGACAAAGTCATGCTGAGACGAGTGAATTGCCTTCGAGGTCTCTCGTCCTTTTGTTGATTGTGATGCCGAGGAGCACCAGCAGGTTTTGAAATAACAACCGCATTGACAGCTTGGGGGTGTTCAGGTCTATTCTGTCTTCTCGAACTGTAGACATCACTGAACTCTTTCTTAAACGGCTTCTTCTCAGTGCTCGATGAGGCACCCTTCTGTATCTTCCCAGCCTTAATACCAGCCTCAATCCTTTCACCGGTCAGAATAAGATCTATAAATCCAGCTGAAGAGCTTCCAATCAGATGATTAAATAACGGACCAGACAGGGTCCCCAGAAACTTGTCCACAAGTTCACGATCAGCCAAAGGTGGTTGCACCCTTCCAGCAAAGTCTCTCCATTTTTGAGCATACTCTTTGAATCCTTCACCCGTTCCTATTGACATACCCTGGAGTTGGGTACGCGTAGGAGCGAGGTCGGAGTTGTACTGATACTGCCTATAGAATGCAGTAGCCAAATCTTCCCAGCTACGGATACTGGCTCCGTCCAACTGATAGAACCACTCGAGCTGAGTCCCTGAGAGACTGTCTTGAAAGAAATGGATCCATAGGTTCTTATCAGCAGTGTAAGGCTGGATCTTCCTCACATATGACCGGAGGTGCAGCTTTGGACAGGAAGCTCCGTCATACTTGGCAAAGGCAGGTGCCTTGAATTTATGGGGAATCACCACCCCAGAGGATAGACCTAGATCTCCGAAGTCCAGACCGGGCACCTTCTGTATTTCCATAGCGCTTAAACGGTCTTCCAGCTGTTTGTACTTTTCCTCAGCAGGAGGATACTGTTCTTCATCGTAGTTCGTCTCGTTGTCGGAGACCATAGGGCTATGAGCCCTCCTTTCTTGTGGATTATCCTTCCCTCCAGATGAGGTGGTCAAATCAACTTCATTATGCAACCCGTTTCCAAACCTGCGTCTAGTATTGAACAAGATGGTCCTCTTCTTCTTCTTCTTCTTCTTTTCTTTCAGAATCAAAGTCTTCAGGTCCTGCTGACCCTTAGCTAGATTCATGAACAGCTCTTGAAACTGGGCATTCTGGGCCTGGAGGGCCTTGATAGCTTGCTCAGTTGAAGGTTCAGCAGACATGATGATTGCTGAAATAAACAGCGAAGAAGATAAGAAACCTGTAAAGGGTACCTGTTTATGAAGTGCATGGGATGAAATGCATATGATTTATGACTTCAAAGATAATCGGGATTCAAATTTGTAAACAAGAAAGGAAACACACTTTATTAGATTTAAACTTCAAAATTTAAATTGTTCAACAAACTGCCCTTAGGCATTACAAGAATGGAAATACTGAAAAGTAAATAAAAACTGTAAAAGAAATCATCAAAGGTCCATCAATGCTCCCATGGTCTCTTCTTCTCAGTGCAGACATAATCATTCAGGATCCGCTCATTCTCCAGTTGCCTAGTCAGCTTCTGGATCTTCTGCTCCTGCTCATTGAACTTCTCCCGATAAGAATCTCGTTCTTCCTGCAGCTACATCTAAGACCTCTTCAGTGTCCCAATATCAGTGGGCATATAAGGGTGGAGAATAGTTGGAAGAACCCCCTCCTCATTAGCAACTTCAAGAGTAACAAGTCTGACAACTTCATATGGCATACCTAGCTTCTGGGCACGGATGCAGACCCATCTGAGATATGGCTCCATTGGCAGAGAAGTCTTTGGTCCCAACTCATGTGGGTCAGATTGGTGAACTCTGTCTCAAGCCCTTATGAATCTACGACGTAGCTCGTCGTTATCTCCCTGAAAATCAAAGATGATATGAGGCATTAACATCTCATGAGGCCCTTCTCTTCTGGCTCTTCCAAAATGACGGAGAGCTAAGCTTGGGTTGTAAGAAATTCCTCCATGGGTTCCTAGTAGGGGAACATTGGGATACTCTCCGCAGCGATCAATGATAGTCACCTCATCCATACCTTTGAGAGTCCAGATAATGTCATTATTAGAAAGAGACATCACCCTATAAGCCCAGCCCATTCTTTCCTTGTTTTTCAGCACTGACTTCGGGAGGTGCAAAATAAACCACCTCGACAGTAAAGGAGCACATCACATCAAAGTTCCCTGCTTTCGGGCAGTACGAGCATAGAGCTGATGGAGGATGTCACCCAGGAGAGTGGGTACAGGGTTCTGAGAAATGAAGATCTTTATGGCATTAATATCAACAAAAGTGTCAGGATTCGGAAACAATACCAAGCCATAAATCAAGAGAGCCAGAATATCCTCGAACGCCTTGAAGTATAAGCTGTCCCAGAAGTAGTTAGCCTTGCCAACCAAGAACTTAGTCAGAAAACCCTTAGCTCCACTTCTAGTCTCCCAGTTAGCCATTACCTCCTCCTTGGTCAAGTGAAGGGCTGCAGCAATTTCTTCGGGCTTAAGAGTCTTCTCCCATCCAGTAAACGGGGTCTGCTCTAAAACAGAGATCCCGAGCAGCCCAGAGAACTCTTCTAGGGTAGGAACCAGCTGGAAGTCCTGGAAAGTAAAACAATGGTACAGCGGATCATATAATTGGACCAGGACACTCATCATTTGTTCGTCCAACTTTGAGGTGACCAAACTGAGAATAGAACCATGCCTTCTGATGAAGGAAGTAGTGTCTGGAATCCTGACAACCAACTCTTTAAGAAAGGTAGGGACTTGGACAAAGTTGATCCGGATGGTATTCTTACGTATGGGCATCATGATGACCTACAAAACAGAGCAAAGATGAAACCCTCTTGTCTTTGAAATAGGTTAGTCCTTATGCAAGATGTATGCAATGTTTATGATGTTATGATGTCATGGTAAAGGCACACCACAAGTATCCACAAAAGGAAAACATGGTAAAGGCACACAAGTCACACAAAAGAGCCCTTAGATTTCAGGCTAGCATGGAGCTTAGGTACTACCCTCTTTCAGTTCAGTTGGTTTAAGCCTGTCCTAAAAATAGTAACCGGGTTCTAGGGGATCTCAATATCACTTACTACCCTCAATCGGTCATAATTCCAATTTAGCAACCTTTTCTTGCGGCCGGAATCATCGCGAGAGTTTAGTCTCAATGAGTCTAGCATACTGCTACCGTTCTATGGCCAAGTTGGTCAATTTAAGGTTCTAAGGTCAGTTGGTGCTTAATAACCCCTTAGAAGACCCATATTCTCCTCGTTCCAACACAAGGGATATCAGTACAGACTAAAGTGCCACACCAACGTAGCTACTGCTTCAACCGTGTCGGTCTACGCCGGACAGTTCCCTCACAGTTTATTGCTACTTACCTAAAGGGTATCCCCCAGATTCGGGTTAGGATCTATAGTAACTTCGATTTAACCCACAAAGATAAAGCATACAAGTAAAGCAATTGAAAACATTATGAACTATTCCTAAGGTACACCTCACTTATTAATTCCCCAGAAGAGTCGCCAGTTCTGTGATCGGTGGGAAAGAGAACTGACTGTTTTGGATATGCTGGTTCGCGTTTGTGTTTGTTTTTGCAAAATGTCGCGGTAAGCAAGAGTCACCACCGCCTTTTATTTTATCCAACGAGGAAAGGACAAAAGCACAGAAAAATTCCTTTTTGAGATATTTCTCGGGTTCGGGAGGTAGATTATAGAAAGGGAAGGTGTTAGCACCCTTTCTATCCGTGGTTATCCACAGGCTCTTAGGTACTTGCTCATTGTGTTTTAAAATTTTTTTCTTTTCTTTGTGTTTGTGGATTTGAGATGAGTTTTTGTTTTGAAAGGGGGGTAAGTGCAAAAAGTTTTGTTTTTGTTTTAAAAGGAGCAAGTACTTAAGAACATATACCTACTCAAAAAGGAATTAGACTGTGCAAATGTCCTTTAGACAGTGCTATCCCACTATTGAGGAGTAGGTAGCACCATCGTTGGAGTTTTCGGGTCAATTCGATTAAGGGACGAGTGGTCACTAAAGCAATGTTAGGATGCCTTAGCGGTAACCCTAATATCTTAGATCATTTTTCCGAGGCAATCGTTTCGAGGCAACTTTGATCTTTGGACAAGAGGGCGACCTCTAAAACTTCCTATACTCAATGACCACGTTCGAGGCAACCAAGTGAGGTGTACCCTAAGAGTGGCATGTGCGAGTGTGTTATTTTCAGTTATTTTTATCTGTACATGTTTAATGGTGAGCTACTGTTGATTTTAGGTTAAAGATTTATCTTGTCATGCATTGCCTATTTATCAAACATCTAACAGTTAGTAGTTGCGGAATGTAAATTGCGGAAAATAAATCTAAGCTATTGCAAGACGTCGGGTATTTACATCGCCAAAGACAAACCCTTAAAAATTAAATTGCGAAAAGTAAATAAAAGCGATAAATAAAGTCCTAAGTTAAAAACTATTACATTCCCAGAGCAGTTACAATATTGAAATATGGATCAAAAGTAATTCGCGCACGAGAAAATTAAATTAGAGTGTCTTAGGGTTTTGACCCTTTTTATTAAATAAAGCATATTTTTTGTTATCTTTGAATTAAAAATTAGTCTAAATTAATAATTGAATTAATTAATTAAATGAAAATATTTTTGGCTTTTATTCTAATTAAGGAAATAAAATAAGAATGGTTAAAAGATATTAAAACCCTAATTCTATATTAATTTTAACTTATTGCAAAATATGTTATTGTTAAACCTATTTAATCTAAACAAATTAATTAATTGTTTATTTACAAAAATAAATAATAAAATTAATGGAATTAATAAAAATGTTATTTTTGTTGTTTCTGGTTTTATTAAAAAAATGATTTAATTAGTTAATTTAAATAATAATAATAATTAGTAAATAAATAACAAAATAAATAAAAGAGATGGATAACCAAAGGGGTGTTGGGCCCAAGAGGAGGTGTGATTTGCAATTTCAGAGGCCCAATTGTGAGCAGCCTCGTTGACCCTTTCCATCCAATGTGCGCATTTGACTTGAGAATATGGTGAGGACCCAATTCTGGCCATTGGATCTGGTCCACAAGCCATCTGGATGAGGGCATATGATGCACTGCAAAGCCTGAAACGCATGCAATTGCCTGGAGAAAAACAAGACAAATAATATTGGGGGACCTGGGATTCGAACCCAGGTCCCAGTGCTCAAAGACACGCTTGCCTTGCCAACTCTACTGCGCTGCTTAGTTGTTAGTGGAATGGAAAACAAATATTATAAAACAAACAAATAATTATGCCTGGAAAAAATATAAAAACGCGCAATTTGTTTGAATGAACCAATGACGCTAAGACACGTCTTCGTCTTCTTCAATGAAGACTGGTTCGTTTACCTGCGGATTTTATTCCGCAACTAAATCCATGGCATAATCCTACCATGTGCTACAGGCCATATAAATGCCAATGGAGACCATCATTGCATTCGTCTCTCTCCCCTAATCATTCCTATACCCATCATTAGCCTCAATTTATCCTGCATCAAAAATGTCTAAAAAACAAGAACAAGAACCCTAGGTTCGGGCATCATGATATAGGTCCTAAAAATACAATTGAATAAAGCCAAAACGTTCCAAATCAAACAACAAACACAAATATGCCAAGATTTTAAAGAAAAGATGCAAGAATTGGAGATTTGGAATCCATGTTCAGAGCTTGGTTCGTGATGACTTATAGTGAGTTTTAGGCAATGAAAAGGCTTGATTTTGATTGGTACCATTTCAGGAGATGTCAAGGAAGAGAGCTACGTCAAGCTTTTGGTTAGAATCGAGCTCTAATGTTGTTTTTGATCTCACACTTTTTCACACTTTTTTCAAACTTGGTATGGCCGTTTCTGAAATGTCTTGTGCATATCCTTAGTCTGCCTCTCTTGTGTGCATATAATAGAATGTATTTAGGTCAAAACTTGGGCCATAATCCCTATGCATTGAAGGTTTTGAGATTTGATATGATCACCATTATCAAGTTTCCAAATATAGGCCAAATCTGATTTTTTATGCATGAAAAGCCATGATACGAGTTTGATTTGATTCATGATGATAATTGAAAGTTGTACCAATCACAAAGATATGATTTCATTTATTTTTAGATTTTATTTGATTTAATATTGATAAAAAATGAATTAAATCAATAAAATTAAATAAAAATAGAAAAATAGATGAGCGGCCATGAAATCAAATATGGGACACGTGTGTGGCATGACAAGACCATGTCAAGTGGAAAAAAGTGGGCCCTTTTGTCAAAAATTTGAGTTTTGAGGATAGTTGACTTTTGGCAAATTTGGAAAAATGCCCAACTTCAACAATGCATAAATTCCTCAATTTTGAACTTTTGGAGGTGTTCTTTGACTTTTTAGAAACCTTGATATGTCCTCTAACCAACCATTTTGGTCTCATATCTTTTTGATATTCTATGCTCAAGTTACAAGCTTTGGAAAAAAAGGTGTTTTTGTTGACTTTTAAAAATAACCTATAATGTCCAAATTTGTAACTTTTTGTGAGTGCATTTATTGATCTTTGGGTATGAAGATGGATTGTAGGAAATTGCATCCTCTTAAAAATGAGCTTTGGATGGGTCATTTCTCATAAAGTATGAGAAAGTTATGCTTGGTCAAAGTTGGGTTGACTTTTCCTACAAAACCCTAATTTAGCAACTTTCGAATCTTGATGAATCTTGAGAAATCATTGATGAATCATGATCAACCCTTGATCAAATTATGAATTATCCTTCAAAATGAGAATGTTGACAAAAAATCTTGAGGTTTGACTGTATTTAGGTCACAGTTGACTTTTGCCCTAGCTCAGTCGATTTTTGGGCCTCTTGAGCAATTGACTGACCAAACTTCCTCTGCAAGGCTTGAAATTTGACATGGATGAACTTGAGAACATATTAGGACATTGGGGAGCACTTGATGTCATTTGGATGTAAGGACCTTGATGCAACACAAAACCCTAATTTTGACTTGACTGCCTTAAGAGGTGCTTTGACTGTCCAACCCTTGAGCCAACTTGAGCAACTTGAAGATTATTCTTGACATGTCTTGAGGAATATGGGAGGGAAAATTTTGAGGTACAACAGTTGTCCATTACTCTACTGGGGAATTAATTCTTGATTGAGGAGGTGGAAGTGAACTGCATATCCGGTCAGGGTCTAGGCTGCACAGTGACTTACTAAGGAAAGGTGAACTCGAACGTAACTAGTCGAGTCTAGGTCTTACAGTGTTGTAAACTGTTATCTGGAGATAAGAGAGAAGGAACCTAGATAGTATGGCCGCTTCAAGGTGAAAGCCTGGATAGTAGGGCTATGAGAAGGAACCTGGATAGTAGGGTTACTTCGGAATGGAAGCCTGGATAGTAGGGCTATGAGAAGGAACCTGGATAGTAGGGTTACTTCGGGATGAAAGCTTGAATAGTAGGGCTTATGGGAAGGAACCTGGATAGTAGGGTTACTTCGGGATGAAAGCCTGGATAGTAGGGCTATGAGAAGGAACCTGGATATTAGGGTTACTTCGGGATGAAAGTCTAGATAGTAGGGCTATGAGAAGGAACCTGGATAGTAGGTTTACTTCGGGATGAAAGCCTGGGTAGTAGGGCTATGAGAAGGAACCTGGATAGTAGGGTTACTTCAGGATGAAAGCCTGGATAGTAGGGCTATGAGAAGGAACCTGGATAGTAGGGTTACTTCGGAATGAAAGCCTGGATAGTAGGGCTATGAGAAGGAACCTGGATAGTAGGGTTACTTCGGGATGAAAGCCTGGATAGTAGGGCTATGAGAAGAAACCTGGATAGTAGGGTTACTTCGGGATGAAAGCCTGGATAGTAGGGATATGAGAAGGAACCTGGATAATAGGGTTACTTCAGGATGAAAGCTTGGATAGTAGGGCTATGAGAAGGAAACTGGGTCGTAGGGTTTCTTCGAGATGAAAGCCTGGATAATAGGGCTATGAGAAGGAACCTTGGTCGTAGGGTTTCTTCGAGATGAAAGCATGGATAGTAGGGCTATGAGAAGGAACCTGGGTCGTAGGGTTTCTTCGAGATGAAAGCCTGGATAGTAGGGCTATGAGAAGGAACCTGGGTCGTAGGGTTTCTTTGAGATGAAAGCCTGGATAGTAGGGCTATGAGAAGGAACTTGAGTCGTAGGGTTACTTTAATATGAAAGCCTAGATGGTAGGGCTTATGGGAAGGAACCTGGATAGTAGGGTTACTTCATTTGGTTACATAGATTAGTTGAACCGTTTGATCTTCGGGAACTGATTTTCCATTGGCTGTTTGTAGATATGACATGTATAACTGCTGGAATTGTTGGTGATAATTGTCTTTCTTGAAAATAACAGGGTTAATTATATGTGTAATGTATGAAATGCCTTGTGAGATGATGTTCTCAAAATAAATGAGATTATGCTATATATGATATGTATGCACATGTCATGATGTATGCATATGAAATGCTGTTGGGACATGTCCGAGCATGGGAAAATACATTCCTGACTTCTGCTAGAGAGTATAGTATTCCTGACTGTTGTAGAGAATTGTGGTTCTTCTACTTCCTCTGGGGATGGTGAATGGAAATGACTGTGCTGGAGTTTTACTCCTTGTTGTTTGTGAGTATTCTGGCTGGGGGAGATTCTGTTTGAGAATAACTCTGCGGGGAACAACTTGGAAAGTGAATTTCCATAGCTGAAGTAATGAACTCTGTCGAGGATTGAGCTTATGTATCCAGAGAAATAAACTCTGCTTGGGAGATAAAATTTACTGACCCGCTTGCGATTATGAAATTCAGTTGGGGAATATAGCTGTTAGGTTCTGAATGACCCTGGCTAGGGAGATTAATTCCTATTTCGGGAAAGCCGACATCAATGCTTTTGAATAATTTCTCTGTGGGGAGTGTATGTACTGATGATTGTGCTCCAAAGCTGTCTCTATCCCGGTACCTGCTGGGCAGAGTAATTTTCGGGTTTGACACTTCTTGTTTTTGCCCCTGTTTCTGGAATTACAAGTAATTGTCTTTTTGTTTCTCATGTAAATATTTATGAGCAGCAATCATATTCAAATGCATATGTCAAGAATAAATCATTGGACGTTCTTGCAAAACAAAACAGAAAAAGAAAAAACTCAATGTTTCTTGTGAAAATGATTTTGTATTGATTTTTGAAGTTGGCCTATAATAGGCGTTTTCGTACAAGGAGGATGACGCTCTAGTAAGATAACGCCGCTGTAAAAATAGAAACTATACAATTTTGTTTAAAAGAAAACAACTATGTGTAACAATCCCATTGAGTTCTAACTCTGCTATTGCCCTTATGTCTTCGAGCGTCTCATCACTTTGCTACTTGGCCAAAAGTCGATTAGATTGATTGGTGCAGTCCGAGTTTGATAGTTGATATCGAAGTATGGTCGCAAGATGATCCAATTTGACATAGTGATACACTTTACATCCCTAAATTTTTCCTGGACTTCCCTTTCGGGTTTTCAGTCTATCGGGATACCCTTTTTTGCCCAAGCCGCCCTATCAGGTTTTCAGCTTGCCGGGTGTACAGATTTTTTCCTTTTTAATCCCTTATTTTTGCCCGAACCCTTTTGGTTCGCCGGGAAGCCCTTATTTTTGCCTAGGCCAATCAACCTAAAGGGTCTCTGATGTGGTGGGAGAACTGACTTGAGGTTTTACGTTTTATCGCAAATGTCGCGGTTAGCAAGAGTCGCCACCGACTTTTCTTTTATCCAAAAGGAAAGGTGAAAAAGCATAGGAAAGACCTTTAGAGATGTTTTCTTGAGTTCGGTGGGTAGATTATGAAAAGGGAAGGTATTAGCATCCTTTTCATCTATGGTTTTCCATGGGCTCTTAGTTACTTGCTTAGATCACTTGCTTTGTTTGTTTGAAATGGTCCTTGTTTGTAGTTTTGAAAGTATTTTGTAAAAGAGGCCATTCGTTTAGGCAATCTTTGTAATGATTCTCGTTCGTAAGAATGTATACAAAGATGTTTGTCTTTTAAAAATGTTTTCAATGTTTTGTAAGATGTTTTGAAATGTGTGTGTGTTTGTTTTTGAAAATAGCAAGGATTGTTTGAAATGGAGAAAGTAACTTAGAAGCTATCTACCTACTCAAATGTCTTTCCTATGCATTTTCTATTCCTTTGACATTGTTGATTTACCATTGATTTGGTAAGCAACCCTATCTTTGGATGTAAACAGGATGGGCGCAGGTCATCGTATAACCATGATTAGCAATGTTGCAAAGTATCTTAGCATTTTTGAGGGACTAAGATCATTTTATAAGGCAACTTTGATAGCGTCATCGAGGGACTATGATCTTTTTATTTTGTTTGTTTTACCAAGATACTTTGCATGCGTAATATGACTATTTTCGTATAAGGCAACCAAGTAGAGAAACCTTAAGGGTGTTTGTGTGCAAGTGTGTTTTATTGCATGCATGATTTTATCTTGAATTAGGATTTTCTATTTCATTGATTTTATCTTGCCATACATATCCTAATTGCTAGCATTTACAATTGAAAGCGATAAAAATGCGGAAAAGTAAAGTCCTACACTATTACAATATTTAGGGGGTGGGGTACACACTTATGAATAGGGAATCCAGCGAGAAAAATAACAAGGGGAAGAAAAAAAGAAAGAAGGAGGGGGTCAGCGCGCTGCTGAGAGGAAGTCAGAAGTTCTGACCCTGGCCTGCTGCAGGATATTAACCTGTTAGTGAAAATGTATAGGTCATAACTTCTGACCCCGGTGCGCTGTAAATCAGAAACCTGTTAGTGGGGAGGTCAGAAGTTCTGACCCCAGTGCGCTGCAAAACAGAAATCTGTTAGTGCGAGGGGGATCAGAAGTTCTGACTCTGTTGGGAATACAGTAATTTTCAGAAGTTCTGATATTACTGATAACAAGACAGGCCTCAGAAGTGCTGGCGTCAAAGTCAGAGCTTGGTTTCCCCCTGTGCTAATCAGAATATCTACAGTTTCATTATTTTTCCACAAAACAAAAGGCATGCCTAGGACAGTCTCAGCAAGTGTCATAGCGTTTCAGAAGACAGAACCAAAAAGGTCACAGGCAAGTTCTGTACTGATTCACTTCCTACTTAAACATACAGAGGCGTGAAAATCTCAAAACATGTATAGCAGCAGCATCATGATATCTACATTGTGTTTCTTGAGCATGCAAATATGATGAGGCTTAAACAGTGTGATGAGAGTCAGCAGGTGCTTACCTTGCTATTGGAAGAAATTCTGTGAACTGGAGTTAATCTAAACTCTGATAGTGTTCTGGATAGGTTCTTGGTATGGGTGGATGGAGAGTATATATGTGGTCAGAAACTGTATGGGCGTTCTTTAGTCAAGAAAGAAATTGGGTGCAAATGAAGTTTTGAGGCAGGAGGTTCAAAGCTGTATTTAAAGCTCTTGAAACACTAGGAATTTGACAGAGTTTCAAGGTGTTTTCTTGCTAAAAAATTTCTGTTTCTTTTCTAGCAATTTTTCTGATGTTCCTTCCTCTTTTTCCAATGGACAATGGTACTCTATTTATAGGCAAAGCTTTGTGGGTTTTTTAAACCTTAAGTGGCGTCAATATCATGCATTTGATGCTGACTTATTCTTGAAGAAAGGTTCATAAAAAGTTGTGATGATTGACAGTGTGATACGGTGGGAGAACTGACTTAGGTTTTGCGTTTGTTTTCGCAAATGTTTCGGTTGAGCAAGAGTCGCCACCGACTTTTTATTTTATCCTAAGGAAAGGTTAAAAAGCACAACAAAAACCTTTGAGATGTTTTCTTGGGTTCGGGGAGTAGATTATAGAAAGGGAAGGTATTAGCACCCTTTCTATCCATGGTTATCCATGGGCTCTTAGTTACTTGCTTAGATCAACTTGCCTTGATTTTCAATTGTTTGAAATGGTGCTTTGTGTGTGGGTTTGAAAATGTTTTGAAAAGAGGCCAATGTGATGGAAACCTTTGTAATGATCCATGTTGGGATGTATACAAAGATGTATGTCTTTTGGAAAAGTTTTCAATGTTTTTTTTGAAAGTTGTTTTGAAAGTGTTTGTGATGTGTGTTTTGAAAAATAGGCAAGTGTTTTTGTTTTGCAAGTTGGCAAGTAACCAAGAGCTATCTACCCTAAATTTCTCAAAGATCTTTGCTATGTCTTAACCCTTTTAACAATTTTGTTCCACCATTGTATTTGGTGGACAATCTTGTGTTAGGATGTGAACGGGACGGGCGCGGGTCATCGTTTAGACCATGATTGCAATGGTGCCAAGTATCTTTGGGAAATTTTCCTTTAAGGGACTTGATCATTTTTAGGCAACTTTCGAAAGCGTCATCGAGGGACTATGATCATTTGATTGTTTTGTTTTTGCCAAAGATACCTAACATGCAATATGGCCCATTTATTTAAGGCAACAAGTGGAATACCCTAGGGGTGCAAGTGTGATTAGTGTTGTCCATTTTCATGCTTGTTTATCTTGAATTTAGGTCAAACTATTTTTGGTTAATTTTGCATACAAAAACCCTAATTCTATCATGGTATAATTAGAAAGCTTTTAAAATGCGAAAAAATAAAAGGTCCTAAGTTATTACAACACGATATATGGGATGGGGGGTACAAGTGTTCAAATGGGGATATTTTAGCAAGAAATTAAAATCTAACCATTACATCCAAATTGAATTACACAAATTATTTAATTGCATAATAATTAAATAAAATAAAATGAATATGCAAAATGCAAAAATGGTTTTCATATGTATGTAAAAAAAGTATTTTTCATGTGTCAAATAAACAAAAATAAAATGAATTAATTTTGGTATTTTTAGGTATTTAGGGCAAAACCCTAATTTTGTTAAATAAAATGTATTAATTACTTATTATATGCAATATTTATTAATTATGTGCAAAAAATAAATAAAAAGAAAGTATATTGTCAAAAAGTGATTTTTTAAGTTGAATATTAATAAAAATAAAATGTATTATTTTTTTATGTTTTTAACCTAAATAGACTAATAAATATATAAGTATCTATATTATTTATTAAATATATTAAATATATACAAAAATAAAATATTTAATATTTACAAAAAAAAAAGTATATTTTTTATAAAATGTTTTCAGAAGATAAGATAAAATAAAATTAGAAAATAAATGTATTTTGTATTATTTTTAATATTCTAAACAAAAAAGTATTATGTATTTATTTACATATATAACTAAATAAAGCAAATAAATATCAAATAAAATGCAAAAAATGTGGGAAAAATGTTTTTAATATTTTTTATGCTTTAATAAAAAATAACAAATCAGAATCAAAAAGAAAAAATTGAAAATGACAAACAAAACTTAAAATGGGCCAGAGGGGTGCAAATGTAAAAACATGGTGCAAAAAGGAAAAAGAGTCAAGCCCAGCCCAAGAAGACTTTGTCTTCAACCTCTGAACAAAAAAAAACAGAGCAACACGTGCTTCCTGCTATCTCATGATTCCTGGACTTTTAGCACAAACTCACAACATGAAAAATGTCAAGCATCAAGCCACGATTCCATACATATAAAAAACTTAACTTAACTCTCAGAAATGAGAGAGAATTTCTCCATCCCTAATTCTTAACCTAAGTTTTTGTCAATGTTCAGGTCTTAAATTCTCTCAACATATGCAATATAAATGGAAAGTGGGGATATGTATAGCTTCAGGGACATGAATAGAACATTTTTCATTCATAAACTTAAAGCTAACTCTTCCTAGATTGAGAGATAGAAGTCCATAAACTTACCTGTTCAGCTTGGATCGTGTCTGGCAATGGAGGCACTTTCAAGGCAAAGTGAGGATTGGTACAGCTTGTTTGAAGTCCAGGGATGCTATTTCAACCTTTAGCTTGCTTTGAAACCAAGTAAATCAAGCTATGGCAATCAACCTGCAAAACAGAAAAAGTGAAAATGGCAAATGGTGTTAGGGATGTTACAGGTCGTGTCCAATGCTTGGGATAGCTTGTATATGTGGTATGGAATGTGTATGAACTGGTTTTAGCAAGAATGCACGAGTGGATTGAGTTATGGAAGTCCAACTGCAGAGGTGACTCTATTTTCTGCAGTAGGATGGTGTTTTGAGGTTTGATGAGGTTTAGAAGGTGTTTTGCTCGTGCCTTAGCTTAGGTTTGATGTTTGGAAGGTGTACAACAAGTTTGTCTTAGCTTGTGTTGGCAGAAATGAGAGTTGTTGTGTGTTATGCCAAGTTTCTTCACCCTTAAGCAAAAAATGTCAACTTGGTTTTCTAGACTTGTGCAGGCCCCTCAAATGTGCTGCACACTTTAGTCTTGATCAGTGTGTTATGTCCCTTAACTTGTGCCAAAAGGATTTGCATTGTACTTCAAAGATTGCAATCTTGACATAAAGTTCCACTTTTCAAAAATGGATATATTGCTTTTTCCATTTTGAGGTTAATCTTGTATGAAATGGTTAAACACACAAGATAAGGCTTAAACATAAAGGATTGGCATTAAATTTATGAGTGTGGATGAGATAAAGGACCTTTAATCTAGCTTAGAGCATGCTGAGTTCAAAAATGCAAAGTTATGGACATGTAAATTGGCCATGAACAAAGTGAGTTTTGCCCATATTGCCAAATTCGATTCTCCCTAACCACAAGGTTGTTTGATGAGTTCTTGGACATTTTGGAAATCTTGTAATGTTTACTACAATCCATATTTGTAATGAAAATTGAAATTCCAAGTGGAAGTATGTGAAAAGTGGCCATGAAGTTAGGCAAAAATCCTGCCTAAAATAGGTCAAATTTTCTCTAAGTTAAGAATGTTTTGCACCCTTGTTCCAAAAATCATAACTTGAGCTACAAGGTTATTTTGAGAAAACTTTGTAAATATAAGTTGTATATTTTGCAATGGACTACAACTTTCATGTTTTGACTTTTGTTTGAATCCAAATGCATCTTGATGAAAAAATGGGACAAAGTTAGGAAAAAATTAGGGATTTTCATAACTTAGAAAATTTCTAAGTTATGAAAATTCTTCATTTCGAACCCTAATTTGTGATTTTTGATTTCTTGATGAAAAAGTTTCATATTTTGACATGTTTTGATGAAAAATGAATCTTGACACTTGATTTTGACCAAAAAGTCAACGTTTGACTTTTCAGTATACAGTCAAAAATTGATCAATTGACTGGAAAATTCATCTGTCAATCTTGTGCATTTGGGATCTTTTGAACTTGTTGAACATGTCAAGACAATTCCATGGGGTCCTTGAGTCCATATATGAGCTTGGTTTTCCATTGGTTAGGTCAAACATTCAAAAATTGCCTTTGTGCAGTCAAAACCCTAAAAATGACCATTTTACCCTTTTGGTGATCTGATCAAATTTCTTGTGGAATTGTGATCCAAACTTGACCAAATGGTTCATATGAGTTCATAATGTTGATGTGGGTCAAATTTCATGAGGTTTGACTGTCAATTGACCACAATTGACTTTTTCCCCAATACAACTGATTTCTAGGTCAACTGTCCAACTGACTGGGCAAAGATTGGAATCAAGGCTTGAAACCTGGTATGGGTAAACTTGAGAGTCCAATATGAAGCATGAAAGTCATTTTGGGAACTTTAGGTCAAAACATCTTTGTGCAAACTCAAACCCTAATTTGGGTCAACAGTGCGAGGAGGAGTTTTGAGCAGAGCAAACCCTAACTGGATCTTGAGCTCCAAGGGTCTTGTGGTGAGAAAATATTGAAGAAAAGGGAGGGAAAATTTTGGGGTACAACAGTTTCCCCTGTTCAATCTTCTTGCACTTGAAGAGTTAGATTGGCAGGTTTGCCTTTCGCGTCTCGAAGGTAAAAGGAGATTGGACACTAGAGTGCCCTTAAAATTTGCACTCATCAGAACGATGGATACAAGAATGGGCTTAGAGATGCCATTTGGAGATGGGCTTAAAGATGCCATCTGAAGGGTGACAAAATTTTGTCGGAGATGGGCTTAAAGATGCCATCTGGAAGGTTTGTTGAACTGCAGCGCGATGGGTCAGAAGAATAAGGATCAAAATGGTATCCGTGTCTGGAATGTATTTGAACTGCATCTAAGGACTGAGTTTGTATGAGCAGAAGAATGGCCTCCGTGTCTAGGGCGTATCTGAGCTGTAACTGTGTTGGAATGTAGAACGAATATCAGAATGACTACCGTGTCTGGAGTGTATCTGTATTGTATTTGGGTAACAGAGAAACATCTGTATGGAGCAACTGCGTGCTGGGGACAAATTCTGAATGAGTGACAGAATGGCAACTATGTTTGGAGCGTATCTGGACTATATCTGAAGTTGAAAGTTGTATGAGTAGCAGAATGACTTTCGTGTCTGGAGTGTATCTGAAACTGTAACTGGGATTGAGATCCGTATGAGTAATAGAATGACTTCTGTGTTTGAAGTGTATCTGAAACTGTAACTGGGATCTAGATAAATGACAGAATGACTTCCGTGGCGAACGCACTGGAGAGAATCAAGCTGCTGTTGTAAGGGTTAGAATGGTATCCGTGTTTGGAATGCATTGAACCTTGAGGTGGATAAATGAATCTGAATGAGAGATAGAATGGCTGCCGTGTCTGGAGCGTATCTAGTCCGTATCTGATTGTTGTAGTCCGAATGAGTAGTAGAATGACCGCCGTGTCTGGGGTGTATCCATACTGTATCTGAACAATTGTTAATGATAGCCTTTTAATTTTATCCTGAAAAGGGTGAAATGTTAGCTAAAACACAGGGTTATGTTGCATGATATGTATGATGCAAAATATGTTATATCAATGTTTTTGATATGAATGTAAATGAATGCATGTGTAAGCTGAAGAGCTGTCTTTTCTGAGGATAGATGAATCCTGGAAACAAAGAATCTTGACTGCCACCGGGAAAGTGAATCTTTGACTGTTGCAGGGGAAGACAAGAATTTTGATTGCTGAGGGTGAAATATCCTTGTGGACTACTGCTGGAGAATTAGGAGCTTGGGTTGTATACCAATCTTCTGGGGATTCTTGTCTTGAGGAGATCTTCACCGGAGAACTTCTGATCATCCTGTGAGGAACAGAAAATGAGGGTCTTCATTCTGCTTGGGGAGATGCAAAACCTTCAATTGTTGAGGGATCTTAGGACCACTGCGGGGAATTGGAAGTCCTTGGTGACTTGCGGGCAATGAGAATTCCTGAAGATCTCTACTGGGGAAGTTCAGAATCTGATAGACTCATGCTGGAGAGGTATGACTGAGAATCTTCAGTTTGGGTGGCAAGTATCTCTGTGGGGAGAAGTTTCACTAGCCTGGTTCAGCTGGGGATTGGTGGCTGGAAATCTTAGCTCCGCTGGGGATTGGATTTTCAGATTCTTAAGGCTCCACTGGGGATTCTGAAACTTAACTCTGAGGGGAATTGAGCTTTGGAAGGCTCCCTGACTGGGGAAATCAGTGTTGGAAAATTTTCTCTGTTGAGGATCCTGAAGTCTAATTCTTTTTAAGGAATTAAGTTCTGACTGAGGAATTTGAATTTCAAATCTGCTGGCGATCTCTCCTTAAAGGGCATCAAGATATCCATCCGTACCTTTAACTTATCAGTAATCAACTTTCTCGATTCATAAGGAAATGATTATGTTCAAATGCATATGCCTATTTAACAAAACATTGGACGTTTCTCAAAATAAAACATAAATGTAGAAAAGCAAGAGAAGACAAAGCAAATTCCTGTATTTGGGAAAGTATTTGTATTAACTTTCTATGAATATATTTGTACAAAGGAGACAGTCATCCTAGTAAGAGGATGTCGTCGTAAAAATTGAAAATTTTATACAAAAGAAAGATGGCTATGTGAAACAATTCCATGGGATTCTATTCTGCTATAGCCTTCACAACTCTGAATATCTGTCCATTCAATGCTTCGTCCGCCGATGACTGGATTGATCAGAAGCTTGGAGCTGGTTGATGAAGAGATTGTCCTTAAAGTGATCCGACGAGACATAGTCATACGCTTTAATTCCCTAACTTTTTCCTAAATCGCCCTTTCGGGTTTTCGATCCACCAGGAAACCCCTTTTTGCCCAAGCTGCCCTTTCGGGTTTTCAACTTGCCGGGTGTACAGATTTTTTGGTTTTATCCCTAATTTTTGCCTGAACTGCCCTTTCAGGTTTTCGGTCCACCGGGATGCCCATTTTTGCCCAAGCCACCCTTTCGGGTTTTCGACTTGTCGGGTTATTTTATGCGTAGTATCTTTTGACTATGTCTGCATTCGCAGGGTGCGGCAAATCGTCGCCGTCCATGGTGGTCAGTATCATTGCACCACCAGAAAATATGCTCTTGATCACAAATGGTCCTTCGTATGTAGGAGTCCATTTACCCCTGGGATCACTTTGCGGCAGGATAATCCGCTTGATTACGAGATCTCTGACTTGATATACTTGACGTCTGACTTTCTTGTTGAAGGCTTTGATCATCCATTTTTGATACGTCTGACCATGGCACACAGCAGCGAGTCGCTTCTCGTCGATCAAATTGAGTTGATCAAGTCGGGTCTGAATCCAATCATCTTCACTCAAACCAGAGTCCTTCATAATCCTTAAAGAAGGAATCTGAACTTCCATGGGCAAGACAGCTTCCATGCCATATACCAAAGAAAATGGGGTTGCCCCGGTTGAAGTACGTGCCATCATACAGTATCCATGCAGAGAAAACGGTAACATCTCATGCCAGTCCTTGTAAGTGACTGTCATTTTCTGAATGATCTTCTTAATGTTTTTGTTCGCAGCTTCAACAGCACCATTCATCTTCGGCCGATAAGGAGATGAATTGTGATGATAAATCTTGAACTGTTCGCACAATGCGGTGATCATAGTATTATTCAGATTTGTATCGTTGTCTGTGATGATCCTGTCTGGAACACCATACCGACATATAAGGTTTTGCTTGATGAAGCGAGCAACCACATTTTTAGTGACAGAGGCGAAAGAAGCTGCTTCGACCCATTTGGTGAAGTAATCAATGGCAACCAGGATGAAGCGATGTCCGTTGGAAGCCGTGGGCTTGATCTCTCCAATCATGTCAATGCCCCACATTGAGAATGGCCAAGGAGCTGTCAGCACGTTGAGAGGAACCAGAGGAATATGAATCTTGTCAGCATAGACTTGACACTTGTGGCAAGTACGGGAGTGCTGATGGCAATCTGCTTCCATGATAGACCAGTAATGGCCTGCCCTTAGGATCTTTTTAGCCATAGTATGCCCGCTCAAATGGGTGCCAAATGTACCGCTGTGCATATCTGTCATGATTAACTCTGCTTCAGCTTTGTCAACACATCGGAGTAAAACACAATCATGGTTGCGCTTATAGAGGATGCCATTGCTTAGGAAGAACTTGGCAGAAAATTTCCTTAGGAACTTCTTGTCATTTACGGAAGCTCCTTCGGGATATTCTATAGTCTGGAGATACCTTTTGATTTGGTGAAACCAGGGTTGTTCCACTACTTCTTCGGTATTAATCTCGTGACAATGCGCAGGTTCATCCATTCGCTCGATGGTGATTTGGGGAGCCTCGTTATCCCAGTTGAGTTTAAACATAGAAGACATTGTTGCCAGAGAATCTGCTAGTTGATTCTCTTCTCGCGGGAAATGCTCGAAGGTAATTTGCTCGAAATGAGGCAACAATGTTAGGACATGTTCTTTGTATGGGATAAGATTGGGATGTTTGGTATCCCACTCTCCTTTGATTTGACTGATAACCAAAGCCGAGTCCCCAAATACGATCAAAGATTTGATCCCCAAGTCTATAGCAGCCTTGAGACCAAAGATGCAAGCTTCATATTCCGCCATGTTGTTTGTGCAGCTGAAGCAAAGTCGGGCCGTGAAAGGTGTGTGACAACCTTCCGGGGAGATGAGTACCGCACCAATACCGTTTCCAAGTGCATTTGAAGCACTATCAAAGTACAGGGTCCATCGGGATCCCTTTTCGGGTCCGTCATACGGTCCGTTACCTTCAATATTGTCCAAATTCATGATGTCCTCGTCTGGGAAGTCAAATCTCATGGATTGATAATCTTCGATAGCTTGATGAGCTAGATGATCAGCTAGTACACTCCCTTTTATAGCTTTTTGGGTGGTGTACTGGATGTCATACTCAGTTAGGATCATTTGCCATCTAGCTATTCTTCCAGGTAAAGCAGGCTTCTCGAAGATATACTTGATAGGATCCATTTTGGAAATCAACAAGGTGGTATGAGTCAGCATATATTGCCTTAGTCGGCGAGCAGCCCATACCAAAGCGCATCAAGTTTTCTCGAGAAGTGAGTAGCGAGTCTCACAGTCGGTAAACTTTTTGCTAAGGTAATAAATAGCATGCTCTTTTCGACCAGACTCGTCATGCTGGCCCAAAACACACCCCATTGAGTTATCCAAGATGGTCAGATACATGATCAATGGTATTCCTTCGACGGGAGGTATCAGAATAGGAGGTTCTAGCAAATACTCCTTGATTTTATCAAAAGCAGCTTGGCAATCGTTGTTCCATTCGACTACCTGATCTTTCTTTAATAATTATAAAATTGGCTCACAGGTAGAAGTCAGATGAGAGATGAATCTGGCAATATAGTTCAAGCGCCCCAAGAACCCTCTAACCTCCTTTTCAGTACGAGGAGTAGGCATCTCTTGTATTGCTTTTACTTTTGCTGGATCAACCTCAATGCCTTTGTTGCTGACAATAAACCCTAGAAGTTTACCAGACCTAACTCCAAAAGTACACTTACTTGGATTCAGCCTGAGTTTGTACTCTTTCAACCTGGCAAACAGCTTTTCTAGATGTTCAAGGTGTTCCTCCTCTGTTTGTGACCGAGCTATCATATCGTCTACGTAAACTTCGATCTCATGATGTATCATATCATGAAATAAAGCTACCATGACGCGTTGATAAGTTGCCCCTGTGTTCTTCAGTCCGAACGACATCACCTTGTAACAGAAAGTACCCCATTGTGTAACAAAGGTTGTTTTCTCCATGTCCTCGGGGGGAATTTTAATTTGATTGTAGCCCGAGAATCCATCCATGAAGGAAAACACTTTGTGCTGAGCTGTGTTGTCAATCAGAATGTCAATGTGCGGTAGCGGAAAATCATCTTTGGGGCTAGCCCTATTCAAATCCCGGTAGTCTACACACATCCTGACTTTGCCATCTTTTTTAGGAACTAGCACGATATTAGCAACCCATTGTGGATAGGATGTAACAGCCAGAAAGCCAGCGTTGAATTGTTTCATTACTTCTGCTTTAATCTTCTCAGACATGTCGGGCCTCATTCGGCGGACTTTTTGCTTGATCGGTGGACAATCCTCTCTTGTAGGGAGACGGTGAACCACGATGTCTGTGTCTAAACCCGGCATGTCTTCATAAGACCAGGCGAAGATTTCAACGTATTCATTTAACAGCTGTATCAGGCGCTCCTTGACACTTGGTTCCAGATTGGCACCCACTTGCACTTCCTTCCGGTCTTCCTCTGTTCCTAAATTGACAGTTTCCAACGACTCTTCGTGAGGCAAGATGGCCCTTTCCTCTTGCTGTAGAAGTCTGGCTAATTCGCCTGGTACTTCACAACCTTCGTCATCTTCATACTCATCCTGATTGACCGGATCTTCAGAGTTATTGAAGGGCATAGCAGAATAGTCACCCGTAGAATCCAGAGTGGATGGGTACCTGCATTTGTGAGCGTGTGTGTGTGTGTAAGGGATAGCCATCTTTAAACAAAAAATGCAAAAAGGAAAGAAAATGAATACAGCAGTTTATCGATGAAAAACGTCCAATGAATCATTAAACATGGCATATGGATATGAAGATAATCAAAACCCTTACAAATGGACCTACATGCCCCGGGCAAGGCATGAGGTGAAAAAGTAGTGTACGGATTGTTCAAAAGAAATTATTACAGACCAAAGGAAATGTTTGACAGATAATTACTAATTAATAAAAGTAATGGGGACAAAGTCCTTTGCCTCCCAGTTACGTAGTCCCCCTTCGATGGTTGGGTAGATCCAATCTTCAATGTTGCCCTCTTCGTCTTCACCTTCCAAAGCATTGATCCCATAAGGAGAGATCTTGATGGGTGCTCTTTCAACCTTTGAGCGGCGCATAGCTTTCTGCCCCGCAGCAGTGAATCCTAAACCAAACTTGTTTGTTTTGTGAGGAATGTCCGGCAACTGCCCCCATGTTGAGCTCTTCCCTTCCTTCATTGCGGCCTTCGCGTCTTTTAGAGATGCCATCCTGGCCATCTGCTTTGGTACCTCAGCTACCACTTTTGCTACTTCCACCTCAGGAGAGACTTCCTCGAAGTGCTGGAATGGCGTCTCAATGAATTCACCTTCTACCTCTACATATCGGAAAGAGTTCATGTGGTTGATCATGTACTCATCTTCACCGTGGACGGTTACGATCTTTCCCTTGATAGGGTACTTTAGCATTTGATGTAGGGAAGAGGTGACTGCCCCAGCATTGTGTATCCATGGTCTCCCCAATAAGCAAGAGTATGACGGACGGATGTCCATCACATAGAAAGTTGAGGGGAACACCTCTGTGCCAACCTTAATGGGAATGTCTACCTCCCCGTGTACCATTATCTTCGACCCGTCAAATGCCCTTACAATAATATTACTTGGCCTTAACTCCAAGCCTTCACAGTCTAATTGGTCGAGGGCCTTCTTAGGCAGCACGTTCAGAGAAGAACCAGTGTCGACTAGAACATGGGCCAGAGTAGTCCCTTGGCATTCTACTGACACATGTAATGCGTCGTTGTGTTTTCTTCCTTTTGAGGTTAGGTCAGCATCAGAGAAACCTAAACCGTTGTCTGCCGTAAGACTGGCTACACAGTTTTGGAATTGGTCGGCAGAGGTTTCCTGGGGTACATGGGCTGTCTTCAAGAATTTTATCAATGCTTTGGCGTGCGCCTCTGAACAAAGTAGCAATGCTAACATGGAGATTTTTGAGGGGGTTTGCCCCAGCTGCTCTACCACGTCATAATCACTCTTTTTAATTATCTTCAAGATCTCCTCTATCTCTTTCTTAGAGGTTTCCGAGATGACCAAAGGTTGAGCCCTCGTCCTGACGAGCTCATCTTGGATCCCTTTACCCTTATCAGCAGAAGTAGGAGGGACAACAACAGGAACAACATCATCTTCAATCAATGGGGTTCTAGCGGAAAGTTTTATTGGTGCAGGAATAACTTTGGCAGCAGATGAGGGTCCAAAGATTGCCTTTGGGGGGGCAATCTCTGGAGAAAATATTCTCCCACTTCGGGTGATCTTGCTTGTGCCGGCAATGTTTCCAATGCTGGCATCTTCTTCATCAGAGCTTCCTTCGGTTACTTCAACTTGTTTAATACCATGGTAGAAGATTTCTCCACCATAATTCCATGGTATTGACTTTTCAGAACTGTAGGGGACAAACCCTGGCATAGTTATCTTCAGAGGAACAGACATTGTAGCAGATGTAATCTTAACAGGCTTTCTGACGGCCTTGGAAAGATTGGAGTGAATGGTGATAATTGAAACATCTTCAGTAGGGGTTGGAATAGCAGGAACTTTTTCAAACAGAATCTGTTGACTGTCCATCAGGCCTTGGATGCCTTTCTTCAGTAACGGGCAGTCAATTGGCAGAGAGTAACAACAGTAACAATCTTCTTTGCATCCCGGGAAAATCCCGGCCTTTAACAGATTTAACTTGATGGTTAACAGCGGAGTTATCAGGTCATTGACATCAGAAACATACAAATCTTCCTCAATAGTATGGACATTTCGACCGTGCTTTGGCATCGGAGCAGATATGACGTTTGGTTTCTCTGGAGCATCGAACTCCACCTATTTTGCATCTATCAAGTCTTGAATTTTATTTTTCAGCGCCCAACAATTGTTTGTGTCATGTCCGACGCTATCGGAATGGTAGGCGCATTTGGCATTGGCATTGTAAGCTGGTGAGGTCATATTCACATTTTTCGGCGCTTCTTTAATATTTGTGAGATTCAGCTTTAACAAGTGTGGAAGAACTTGCGCGGGCGTCATATTAATGCGGGTGAATTGCTGTGGTGGCCGTTCTCCCCATTGCTGTTTAGGCCTGGACGGGTTATTGCGAGGCTGATCATTTGGTGGATTTTGTATCATTACGGCCCCCACAGTCGGTCTGCGCTCACTTCTTCCTGCTCCTCTTTGAGAATACACAACAGTTGTCTCTTTCTTTACCGGAAATGATTTCTTAGCAATTGTAGATGCAGAGGCATCCTTCTGAATCTTCCCATTCTTGATACCGGCTTCTACCCGCTCGCCAGTCAGAATTAATTCAGTAAACCCCGAGGAAGAGCTACCGATCAGATGATTAAAGAATGGACCAGACAGGGTCCCTAGGAACATATCAACAAGTTCTCTATCAGAAAGAGGTGGCTGCACTCTTCCAGCCAGATCGCGCCACTTCTGGGCGTATTCCTAAATCCCTCACCTGAGGCCATTCCCATACTCTGCAGCTGAGTACGGGTTGGTTCCAGGTCAGAGTTATACTGATATTGGCGATAAAAAGCAGCTGCCAGATCTTCCCAACTACGTATCTCCGACCTTTCCATCTTATAGAACCAGTCTAGCTGAGTGCCAGACAGGCTATCTTGAAAGAAATGTACCCATAGGTTTCTGTCAGGTGTGTGAGGTTGGATTCTTCGGACATATGACCTTAGGTGCATTTTTGGGCAGGACAGTCCGTCATATCTTGCAAAAATTGGCACTTTAAACTTCGGGGGGATCACAACTCCAGTAATTAATCCCAAATCTTCGAAATCCAAACCGGGAACTCTCTACAGCTCCATAGCTGCCAACCTGTCTTCCAAGCTTTTGTACTTATCATCGGCGGGCGGGTATTGTTGCTCTGAGTAGTCTTCGTCTTCTTCAGCCTCTTCTTCTTCAGCTTCGGATTCAGAAGGTACCGCAACCCCTTTTCCTTTACTGTTTTCTTCTTCAGATGCGGAAGGAAATTCAAGAACCCTTCTGGCTTCACCCTCAAACCTTCTCCCCAAGGTAGCCACCCCGACTCTCTTCTTCTTCTTTTTCACTTGGTCTTTGTTCCCCAGCAGGGCTTTCAGATCCTCCTGACCCTTTGCCAAGGTCATCAGGAGTTGTTGAAACTGTGCGTTCTGAGACTGCAAGTCCTTGACCGTCTGTTAGAGATCCATCTTACTGAAATAAACAGCAGAAAGATAAGGAAACCTGGTGTGGAGACCTGCTTATGCACATGATGAATGGTATGCTTATGTATGCAATGCATTCAAGGATTTAGAAAGTTCAAAATTATTGCAAACAAAAAGAACGCACGTCATATTAATAAGAAGAAATTTGTCAGTACATAAATGCCCCATGGGCCAAATATTACAAAAACTTCTCAAGGTAAAAAGACGTTGCGCATCCTATTTGGTGCGATGTAGGTGTTGAGGGTCTCTTCCTCATGGAGTCGGCGGGTAAGCTCGAAAACCTTCTTCTCACTGGCGTAGAAACTGGCTTCAAAAGTGTTCCGTTCCTCCTTGAGTTGGATCCAGCTCTTCTGCATCTCCTCCCACGATGTAGGCATGTCAGGATATAGGATGGTGTAGGGAACCTCTCCTTCCTTAACGGACTCTTTAATCACAGGGAGAACATGAGGGTAAGGCATCATTAGACTCTGGGCTCGGGTTCGTACCCACTTGAGGTAAGGCTCAAGAGGGATGGAGTTCTTGTGCCCCATTGTCTTGCTGTCAACCTTGTTAGGCATCCTCCAAGCTCTGATGAATCTTTGGCGAAGTCCTTGCGCATCGTTGTCGAAGTCAAAAACTAGGTCAGGAATCAACATGTCATGAGGGCCATCCCTCCGTGCATATCCAAATTGTCTCAAAGCTAGACAAGGGTTGTAGGTAATGCCTCCTCTAATTCCAAGTAATGGAACATTAGGGAACTCTCCACAATGATCGATGATGATGACATTTTCTCTGGACCGAGAACACCAATGTACATCAGAGTGAGTAAGGGTCATCAACCGTTGTGACCACCTTAGGCCTTGGTCATTCTTCAAGACAGATTGTGGAAGGTGCGAAATAAACCACCTTGCAAGGAGAGGAGTACATCACATGAGAACACCCCTCTTTCTCATTGTTCGAGTGTAAAATGAGTGAAGAATGTCCCCAAGCAATGTTGGTATTGGATTTCTGGATAAGAAGATTTTGACGGCGTTGACATCTATAAGTTGGTCAGGATTTGGGAAAAAGACCAACCCGTAGATGAGGAGGGCCACAATTTCTTCAAAGGCTTGAAGGTCCAATGAATTCCAACACTCTTGTTCCTTCTCAAACAAGAATTTTACTAAGAAGCCTTTGACACCGCTTCTAGTTTCCCAATGCCCCTTGATGTCAGATGGTTGCAAGTGTAGTGCTTGAGCAACATCTTCAGGCTTTGGTTCCTTTTCCGTACCGTTGTAGGGTAGTTGATTAAGGATAGGGATTCTCAGGAGTTGAGAAAATTCCTCCAAAGTGGGCACCAACTGGTAGTCGGGGAAAGTGAAACAGTGGTGAAGGGGGTCAAAGAACTGAAACAACACCTTTACCATATCCTCTTCAATGTTGGTGCTGACTAGGCTGAGCAGTCTACTATGTCTTTCACTGAAGGGAGAGCTTTCCGGAATTCTTGATGTGAGCTCCTTGAGTTGAGGAGGGATTCTCACAAGGTTGACTTGGATAGTTTTCCTGCGAAGAATTTCCATGACCTACAAAACAAGAACAAAGATGAAGATCCAAACCCTTGAAATGGTTAGTGTATGCATATGATGCTTTATGATGTTTATGATGTATGCACAAAACATATGTACAAGCAAATTACACCAAACCCTAGTTTCAGGCTTGCATGAGGTTTCATAGGTAAGTACCCTCTTGAGTGTAGTTGGCTTAAAAACATGTTCTATAAATAGTAACCGGGTTCTAAGGAGATCAATATCACGGGATTGTTTTCATTGTTCATTGTTTTGGTTTAGCCACTTAACTAGCGACCAAAATATTCCAAGAAAACAACCCTCAATGAGTGTAGTATCGAGTATCTACCAACTTCGGAATGCACCAAAGCCGGTCATTTCACTACCCCTAATGAAAGGCCAAGATGGTCAAGTAAGGTTCTAGGTCATTAGTGCTTAGTGACATCACTCAGCGGCCCCGTACTCTCCTTGATTGAACTCAAGGGTTACCGGTACTCACAAATATGTCGCACTAATATAGCTATTGCTTCAACCGTGTCGGTATACCCCGCACAGTTTCCACAACGTATTGCTATCTATGAATGTTTCCCCAAATCCGGGTGTAGGATTGCAAACCCAAACAAGAGAGCCAAGATATAAAGCAATCAAAACAAACAATTAGTCATGCAAGAGGGTGATCTAAGCCCTAAGATTACTCCACTTTTAAGATGTTCCCCAGCAGAGTCGCCAGTTCTGTGATACGGTGGGAGAACTGACTTGGGTTTTGCGTTTGTTTTCGCAAATGTTTCGGTTGAGCAAGAGTCGCCACCGACTTTTTATTTTATCCTAAGGAAAGGTTAAAAAGCACAGCAAAAACCTTTGAGATATTTTCTTGGGTTCGGGGAGTAGATTATAGAAAGGGAAGGTATTAGCACCCTTTCTATCCATGGTTATCCATGGGCTCTTAGTTACTTGCTTAGATCAACTTGCCTTGATTTTCAATTGTTTGAAATGGTGCTTTGTGTGTGGGTTTGAAAATGTTTTGAAAAGAGGCCAATGTGATGGCAACCTTTGTAATGATCCATGTTAGGATGTATACAAAGATGTATGTCTTTTGGAAAAGTTTTCAATGTTTTTTTGAAAGTTGTTTTGAAAGTGTTTGTGATGTGTGTTTTGAAAAATAGGCAAGTGTTTTTGTTTTGCAAGTTGGCAAGTAACCAAGAGCTATCTACCCTAAATTTCTCAAAGATCTTTGCTATGTCTTAACCCTTTTAACAATTTTGTTCCACCATTATATTTGGTGGACAATCTTGTGTTAGGATGTGAACGGGACGAGCGCGGGTCATCGTTTAGACCATGATTGCAATGGTGCCAAGTATCTTTGGGCAATTTTCCTTTAAGGGACTTGATCATTTTTAGGCAACTTTCGAAAGCGTCATCGAGGGACTATGATCATTTGATTGTTTTGTTTTTGCCAAAGATACCTAACATTCAATATGGCCCATTTATTGAAGGCAACAAGTGGAATACCCTAGGGGTGCAAGTGTGATTAGTGTTGTCCATTTTCATGCTTGTTTATCTTGAATTTAGGTCAAACTATTTTTGGTTAATTTTGCATACAAAAACCCTAATTCTATCATGGTATAATTAGAAAGCTTTTAAAATGCGAAAAAATAAAAGGTCCTAAGTTATTACAACACGATATATGGGATGGGGGGTACAAGTGTTCAAATGGGGATATTTTAGCAAGAAATTAAAATCTAATTATTACATCCAAATTGAATTACACAAATTATTTAATTGCATAATAATTAAATAAAATAAAATGAATATGCAAAATGCAAAAATGGTTTTCATATGTATGTAAAAAAAGTATTTTTCATGTGTCAAATAAACAAAAATAAAATGAATTAATTTTGGTATTTTTAGGTATTTAGGGCAAAACCCTAATTTTGTTAAATAAAATGTATTAATTACTTATTATATGTAATATTTATTAATTATGTGCAAAAAATAAATAAAAAGAAAGTATATTATCAAAAAGTGATTTTTTAAGTTGAATATTAATAAAAATAAAATGTATTATTTTTTTATGTTTTTAACCTAAATAGACTAATAAATATATAAGTATCTATATTATTTATTAAATATATTAAATATATACAAAAATAAAATATTTAATATTTACAAAAAAAAAGTATATTTTTTATAAAATGTTTTCAGAAGATAAGATAAAATAAAATTAGAAAATAAATGTATTTTGTATTATTTTTAATATTCTAAACAAAAAAGTATTATGTATTTATTTACATATATAACTAAATAAAGCAAATAAATATCAAATAAAATGCAAAAAATGTGGGAAAAATGTTTTTAATATTTTTTATGCTTTAATAAAAAATAACAAATCAGAATCAAAAAGAAAAAAATTGAAAATGACAAACAAAACTCAAAATGGGCCAGGGGGTGCAAATGTAAAAACATGGTGCAAAAAGGAAAAAGAGTCAGGCCCAGCCCAAGAAGACTTTGTCTTCAACCTCTGAACAAAAAAAACAGAGCAACACGTGCTTCCTGCTATCTCATGATTCCTGGACTTTTAGCACAAACTCACAACATGAAAAATGTCAAGCATCAAGCCACGATTCCATACATATAAAAAACTTAACTTAACTCTCAGAAATGAGAGAGAATTTCTCCATCCCTAATTCTTAACCTAAGTTTTTGTCAATGTTCAGGTCTTAAATTCTCTCAGCATATGCAATATAAATGGAAAGTGAGGATATGTATAGCTTCAGGGACATGAATAGAACATTTTTCATTCATAAACTTAAAGCTAACTCTTCCTAGATTGAGAGATAGAAGTCCATAAACTTACCTGTTCAGCTTGGATCGTGTCTGGCAATGGAGGCACTTTCAAGGCAAAGTGAGGATTGGTACAACTTGTTTGAAGTCCAGGGATGCTATTTCAACCTTTAGCTTGCTTTGAAACCAAGTAAATCAAGCTATGGCAATCAACCTGCAAAACAGAAAAAGTGAAAATGGCAAATGGTGTTAGGGATGTTACAGGTCGTGTCCAATGCTTGGGATAGCTTGTATATGTGGTATGGAATGTGTATGAACTGGTTTTAGCAAGAATGCACGAGTGGATTGAGTTATGGAAGTCCAACTACAGAGGTGACTCTGTTTTCTGCAGTAGGATGGTGTTTTGAGGTTTGATGAGGTTTGGAAGGTGTTTTGCTCGTGCCTTAGCTTAGGTTTGATGTTTGGAAGGTGTACAACAAGTTTGTATTAGCTTGTGTTGGCAGAAATGAGAGTTGTTGTGTGTTATGCCAAGTTTCTTCACCCTTAAGCAAAAAATGTCAACTTGGTTTTCTAGACTTGTGCAGGCCCCTCAAATGTGCTGCACACTTTAGTCTTGATCAGTGTGTTATGTCCCTTAACTTGTGCCAAAAGGATTTGCATTGTACTTCAAAGATTGCAATCTTGACATAAAGTTCCACTTTTCAAAAATGGATATATTGCTTTTTCCATTTTGAGGTTAATCTTGTATGCAATGGTTAAACACACAAGATAAGGCTTAAACATAAAGGATTGGCATTAAATTCATGAGTGTGGATGAGATAAAGGACCTGTAATCTAGCTTAGAGTATGCTGAGTTCAAAAATGCAAAGTTATGGACATGTAAATTGGCCATGAACAAAGTGAGTTTTGCCCATATTGCCAAATTCGATTCTCCCTAACCACAAGGTTGTTTGATGAGTTCTAGGACATTTTGGAAAGCTTGGAATGTGTACTACAATCCATCTTTGTAATGCAAATTGAAATTCAAAGTGGAAGTATGTGAAAAGTGGCCATGAAGTTAGGCAAAAATCCTTCCTAAAATAGGTCAAAATTTCTCTAAGTTAAGAATGTTTTGCACCCTTGTTCCAAAAATCATAACTTGAGCTACAAGCTTCTTTTGAGAAAACTTTGTGAATAAAAGTTATAGATTTTGCAATGGACTACAACTTTCATGTTTTGACTTTTGTTTGAATCCAAATGCATCTTGATGAAAAAATGGGACAAATTTAGGAAAAAATTAGGGATTTTCATAACTTAGAAAATTTCTAAGTTATGAAAATTCTTCATTTCAAACCCTAATTTGTGATTTTTGATATCTTGATGAACAAGTTTCATATTTTGACATGTTTTGATGAAAAATGAATCTTGACACTTGATTTTGACCAAAAAGTCAAAGTTTGACTTTTCAGTATACAGTCAAAAATTGATCAATTGACTAGAAAATTCATCTGTCAATCTTGTGCATTTGGGATCTTTTGAACTTGTTGAACATGTCAAGACAATTCCATGGGGTCCTTGAGTCCATATATGAGCTTGGTTTGCCATTGGTTAGGTCAAATAGTCAAAAATTGCCTTTGTGCAGTCAAAACCCTAAAAATGACCATTTTACCCTTTTGGTGATCTGATCAAATTTCTTTAGGAATTGTGATCCAAACTTGACCAAATGGTTCATATGAGTTCATAATGTTGATGTGGGTCAAATTTCATGAGTTTTGACTGTCAATTGACCACAATTGACTTTTTCCCCAATACAGCTGATTTCTAGGTCAACTGTCCAACTGACTGGGCAAAGATTGGAATCAAGGCTTGAAACCTGGTATGGGTAAACTTAAGAGTCCAATATGAAGCATGAAAGTCATTTTGGGCACTTTAGGTCAAAACATCTTTGTGCAAACTCAAACCCTAATTTGGGTCAATAGTGCAAGGAGGAGTCTTGAGCAGAGGAAACCCTAACTGGATCTTGAGCACCAAGGGTCTTGTGGTGAGAAAATATTGAAGAAAAGGGAGGGCAAATTTTGGGGTACAACAGACAGCTTTGAGCCTAGGATGGGTTAGTAAGCGAGGATTAAGGAAAAGTGACACCCATGAGCGAAAAGTAGCGCATGAACCCATACCTAAATCTGCACAGGAACTTTATTATGCTGCACGTGGAGAGACCCTTTGGAAAAATGTTCAAAAGTAGTTGTGAGCATTAATGAGCATTAAATGGTGATGAGATTGGTCAAGACCAAGAAATCTTGTAACGTGAGATTTGCGTCATTACTTATCTGAGCCAGCAGTTCCTGCTTCAGCATACAACGCATTCAAAATCTGATCTTAGTATCCTACTGCCTCAGTAAATTCTGAGGGTTCTCCAGAATTTCTAGCATGTTCTTTGGATTTGCTTCTGAAAATTCTGGAATTAGAGATTATGCTTCAGTGTAACACCCAATCTTCTGACCCCTTTACCTTCTGATTCCAACATGTTCTGTAGGAGTTTTCCAGCTTCGTTGCTTGCTTTGTATTCCTCTAGCAAACTCTGACTGAACTTGCATAACTGCTGAAAAAGCCAAGTTCTGATTGAAGATTACATGCTGAACCACGTTTACAACTTCTAACTGAGTTGGTGTAGCTGCTGAAGAGCCACATTCTGACTGAATGTTATATGCTGAGCCAAGTTTGCAACTTCTGACTGCTTTTGCCTGGAGGTTGGTTCAGAAGTTCTGAAGTTTCATGTTTCTTAAATACTTTAGAAAAATTCTAAGTATTTAGAATTTAACTTTTTCAAGGTAAAATTTGACTTTTGAGCTTCTTGATGAAACGAACCTCATATTCTAATATGTCTTGATGAAATATGATTTTTGTGTTTTGATTTTGATCAAAAAACCAAAGTTTGACTTTTTAGCTTGCAAATGACCATTTTGCCCTTGTAAATGGCTTGCTTGGAAAGGAATGATAACTCAAGGCTTGGATTTGTATTTTGAGAATCCAGGGTGATTTTTCCTGAAAAATGAGAGAGCAAATTTTGGGGTACAACAGCTGCCCCTGTTCAATCTTCTTGAACCTGAAGATTTAGATTGGCGAGCTTTGCCGCTCGTGACTCGAAGGTAAAAGATGATTGGACACAAAAGTGCCCATAAATTTGCACTCGACAAAGTATAGTTGAGGGAATGAGCTTAAAGATGCCATTTGGAGAGGTGATAGAATCTTGTTACAGATGGGCTTGTAGATGCAATCCAAGAATGTTTGTCGAATTGAAATTTGTAAGTCAAAAGAATAAGTATCAGAATGGTGTCTGTATTTGGAACGTATCTGAGCTGTATCGGGAGACTGAATCTGTATGAGCAACATAATAGCATCCGTGTCTGGAGCGTATCTGTATTGTATCTGATAGTTGAAATCTAAATGAGTATCAGAATGGCATCCGTATCTGGAGCGTATCTGAATTGTATCTGAGTGTTGAACTTTGAATAAGTAACAGAATGGCTTCCGTGTCTGGAGCGTATCCGTACTGTATATGAACTTGAATCTGAATGAGTAATAGAATGGCTTCCGTGTCTGGAGCGTATCAGAACTTGAATCTAAATGAGTAACAAAATGGCTTCCGTGTCTGGAGCGTATCTGTACTATATCTGAACTTGAATCTGAATGAGTAACAGAATGATTTCCGTGTCTAGAGCGTATCTGGATTTGAATCTGAATGAGTAACAGAATGGCTTCCGTGTCTGGAGTGTATCTGTAATTGAATATGAATGAGTAACAGAATGGCTTCCGTGTCTGGAGCGTATCTGAACTGTATCATGATCGCATATTGTTTAACGGTAGCTGTTAATCTTATCCTGAAAAGGGTAAAATGTTAGCTGAAACACAAAATTATGTTGCATGAAATGTATGATGCAATATATGTGTTTTATCAATGTTTATGATATGTGGATGTAATGTATGCGCATGTACGCTGATTCGCTGTATTGCTGAGGAAAATAAATCCTTGATTGCTGAGGATATGTGGATTCTTCATGTCTTGAAGTTGGAGTATTGACAAAAATTCTGTTGCGAGAGAAATGCCATATACTTCTTGAGTAATCTGCTTGGGGAATCCAGAGAATTTTGATGACTTCTACTGGGGATCAAACAATGGGAATCCTTGTTCTGTTGAGGAACAAATAAAACACTGGGAAAAAGCTTATTCATGTTTGGAAAAAGTTCAGGAGTTTCGGTTGTCTGCCACTCTACTGGGGAATTATCCTAGGTTGGGGAGAAACAAAAGTTAACTATTATCTGGTTGCTTTTCAGGCTCCAAGACAACTTGCTGGGGGAACCTGGAGAAACTGAATGGTTTCCGCTGGGGATTGGTAGTTGGAAGTTTCAGCTCCACTGGGGATCTTAATGATGTACTGTAGGGATTGTTCATGGAATAGCCTAAAGACGTTTTCCTATCCTTTCAACCTGTCAGTAATTGTTCTTTTCCATTTTGTTTATTTATAAACAGTAATTATGTTCAAATGCATATGTTCATTAATGAATCGTTGGCCGTTTTTGCAAATAAAACACAAATATAAAGAAAAAGGCAAACAATTTTCTGTACTTTGAAAGAGAGATCTTTGTATTTACTTTGAATAAGTATTTTGTACAAAGGAGACAGACATCCTAGTAAGAGGATGGTGTCATAAAAGTAAGAAAACTTTATACAAAGAAAGATAGCTATATGTGTAATAATCCCATGGGGTTCCCATTCCGCTATAGCCTTTGTATCTCCGAATATCTTTTCCATTTGTTGCTTCGTTCGAAGATGATTGAATTGATCAGAAGCTCCGGGTTTTTTAGTGAATAAATTGTCCTTAAAGTGATTCGACGAGACATAGTCATATGCTTTAATTCCCTAACTTTTGCCTGGACCGCCCTTTCGGGTTTTCTATCCACCAGGAAACCCTTTTTTTCCCAAGTCGCCCTTTCGAGTTTTCAACTTTCTGGGTGTATAGATTTTTTTTATTTTATCCCTAATTTTTTCCCGAACCTTTTGGTTCGCCGGGATGCCCTTGTTTTGCCTAGGTGTGTCAACCTAGCGGGTCTCTTATGCGTAGTATCTTTTGACTATGTCTGCGTTCGTAGGGTGTGGCAGATCTTCGCTGTCCATGGTGGTTAAGATCATTGCCCCACCAGAAAAGATGTTCTTGATTACAAATGGTCCTTCATAGGTAGGAGTCCATTTGCCCCTGAGATCACTTTTTGACAAGATGATGCGCTTGATCACTAGATCTCCAACTTGATATACTTGGCGTCTTACTTTCTTGTTGAAGGCCTTGATCATCCGCTTTTGATACATCTGACCATGGCAAATAGCAACAAGTCTCTTTTTTTCAATCAAGTTCAGTTGATCAAGTCGGGTCTGGATCCAATCGTCTTCACTCAAACCTGTGTCTTTCATAATTCTCAAAGAGGGGATCTGAACCTCAATAGGTAAGACAACCTCCATGCCATAAACCAAAGAATAGGGTGTTGCCCCAGTTGATGTGCGAACCGTGGTACGGTACCCGTGGAGAGCAAACGGTAGCATCTCATGCCAGTCCTTGTAGGTGACTGTCATTTTTTGTATGATCTTTTTAATATTTTTATTAGCAGCTTCGACTGCACCATTCATCTTTGGACGATTGGGAGATGAATTGTGATGTTGAATCTTGAACTGCTCGCACAAGGCGGTGATCATAGTATTGTTAAGATTTGTACCGTTATCAGTGATGATCCTTTCTAGGATACCATACTAGAAGATGCGATTCTGCTTGATGAAGCAGGCAATAACATTCTTAGTAACGAATGCGAAGGAAGCTGCTTTGACCCACTTGGTGAAATAGTCAATGGCCACTAGAATGAAGCGGTGTCCATTGGAGGCGGTCGGCTTGATCTCCCCAATCATATCGATTCCCCACATAGCGAAGGGCCAAGGAGCTGTTAAGACATTTAGAGGAACCAGAGGCACGTGCACCTTGTCTGCATAGATTTGACACTTATGACAGGTTCGGGAGTGTCGATAGCAGTCTGCTTCCATGGTAGACCAATATTAGCCTGCCCGTAGGATTTTCTTTGCCATCGTATGCCCACTAGAGTGAGTGCCAAAGGTACCTTCATGCAATTCAGCCATGATCTTTTCAGCTTCAATCTTGTCCACACAACGGAGTAGAATAGAATCATGATTACGTTTGTACAAGATGCCATTACTTAGGAAGAACTTAGCAGAGAATCTCCTTAGGAACTTTTTATCATTGATTGAAGCTCCTTCTGGATATTCTTGAGCCTCGATATACCTTTTGACTTCATGAAACCACAACTGGTACATTACTTCTTTGGTATTAATCTCGTGACAGTGTGCTGGTTCGTCCATTCGTTCAATGGTGATTTGGGGAGCCTCGTTATCCCAATTAAGTTTAAACATAGACGACATTGTAGCTAGAGTATCTTCTAGCTGATTTTCTTCTCGCGGGAAATGCTCGAAGGTAATCTGCTCGAAATGTGGTAGAAATGTCAAAACATGTTCTTTATAAGGGATAAGGTTTGGATGCTTAGTGTCCCACTCTCCCTTGATACGACTGATGACTAAAGCTGAATCTCCAAACACATCTAAAGATTTGATTCCCAAGTCTATGGCAACCTTGAGACCAAAGATGCATGCTTCGTACTCTGCCATGTTGTTCGTACAGTTGAAGCAAAGTCTGGCCGTAAAAGGAGTATGGCATACTTCCGGAGATATGAGCACATAACCGATACCGTTACCAAGTGCATTAGATTCCCTATCAAAGTACAGGGTCCATCGGGATCCTTGTTCAGGTCCGTCATATGGCCTGATTTCTTCACCGTTGTCCAACGTCATGATGTCTTCGTCAGGGAATTCGAACTTCATGGATTGATAATCTTCTACAGCTTGATGAGCAAGATGATCGGATAGCACACTGCCCTTTATAGCTTTTTGGGTCGTGTACTGTATGTCGTATTCTGTTAGGATCATCTGCCATCTAGCTATCCTCCCAGACAGAGCAGGCTTTTCGAAGATGTACTTTATCGGATCCATCTTAGATATCAGCAAAGTGGTATGAGTCAGCATATACTGTCTTAGCCGGCGAGCAGCCCATACCAGAGCGCAACAAGTTTTCTTGAGCAGTGAATATCTGGTTTCACAGTCGGTAAACTTTTTGCTCAGGTAATAAATGGCGTGCTCTTTTCGGCAAGACTCGTCATGTTGCCCCAATACGCACCCCATTGAGTTCTCTAAAATGGCCAGATACATGATTAGTGGTCTTCCCTCGACTGGTGGCATCAAGACAGAAGGCTCTTGTAAATACTACTTGATTTTGTCAAAAGCAATCTGACATTCATCATTCCACTTGACTACTTGATCTTTCTTCAACAGCTTGAAGATTGGTTCACAAGTAGATGTTAGATGAGAAATGAATCTGGCAATATAGTTTAGGCGTCCCAAAAAACCTCTGACTTCCTTCTCAGTGCGAAGAGCAGGCATTTCTTGTATCGCTTTAACCTTGGCAGGATCAACCTCGATGCCTTTGTTGCTGACAATGAAACCTAAGAGTTTACCGGACCGGACTTCGAATGTGCACTTGTTCGGGTTCAACCTTAATTTGTACTCCTTCAGTCTGACAAACAACTTTTGCAAGTGATCAAGGTGTTCTTCTTCAGTTTGTGATCGGGCTATCATGTCATCTACATAGACCTCTATCTCATGATGTATCATATCATGAAACAAATCTACCATGGCGCATTGATAGGTTTCCCCGACATTCTTCAGTCCGAATGGCATCACTTTGTAGCAGAACATACCCCAATGTGTGACAAATGTAGTTTTCTCCATGTCCTCAGGTGCCATTTTGATCTGGTTATAGCCTGAGAATCCGTCCATGAAAGAAAATACTTTATGCTGGGTTGTATTGTCAACCAGGATATCGATGTGTGGAAGTGGAAAATCATCTTTAGGGTTGGCCTTGTTTAAATCTCTATAATCCACGCACATTCTTACTTTGTCGTCCTTTTTAGGCACGGGTACAATGTTGGCCACCCATTGAGGATAAGAAGTAACAGCCAAAAATCTAGCATTGAACTGTTTCATAACTTCTGCTTTGATCTTCTCTGACATGTCAGGTCTCATGCGGCGGACTTTTTTCTTCACTGGTGGACATTCTTCTCTTGTGGGTAGACGATGTACCACAATGTCTATATCGAGTCCCGGCATGTCTTCGTATGACCAGGCAAAGATCTCAACATAATCATGCAATAGCTTAATTAGGCGCTCCTTGACACTCGGCTCTAGATTGGCACCCACTCTGATTTCCTTTTTATCTTCCTCGGTACCCAAGTTGATTGTATCCAACAGCTCCTCATGAGGCTGAATAGCTTTTTCCTCTTGTTGTAATAGTCTGGCCAATTCCCCTGGCACCTCACAATCTTCCTCACCTTCTTATTCGACTTGGTAGATCAGATCTTCAGAGTCACTGAAGGCTATAGCAGTATCGTTACCCATGGGATCCGGAATGGAAGGGTACCTGCATTTGTGAGTGTGGGTGTGTGTAAGGGTATAGCCATCTTTAAACAATAAAATGTAAAAGAAAGACAATGAGCACAAAAAGTTTATATGTGAAAAAGGGTCCATGATTCATTGAATGTCATATGTAGATGAAATAAAAACCCTTACAAATGGACCATTGTGCCTCGGGTAAGACACAAGGTTTTTAAAGTGCGAATTGTTCGTGAATATTACAAGTCCAACAGAAATGTAGAAGATAAATTACTGAGAGATGAAATTTATTGGGATGAAGTCTCTGGCTTCCCAGTTGCGAAGTCCTCCGCTGACAGTAGGAAATATCCAATCTTTCAAGCTGCCATTCTCTTCATTGTCTTCTACTGGATTGACCCCTTGGTTGCTAATCTTCCCAGGTGGCCCCCCAGCACGGGCACGGCGCACAGCCTTCTGAGCAGTCGAAGTAAACCCCAAGCCAAACTTGTCTGATTTGTAGGGAAAGTCCGGAAGCTTCCCCCAGATGGTGCATCCCCCTTCTTCCACTACTGCCTTTGCATCCTTTAGAGATGACATCCGAGGTGGAGTTCTTGTGATCTTAGGAATCGAGGATACCGCCTTGGTCGTTGCTACTTCTGGAGAGACTTCTTCAAAATGTTGGAAAGGGGTTTCAGTGAACTCACCATCTAACTCCACATATCGGAAGGAATTCAGATGACTAATCATATACTCCTCCTCCCCATGGATAGTTATGATCTTTCCTTGGACGGGGTACTTCAGCATCTGGTGTAATGTGGAGGTCACAGCACCGGCCTTGTGGATCCAGGGGCGTCCTAACAGACAGAAATAAGAAGGACGGATGTCCATCACATAGAAGGTTGAGTTAAAAACCTGAGTTCCCACCTTTATTGGGATGTCCACCTCCCCGTGGACCATCCTCTTTGAACCATCAAAAGCTCTCACCACTATGTTGCTGGGTTTTAAAGTCAGCCCCTCACAATCCAATCTATCAAGGGCTTTCTTTGGTAAGACGTTTAAAGATGATCCCATGTCTACCAAGACATGGGCTAGGGTTGTTCCTATACACTCCACTGAGACATGTAATGCCTCGTTGTATTTTCTCCCTCTGGGTGTCAAATCAGCATCAGAGAAACCCAAGCCATTATCAGCTGTCAAACTGGCCACACAATCCTGGAATTGGTCGGCATACATCTCTTGCGGCACATGAGCTGTCTTCAGAAATTTTACCAGAGCTTTGGCATGTGCTTTAGAGCACAACAACAAGGCTAGCATAGAGATCTTGGAAGGGGATTTCCCCAACTGTTCAACCACATCATAATCACTCTTTTTCATTATCCTCAAGATTTCTTCCATCTCCTTCTTGGATGTTTCAGGAATAGCTAGTGATTGAGCCTTCGTCCGGAAAGGCTCCTCTTGAATGTTTTTTCCTTTATTCTCAGCAGTGGAAGTAGGGATAGGAATTGTATTGTCTTTGTCGGTAAGTACACTTGCAGGTATAATCACTGGTGCAGAGGTAATCTTCGAAACAACCACGGGTCCAAAGACTGCCGTTGGAGGGGTAATCTCTGGAGAGAAAATTCTACCACTGCGTGTAATCTTGCTAGTTCCAGCAATATTGCTAATGTCGGAATTTTCCTCTTCGGAGCTCTCTTCTCCGGCAGTCAGTTCATCCTGTTTAATACCATGGTAGTAGATTTTTCCACCGTAATTCCATGGTATTATTTTATCTGATTTGTAAGGGGCCGGCCCGGGTATTGTAATCTTAAGTGGAGTAGTCTTTGGAGCAGGTGTAATCCTAACGGGTCTTTTAGGGGCCCTTGAAGGATTGGCGTAAATGGTTATGATAGAAACTTCTTTAACTGGAACGGGTGAAACAAGAGCATTCTCAAACAAAATTTATAGGTTATCCATCAGTCGTTGGATACATTTTTTCAACAGAGGGCAGTCAAATGATGAGGATAGGAACACATGGCAGTCTTTCTCACAACCTGGGAATATACCAGCTTTCAACAAATTCAACTTAATAATCGGGAGCGAAGTCATCAGTTTATCCACGGTAGCAACAAATAAATCTTCTTCAATAGCGTTGGCATTGTGACCATGCCTAGGCATTGGAGCGGAAATAACATTTGGTTTCTCAGGCGCTTCAAACTCAACTTCCTTCGCGTCTATCAGGTCTTGAATTTTGTTCTTCAGAGCCCAACAGTCGTTGGTGTCGTGCCCTGGACTTTCAGAATGGTATGCGCACCTGGAATTCGGATGGTAATGTGGAGACGCAGTATTGGGATTCTTTAGGGCCTCTTTTAAAGTTTCCAGATTCAATTTCAGAAGATGTGGTAGAACTTGGGCTGGAGTCATGTTAATCTTGGTGAACTGCCGAACTGGCCTTTCCACCCTTGGCTGGTTTGATGCAGGCTTTGGAATCATAACGGCCCCCACTGTTGGTCGGTGCTCAGTTCTTCCCTGATTTCTCTGTGAATAAACAACAGATACTTCCTTTCTTCCAGTGAAGGGTTTTTTCACAGCTGTAGAGGCAGACGCGTCCTTTTGAATCTTCCCACTTCTTATACCATTTTCCACCCTTTCGCCGGTTAAAATCAATTAAGTAAACCCTGCAGAAGAACTCCCAATAAGATGATTGAAGAAAGGGCCTGATAGAGTTCTCAGGAACATGTCCACCAACTCCCTTTCAGATAGAGGGGGTTGCACCCTTCCGGCTAGATCTCTCCACTTTTGCGCGTAATCTTTAAAGCCCTCATTGGAAACCATAACCATACTCTGAAGCTGAGTACGGGTAGGCGCCAAGTCGGTGTTGTACTGATATTGTTTATAGAAAGCTGCTGCTAGGTCTTCCCAATTGTGGACGTCAGCCCTTTCTAATTGGTAGAACTAATCAAGTTACGTTCCTGATAAACTGTCTTGGAAAAAGTGGACCCACAAGTCTTATCGGCAGAGTGTGGCTGAATCTTCCTCACATATGATCAGAGGTGCATTTTAGGGCAAGACACCCCATCATACTTGGTAAATAGTGGCACTTTAAACTTTGGCGGGATCACAATTCCTGACACCAGCCCCAACTCTTCAAAATCTAGCCCTGGTACTCTTTGGATTTCCATAGCGCTTAGTCGCTCTTCAAGGTGTTTGTACTTGTCATCAGCCGGAGGGTATTGTTGTTCAGAGTAGTCCTCTTCTTCCTCCTCTTCTTCATAATTTGATGGTACTTCCATTTCTTTTCCTTTTCTTTCCCCTTCATCAGATGTTGTTGGAAAATCTAAGGTCCTCCTAGCTTGTCCCTGAGACCTTTTGCCCATGATTACCACACCAGCTGGCTTCTTCTTCTTTTTCTCTTTTTCTTTTTCTAGCAGAGTCTTCAGCTCCTCTTGCCCCTTGGCTAAGGTCATGAGTAACTGTTGAAATTGCGTATTCTGAGCTTGCAGATCTTTGACCGTTTGTTCGAGATCCATTTTACTGAAATAAACAGTAGAGAGATGAGGAAACTTGTTGCGAAGACCTGTTTATGTTTATGATGAATGATATGTATTCATGCAATGCTTTCAAGGATTTAAAAAATTCAAATTTGTTTTAAAAAAAAAAGAAACACACGTCATATTAATAAAATAGAATTTTGAGTACATCAATGCCCCTTGGGCAAAATAATATGAAATTCTAAGGTAAAAAGACATTGCGTATCCTCTTTAGTGCAATGTAGGTACTGAGAGTCTGCTCTTCATGAAGTAGCCGAGTGATTTCCAAAACCTTCTTCTCGCTTGCATAGAATTGGGCTTCGAAAGTATCGTGCTCTCCCTTGAGTTGTATCCAATCCCTTTGTAGGTCTTCGAGTGATGTCGACATGTCAGGATGTAAGATAGTGTATGGAACTTCTCCTTCCTTAACAGGCTCTATAATCACTTGGAGAATGGAGGGATAAGGCATCATAAGACTTTGAGCGCGGGTTCATACCCACTTGAGGTAAGGCTCAAGAGGGATGGAATTCTTGTGTCGCAAAGTCTTGCTATCCACCTTGTTTGGCATCCTCCAAGCTCAAATGAATCTCTGGCGAAGTCCTTGGTCATCGTTGTCGTAGTCGAAAACCAATCCTTGAATCAGCATATCATGTGGGCCATCCCTTCGGGCATAACCAAACTGTCTTAGAGCTAAGCACGGATTGTAGGTGATGCCTCCCCTAATGCTAAGTAGAGGGACATTAGGGAATTCCCCACAATGGTCAACAATGATAACATTCTCTTTGGATCGAGAACACCAATGAATATTTGGATGTTTAAGCGTCATTAACCTTTGTGACCACCTCAAACCTTGCTCATTCTTCAAGACTGATTGGGGAAGATGAGAAATAAACCATCTTGCCAGAAGAGGATTACAACACATAAGAACACCTCTTTTCCTCATTGTACGAGTGTGAAAAGAGTGTAGGATATCCCCAAGCAAGGTAGGCACCGGGTTGCGAGACATGAAGATTTTGACAGTGCTTACATCTATGAGTTGGTCAGGATTATGGAACAAGAACATCCCATAGATGATAAGATCTACAATCTCCTCAAAAGCTTGCAAGTCTAGGGAATTCCAACAGCTTTGGGCCTTCTCAAACAGAAACTTTGCCAAGAAGCCTTTGACACCACTTCTAGTTTCCAAATTAGTTGTGACATTAGATGAGTGCAAGTGCAAGGCTTGAGCTATCTCTTCTGGATTTGGATCTGTTTCCGTACCGTTGAAGGGTAGTTGATTGAGAATAGGAATCCTCAGAAGTTGAGAGAATTCCTCCAAAGTGGGCACAAGTTGATAGTCAGAAAATGTGAAGCAATGATGCAAAGGGTCAAAGAACTGGAAGAGAACCTTCATCATATCCTCCTCTGTGTTGGAAGTGACCAAGTTGAGTAGACGAACATGTCTCTCGGGGAATGGAGAGTTCTCAGGGATCCTTGAAGCTAGCTCCTTGAGTTGTGGAGGAATTCTGACATGGTTGATTTGGATAGTTTTCCTGCGAAGTGAATCCATAACCTACAAAACAAGAACAAAGATGAATCTCCAAAATCCTTGAAATGGTTAGTGAATGCATATGATGTTCATGATGTCCATGATGTTATGCACAAGGACATATGTACAAGCAAATCAAGCAAGTTCTTAGTTTAGGCTTGCATGGGGTTTCATAGGTAAGTACCCTCTTGAAGTTTAGTTGGCTCAACCTGTCTCATCACTTTGCTACTTGGCCAAAAGTCGATTAGATTGATTGGTGCAGTCCGAGTTTGATAGTTGATACCGAAGTATGGTCGCAAGATGATCCAATTTGACATAGTGATACACTTTACATCCCTAACTTTTTCCTGGACTGCCCTTTCGGGTTTTCAGTCTATCGGGATACCCTTTTTTGCCCAAGCCGCCCTATTAGGTTTTTAGCTTGCCGGGTGTACAGATTTTTTCCATTTTAATCCCTTATTTTTGCCCGAACCCTTTTGGTTCGTCGGGAAGCCCTTATTTTTGCCTAGGCCAATCAACCTAGAGGGTCTATGATGCGGTGAGAGAACTGACTTGAGGTTTTTCATTTTATCGCAAATGTCGCAGTTAGTAAGAGTCGTCACCGACTTTTCTTTTATCCAAAAGGATAGGTGAAAAAGCACAGGAAAGACCTTTAGAGATGTTTTCTTGAGTTCGGGGGGTAGATTATGAAAAGGGAAGGTATTAGCACCCTTTTCATCCATGGTTTTCCATGGGCTCTTAGTTACTTGCTTAGATCACTTGCTTTGTTTGTTTGAAATGGTGCTTGTTTGTGGTTTTGAAAGTATTTTGTAAAAGAGGCCATCCGTTTAGGCAATCTTTGTAATGATTCTCGTTCGTAAGAATGTATACAAAGATGTTTGTCTTTTAAAAATGTTTTCAATGTTTTGTAAGATATTTTGAAATGTGTGTGTGTTTGTTTTTGAAAATAGCAAGGATTGTTTGAAATGGAGCAAGTAACTTAGAAGCTATCTACCTACTCAAATGTCTTTCCTATGCATTTTCTATTCCTTTGACATTGTTGATTTACCATTGATTTGGTAAGCAACCCTATCTTTGGATGTAAACTGGACGGGCGCGGGTCATCGTATAACCATGATTAGCAATGTTGCAAAGTATCTTAGCATTTTTGAGGGACTAAGATCATTTTATAAGGCAACTTTGATAGCGTCATCGAGGGACTATGATCTTTTGATTTTGTTTGTTTTACCAAGATACTTTGCATGCGTAATATGGCTATTTTCGTATAAGGCAACCAAGTAGAGAAACCTTAAGGGTGTTTGTGTGCAAGTGTGTTTTATTGCATGCATGATTTTATCTTGAATTAGGATTTTCTATTTCATTGATTTTATCTTGCCATACATATCCTAATTGCTAGAATTTACAATTGAAAGCGATAAAAATGCGGAAATGTAAAGTCCTACACTATTACAATATTTAGGGGGTGGGGGTACACACTTATGATTAGGGAATCCAGCGAGAAAAATAAAGAAAAATAACAAGGGGAAGAAAAAAAGAAAGAAGGAGGGGGTCAGCGCGCTGCTGAGAGAAAGTCAGAAGTTCTGACCCTAGCCTGCTGCAGGATATCAACCTGTTAGTGAAAATGTATAGGTCAGAACTTATGACCTTGGTGCGCTGCAAAACAGAAACCTGTTAGTGGGGAGGTCAGAAGTTCTGACCCCAGTGCGCTGCAAAACAGAAATCTGCTAGTGGGAGGGGGGTCAGAAGTTCTGACCCTGCTAGGAATACAGTAATTTTCAGAAGTTCTGATATTACTAATAACAAGACAGGCCTCAGAAGTGCTGGCGTCAAAGTTAGAGCTTGGTTTCCCCCTGTGCTAATCGGAACATCAGCAGTTTAATTATTTTTCCACAAAACGAAAGGCATGCCTAGGACAGTCTCAACAAGTGTCATAGAGTTTCAGAAGACAGAACCAAAAAGGTCACAGGAAGGTTCTGTACTGATTCACTTCCTACTCAAACATACAGATGCGTGAAAATCTCAAAACATGTACAGCAACAGAAGCATGATATCTACATTGTGTTTCTTGAGCATGCAAATCTGATGAGGCTTAAACAGTGTGATGAGAGTCAACAGGTGCTTACCTTGTTATTGGAAGAAATTCTGTGAACTGGAGTTAATCTAAACTCTGATAGTGTTCTGGAAAGGTTCTTGGTATGGGTGGATGGAGAGTATATATGTGGTAAGAAACTGTATGGGCGTTCTTTAGTCAAGAAACAAATTGGGTGCAAATGAAGTTTTGAGGCAGGAGATTCAAAGCTGTGTTTAAAGCTCTTGAAACACTAGGAATTTGACAGAGTTTCAAGGTGTTTTCTTGCTAAAAAATTTCTGTTTCTTTTTTGCAATTTTTATGATGTTCCTTCCTCTTTTTCCAATGGACAATGGTGCTCTATTTATAGGCAAAGCTTTGTGGGTTTTTTAAACATTAAGTGGCGCGAATATCATGCATTAGATGATGACTTATTCTTGAAGAAAGGTTCATAAAAAGTTGTGATGATTGACAGCTTTGAGCCTAGGCTGGGTTAGTAAGCGAGGATTAAGGAAAAGTGACACCCATGAGTGAAAAGTAGCGCATGAACCCATACCTAAATCTGCACAGGAACTTTGTTATGCTGCACGTGGAGAGACCCTTTGGAAAAATGTTCAAAAGTAGTTATGAGCATTAATGAGCATTAAATGGTGATGAGATTGGTCAAGACCAAGAAATCTTGTAACGTGAGATTTTCATTATTACTTATCTGAGCCAGCAGTTCCTACTTCAGCATACAACGCACTCAAACTCTGATCTTAGTCTCTTGCTGCCTCAGCATATTCTGAGGGTTCTCCAGACTTTCTAGCATGTTCTTTGGATTTTCTTCTGAAAATTCTGGACTTAGATATTCTGCTTCAGTGTAACACCCAATCTTCTGACCCCCTTACCTTCTGATTCCAGCATGTTCTGAAGGAGTTTTCAGGCTTCGTTTCTTGCTTTGTATTCCTCTAGCAAACTCTGACTGAACTTGCATAACTGCTGAAAAATCCAAGTTCTGATTGAAGATTACGTGCTGAACCACGTTTACAACTTCTAACTGAGTTGGTGTAGCTGCTGAAGAGCAACATTCTGACTGAATGTTATGTGTTGAGCCAAGTTTGCAACTTCTAACTGCTTCTGCCTGGAGGTTTGTTCAAAAGTTCAGAAGTTTCATTTTTCTTAAATACTTTAGAAAAATTCTAAGTATTTAGAATTTAACTTTTTCAAGGTAAAATTTGACTTTTTAGCTTCTTGATGAAACAAACCTCATATTCCAATATGTCTTGATGAAATATGATTTTTGTGTTTTGATTTTGATCAAAAAACCAAAGTTTGACTTTTTAGCTTGCAAATGACCATTTTGCCCTTGTAAATGGCTTGCTTGGAAAGGAATGATAACTCAAGGCTTGGATTTGTATTTTGAGAATCCAGGGTGATTTTTCCTAAAAAATGAGAGGGCAAATTTTGGGGTACAACAAGGTCTTTTAATCAGGCGTAGTATCTTTTCACTATGTCTGCATTGACAAGGTGAGGAAGGTCATCACCGTCCATGGTGGTTAGAATCATAGCTCCACCCGAGAAAATGTTTTTAACCACAAATGGCCCTTCATATGTGGGGGTACATTTTCCCCTGGGATCACCTTGCGACAGTATGATGCGCTTGATCACTAGATCCCCAACTTGATACTCTTGACGTCTGACTTTCTTGTTAAAAGCCTTGATCATTCGCTTTTGATACGTATGACCATGAGAGATAGCGGTAAGTCTCTTCTCGTTGATTAGATTTACCTGATCAAGTCGAGTTTGGATCCAGCATTCTTTGTTTAAACCCGCATCCTTCATAATCCTGAGAGAAGGTATCTGGACTTCAATAGGTAGGACTTCCTCCATGCCATATACCAGAGAGTAGGGTGTTGCCCCTGTCGATGTTCGTGCTGAGGTACGGTATCCATGAAGAGCAAATGGTAACATCTCATGCCAGTCTTTGTATGACACATCTTCTGTACAATTTTCTTGATGTTCTTGTTAGCCGCTTCAACAACGCCATTCATCTTCGGCCGGTAGGGAGAAGATTTATGATGCTGTATCTTGAACTGTTTATAGAGCTCGATGATCATTGTGTTGTTGAGATTCGTACCATTGTCAGTAATAACTCTCTCTGGCACACCATACCGACAGATTGGATTATGTCAGATAAACCGCACCACCACGTTCTTGGTCACAGTAGCAAAAGAGGCCGCCTCAACCCATTTCGTGAAGTAATCAATGGCCACTAGAATGAAGAGATGTCCATTGGAAGCAGTGCGCCTGATTTCTAGGATCATGTCAATGCCCCACATTGCAAAGGGCTACAGAGCTGTCAAGACGTTCAAGGGAACCAGAGGCACATTCACCTTATCAGTGTAGATTTGGCACTTATGACAAGCTCGAGAGTGCTGATAACAATCTGCTTCCATAGTGGACCAGTAATATCCTGCCCGTAGGATATTCTTAGCCATGGTATGTCTAATGGAATGGGTTCCGAAGGTACCTTCATGTAGATCTGTCATGATCCTCTCTGCTTCGCTCTTGTCTACACACCGTAGTAAGGTAGAGTCATGATTGCGCTTGTAGAGGATTCCATTACGGAGGAAGAATTTCGCAGCGAACCTTCTCAAAAACTTCTTATCATTGACAGATGCCCCTTCGGGATACTCTTGAGTCTCGAGATACCTCTTGACTTCGTGAAACCAGGGTTTATCTGCTACCTCTTCAGTATCAATTTCACAACAGTGTGCTGGTTCATCCAACCTCTCAATGGTGATTTGGGGAGCTTCGTTGTCCCACATGACTTTGAACATAGAAGACATGGAAGCTAGCGCGTCCGCTAACTGATTCTCCTCTCGCGAGAAATGTTCAAAAGTTACCTCCTCAAAGTGTGGGAGCAATGTCAGCACGTGCTCTTTGTATGGGATGAGATTCGAATGCTTCGTATCCCATTATCCTTTGATTTGACTTATTACCAAGGCTGAATCCCTGAAAACGTCCAAGAACTTGATCCTAAGGTCAATAGCGGCCTTGAGACCCATGATACAAGCTTCATACTCTGCCATTTGTTAGTGCAGTTGAAACATAGTCGGGCCGTGAAATGAGTATGACAACCCTCAGGAAATATGATTACATCGCTGATGCCATTACCAAGTGCGTTCGAAGCTCCGTCAAAAACCATAGTCCATCGGGATCCCTCTTCGGGTCCTTCATCCGGTCCAGGTTCTTCGTAGGCAGGCACTAGCACAATATTCTCATCTGGGAACTCAAAATTCATGGATTGGTAGTCATCCACGGCCTGATGAGCCAAATGTTCAGCCAATACACTCCCTTTGATTGATTTCTGGGTTTATATTGTATATCATACTCAGTTAAGATCATCTGCCATCTTGCTATTCTTCCGGAGAGAGCGGGTTTCTCGAAGAAGTATTTGGTTAGATCCATCTTAGATATCAACAAAGTAGTGTGGGTCAGCATATACTGTCTTAGTCAATGAGCAGCCCATGCCAAAGCGCAACAAGTTTTCTCGAGCAGTGAGTATCGTGACTCACAGTTGATAAACTTTTTGCTAAGGTAGTATATTGCATGCTCTTTTCGACCATACTCGTCATGCTGCCCCAACACACACCCCATTGGATTGTCCATCACTATTAAGTACAATATCAAAGGTCTTCCTTCAATCGGAGGCATCAAAATTGGTGGTTCTTGAAGATATTCCTTGATTCTTTCGAAAGCTGTTTGGCATTCGTCATTCCACTTTTCCACTTGATCTTTCTTCAGAAGCTTGAAGATGGGCTCACAAGTAGCAGTTAGATGTGAAATGAACATGGCGATATAATTCAAGCGTCCTAAGAAACCTCTAACTTCCTTCTCTGTATGGGGAGCTGACATTTCTTGTATGGCCTTTACCTTCGCAAGGTATACTTGGATGCCTTTGTCGCTGACAATGAAACCCAGGAGCTTACCAGACCTTACCCCGAAGGTGCATTTGTTCGGATTCAACCTCAGCTTGTATGTCTTTAACCTGTCGAATAACTTTTGTAGATGGTCAAGGTGTTCCTCTTCGGTTTGGGACCTGGCTATCATGTCATCAACATAAACCTCGATCTCATGGTGGATCGTATTGTGGAACAAAGCGACCATGGCGCGCTGATAAGTTGCCCCAGCATTCTTCAACCCAAAAGGCATCACCTTGTAACAGAAGGTGCTCCACTGTGTGACAAAGGTTGTCTTCTCCATGTCTTCAGGAGTCATCTTGATCTGGTTGTAACCAGAGAAACCATCCATGAAGGAGAAGATTTTATGCTGCACGGTGTTGTCAACCAGAACGTCAATGTGAGGAAGTGGGTAGTCATCCTTGGGGTTTGCCCTGTTCAGATCTCTGTAATCCACACACATCCTTACCTTACCGTCATTATTAGGTACCAGAACGACGTTAGCAACCCACTGTGGATAGGAAGTGACAGCTAAGAACCCTGCATCGAACTTCTTCATGACCTCTGCCTTGATCTTCTATGACATTTCAGGGCGCATACGGCGGACCTTCTGTTTAACCGGAGGACAGTCTTCCTTAGTCGGCAGACGATGTACCACAATATCAGTTTCTAGACCTGGCATGTCTTCATATGACCAGGCGAAGATCTCAACGTAGTCGTGCAACATTTGTATCAACTGCTGTTTGATCTTAACTTCCAGATTTGCAATGATCTTGACCTCTTTTCTGTCTATCTTCGTGCCCAGGTTTATCGTCTCAACTGGCTCTTCATGAGGCTGTATAGACATTTCTTCCTGCTGTAATAGTCTAACAAGTTCTCTAGGCACCTTATAATCATCCTCACCTTCGTCTTCGGCTTGGTTGATTGGATTTTCGAAGTCATAACTAGCAGTAGCAGAGCTTTTATCAATGGGATCCAGAGTGGATATGGATCAACAGTATGATACGTGAGTGTGTGTAAGAGCATATTTGTTTTGATAAAGTGAAAATAGAAAAGAAAAATAGAGAGCGCAAAATTTGTATGCAAAGAATGTCCAATGTTTTATTGATGATATATGAAATGACAAATAATAGCCCTCACAAACAAAACCAATGTGCCTTGGGCAAGACACAAGGTTGTAGAGTTTAAATTATTTATTTCAAATCTCAAAACAAGTAAGACAATTACTGCGGAATAAAATAAACTGGTATAAAGTCCCTAGCCGTCCAGTTGCTCGGTCCACCATTGATAGTTGGGTAGATCCAGCTGTCAATGTCAGAGTCCTCCTCACTGTCTCCAATGGCATTAATTCCCCAATTGCTGATGTGCAGGGGAGGTCCTCTAGCTCGAGCGCGTCGAATAACCCTTTAAACTCCTGAAGTAAAGCCCAAACCAAACTTGTTAGTTTTGTGAGTAAAATCAGGGAGTTGTCCCCAATTGGTATACCCACCTTCTTTAACCACTGCTCTGGCGTCTTTGAGAGAATCCATCTTTAGAGGAGGTTTGTTGCTGGTAGTTGTTTCAGTCGATGCCAAGATCTGGGGAACCTCTTCAAAATTCTGGCAAGGAGTCTCTATGAATTCCCCGCCTATCTCTATGTACCTGAAGGAGTTGAGGTGGCTTACCATATACTTTTCTTCTCCACGTACAGTGACAATCTTCCCCTTCATTGGATACTTCAGCATTTGGTGCAGTGTAGAAGTAACAGCCCCAGCTTCATGGATCCAAGGACGACCCAACAAACAAGAGTATGATGGCCTGATGTCCATCACATAGAAGGTGGACTTAAAGGTTTGAGAGCCTATCTTGACAGGGATGTCCACCTCCCCATGCAAAATTCTCTTTGACCCATCAAAAGCCCTTACCATAATATTACTAGGCTTTAAGGTCAATCCCTCACAATCTAGTCGGTCGAGAGCCTTCTTCGGTAGGATATCCAGTGAGGATCCAATATCTACCAGCACATGAGCCATAGTGGTGCCCCTGCATTCAATCGAGATATGCATAACATCATTATGCTTCCTCCCTTTTAGTGTCAAGTCTGCATCTGAAAAACCCAACCCATTGTCAGCAGTCAGGCTGGCCACACAGTCTTTGAATTGATCGGCGGAGGTTTCTTGTGGCACATGCACAATCTTGAGGAATGCAATCAAAGCCTTCACACGGGCTTTGGAGGAAAACAACAGGGTAAACATGGATATCTTTGAGGGGGTCTGCCCCAGCTGCTCGACCACATTGTAGTCGCTCTTTTTGATTATTTTCAATATTTCCTCTATTTCTTGCTTAGAGGCTTCTACGACAATTTTCCTAGGTGCCTCCGTCCGGGCAGGCTCACTTATAACTTCTTTGCCTTGGGTCCCAGATGAAGATGTGAAAAACACAAGAAGGGGGGGGGGGGGGGGGGGGTTGAATTGAAAACTTGAAATCAAAAGCTCAATGACACAGTATTTTTATCCTGGTTCGTCTGATCTCAAACTACTCCAGTCCACCCATCAAGGTGATTTCGCCTCTCTCCAACGAGGTCTTAATTCACTAATCTCAACAAGATTACAAAAGCTACTTTAACAACTGTTAAAGTCTTCTTGAGTACAACCACAATCTCGTTAATCTCAAGGAACACTGTTTCAATACAATTATACAAGATGTGTTGTTGTGTTTCTAACAAAAACTGTTAATCACAACTGTGATAAATTACACAAGATTATAGCTTGGAAATGTAAAGAATATAGCTTGCAGCTTTGAATATGCGTGAGTGGTTATGTAGCAAAAAATCGTTATTGATTTTGAATTCTGACTTTGTTTATATAGGCAATGGAATGACATTGATCATAAAGCATGTTTAATGTCATTAACACACTTTCCATTGGGAGAAGATCCTGTCTGAAAGAAGCCGCTGGAATTGATGTTGTCTTGAATGATCAATAACGCTTCAGAATCTTATCTCCTTACTTGTTGATGACGCTTCAGAATATTGATGACTTGGATTGTCATGTTCTCGTTCAGAATCAGAGTTTACGTTGCTTAAGCGCAGGTTCTGGTCATCAATCTTCAACGCATGTTCTGATTGCTTCAGCGTGTAGCTCTTATGGCTTATCTTCTGATGCTGATATGATCAGAACTTCTGCATTCATAGAACATAATTTTTAGGGTGCATATTTGTTCTTTGTATTTATTATTTATTCTTTGTATTTGTTATCATCAAAACTCTAACTAAGGGTTGTAGAATCAAACTATGTTCTAACAATCTCCCCCTTTTTGATGATGACAAAAACTAGATTTTTCAATTAAAAATAAAGAACAAAAGGTTTAAGAGAAACTCCCCCTGAGTTGATTACTTCCCTTAAGTTCCTTGAGCATCAGAGTTTAGCTGCATCTTTCATCAGAATTTTTACTTTAGTTCCTTGAGCATCAGAGTTTGTACCTGTTCAAACTTTTCAGAAGATAGAGGTTAAGTAATTCAGAATGTTTAAGACTTCTGTCTCGGTAAACCATTATTGAAAATATCTTACTTTCTCCCCCTTTTGTCAGTTATCAAAAAGGAAATATAATCAGAGCCAAAATAGTTGAATTATATTAAAAAACATGAAGCAATGATAAGTTCCAGAACAGAAGTGGGAAAAAAAATAAGCGTTACAAATAAACAGATTTAAAACAAAAGATCTAAGAAGGAGGAGGAAGACGTGTGAACAAAGATTCCAGCAAGCTCTTGATCTGAGAATTAGACTATTCTTGCTTGCCCAAAATGCTTTTAATCTCTTTGTTTGTGTCCTCCTGCTTATCCAACCTTTCATGGATTAGAGCATTTTCTTTCTTTAACTCTTCCAGAGTTTGCATGACTAAGGAAGATGCTGGAGTTTCTTTAGGAGTTATACGTTGCTCAGAGTATTCTGCAGCTTGTTTAGAGTGAACCATTTCTTCTACTGTGATCATATCTTCTGGAGCAGCAGTCAGTGAGAGACTTTCTGATTATGGTTGAACTTCATCTAAGGGATGGTGCTCTATCCAGGGAGAATTATCCAGAGAGAGGATATCTTTCTTGAGCAGATGACTCAGAACTTGGTCTTCAAAAGCCTTTAGCTTAGCACTAAAGTTCTGCTGAACCTGTTTATAACTCTGTTTCTTTAGCTTCAGTGTTTCAGAAATAAGCCAGTTTCTGAATTGTGTCCATATATAATCAGAAGTAGCAGGATTAGTCATCTCTTGACTAGCATACTTCAAAGAATTTATCCATTCCTGTATTCCTGTTTCAAAAACCAACAAACTTGTACCAACATCTGATATGGTTTCAGTTGGTTTAGGTTTGGGAATGGTAGTTTTGTGGGAGATAGAAGCTAGTCTTTCCAGCGCAATTGGATCAATGACAAGTCTTACGTTGTCAGCTGGACTGCTAGTGGGTGAAGGAGTGGGAGAGTCAGGTATGATGATTGGACTGGTAGGGGAGTTTGATGGTGTGGATTCCATAGATGAAGGAATTTCTGGAATTTCGTGGATGGTGAGAGGCATGCGAATAGCAAGTGGTTATGTGATTCCAGGTATTTGGATTGTATCAGAATCTGAATGAGGTTCTTCATATTGGTTTGTTGAGGCATGGTGAGGTTCTGGTTCATGGATATCAGAAGATTGATTCTCAGAAGGTTGAGCTTCTGGTTTATGTATTTCAGGTTGAGGTGATTGTGTTTGGGGAATTTCTTATTGTGGAGAGAGAGGTTGCGGAATTTCTAGTGTGGTATCAGAGTTTGGATTTTCAGGGAGTTGAGAATTTGGATTTTATGGTATAGGAGGTGAAAAGTCTTGGTCAAATGAATCAATATCAGATAGAACTTTGGCAAGTTCTGGTTGGGTTTGTTCAGGATTTAGATTAGGAGAAAGGGAGTGAGTTTCATTCAGACCTAGAGTTTCTGATGGATCAAACCCTATGTCAAAGTCTTCAAAATTTTGTGGACTTGGATGGTCTGGTTGGGTAGTTATGGCTTCAGATGTTGATACATTTATCGATTCTATAACAGGAAAAGAGGAAGGATTACCTTTCTTTTTGACAGCTTTTGGAGTCCTCTGAGATGGTCCTTCTCCTGCAGCTTTCCTCTTCTTGGTCTTCTTTAAAGAAACTTCTGGAGCAGCCTTGTGTAAGTCCTGGATATTGATTTCTGGTGCAGTACCATATTCCTTGCAAGCATCCAGATATCTGACTATTATTTCTGGCTTTGAGTCAATATCAGAAAATAGAGGAAAATCATCCAGAGGTATCCTTCTTGAAGTGATGGTTGCATGAGAAGTAATAGTAGGCTCCTTCTTGATATTCTCAATGATTTTCATCTTCTTCATATTTTTTGCATTCAGAGGCTTCCCAGCAGTTGCTTCCAAAGTGTTGATTTCCTGGGCTTCAGTCAAATGCTCTATCAGCCTATTCTCTGTCAGAATATCTGATATGAGTCTTTCTAAGGGTATCCAGTCCCTTTTGGTTCGTTCATCTTCTCTTGTTTCCTTCACACTAGTTCTAAGATGATTAAACAACAAGTGTGGGAGGTTTACCTTAGTCCTCTTGGCAATGAAATAGATCAGAAACTGCTGATCAATGTTGATATAATCAGGAGAGCTAGTTGGCTTCCTGTGGTTGATACACCCCAGAATAATTTTAGCCCAAATTCTGTGGTGATCCTTCAGATCTCTGATTTTGCTGGAGGGAAGTCCATGAGTGAATATTTCCCTTGAAATAGAGCCTACGTCAGGGCATCTCTCAGCCATGTCAATGCATCTGACACCTCCACTATTGTAACCAATGAGCTTTGAAATTAGGTCTTCTATAATGACAATTTTCTTTGCCATGACATAAGAGGTAACTTGATGATTTGAAGAAGAAGCATGTATCTAGAATTCTTTGACAAGAATTGGAAATGTTGGCCCCAAAAGACGGTCAAAGTATCTGTTCCAACCTTGAGCATTAACGTCTTCATAGAGATTGAAGCCGTTTTCTTGCAAGCTTTCAAAGTCAATAATCAGTTCTGAAAGAACTTCCAGATTATCAATGGGAGTGAGAAGCATTCTGTAAGGTTCTTCGTACTATTCCATTGAAGCAGATTCCCGAGTACTGATGTTTTGGACACTTAAAGAAGCCATTGTTCACACAAGATTTGAGGAAGATGAAAGGGGTTTTTTGAAAATACGAACTTGAAACGATTGAAAGTATTTAGAGAGTAAAAAGAAGTGAATGTAAAAAGTGAGATTTGAGTTTAAATAGTTTTTCTTGAAAGCGTAAACAGTAAGAGAGGGAAATAATTAGTCATGATTATAAGCATTAATGACAGCTGAAATTAGGGGATTCAGAAAGATACTGGAACAGTTACCCATGACATGTGTCTCAATGCACCCAATCAACGCTTTTGCCCTTTCAGAAAAGTGAACGCGTGTTCAGCCTCAGAAAGTAGCTGATGAATGGGTGACAACTGTTTGATCATGTGAATAGCATACATCTATCCTTGAAATGAAACGTTCAGATCTTCATGGATAGATTCTGATGCAATCTGTACTTCTAAAACTCTGAAGACAGGTTGATCATTAGTTCACAGAAAATAACAAAGTTCTGATGGTTAAGATATGTAAATAAAACAATTTATTCAGGGCATAGCTTCATGCTGAGATGATTCAGAATGAAGTTAAACCTATCTTCAGAAAGAGGTTTTGTAAATACATCAGCCCATTGATGGTCTGTGTCAATGAATTTTAAGTTAAGAATCCCTTTCTGAATATAGTCCCTAATAAAATGATGATTTATTTCTATATGCTTAGCCCTAGAATGCAAAATTGGATTTTTACTGAGAAAAATTACAGAAGTATTGTCACAGAGGATAGGAATGTTACTCTCAAATATGTTGAAGTATTCAAGTTGACTTTTCATCCAGAGAATTTGCGTGCTACATCCAACAACTTCTATGTATTCAGCTTCTGCTGTTGATAGTGCTATTATGGACTGTCTCTTGCTGGACCATGAGATCATATTTTCTCCCAAAAACTGGCAGCTTCCAGAAGTGCTTTTACATTCTACTCTGTCTCCAGCGAAGTCAGCATCACAATATCCTACCAAGTTGTAATCATTTGATTTTGTATAAAACAAACCCAGATTAGCAGTACCTTTCAGATACTTGAAAATTTGCTTAACTGCTGTTAAGTGAGATTCTCTAGGATCTGATTGGAATCTAGCACATAAGCATACACGAAATAAAATGTCAGGCCTTGAAGCCGTCAGAGAGAGGAGAGAACCAATCATACCTCTGTAGACCTCCTATTCTACCTTTTTACTTACCTCTTCCTTTTCCAGAATACACGTGGGATGCATTGGAATTCTTGAGGGCTTACATTCTAAGAGATCAAATTTCTTCAGAAGTTCTCTGACATATTTGCTCTGATTAATGTAAGTTCCTTCTGGAGTTTTGTTTATCTGAATGCCCAGAAAGAATTTGAATTCCCCATTAAGCTCATCTCAAACTCTGCCTGCATACATTTAGCAAACTCTCTTCCCAGAGAGGGTTTAGTAGATCCAAATATAATGTCATCAACATAAATGTAACATACTAACATGTCATTCTTAACTGTCTTACAGAATAAGGTTGTGTCCACTTTCCCTCTGGTGAATTCCTTTTCTAACAGGAAGTTACTTAGTCTTTCATACCAAGCTCTGGGAGCTTGTTTCAGATGATAGAGTGACTTCTTTAGTTTGAAAACATATTCTTGATTTTTGGAATTTTCAAACCCACGAGGTTGGTGCACATATACCTCTTCATCTATATAGCCATTTAAGAATGCACTTTTGACATCCATCTGATACAGAGTGATGCCTTTATTTATAGCAAATGATATTAAAAGTTTGATAGATTCTAACCTGGAGACTGGAGCAAAGGTTTCTGTATAGTCTATCCCCTTGTGCTGACTAAAACCTTGTGCTACTAGTCGTGCTTTGTTTCTGATGACTTCACCTTGCTCGTTCAGTTTGTTTCTGAACACCCACTTTGTACCAATGACGTTGAATCCTTTTGGTTTAGAAACCAGATCCCATATGTCATTTATGGTGAATTGATTCAGTTCCTCTTGCATTGCCAGAATCCAGTCATTGTCCAGAAGTGCTTCATTAATAGTTGTTGGTTCAATCAGAGAGACCAGTCCCATGAGGGATTCTTCAGTGTTTTTGAATGTTGATCTTGTTCTGATTGGATCATCCTTCTTTCCCAGTATTGTATCTTCTGGGTGACCAGTGCTGCTTCTGGATAGTCTTTTCTGGAGTTGATCAACAAAATGTGTTAGATTGCTTGCAATAACTCTTTCTGATGTTGAGGGAGTGTCTTTGTTGAGACTTCTGATGAGTTGTCTTCAGTACCTGTGAGTTCAACTTCCATACCTGCAAGGAATTCATTCTGCTTTGACTTTTGAGAGTCAAGCTTATCATCAAACCTAACACTGATTGACTCTTCAACAATCTGTGTTTCTGTATTGTATACTATGTACCCTCTTGAGCATTCAGAGTATCCTAACATAATACACTTTTGTGCTTTAGAGTCAAACTTGTTCAAATAATTTTTTGTGTTCAGAATAAAGCAGGTGCATCCAAATGGATGAAAATATAAAATGTTGGGATTCCTGTTCTTCCACAATTCATATGGAGTCTTTTCCAGAATAGGTCTTATGGAGATTCTATTATGAATGTAACACGCTGTGTTAATTGCCTCTGCCCAGAAGATCTTAGAAACGTTAGTCTCGTTGATCATGGTTCTGGCCATTTCTTGCAATGTTCTGTTCTTTCGTTCTACAACTCCATTTTGTTGGGGAGTTCTAGGACAAGAGAAGTCATGCAAAATGCCTTTTTCATTAAAGAATAATTCAACAATTTTATTTTCAAATTCTCCACCATGAATACTTCTGACTTTGACAATTCTAAGATCCTTTTCATTCTGAACTTGGTTGCAGAAGGTAACAAATACAGAGTGTGACTCGTCCTTGTGTCTTAAGAACTTTACCTATGTCCATCTGCTATAGTTATCTACGATTACTAACCCATACTTCTTGCCACTGACTGAAGCAGTTTTTACTGGTCCAAATAAGTCAATGTGCAGAAGTTCTAATGGCTTAGAGGTGGAAACAACATGTTTGGATAGGTTTTCCAAATTTGCCTTTCTGACATGCTTCACACAGAGCATCTGAGTTGAACTTCAAATTAGGAAGTCCTTTACCAGATTGAGTTTGTTAATCTAAGATATTCTTCTCATACTAACATGCCCCAATCTTCTGTGCCAGACCCATTGCTCGTTGTTAATAGAAAGTAGGCATTTTACATTCTGACTCTTTAGTTCAGAAAGTTTTATTTTTTAAATGTTGTTTTTCCTCTTACCATTAAATAAGATAGTCCCATCTTTCTGACTAACAACTTTGCATGAATTTTGATTGAAGATTATATCATAACCATTATCACTTAATTGACTTATGGATAACAGGTTATGCATTAATCCATCAACTAATAATACTTTACTTATAGAGGGAAGATTTCCATTACCTATTGTTCCATCGAACTCAATTTCCTTGGCCTCCATCAGATCTTGTACCTTATTTCTCAAAGCCCAGCATTCATTGGTATCGCGGCCAGGACTCTCAGAATGATAGGCACACAGTGCATTTGGATTATACTGAGGAGATGTGGTATTCAGATTCTTTGGAGCCTCTTTCACGATTGCCAAGTTGGATCTTAGCAGACGGGGTAGAACTTCAGCCAACGTCATGTTAATCTGGGTAAATTTATGTTGTGGTCTTTCCACCCTTTGTTGATTTTTGCATTGTGGAGCAGCCGCAGATCTAGGTATCATTACAACACTTACTGTGTGATGGTGTTCAGCTCTGCTTTGGCCTCTCGGGCTATAGATGGCACTGGCTTGCTCTTACCAGTAAAAGGCTTCTTTACCGAACTCGAAGAGGCATCTTTCTATATCTTACCGCTTCGAATCCCAGCGTCTACCCTTTCTCCTGTTAGTATCAGCTCGGTGAAACCAGCTGATGAGCTGGAAATCAAATGTTTAAAGAAAGGACCTGACAGCGTCCCAAGAAACATATCGACCAACTCCCATGTCAGATAAAGGGGGTTGGACTCTCCTAGCCAAGTCTCTTCACTTCTGCTCATAGTCCTTAAAACCTTCACCTGCAGCCATGGTCATACTCTGGAGTTGAGTACGAGTGAGGGCAAGGTCGGTGTTGTATTGATACTACTCATAAAAAGCAACGGCCAAATCCTCCCAGTTTCGGACATTGGTTCTTTCCAGTTGGTAGAACCATTCAAGATGAGTCCCTGATAGACTATCTTGAAAGAAGTGAACCCACAAGTTTCTATCAGCGGTGTGGGGATGGATCTTCCTTACATAGGAACAGAGATGGAGTTTCGGGAAAGACACCTCATCGTACTTTGCAAAAATTGGAGCCTTAAACTTCTGCGGGATGACCACTCCCGACACCAACCCTAATTCTTCAAAATCCAACCCATGTATCTTCTGGATTTTCATAGCACTCAGACAATCCTCCAATTGCTTGTATCTATCCCCAGTAGGAGGATACTACTCATCATTGTAGTTGGTATCATTGTCAGAAACTTCAGGACTGGGGTCCTTTTCCCTTGCCTCTCTTTCTTGATTCTCCCCTTCCTTGGATGAAGAGGGCAAATCGGTTGGTTGCTTTAACGGCCCCCTGAACCTTCTTCCCATATTCAGAATACCAGAGACCTTCTTCTTTTTCTTTTTCTCCTTCAGGATGAGGGCTTTCAAATCCTCCTCCCCTTTCGCCAGATTTATGAATATCTGTTGTAATTGGGCATTTTGTGCCTGAATATCTTTGATTCTTTGTTCGGAAGACATTTCTGCTAAAATAAACAGCGAAGAAGATGAGAAGCATGTAATGGTACTTGTATATGCAGTGTTTATGGATGGTATGCGTATGTAATGATTTCAAATACTTTGGGAAATTTAAATTTACGAACCAAAATGAAACAAAGATTTTATTAGTAGAAATTCAAAGTTCAATTGCCTTTTAGGTGTTACAATTAAAACAATTCTAAAAAACTAGAAAAAGTAAAATTTCCCATGGATGCTTCCACTTTGTGCCGAGATAGACATTAAGGCTTCTTTCCTCATGAAGCTGCCTTGTGAGCACTGAAACCTTCCTCTCCTGGGCATACCACTGATGCCTGTAAGTATCCTGCTCTTTCTTCAACTGAATCCAAGACCTCTATAGTCCTCCAAGATCAGCGAGCATATCAGGATGATGAACCGTTTAAGGAATACCCCATTCAGTAGTGGGTTCCACAATCACTGGTAAAACGGCCATGTAGGGCATCATAAGTTTCTGGGCGCGAGCTCACACCCATTGGAGATAATGTTCCATAGGAATGGAAGTCTTTGGCCCCAAATCCTTGGCGCCATATCTGTTTACCATGCTCCAAGCTCGTAACCTCTGGCGATATCCTTGAACATTGTCCTCATAGTTGAACACAATGCCCTCGATAAGTAATTCATGGGTACCATCCCTTCGAGCGTAACCATATTTTCGCAGAGCTAAACAAGGGTCGTAAGTTAAGCCTCCTCTAATGCCAAGTAATGGGACATTAAGGTACTCCCCGTAGCGGTCAATAATAGTCGTATCTCCCATAGCTCGGGAATGCCATAGAATATCCGTATGAGCGAGTGACATTATCCTTCGCGACCAACCCAAACCTTCTTCATTCTTCAATACGGATTTAGGGAGGTGTGAAATAAACCACCTCGACAACAATGACATGTAGCACATAAGAACCCCTTTTCTCTTCATGGTACGAGTATGGAGAGAGTGCAAAATGTCTCTGAGCAAGGTAGGCACAGGGTTGCGGGAGAGGAAAATCTTGACAGCATTCACATCTATGAGTGAGTCTGGATTAGGGAATAATACTAACCCATAGATTAGAAGGGAAAAGACCTCCTCAAAAGCCTGAAAGTCCATATCATCCAAAAACAGCTGGGCCTTGTCTATTAGGAACTTGGTTAGAAAAACCCTGGACTCCGCTTCTTGTTTCCCAATATGATACCACATCGGCCCATTTCAGATGCAAGGCTTAGGCAATGACTTCTGGCTTAGGAACTTCTTCCAAACCGGTGAAAGGCAACTGTTCAAGAATGGGTACATCCAATAAATGAGAGAACTCTTCCATGGTAGGCACCAACTGATAGTCTGGGAAGGTGAAGCAGTGGTGCTTGGGATCAAATAACTGAAAGAGTACACTCATCATCTTCTCATCAAAGTTTGAAGTGACCAGGTTGAGTAGTCGACCATGTCTCTTAGTGAACGCAAAAGATTCAGGAACCCTTGATACTAGCTCCTTGAGTTGGGGAGGTATTCTCACAAAGCTCATTCGGATAGTGTTTCTACGAGCGGGAGCCATGATCTGCAAAACATAACAAAGATAAATTCCCTTAGTCTTTGAAATGATTAGTGTAATAAGAATGGATGCTATGTTATGATGCATGATGTTATGTTCAAACAGAATAAATCATACACAGGCAAAACACACAATAGACCTTAGGTTCAAAGGCTTGCCATAGGTTAAAGGTAAGTACCCTCTTGAAGTTTAGTTGGTTTCAACCCTGTCTTAGAAAAGTAATTGGGTTCTAAAGATTCTCAATATCACTGATCATCGTTTATCGGGCATTGTTTTAGCTCAAGAAATCTTTTCTTGCGGCCGAAATATCCCAAAAGTCTGATCACAATGAGTGTAGCATCGAGTATCAACCAATACTCATCTTTATACTGAGGTCGGCTATCTCACTACTTTCTAATGGCCAAGTTTGTTCAACTAAGGTTCTAAGGTCCGTTAGTGCTTCACGAAACCACGCGGCGGCCCCGTATTCTCCTTGTTTCCACACGAAGGATACCGGTACCAACCAACGTGTCACACCAACACAGCCATCGCTTAAACCATATCGGTCCATGCTGTACAGTCTCCACGATCTATTGCTGTTTACCTAAAAAGTGCACCCAGATCCGAGTGTAGGATCTTTAATAATACCCAAACAAAACCCTTGAATATAAAGCAGGAAAAGAAAAACAAGAAATAAATTTTAAAATGACCTAGATCCTAAGGTATACCCCACTTATTATATCCCCAGCAGAGTCTCCAGTTCTGTGATACGGTGGCAGAACCGACTGTTATACTGGTTTGCGTATTTTGTTCGCAAATGTTATGGGAAGCAAGAGTCGCCACCGACTTTTATTTCATCCAACAAAGGAAAAGGAAAAAGAACAGAAAAAACCTTGTTTGATATGTTTCTGAGTACTGGGGGTAGATTATAGAAAGGGAAGGTGTTAGCACCCTTTCTATCTATGGTTTTCCATGGGCTCTTAGGTACTTGCTCATTTTTAAATTTCTTGTGTGTGCTTGTTTTGAAAAGTTTTACTTCGTGATAACCCTTGTATCGGTCCTCAAGAGTGTGACGAAGTTGTTTTGAAAACTGTTTTGAAAAGTGTTTGTAAAATTTGTTTGTTTGAGCAAGTACCTAGGAGCTAATCTACTTACTCAAAAAAAGTCCGTTCGTTTTCCTTTAGATGACACTATCCTATTATTAAGGAATAGGTAGCACTGTCGTTGGAGTTTTAAGGGATGTTCGAAGGGACAAGTACGATCATAAAAGTAATGTTAGGAAATTTTAGTAATCATCCTAAAGCCTTAAAGATATTTTTCCGAGGCAACATTTGAATGGGTCATTTTAGATCTTTTGGGAATAGAGGACGACCACTAACATTCCCTATACTTCCTGACCATTTACCGAAGGCACCCGGAGTGGAGTAAACCCTAGGAGTGAGCATGTGCAAGTGTTTTTTTTTTAGTTTATTTATCTTCGCACATTTAGGGTTTTCTACTGTATTAATTACAATTTGTCTTTCCATACGATCCTATTAAAATACATCTAACAACTTATAGTTTGTGTAAATTAAAATGCGAGAAATTAAAGTCCTAGCTATTACAAGGATTTCGCAGATACATAATTATTTTGACTGTAAATAAAGATGCGGAAATTTAAGACCCTAATTACTATTACAAACTCGGAGCAGTTACAATAATAGAAAAAGGAAAATTAAAGGTGCACGCGGCGAATTAAATGCGAGAAATAATTGGAAAATCTAAAAATCTAATTGAAAAAATATTTAGGTTGTTTTTTGAGAAAAATTATGTTATATACAATATTAAACCCTAATTCTAGTTGATTTTAATTATACAAAAAAAAGAATTAAATTGCCTTAATTTAATTAAACTAATTAATTAATAAAATATTTTTATAAAAAATGATTTTTGATGTTTTCATGATTTTTTGATTAAATAAAAAAAAGCACGATTTTTGGTATTATTTGAAAATAGAAATTAATTAATAAATAATAAAAGAGAACTAAAATAGAAAAAAAAAAGACAAATGGGCCTGTTTAAGCAATCCAGGGGGGGTGTGCTGCCAAATTCTTGTTAGGCCCAAAGATGGCCCAGGGTCTGGCGTTTGGTCCAGTGCTTCTCTCCTCTGATGGTTCATGGTAGTCCCTTAATGCTGGAGCGTGAGATCTGTATGATGATGGATCTCAGGGATGAGATCTGGGTCACATGGTGGACGTTAGGCTATGAGGCACGCTAGATCTACAAGGAATTGTTCAGAAAATAAGAAAATGTTTTGACCTGGGATCGAACCCAGGTCCTTTGCTTCACATGCCCATACCCCTTGCCATTTGCGCTGCATTGTTTATATGATAATATAATAACCAAACAATATTATAATGAAAACGTACACTTTATGCCTAAAAACATGCGTAAATTCAAATTGGCCAGTGGTTGATTGCCACGCCTTCATCTTCTTCCCAGAAGTGTCGTTTTTGATTTCAGGCTTTTACCTACAGACAAAACTCCATAGCCATAGCCATGCAAGCTTCAAAAATCCATAAAACGCATGATAAATCAAAGGTGAGTACATGGATCAATTCGTCTTGATCCCACGAGCATCATGGTATCCTTTTCTTGACCTAATTTTACCTGTACAGAGAAGCCCTAAAACAACTTCTTAAACCCTAGCCATGGCAATTAGCAAAACAGTCATCAAAACACAAAATTAATTAAACCAAAACATTCCAAATGTTGATACAAACACAATGCTATGCTTAATAGTGGTTAATCATGCGTAAATTGTAAGATCAGAATCAAGCTGGTATGTGCAAATCATGGGTTTACTAGGAGCGATTATGGGCTTGGGAAGGCTTGCAAACGATCGTATTAGCTTCAGGAGATGTCCAGGAAGCGATTATAAGCTTTGAATGGCCTTGAATCGTCCCCTAGGTTAGAAATCAGATCCACACTTTTTGACCAATTTTTGAGTTTTCTTGGCTAGCTTGCACGACTTCAACCCTTGTCCTTTTGCCTTGGCTGTGTTGTGTATGTAATAGAGTGTATCAGGTCAACAAAAAACCACTTGAATCTTGAAATTTAAGGAGAAAAGATCTTGATTGTTAAATGCATTATTTGTTTCCAAAATAATCCAAATCATGACATTCTTGCTCCAATCATCCTTGATATGATTTGATCCTGATATGCCAACATATATCATCCTCATTCAATGTCAAAATCAAAGCAATTTACATGATTTATTTTGATTTTATTTGATTTTGTTTGAATTTTAAATGAATAAAATCACAATAAATCAAATAAATAATTTAATGAGGCATGGAGTGGTTCATAGGTCGTGGGTCATGTTAGGAACAAGGTACAAGCATAAAAAGTTGGACCCATTTGAAGAAAAAGGTATTTTGTGCATGGTTGACTTTTGACAATTTTCCAAAAATGGCCAACTTTGACAATGAATATCTCCTCCAATTTTGACCCTAGGAAGGTGTTCTTTGACTTTTTAGAAAGCTTAGGATTTCCCCTAAACAAACCTTTTGGTTTCATCTCAATTGGGTCTTCTATGTTCATGTAAGAAGCTTTGACCCAAAAGGTGTTTTTGTTGACTTTTCAAAAAGACCTATAATGTAGAAATTCATATCTTTTCATGAGTATATTTTTTGAACTTGAGGGATGAAGATGAGTTGTAGGAAACTGGATGCTCTTCAAAATGAGCCTTGGATGAGAAATTTCTGATAAAGTATGAGAAAGTTATGCTTGGTCAAAGTTTGGTTGACTTTTCCTAAGAAACGCTAATTTAGCAACTTTTGAGTTTTGATGAATTAGGAGCATTCCTTGAGGAATCATGATCAACCGTTGATCAAATGATGGATATCACTTCAAAATATTGATGTTGACCAAAAATCTTGAAGTTTGACTGTATGTGGGTCACAGTTGACTTTTGACCTAATACAATTGATTTTCAAGCATCTGAGCAGTTGACTGAGCAAACTTCTTGTGTAAGGCATGCAACTTTACATGGATGATCTTGAGAACTTATTAGGACCATGGAAAATATTTGAGGCCTTTGGAGATCACCCATCTTGATGAAAAGGGAAACTCTAGTTGGAGGTTCCTTGCTTTAGGAGAGGGTTTGTCTAGTCAACTCTTGGGTATCCTTGAGCAAGTTGAGGATCTCCATGAACATATGTTGAGTAAAATGGGAGGGCATGTTTTGGGGTACAACACCACAAAAGTTTAAGGTTCCTGTATTTTTTAAGTATGATGGGGTCTCGTGTCCCAAGATGCATCTTAGATCTTATGTGAGGAAGATTCAGCCTCACACGGCTGACAAGGATTTATGGGTCCACTTCTTCCAAGACAACTTATCCGGGACTCAGCTAGAGTGGTTCTATCAGTTGGAGGGAACCAATATCCGTAACTGGGAAGACCTGGCTGCTGCTTTATATAAGCAGTACCAATATAATGTAGACCTTGCTCTAACTCACACACAACTCCAAAGTATGTCCATGGGTCCAAGCGAGGGTTTTAAAGACTATGCCCAAAAGTGGAGAGACCTGGAAGGAAGAGTCCAACCCCCTCTGTCTGATAGGGAGTTGGTGGACATGTTGTTGGGCACTCTATCTAGTCCGTTTTCAACCATCTGATTGGAATCTCCACAGCTGGTTTAACTGAGCTGATCTTAACGGGAGAAAGAGTGGAAGATGGTATTAGAAGCGACAAGATTCAAAAAGATACATCCTCAAGTGCAGAAAAGAGACCTTTTAGGGGAAATAAAGATGTCAATGCTGCTTACAGTCAAAGAAATCAGGGCAGAACCAAACACCGTCCAACGGTAGGGGCTGTAATAATATCCAAGTCTGCAGCTACTCAACAACGGAACAACGAGCCTAGAGCAGAAATGCCTATGAGATAGTTTACTCAGATTAATATGACTTTGTCTCAAGTTTTGCCACACTTATTGAAGTCCAATATGGTAACTTTGAGAGAAGCTTCGAAGAATCCTAATACTTCCTCTCCCCGCTACAATCCAAATGCTCGATGCGCCTACCTTTCCGAGACTTCGGGGCATGATACAAACGATTGTTGAGCTTTAAAGAACAAGGGAAAGACCTTATTGTTGCAAAGGAGATTGAATTTAATCCCCCCGAGACTCCCAATGTTATAACTGCACCCATGCCAAAGAATGGCCCGAGAATCAATGCTATTGATGTTGTTTCCGCCACAGAAGATGCTGACAGTATCTATGACATGGACAACTAGATCTTCCCTACTACCAACGGTGGACCCAATAACTGGATAGCTAAAGATTTTGTGCCGGTTACTTTTATTCAGGAGTAATTGTCTTTTTGTTTTTCTGGATATGTAATAAATGAATAATATAAACTCTATGGCCTTGTGTCTTACCCAGGGCACAATGGTCTATTTGTAAGGGTTATTATTTTTCAATGTCATATGTCATTAATAAAGCATCAGACGTTTTGCATACAAATTTTGTGCTCTTTGTTTTTCTTTTCTGCTTTTATTTTATCAATGCAGTTATGCTCTTACACACACTCACACATCAAACTGCATATCCATATCCACTCTGGATCCCATTGATAATGGTTATGCTATTGCCATTTATGACTTTGAAAATCCGATCAACCAAGCCGAGGACGAAGGTGAGGAAGATTGCGAGGTACCAGAAGAACTTGCTAGACTGTTACAACAGGAGGAAAGGGCTATACAGCCTCATGAAGAGCCAGTTGAGACAGTGAATCTGGGTACAGAAGAGGACAAAAAAGAAGTCAAGGAAGGTGCAAAATTGGAGCTTAGTGTCAAACAACGGTTGATTCAGATGTTGCATGATTATATGGAAATCTTTTCCTGGTCGACAACACCGCACATCATAAGATCTTCTCCTTCATGGACGAATTCTCTGGTTACAATAAGATCAAGATGGCATCCGAAGACATGGAGAAGACAACCTTTGTGACACAGTGGGTAACTTTCTGTTACAAAGTGATGCCATTTGGGTTGAAGAACGCTGGGCCAACCTATCAGCGAGCTATGGTAGCTTTGTTCCATGATATGATTCACCATGAGATAGAGGTCTATTTTAACGACATGATAGCCAGATCTCAAACAGAAGAAGAGTACCTTGACCACTTGCAAAAGGTGTTTGATATGTTGAAGACGTACAAGTTGAGATTAAATCTGAATAAGTGCACCTTTGGGGTAAGGTATGGTAAACTCCTAGGTTTCATTGTCAGTGACAAGGGTATTCAAGTAGACCCTGCAAAGGTAAAAGCGATACAAGAGATGCCGACTCCTTGCACTGAGAAGGAAGTTAGAGGTTTCTTGGGACGCCTAAATTACATTGCCAGGTTCATTTCCCATCTAACTGCTACTTGTGAGCCAATCTTCAAACTCCTGAAGAAAGATCAAGTGGTAAAGTGGAATGACGAATGCTAGACTTCCTTTGATAGAATCAAGGAATACCTTCAAGAGCCTCCAATTCTGATGTCTCTGATTGAAGGAAGACCTTTGATAATGTACTTAAGAGTATTAGATAATTCAATGGGGTGTGTTTTGGGGACACATGACGAGTCTGGTCGAAAATATCATGCAATATACTACCTTAGAAAAAAGTTTACCGACTGTGAAACAAGATACTCACTGCTCGAGAAAACTTGCTACACTTTGGCATGGGTTACTCGAAGACTGAGACAATATATGTTGACCTACACTACATTATTGATATCTAAGATGGATCCTATCAAGTACATCTTCGAGAAGCCCACTCTCTCTAGAAGAATAGCGAGATGGAAAATGCTCTTGAACGAATACGACATTCAATACACAACCCAAAAAGCAATCAAGGGAAGTGTATTAGAAGATCATTTGGCTCATCAGGCCATGGACGAATACCGATCCATGAACTTTGAATTCTCAGATGAGAATATTATGTTAGTGACTGATTGTGAAGAACCTGGACCGAATGAAGGACCTAAGAAAGGATCCCGATGGACTATGGTTTTTGATGGAGCTTTTAACACACTTGGAAATGGCATCGGTGTTGTAATCATATCTCCCGAGGGATGTCATACTCATTTCACCGTTAGACTATGTTTCAACTGTACCAACAATATGGCTGAGTATGAAGCATGCATCATGGGTATCAAAGTTGCTATTGACCTAAGAATCAAGTTCTTGAGTGTTTTCGGATATTCGACTTTGGTAATAAGTCAAATCAAAGGAGATTGGGAAACGAAGCATCCTAATCTCATCCCTTACAAATAATATGTGTTAACACTGATTCCACACTTTGAACATTTTCCACGAGAAGAAAATTAGTTAACGGACGCGTAAGCTACTATGTCATCCATGTTCAAGGTCAGATGGGACAACAAAGCTCCTCAGATCACTATTGAGAGATTGGCTGAACCAGCTTATTGCTATGAGATCAATACTGAAGGAGTAATGGACAAACCTTGGTTCCACAAAGTGAAAATGTATCTCGAAGCTCGAGAATACCCTGAGGGGGCATTTGTCAATGATAAGAAGTTTCTGAGAAGGTTCTCTGCAAAGTTCTTCCTTAGTAATGGAGTCCTCTACAAGCACAACCACGACTCTACTTTACTTCGGTGTGTAGACAAGAGCGAAGCAGAGAGGATTATGGCAGATTTACATGAAGGTACCTTTGGCACCCATTCTAGTGGACACGCCATGGCTAAAAAGATCCTACGGGCAAGATATTATTTGTCCACTATGGAAGCAGACTGTTATCAGCATTCTCGAACTTGTCACAAATGCCAGATCTATGTTGACAAAGTACATGTGCCTCTGGTTCCCTTGAATGTCTTTACTGCTCCCTAGCCCTATGCAATGTGGGGCATTGACATGGTCGGAGAAATCAGACCTACCGCTTCAAACGGGCATCGCTTCATCCTAGTCGCCATTGATTACTTCATGAAGTGGGTTGAGGCTGCCTCGTTTACTTCTGTTACCAAGAATGTTGTGGCGCGATTCATCAAGCATAACCTTATTTGTCGGTATGGTATCCCCAAAAGGATCATTACATATAATGGTACAAATCTCAACAAAACTATGATCATCAAACTCTGTAAGTAATTCAAGATCCAGCATCATAACTCTTCTCCTTACCGGCCAAAGATGAATGGTGCTGTAGAGGCCGCTAATAAGAACATTAAAAGGTTCACACGGAAGATGACTGTGATATATAAAGACTAGCATGAAATGTTACCATTTGCTCTTCATGGTTACAACACCTCAGCATGTACGTAAACATGAGAAACGCCTTTCTCTCTGGTGTATGGTATGGAGGATGTCCTACCTATTAAGGTCAAGATCCATTCTTTGAGAATCATGAAGGATGCAGGCTTGAACGAAGATGAATGCATCCAAACCCGACTTGACCAACTGAACCTAATTGATGAAAACAGGCTCGCGGTTGTTTGTCATGGTCAGATGTACCAGAAGCGTATGATCAAGGCTTTTAACAAGAAGGTCAGACATCAGGTATATCAAGTTGGTGATCCAGTAATCAAGCGCATCATTCTACCGCAAGGTGATCCCAGGGGAAAATTGACTCCCACATACAAAGGTCCATTCATGATCAAGAAAATATTTTCTGGTGGAGCCATAATCTTAACCACTATGGACGGTGACGACCTTCCTCACACTGTGAATGCGAACATAGTTAAAAGATACTACACATGAATAAAGACCCGCTAGGTTGACTGTCCTAGGAAAAAATAAGGGCATCCCAGCGAACCAAAAGGGTTCCGGCAAAAATTAGGGATAAATACAAAAAAAAATCTGTACACCCGGCAAGTCGAAAACCTGAAAAGGCGTCTTGGGAAAAAAAGGGTATCCCGGTGGACTGAAAACTCGAAAGGGCGGTCCATGAAAAATTTAGAGATTTAAAGCGTATAACTATGTCCCGTTGGATCACCTTGCCATCAGACTTCAGTATCAACTATCAAGCTCAAACGGTACCAATCAATCCAGTCAACTTCGGATAAGTAGCAAAGTGATGAAACACTCAAGGACATAAGGGCAATAGCATAATTGAAACTCAATGGGATTATTACACATAGCTGTTTTCTCTTTGTATACTATTTTGTATAGTTTTCATTTTCACGACGGCATTCTCCTACTAGAATGTCAGTCTCTTTGTACAAAAAAGCGCCTATTATAGGCAAAACTTCAAAATCAATACAAATTATTTCTTTGAAAGTACAAAACTTTTTGTTTTTATGTTTTGTTTTGCAAAAAATGTCCAGTGATTATTTTTGACATATGCATTTGAATATGGTTACTGTTTACAAATACTTGCATAAAAAACAGAAAGACAGTTGCTAATGACTTTAAGAAACAGGACAAAGTCCAAAAATCCATTTATAGTCCCCGCAGTTATTTTCTCCAGCAGATACAAAGGTAGAGACTTCCTACTGCAAAGTCACCGCTACACCCTCAGCATATGTCCTAGTGATGTCTATGTCCCCGCAGAGTGAAAACAACCAAAGTTTTGACCTCTTCTCCCCAAGCAGGAATTACCTCCTCCAGCAAAATTCCCTCAGAGAGCTGAAATCCATGTTCCCCAACTAAGTTTTATAATCTCAAATAGATTATAAAGCCTCATCCCTGGTAGAGTTTATTTCTCTAGCTGCGGAAGTTCATCTCCCAACGGAGTTTATTCCTCTACATTTGGTAAAATCTTCCAACAGGGCATCTTCTTCCCCACAAAGTCATTCTCAAGCAGAAGTCAAAGATCCCCGGTAGAGTGTCCCCGAATGGAAAAAGGAAATCCCTGGAAAATCATCTCCATTCATCATCCCCAACGAAATGAAAGAACCACTTTCTTCATCTACCAAACAACAGTCCGGAATTCAGCTCCCCAGTGCTCTCCAGCAGCAGTCAAGGATTTATTTTCCCAAACTAGGAATTGTCGCAACAGCATTCCATGTTCATACATCATGGTATGCACACACATATTGCATACAACACAATCTCATTTATTTTGAGAACATCATTACACAATGCATTTCATACATCATGACATTGCATATGATTAAATCTTTACCTTTTCAGGAAAGATCAATCAACAAACATCACAAATTACTTTCATAACCTGACATTCTTTTCAAAGGTTACCTCTGACGAAAGGCTATTCTAGTGTTTTCTGCAGAACGTCATATTTAAGACCCTTACTGGTTCAGTTTTAAATCGACCAATGATTTATTCTTATTCATTTCCAATAGGTGCTTTCTCTGGTTCAATTAAATCGACCCTAAGATTTTTCTGATTCTTTATCCAGTTAAAGTTAATTCAAGACCTTTCTCTGGTTCAGTTAAATCGATCCTAAGATTTTTTCTGATTCTTTATCCAGTTAAAGTTAATTCAAGACCTTTCTCTGGTTCAGTCAAATCGACCCTAGGATTTCTCTAATTCTATTCCAGTTAAAGTTAATTCAAGACCTTTCTCTGGTTCAGTTAAATCGACCCTAAGATTTTTATAATTCTTTATCCAGTTAAAGTTAATTCAAGATCTTTCTTTGGTTCAGTTAAATCGACCCTAAGATTTTTCTGATTCTTTATACAGTTAAAGTTAATTCAAGACCTTTCTCTGGTTCAGTTAAATCGACCCTAAGATTTTTCTGATTCTTTATCCAATTAAAGTTAATTCAAGACCTTTCTTTGGTTCAGTCAAATCAACCCTAAGATTTATTTGATTCTATTCCAGTTAAAGTTAATTCAAGACCTTTCTCTGATTCTGTTAAATCGACCCTAAGATTTTTCTGATTCTTTATCTAGTTAAAGTTAATTCAAGACCTTTCTCTGGTTCAGTTAAATCGACCCTAAGATTTTTCTGATTCTTTATCCAGTTAAAGTTAATTCAAGACCATCTTCTGGTTCAGTCAAATCGACCCTAAGATTTCTCTGATTCTATTCTAGTTAAAGTTAATTCAAGACCTTTCTCTAGTTCAGTCAAATCGAACCTAAGATTTTTCTGATTCTATTCCAGTTAAAGATAACTCAAGACCTCTACTGGTTCAGTTTAAATCGACCAATGATTTATTCTAATTCATTTCGGGTGGATACTTTCTCTGGTTTAGTCAAATCGACCCTAAGATTTCTCTGATTCTATTCCAGTTAAAGATAACTCAAGACCTCTGTAACACCCCAATTCTACCCCGACAAATTATAGGAAATAAAATTAGAGTTATAAAATTTCATTCATACAAACGAATTGGGACGTCACAAATTCTTCTAACAAATTCATTGCATTCATCATGGATATATAAAACTTTTAAAAAAACATCGGATGAACCATCAACATAACATCTTTAATAAAATAATTCAACAACTACGCAGCGGAATTCTTCAATAACATCTCTATAATCATTACAACAACTTCAAAACAACTCAATTTAATAATAATCAACTTAAAGTTCAACAACTAAATAATCAACAATCAAAAGCAACAAGCGTTCATCCCTCCGAGTGTTAAATATCAGAGCAATGACACCGACTCAAACTATTGAAGGTATACAACATTCACTCTCGATTACCTGCACGTTACCAACATAAGGGCAACATTCAAACAGAAGGGGTGAGATATCTAACAATATAATAAAGCGCATGATAATTAATATATTAAATTAGATAAATAATATCACCACTTCTCATCTCATAATCAACAATAATTACAACATATATACTCATTCATCAACATCAAATACACTTCATTATTCAATCATATAATGCGACTCAAAACTATGCAAATGCATGTGGTACCATAGGAGCAGAACTCCCATCTCAAAAATCTGCCAATTAATAGAAGCATCAACAAGGCATAGCCTTCATCTCAAAATTTGCCAATCTAGGCCATCTCAACGAGCATAAGCTCCATCTCAAAAATGCAATGTATACGACTCATCATGAATGTAATAACAACACCCAAATTATCAACATCTCAAATCATCTCAAAATAACAACATCTCAATTAACATCTCAATTAACATAACAACATCTCAATCATCTCAAAATAACACATCTAAATCATCTCAAAACAGCAACATCTCAATCATCTCAAAACATCTCAATTACAACATCTCATAATTTATTAAACATCATTTATCATTACAAAATCATCGAACACAACTTCATCAATAACATCTCACCAATACTCAGCTGTATATTAATCCTACAGTGATCCATTATGTTATTCTGCTATTTTACATCTTTACTGTCCCTAATCCTACTGTCATGATTCTAACAGCAGCCTCTATACATCTACTATTCATCGTTCTGTCCAAAAATCAGCACAACTATCAACAACGGAATTAATCCTAAATCCTAAACTAGTTACTAGGATTACACTTCTTATTCATCATTTAAATCATCTAGAATAATATCCATCACGTTAGCTAATCAACGCTTCGAACGACATCTCAAACAACATCCTACAACTCAGGTTACATCAACTTAAAACTGATTCTGTCACTATTAGTCAGTATGGGTCGACACAAAACCCTTGGGGTCAACGCGTAATGCTTCTCCTGCACAGCATGAGTCCACACACCCTCCTCATGGATCGACTCATCCTGGTCCTAATCACAACATGTACCGATGCATGCCCCTCTCCGATCGACTCATCCCGAGTCTTGTACTCGTCATGCATCGATGCAAACCCTCCATGGATCGACTCATCCTGAGTCTAACAGTGCCTATGTATCGACTCATCCAGCTTGAGGTCGACACGTCCTGGTTCCTCCTGCATAATTCTGCGATTTCCTCTGTATTTTCACTACGGGATTTCATATTACAGCCCTACAAACCTTATTATGAACATGATAATTCATCACTTAACATTATACTCTATTACTACATCGATTACACAACATCATAACGTCATTATTCATCAAGAATTCATCAATATTCATCATACATCATCCAATTCAAGAACAAAAACAACAATCCTCTAACCCCACATATCAAATATCATGAACCCAATTATAAATCCAGAACCCCACCCTTACCTTGGATTGAAGGACGCTCTACAATTTCCGGGTTGAATCTTTATTCTTGCCGTTTCCTTCTATTTCCAGCAGCTTCGCGTTCTCCTCAAATCCTTATTTTTCCTTCTACTGTTCTTTCTTCTATTCTAACAACAAATAATAAAATAACCTAATATTCTATTATTCCTTAGTGGGCTCCAAACTTACACCCCTTATTACATCTACTATCTCAAATTAAGCCCACCTTGATAATATTACACTTCTAATATTATTTAACCACATAATATTATATCTCTAATATTAATTCTCCACTTAATAAAATAAATCCAATTATAATATAACACTTCTTCACAAATATTCCAAAAATAATTTAATTAAATAATTAATTAAATTATGGGCGTTACAACTCTCCCCCACTTAGAATATTTTCGTCCTCAAAAATTTACCTCAACCAAACAATTCAGGATAGGAGTCTCGCATCTTGCTCTCCAATTCCCAAGTTATGCTTTCTCCTGCAGCTCCTAACCAAACCACTTTAACTAAGGCAATCTCTTTGCCCCTCAGAGTCTTCACTTCACGATCCGCGATCCGTACAGGCATCATCTCCACTGTAAGATTATCCCGTACTTGCACATCGTCCATATGAATCACATGAGATGGATCTGAAATATAATTCCGAAGTTGCGACACATGAAACACATCATGCAAATTCGAAAGATTAGGCGGTAAATTCACTCTATAAGCAACATTCCCCACTCTCTCTGAAATCTGATACGGTCCAATAAAATGAGAAGTGAGCTTCTTAGACTTCAATGCTCGCCCAACACCAGTCACAGGTGTAACTCTCAAAAACACGTGATCACCAGCTTAAAATTCTAAATCCTTCCTTCGCTTGTCATGATAACTCTTTTGTCTACTTTTCGAAGCTTTCATCTTTTCTCAAATCAACTCCACCTTCTCAGTAGTCTCACGAACAAGTTCAGGTCCAAGTACTACACTTTCACCAGATTCATGCCAACATAACAGAGTTCTACATCTTCGACCATATAATTCTTCAAAAGGTGCCATCCCAATACTAGAATGGTAATTATTATTATAAGTGAACTCTATCAATGGAAGATAAGTATCCCACGAACCTCCCTGCTCAAGAACACATGCCCTTAACTAGTCTTCCAACGATTGAATAGTCCGTTCAGTCTGACCATCCGTCTGAGGATGATACGCTGAACTCAACCTCAACTTAGAACCCAACGCTTCTTGCAAACTCTTCCAAAAATCAGAAGTAAATCTTGGATCTCTATCTGACACAATGCACAAAGGAACACCATGCAGTTTCACAATCACACTAATATAAATCTCAGCCAACTTCGACACCGGAAAACTGATGTTAATAGGAATAAAATGAGCTGACTTCGTAAGCCTATCAACAATCACCCAAATCGAATCATGTCTTCTTGAAGTACTAGGCAACCCCGTCACAAAGTACATTGAAATGCTATCCCATTTCCATTCTGGAACTTCCAACGGTTGCATCAACCCTGCAGGCTTCTGATGTTCAACTTTCGACTTCTGACAAGTCAAACATGCATACACAAATCGAGCCACATCACTCCTCATCCCAGGCCACCAAAACAAACCTTTCAAATCTTGATACATCTTTGTAGCTCCTGGATGAATACTCAACTTACTTCTATGACTCTCTTCAAGTAGCACTTTCTTCATCTCAACATCATCAGGAATACAAATCCAGTTATGAAATCTCAACACACCTTGCTCATCTAACTTGAAATCACTATCCTCAGATTGATCAATCCCAACCATCAAATCTACCAGTTTCACATCCAACTTCTGAGCTCCTCTGATACTGTCTAAAAATTAATTATTAATCTTCAACATACCTAACATAACACTCTGCGGAGTAACCTCGCAAACTAAGCTCATATCTCTGAACTGCTCAATCAATTCCAACTCTTTAATCATCATTGCTGACATGTGTAAAGTCTTTCGACTCAACGCATTAGGTACCACATTTGCCTTTCCTGGATGATAATTCAAACCGAAATCATAATCCTTTAACAATTCCAACCATCTTCGTTGCCTCATATTCAGCTCTTTCTAATAAAACAAATACTTCAAACTCTTATGGTCACTAAACACTTCAAATCTAGAACCATAAAGATAATTCCTCCAAATCTTCAACACAAAGACCACTGCAGCAAGCTCTAAATCATGCGTAGGATAGTTCTTCTCATGAGTCCTTAACTGCCTCGACGCATAAGCAACTACCTTACCATTCTTCATAATCAAACCTCCTAAACCCATCTTAGAAGCATCACAATACACCACAAAAGGCTCTCCTGGATTAGGCAACGTCAAAATCAGAGCCGACGTCAACCTCTTCTTCAATTCCGTAAAACTTTCTTCGCATTGAACATTCCAAACAAAAGCTCTACCTTTACAAGTCAACTTAGTCAACGGAAGTGACAACTTAGAAAACCCTTCAATAAACCTTCTATAACAACCAGCTAATCCCAAAAAGCTTCTAATCTCAGTAGCTGACTTTGGAGTTTCCCATTTCAACACAACATCAACCTTAGATGGTTCTACAACAATGCCACTACTTGAAATCACATGACCAAGAAAACTAACCTCTTTCAGCCAGAATTCACACTTGGACAGCTTTGCATACAACTTCTTCTCTTTCAAAATCTGCAATATTACTCTTAAACGTTCAGCATGCTCTTCTCCTGTCTTAGAGTAAATCAAAATATCATTGATGAACACAACTACAAACCGATCCAAATAAGTATGAAAGATACGATTCATATATTCCATGAATACTCCTGGCGCATTAGTAACACCGAAAGGCATTACCGAGTACTCGTAATGTCCATAACGCGTTTTGAAAGTCATCTTCTGAATATCTTCATCCTTTACTTTAATCTGATGGTAACCCGACCTCATATCAATCTTACTAAACACACGGGAATCCACCAATTGGTCCATCAAGTCATCTATTCTTGGAAGTGGATACTTGTTCTTAATCGTCACCTTGTTCAACTGTCTATAATCAACACATAGCCTCATACTTCCATCTTTCTTCTTCATTAACAACACTGGGGCTCCCCACGATGATACACTTGGTCTTACAAACCTCTTATAAAGTAAATTTTCCAATTGCTTCTTCAACTCAGACAACTCAGACGCAGACATCCTGTATGGTGCCATAGATACAGGTCTGGTACCAGGTACAAGATCAATTGCAAATTCAACTTTCCTCTCTGGCGGTACGTCAGGAATCTCATCAGGGAAAACTTCAGGAAATTCACACACCACATGCAATTCCTCAATTATAGCTTGAGTCTCAATAGATAGCGACGCCATCAACGAAAACATCTGTGCTTCCTCTAGCATCAACTTCATCAGCTGTCTAGCAGATAACATATCATCTTCTTCTGCTTCAGGAGTAGAAAACTTCACCGACATGTCATTACAGTTAATATGAACGCATTTATGCTCTAACCAGTTCATACCCATAATCACATCCAAACCTCTTAATGGAAAACAAATCAAATCAACAACAGAGTCTCTGTCGAAGATCGACAAGGGACACTTATCACACACAAAAGAAGTAGTCACCGACCCCTTGGCTGGAGTATCGACGACCATTTCTCCATCCAGAGAAGACAACACAAGACCCAATCTTTCAACACAATCAGCAGCAATAAAACAATGCATAGCACCGGTATCAATAATAGTAATTAAAGGAGTACTATTAATGAAACATGTACCTCTGATAAGTCTGTCCTCAGCAGCTGTCTGATCCTCAACCAAAGCAAACACTTTACCACTAGACTGAGCCTTCTTTGGTTTCAGACACTGGCTACCAATGTGCCCTTCTTCTTTACAGTTGAAACAAACCACACTCTTGTGCTCACACTCAGATACAACATGTCCATTCTTGCCACAACAGAAACACCTCTTCACTTCAGTAGTGCACACATTACTCTTGTGTCCAGGTTTCCCACACTTAAAGCAAATCACACCAGCAGGAGCATCTCCCTCACTAGTCCTCTGACCATGAGCAACTCTCTGTTTACCCTTACCATCTGGGGAATCATAGGGTTTACCATGATTCTGCGGGTGCTTACCCCTCTTCTCACTCATAATCTTGTAATGAGCATTATTATCTTCCTCATAAATCCTACAGCTATCAACCAAATCAGCGAAGACACAGATTTTCTGATATCCAACTTCTTTCTTAATCTCCGGGCGCAACCCATTCTCAAACTTAATACACTTTGAAAACTCATCATTTTCCTCAGCGTAATGCGGATAAAACTTGGCCAACTCAACAAACTTGGCAGCATACTCAACAACTGACAGATTTCCTTGCTTCAGCTCAAGGAACTCAATTTCCTTCTTTCCACTGACATTTTAGGAAAATAATTTCTCAAAAACTCCCTACGGAACACAGCCCAAGTGACATTCTCACCTGCAACTTCTAACTTCTGGCAAGTCTCTAGCCACCAGTCATCAGCCTCGACTACTAGCATATGAGTCCCATAACGAACCTTCTGCGCTGGAGTGCAGTCAATCACGCGAAAGATTCTCTCAATCTCTTTCAACCATTCCAAAGCTCCATCAGGGTCATATTTTCCCTTGAACGTAGGTGGATTCTCTCTCTGGAAAGTCGCCAAGCTATGAGATCCAGCATTCCCGTCAGCATTCGGCTGATTTTCCATCGCATGAGCCATTGCTTCTAAAGCAGCAGCAAGAGCAGCATCATTCCTTCCAGCCATCTCAACTTCTCACTACAACATAAACAATGATTAGAACTCAAATAACAATACTCGATTGTTATACAACTACGACTTGACGACAAGTTTGGACCAACCTTTTGCTCTGATACCAACTTTGTAACACCCCAATTCTACCCCGGCAAATTATAGAAAATAAAATCAGAGTTATAAAATTATTCATACAAACGAATCGGGACGTCACAAATTCTTCTAACAAATTCATTGCATTCATCATGGATATATATAACACCTTTAAAAAAACATCGGATGAACCATCAACATAACATCTTTAATAAAATAATTCAATAACTACGCAGCGGAATTCTTCAATAACAACTCTGTCATCATTACAACAACTTCAAAACAACTCAATTTAATAATAATCAACTTAAAGTTCAATAAATAAATAATCAACAGTCAAAAGCAACAAGCATTCATCCCCCCGAGTGTTACATATCAGAGCAATGACACCGACTCGAACTATTGAAGGTATACAACCTTCACTCTTGATTACCTGCACGTTACCAACATAAGGGCAACATTCAAACAGAAGGGGTGAGATATCTAACAATATAATAAAGCGCATGATAATTAATATATTAAATTAGATCAATAATATCACCACTTCTCATCTCATAATCAACAATAATTACAACATATATACTCATTCATCAACATCAAATACACTTCATTATTCAATCATATAATACGACTCAAAACTCTGCAAATGCATGTGGTACCATTGGAGCAGAACTCTCATCTCAAAAATCTGCCAATTAATAGAGGCATCAACAAGGCATAGCCTTCATCTCAAAATTTTCCAATCCAGGCCATCTCAACGAGCATAAGCTCCATCTCAAAAATGCAATGTATGCAACTCATCATGAATGTAATAACAACACCCAAATTATCAACATCTCAAATCATCTCAAAACAACAACATCTCAATTAACATCTCAATTAACATAACAACATCTCAATCATCTCAGAATAACACATCTAAATCATCTCAAAACAACAACATCTCAATCATCTCAAAACATCTTAATTACAACATCTCATAATTTATTAAACATCATTTATCATCACAAAATCATCGAACACAACTTCATCAATAACATATCACCAATACTCAGCTGTATATTAATACTATAGTGATCCATTCTATTATTCTGCTGTTTTACATCTTTACTGTCACTAATCCTACTGTCATGATTCTAACAGCAGCCTCTATACATCTACTATTCATCATTCTGTCCAAAAATCAGCACAACGGTCAACAACGGAATTAATCCTAAATCCTAAACTAGTTACTAGGATTACACTTCTTATTCATCATTTAAATCATCTAGAATAATATTCATCGCGTTAGCTAATCAAAGCTTCGAACGACATCTCAAACAACATCCTACAACTCAGGTTACAGCAACTTAAAACTGATTCTGTCACTATTAATCAGTATGGGTGGACACAAAACCCTTGGGGTCGACGCGTAATGCTTCTCCTGTACAGCATGAGTCGACACATCCTCCTCATGTATCGACTCATCCTGGTCCTAATCACAACATGTATCGATGCATTCCCCTCTCCGATTGACTCATCCTGAGTCTTGTACTCGTCATGCATCGACGTAAACCCTCCATGGATCGACTCATCCTGAGTCTAACAGTGCCTATGTATTGACTCATCCAGCTTTAGGTCGACACATCCTAGTTCCTCCTGCATAATTCTTCGATTTCCTCTGTATTATCACTACGGGAATTCACATTACAGCCCTACAAACCTTATTATAAACATGATAATTCATCACTTAACATTATACTCTATTACTACATCGATTACACAGCATCATAACGTCATTATTCATCAAGAATTCATCAATATTCATCATACATCATCCAATTCAAGAACAAAAACAGCAATCCTCTAACCCCACATATCAAACATCATGAACCCAATTATAAATCCAGAATCCCACCCTTACCTTGGATTGAAGGTCGCTCTACAATTTCCAGGTTGAATCTTTGTTCTTTCCGTTTCCTTCTATTTCCAGCAGCTTCACGTTCTCCTCAAATCCTTATTTTTCCTTCTACTGTTCTTTCTTCTATTCTAACAACAAATAATAAAATAACCTAATATTCTATTATTCCTTAGTGGGCTCCAAACTTACACCCCCTTATTACATCTACTATCTCAAATTAAGCCCACCTTGATACTATTACACTTCTAATATTATTTCACCACATAATATTATATCTCTAATATTAATTCTCCACTTAATAAAATAAATCCAATTATAATATAACAATTCTTCACAAATATTCCAAAAATAATTTAATTAAATAATTAATTAAATTACGGGCGTTACAACCTCTACTGGCTCGGTTAAATTGACACTAAGATTTTCTGATTCTTTATCCAATTAAAGATGATTCAAGACCTTTCTTTGGTTTAGATAAGTCGACACTAATATTTTCTGATTCTTATCCAGCTAAGAATACTGAAGCCTGGATACGACCAGATAACAGTTCAATGTCTACAATTACTGCGACGCCTGGAGCCGACCAGACAGCAGTTAATTTCATATTCCCCGACAAGTCGCTGTGAAGCCTGAAATACGACCAGATAGCAGTCACACTCATTGTCCTTAACAAGTCATTGTGAAGCCTGGATCTCGACCAAATAACAACTCTCTTTCGTCTCTCCAATCAAGAGATAACTCCCAAGTAGAGTAACGGACAACCGAATCTCCTAGACTCTATTCCCCCAAAACATTCCCAGTAGACTCCTCCTCAGACAACATGAACAAGAATCCCCACAAAGAGAATTCTTATGAAGTCAGCATCTACTTTGGATGGCATCTCTAAGCCCATCTCCGACAACTCTCCGTCATATTCCTTGGATGGCATATTTAAACCCATCTCCGACAGTTTTCATCATCTTTTCCAAATGGCATATGTAAGCCCATTCCCAATATTATCCACCAACAATATCACTTCAGACGGGTGCAAATTTCTGGGAACTCTAGTGTTCAATCATCTTCCACCTTCAGATCACGAAAGGCAGACCAACCAATCTACATCCTCAGGTCTAAGAAGATTGAACAGGGGCAGCTGTTGTACCCCAAAATTTTCCCTCTCATTTTCTTTCAAAATTTTCTTTTACATGGGTGGTTGCAAACATCTGCTCGAGGAAAGTAAACTTTGAAGATGAACGAAATGTCCTTCGATTGGAGCATCAGAGCTTCCTTTGATTGGAGTATCAGAGCTTCCTTCGATTGGAGCATCAGAGCTTCCTTCTATTGGAGCATCAGAGCTTCCTTCGATTGGAGCATCAGAGCTTCCTTCAATTGGAGCATCAGAGCTTCCTTTGATTGGAGCATCAGAGCTTCCTTAGATTGGAGCATCAAAGCTTCCTTTGATTGGAACATCAGAGCTTACTTCGATTAGAACATAAGAACAAAGTGTCCTTCGATTGGCATACCAAGGCAGAGTATCATTCGAATGGCATATTAGTGCAGAGATGTCTTAATCTAAAATGTTCTAATAAGGGAAGTTCTGAATACTTCGAATCAGAACTCAGAACCATCGAATGGAACAAGGGCTTGTCGATGGGGCTTTGGAGAGGGAAACTTTGAATATTTTCAAATTCGAACAAGGCGCCAAGTTGACTTATCCAGATTCACTCAGAATTCCAAAATGGCATGATATATCTCAAAATGGAAATCTTTCGATTTTCCTGATTCTGTTTTCAATACCATGTTTAATGGTTGGTCTTTAATGCCATGATCCTTTCCCCATTTCCTTGTCTCTTCCACCTCCTATAAATACAAGACACATAATGTATCACAAGGATATACATTTTTTTGCACACGAACAGATCACACTGCCACATTGCTCAAAGAAATCCCAAAAGTGTCCCAATCGAAGCACTTTTTTTGCAGGCACCTTCAGCCCAAACGAATACCTGATTCTTGTTCCTAAGACATCCAGGAGTCCACACCAGCTCATAAGAAAGTGTCTCCATGCCCAGGAGTGTCAAATAAAAGCATCTAACAACTCCAGTCCACACATAAGTTCCGGTTTCGAGCAAGGTAAGTCCTCTTGACCTTTCATCTTTCGTTTCATCATAACATGTAAATGAACTTTTATTTAGTTTCTCCGTTTATGTATTTTTTTGGTTTGTTTGCTTTTCTTGTCCAAGTATATGTTGGAACTAACCTGTACAGACTCAAATGAAATACAAAAAGGGTGTGAACGAAGAACCTACACTCACGCTGCTCTGCAGGTCTATATTGCTTCATAAGCCAATCGAAGGAAGCAGAAAAGGTGGCAATCGAAGGTTGTCACACCAACTCCCAAACTCAATCGAAAGGAAGCAAAATAAGGGTGAATCGAAGGAGTCTACTTCCTGGTTCGAAAGGCAGCTTCCCCCTGGATTGAAAAGCCCCCTTTTCTCCCTGGTCGAAGGATGCCCCTTTGTATTCTTATTTTGCTTTTGTTCTTTTCTTTATTTGACTTTTTTATCATCTAAATTAACTTTAAATAAAAAATCACAAAAAAAAATTAGATTAGTGTTTTATTAGTCAAATTAATTTTGTAAACAAATTAATTAATTATTTTAACATCTTTCTTAAAATTAAATAGACTTAGGATTTTTAAGTTAATTTCTTTTATAACAAAAACAACAAAAAGAATTTTATTTAATAGTTCTTAGATTTTTTAGACGTAATATTTATTTCGCAAGCGTTATTTTTATTCTTGCATTTTATAAAATAATGTAACTGATTATGGAATGTAATAGTCTAGGTTTAAAATTACGCATTTTATTTCTTGTACTCTTTTTTTATGTAACTGTCCCAAAGCATTGTAATAGCGTAGGTTTTACGTTTCTGCTTTTATTTTCCGTACTTTACATTTCCTGTACAATATTACTATTAGTAAATAGACTGGCATGGAAAGACTGCAAATTAAAACGTTAGCAAACCTAATAATGCAAGATAAATAACTGAATTTAACACATATGCACATATGCACCTCCAGGGTATCCCCGCTTCAGTTTCCTTCAGAAAAATAGTCATGTTCCTCGAAACGGGGACACTTTAGCAAAGACCCGTAAATCAAAAAGATCATAGTCCCTCGATGACCCTACATTTGCCTATCGGTAAATGATCTAGTCCCTAAAAAAATTGCTAAAGTGTCTCTACATGTTGCCTTCATGATTGTGAACATCCCTTTGATTGTCCCTCAAACATCCAACGATGGGACTACCTACTCACTAATAGTAGGATAGCACTGTCTAAAGGATAGGAGGAAAAGAACAAACCTTTTTTGAGTATAAAAGTAGATAGCTGTTAGAAGTTTGCTCAAACAATTTTTTGCACTTACACAAAAACATTTCAAAAAAACAAAATTTAAAACATTTGCTTTGTTAACACTCTTGGGGAATGATACAAGAGTTAAACACAAAGCCAATCGCTGCACTAAGGCATTTTCAAACACACAAAACACAAAGGTATTTTAAAATGAGCAAACCTCTAAGAGCCCGTAGAAAACTACGGATGGAAAGGGTTCTAACACCTTGCCTTTCCATAATATACCCCCTTACTCATAAACTCTCAAAAAAGGTTTTTTTCTGTTCTTTTCACCATTTCCTTTGTTAGATAAAAGAAAAGACGGTGGCGACTCTTGCTTACCGCAGATTTGTGAATACAAAATGCAAACCAGTATGACAGTCGGTTCTACCACCATATAATAGTAAGCTCCAAAGGTCACAAATGTTTTCCATTGTCCTAATATGCCTTAAATATTGTCCATGACAAATTTCATGCCTTCCACTACAAGTTTGCTCATTCAATTGCTCAAATGCTTGAAAATCAACAGTGCTAGGTCAAAAGTCAACTGTGGCCCATGTACAGTCAAACTTCAAGATTTTTGGTCAACTTCAACATTTTAAAGTGATATCCATAATTTGATCAAGGGTTTATCATGATTCTTTAAAAAATGTCCCTAATTTATCAATAGTCAAAAATTGCTAAATTAGGGTTTCTGTAGGAAAAGTCAACTGAACTTTGACCAGGCATAACTTTCACATATTTCATCCATGTTTCCCCAACCAAAGCTCACATTGAAGATAATATGATTCCCTACAAATTATCTTAAGCCCTAAAGTCCAAGAAATGCACCATTTGACAAATACAAGCTCATACGTTACAGGTCATTTTCAAAAAGTCAACAAAAGCCACTTTTTCCAAGACCTTTTACATCAAGATAAAATCTTCAAATGCAAAATTTATCAAAAGAGGGATTGAAGGAGACATCTTGGGCTTTCCAAAAAGTCTAAGATAATCATCATGAGATAAAAATTGAGCAATTTATGGTTTGCCCAAGTTGTGAAAATTTGGAAAATTTCAAGAAATATGCATTGAGCAAATTTGAACTTTTAAGGAAATGACATAACTTTTTTGGACTTCAAACACTTTCATGACCTCATAAAGATCCCCTAATCTCATGTTCATGCCTTACATTTTTTTTTACTTATTTTGTACATATTTATTTGAATTTATTTCAAATAAATATAAAATAAAATGTATAAAATAATTAGAGGTGAGTCTTGGCATTTGGGATGGTGTTTTGGCTTGCCTTAAAGCCCAATAATTCGTGCAAAATGTCCAGGTACATTGCAAATTTGAAAAAAGACAAGATTCCACATCTTTGGCCAACTTTCAAAATGACATTCATGGCTTTGAAAACACATGATTAAGGCTGTTTAATCCTTTTCCATCTTGTCCCCTCCCTCATCTCTATATAAAGAACACACTAGAAAGCTTCAAGACACGCACATACAACCTAGAAAGAGATCTCCAAAATTCAATCTTTTTGGCAAAGTTCTCAAATTCGTATCTCCGTTCCTAGGCTTTTTCAGACCAAACCAAGTGCCATATCATCATCCTGAGACTCCCAGGGTTCGTCCTCAAGCATCCTTTGCACCAGAACGTGCCCAGAATCTGTACTTCCAAGTGCACCATTTGGTAAAATTTTTGTGGAACTCAAACTCTTTATTTATGCAGTGTAAATCGATTATGCATACATATACGTATTCATACAAATGCTTATGATTGTTTAGCACCCTTACATGCAAGGTTTGACGTGATAATGGAGCTTTGCCATTGTTAGGGAAAAGCTTCAGACGAGTCTCGTTCTTAGTGATACAGAGGTTTTCAGGCAAATCTAAGGCCAAATTTTAAATCAGCGTGTGATTTTATGAAGGATATGGTTCTTATTTTTTCTTTAGCTTGCTTGTTTTCCAGGATTGAATTTTGAATCGGCTGGAGATGGTGATCGGAGTTTTGAATCCGACACCATTGACTTGTTGACTCCGACACAATATGTGTTTCTCTCCCATTGGTTAGTTCCAGTCAGCATGCGCATTGTTTGAATTTCAAATATTAGCGTTAGTTTTCTAATATATAATTTTTGTTTTATCTATATACACGAATGAAGAGTTAGAACAGATGGCAAAGAAAGACATGTGAAAAGGAGAAGACCTGGGTTCAAGTCCCAGGTCCAACATTTTCTTATTTTCCTAACGTTTTCATGCAGATCTAGTGCTCCTCAAGGCCAATTGCACATCATACACTACCAGATCTAGACATCAGATCATCATTGAGTTGGATCCAAGGGCTACAATATGGAATCCATCATGCACCCTCAAGGCCTCAACTTACCTGATCCAGCATGGCCTGGACTCAACATTCATTTGGGCCAAGCAAATTTTCAAACAGCACCCCCCATTTTTTTTGCTTTAACCACCTAGGCCCATTTTACTTTTTTTGTTTTGTTTTAATTTTATTTTAATTTTCTTTTGTTTATTTAATTAATCAAATACTAAAAATCCATTAAAAAAACTTAGGACTAATTTTTTTAATTAAATAATTAATTTCTTTAATTGATTAATTAATTAAACTTTAACCTTTTCTTAATTTAAAATAACATAGAATTAGGTTTAATTTATATGTTTAAATTATCTTCTTTTTATAACAAAAAAAAAACTTAGACTATTTTCTTAAATTAACTTTATTTTCTAAATAGATTTTAGGGCAATTTTTATTATTTTCTTAAATCAAAAATCAATAAACAACAAAAAGATTTTCTTATTTACTTAGAATCACTTTAGGTTTTAGACAAACTTTTAACTTTCGCGCATTATTATTTTCTCTGATGTTTTTCATTATTGTAACCATATACTAGTATGTAATAGTTAATAGGGCTTTTACCGCTTTATTTATTTTTCTTCCCCCAAGTTTTTGTACATTGTAAATATCCCCCTTCCCGAAGCCATGTAATAGCGTAGGGTTTATTTTCGCACTTTACATTTCTCTGTACATATAAACTGCTAGTAATTAGGATTGCATGGAAAGACTAAAAATAAACGCTAGCAAACCCTAAATGCGCAAGATAAATAACTGAATGGAACACAATTGCACATGCGCACCTCTAGGGTATCCTACTTCGGTTTCCTTCGGAAAACGGTCATAATTATTGAAACGTGAGAAGTTTTAGTGGTTGTCCTCTAGTTTGAAAGATCACAAGTCCCTCGATGACCCTCTCGATGTTGCCTCAGTTAAAAGTGATCTTAGAACTTTAGGACAGTTACTAAAATTCCCTGCCAAGTTGCCTTCATGACCGTAACGTCCCTTCGATTGTCCCTCAAACATCCAATGATAGGGCTACCTACTCAGTAATAGTAGGATAGCACTGTCTAAAGGATAAGGAGGAAAAGAACAAACATTTTCAAGTACAAGTAGATAGCTGTTAGATGCTTGCTCAAAAAATAAAATTTTTACACTTACACCTTTTAAAAACGACTTTAAAAAACATTTGCTTTGTCAACACTCTTGAGGACTGATACAAGAGTTATCAGAAAGCAAATCTCCGCACTAAGGCATTCCAAAACACTTTTCAAAAATACACGAAAGCACAAGGTATTTCAAAAATGAGCTAAGCATCTAAGAGCCAGTAGATAACTACGGATGGAAAGGGTGCTAACACCTTCCCTTTCCATAATCTACCTCCCTTACTCAGAAAATTCTCGAAAAGGTCTTTTTCTGTTCTTTTCACCCTTTCCTTAATTTGGATAAAAGAAAAGTCGGTGGTGACTCTTACTTACTGCAACATTTGCAAACACAAATGCAAAACCAGTATTAACAGTCAGTTCTGCCACCGTATAACAGAACTGGCGACTCTGCTGGGGAAAATAAAAGTGGGGTTACCTTAGAGTTAGTTAATTATTTAACTGCTTTTGTATGCTTTGTTTGCTTTACTTTTGAGGGCTTTGTTTGGGTTACTATAGATCCTACACCCAGATCTAGGGCACCTTTTAGGTAAGTAGCAATAAATTATGGAAATTGTGCAAGGTATACCGACACGGTTGAAGCAATAGCTACATTGATGTGACACTTTGGTTGCTACCGGTAGTCCTTGAGTAGTCAAGGATAATACGGGGCCGTTGCATGGTGTCATGAAGCATCACATGACCTTAGAACCTTTAATTTAACAACTTGGTCATTAGGAAGTAGTGAGATAGCCATCTTTGGTGTAGTCCGAAGTCGGTTAATACTCGATACTACACTCATTGAGATTTGACTCCCGAGTTTTGTTTTATGGGAAAGATCTGTGATATTGAGATCCCTTAAAACTCGGTTACTACTGATAGGACAGGTTGAGCCAACTAAACTTCAATAGGGTACTTACCTTAAAACCATGCAAGCCTTAAACCTAGGTCTTTGTGTCATTTGCTTGTGCTTGCTATATTTGTGTTTTCTTAGCATAATCATGATATCATAACATCATAACATGGCATGTCATACTAACTATTTCAAGGATTTTTAGGACTTATCTTTGTGTTGTTTTGTAGGATATGGCATCCACTCGCAGGAATACTATCCAAGTCAACCTCATAAGGGTACCTCCTTAACTCAAGGAATTTGCACAAGGGTTCCTGAGAGCTCTCCGTTCGCTGAAAGACATGGTCGACTTCTCAATCTGGTCACCTCAAGCACTAATGAAGAAATATTGAAGGTTCTCTTTCAGTTCTTCGAACATTTACATCACTGCATCACCTTTCATGATTACCAATTGGTGCCTACCATGGAGTAGTTTTCTCAGTTATTGGGGGTGCCCATTCTTGATCATTTACCCTTCAATGGTATTGAAAGAGAACCAAAACCTGAAGAGGTTGCTCATGCTCTGTTGTAACGCAGTGGGAGAACTGACTTGGTTGTTTTGCGTTTGACCACAATTGTTACGGTTAGCAAGAGTTGCCACCGAATTTTCTTTTATCCAATAAGGAAAGGCTGAAAAGAACAGGAAAGATCTTTAGAGATATTTTCTAAGTTCGGGGGGGGGGGGGGGGGGGGGGTAGATTATGAAAAGGGAACTTATTAGCACCCTTTTCATCCCTATTTATCTACGGGCTCTTAGTTGCTTGCTAGATCACTTGTTTTTGTTTGAAAGTGTGCTTGTGATGTGGTTTTTGAAAGTATTTTGAAAACATGCCTTTGTAATGATTCTTGTTTCATAAGAATGCATACAAAGTGTTGTTTGAAAAATAGTTCAAAGAGGTGTTTGGAATGTGTTTTTGAAAGTGATTTTGAAAAGGTGTCTTGGTAATAAATCTCGTTACTATAAGAATGCGTACAAAGTGTTGCCTTTTGAAAATGTTTCAAAATGAGAGTGTTGGTGTAAAAAATGTTTTTTTTGGTTGTGAGCAAACGAGTAACTAGGAGAAATCTACCTACTAAAAAAGTTTTAGGTGTTCTTTTCCTCCTCCTTTAGATGTAGCTATCTTACCATTGTTTTGGTAAGAAGCCTCATTGTTGGATGTGAAGGGACGGGCGTGGGACGTTTGTATAGTCATAGAGGGAAACCTATGGGACGTTTTAGCAATGTCGTTTAGGGACTACATCGTTTAACGAAGGCAACATCGAGGGTCATTGAGGGACTATGATCTTTTATCGAGGGTCTTTTCTAAAACGCCCATATTCAAGGGACATGACTATTTTTCCGAGGAAACAAGTGAGATTACCCTAAGGGTGCATGTGTGCAAAGCGTGTTTGATTTGCATGCATTTGTCTTTGATTTTTAGGTTATTTACTTGTTAGTTTTATCTTGCCATACATCCTATTTACTAGCATTTGTATAAGAGTAATAAAAAATACAGAAAATAAATCCTACACTATTACAACCATATTGAAGTGCATAAAAATATAAAGGAAAAATAAACAAAGAAAAAAAAATAGAGTCTTTCGATTGTGGCAGAAGCGGCCTTCGATTTGCATTTCTTGGCCTCCTTCGATTGGGGGCATGGAGTCAGCAAAGTTATGTCTTTCAATTGGGGGATGACACCAGTGAGGTCCTGTCCTTCGATTGGCCTGGAAGTCAGTGTATGGTGAAGCCCAAGGTTCTGCCTTTCTGCCTTGTTGCCTTCTTCGATTGAGGCTGGCAGCAGCAAGTAAATGGCCTTCAATTGGGCTTGGCCTGAGGCGTGAGAGGTGGCCTTTGATTTTTCCTTCTCTGTCTCCTTCGACTGGGGCCTGGAATCAACAGGGTGCACCTTTCGATTCTGCCTGGAAACCAATGTGGTGTAGCCTGTCCTTCTAGGGCTTGGAAGTCAGCATGGAAGCCCAAGGCTTCGTTTCATGCTTCTTTCCCCTTTCTCTTTCATTTGAACTTTTGAGCAGCAACATAGCCGAAGTCCATGCTAGTATTGCCTTACAATCAGTTTAATATTTAATGCATACTTAGGTAAACAAGAAGCAAAACAAAAGGGGTTAGCTCTGAAAACATATTAAGGAGGTGGAAACGAAAAGAACCAAAGTGTTATGTACATGTTTTGAAATGAAAGGGAAAATTATTCACAAACTATGCCATGAAATGAAAGGTTCAAGGGTAAGAGTGACTTACCTGGCTGCAGCCTTGAAGGTGAACTGGACTTTGAGTGGTGGCCCTGGGTTCTCCTGGATTCTAAGAGATGGGCCAAAAGCTAGGCTTTGGATGCTAGTTTTGAAGGAGAAGAGCAAATGTGATTCTCTTTGGATTCGAAGGAATGTAAAGTGTTTGTTCTTAAGAATCGGAAAAAAATGACAAAGGGATTCTGGGTTTGTTCTTCACAAGTGCTTAAGGACTTGTTAGATTTTGTTGTGTTTGAGAAAATTTGGAAGATTCGTTCCTCTGGTCCAAAGATTCCCCCTTGCCTTTGCAAAAGTTCCTCTATTTATAGAGATGAGTGGGTGTGTTTGTCCATAGCCAGCCTTGCAAAGAAATGATAAAATAATGTAGCATGAAAGTTCATGTGGGGGGCCTCTTGGCAGTTGGGGTGCAAAAGATGTGACTTGTGCTTCTGGCCCTGCTTTTCGTTCAGACGAAATTCAGTTTGGAAGTTGCTTTTGTGTTTAAAGCAAACTTTATGAATAAAGGGTACATAACTAGTTGCCATTTCATCCCAGAATGGTATTATCTAGTGGATAAACCTTCGAACCCTCATGTAATGTATCACAAACTTGTGCAAACCTGTGATTATGTGAATATTTTGAAGAAAAGTAGCCTGACAAGTAGGGTAAGACTATGAGATTTGTTCAGACTTGCTTCAAACAAGCTTGCTTCGAATGGTGCAGATTAGATTCGAAGGAAGTTGATTCGAAGGGAATCAAAGCTCCAATCGAAGATTTGTATGTAGGTTGCTTCTGTCCAATCAAAGGTTTTCCTTCCCATGGTCATATGTGGCCAATCGAAAGAACGTACGTGGGGGTCCCTGTCTTATGACTGTTTAGCATGAGGGAAGTTCCTGGCTTCTGAATCAACGGGCACTCTTTCAAGGGAAGCAAGAACTTAGTCAAATCTTGTACGAAGATATATCTTGTTTCAAACGAAGCTTGTGAGAGGCAAAGTCTGCAAGAGGCCCTTGATGCAAGTGGGTTCGAAGGATGCATAGAGATGGTTGCTTTGTCCCATCGAAGCTTGTCCAAACGAAAACAAACATGCATGCAACATTTGCCCAACCGAAGTAGGCTTGCAGGCAGCATATGCCCAATCGAAGCAAGCTTGCAGGCAGCATGTGCCCAAATCGAAGCAGGCTTGCAGGCAGCTAATTTTGAACAATCGAATGAGGCTTGTAGGTAGCTGATTTGTCCAAATCGAAGCAGGTTTGTAGGCAGCACGCTTGGTGAATCGAAAGGTTTGCCTTGTAGGGGGCACGTGTGGCCAGCATGTCATAGCCTTTGATTACAAGCATGCAGGCATCACATCTGTCCAATCAAAAGGCTGAATCAAAGGAGGCCTATTTTTTTCCAAATTTTTCAAAATGTTATTTTTATCTGTTTTCTCCCTTTTTGGCAGTTTTCTTTTAATTTTGGTACTGGAAAATCCCAATGCACTTGTGCAAGCTTGAATCCTGAGAATATTTTGTGAGAAAACCCTTGAGAATTGAGAGGGCAAATTTTGGGGTACAACAGCTGCCCATGTTCAATCTTCTTACATATGAAGAGTTAGATTGGAAAATCTTCCATTTGTGACTTGAATGTGGAAGATGATTAAACACTAGAGTGCCCAGAAATTTGCACTTGATGATGTGGTGGTTGATTATGTAGGGAATGGGCTTAAAGATGCCATTTGGAGAAATGATGGATAGTTGTTGGAGATGGGCTTATAGATGCCATCCAAAGGTGACTGTTGACAGAAATTAGACTAAGTCTAAATTTTGACTTCAACTGGAGAAGAATCAAAATAAATCTTGGAGCGATTTATCTGAACCAGAGAAAGATGTCTGCGAGAAAGAATCAGAATAAATTATTGAGGGATTTAAACTGAACCAGCAGTGGTCTGGAGAAGAATCAGAATAAATCTTGGAGCGATTTATCTGAACCAGAGAAGATGTCTGCAGGAAAGAATTAGGATAAACCGTTGAGAGATTTAAACTTAACCAGCAGAGGTCTTTGATCGTTCATTTGTGATGGGCCTGTGTAGGGCTGCTTCAGGATGAGTCTGTGTAAAACTTCATCTGGAATTGTATGAGAAGGAACCTGGGTAGGATTACCTCATGATGAGTCCGTGTAAAACTGCATTTAAAAATAAGAAGGAACCTGGGTAGGGTTTCTTGATGATGAGTCCATGTTAAACATCATATGGAAATGAGAAGGAACCTGGGTAGGGTTGCTGGATGATGAGTCTGTGTTAAACTTCATCTGGAAATGAGAAGGAACCTGGGTAGGGTTTCTTGATGATGAGTCCGTGTTAAAATTCATCTGGAAATGAGAAGGAACCTGGGTAGGGTTTCTTGATGATGAGTCCGTGTTAAAACTTCATCTTGGAAAATGAGAAGGAACCTGTGTAGGGATACTTCATGATGAGCCAGTGTAAAACTTCATCTTGGAAAGAGAAGGGACCTGGGTAGGTTTTATTCATGACCAGTTCATGTAAAACTTCATCTTAAAAATGAGAAGAAACCTGGGTAGGGCTACTTCATGACGAGTCCGTGTAAAACTTCATCTGGAAATGAGAAGAAACCTGGGTAGAGCTACTTCATGACGAGTTTGTGTAAAACTGCATCTGGAAATAAGAAGAAACCTGGGTAGGTCTACTTCATGACAAGTCCGTGTAAAAATTCATCTGGAAATAAGAAGAAACCTAGATAGGGCTACTTCATGACCAATCCATGTAAAACTGCATCTGGAAATGAGAAGAAACCTGGGTAGGGCTACTTCATGACGAGTTTGTGTAAAACTTCATCTGGAAATGAGAAGAAACCTGGGTAGGTCTACTTCATGACGAGTCAGTGTAAAACATCATCTTGGAAAGAGAAGGAACCTGTGTAGGGTTGCTTTATGACGAGTCAGTGTAAAACTTCTTCTTGGAAAAAGAAGGAACCTGTGTAGGGTTGCTTCATGATGAGTCTGTGTAAAACTTCATCTTAGAAAGAGAAGGAACCTGCATAGGGTTACTTCAGCTGGTCGTGTAGATAATTTCCCTGACTTGTTATAGGTATTAATCTAGAACTTGAAAATGGTTGATGGTAGCCATCTGTTGATTGACATTGTCCCGAAAAGGTAAAATGTTAGTTATATGCAATGTCATGATGTATGAAATGCATGGTGCAAGGATGTTCTCAAAATAAATAAGATTGTGTCATATGTACTTGTCATGTATGTAACCAGGATGTATGAAATGTGAAATGTTAATGAATGTATTTTTTGTCTGGGAAAATAAATCCTTGACAATTGCTGGGGAGTCATTAAATCTCGGACTACTGATGAAGAGTATGTGTGTCTTCAAACTTTGCTTAGAATGTATCCGTCGGGGATTCCTGTTTTATTGTTTGAGGAGAACTCCGCTGGGGAATGTTGAAAACTCTGTGGAGAGTTTTGATTCATGCTTGGGGAAAAGAGTTCAGGAGTCTCAGTTGTCCGTTGCTCTACTAGGGAGTCGAAATTGAACTGATGTTTTGTCGGGTCCAGGCTTCATAGTAACTTGCTGGGGATTGTAGAGTAGTCTACTGGGGAAGAGGAGTTGTGGTCCTATGATTTGTAGTAGTCAGAGAGGCAAACTCAAACTGGGGAATCTTGCTGTTTGTTGGGGAAATAAACCCTGTTGCCGGTCTGATAGAGAGGTGATGACTTCACTGGGAAAAATCCTCGAGGATTCTTGAGGTCGACTCAGTTGGAAATTTTTTTCAGAGATTAAACTCTGGCTAGGAGTCATCCTATGAGAAGGATTATGGGGAGATTTTTCACTGCCCTAAGTAGCAAGTGTTTGTGACACTACCAGGAACTAATTGACTGTATGTAACCCTTTGTTGGGATCTGCGTTCAATTTCCCAAGTGATTTAGATGGAGACCTTCCCCTGGTTATTCAACATATTTTGAGAGATTTCTTGGAATCTTGACTGGACTGCCCCGGGTGTGCTGGATAGTGACATGTCATGCCCCCTTGTTTTTAGGAGATTTTTCGTTGGAAGTGTCATCCCATTTGAAGTGATTTTGTTCACTGAGAGAGCTTTCGTTCATCAGATATTCGTTGTGTGAATTTCTCCGTTGTCAAACAAATAGCCATATGCAAACATCGATATTCAAATAATGCAAAGTTTATGCTTGTCTTGAAGTTTTGAAAATGAATTTTAGCAAGTAAAGAAATTTTGTAAGAATATTTAAACTCAGGATTTAGAATAAAGCCTTACAGGAGTCAGGATAACTTTTGTAACAGTATGCTTTCGAACTAACCCATACTTCAATTAGGACTTTTGAAGGGTTGTAATGTGGCTTGGTTCACGGTTTAAGAAACAAAGGATCAGGCTCAAAGTGTGTTTGTACCCACCCATTCTTCGTGATGTTCTTTAGTCTTAAACTCAGCTAATTGTGCGTTCGAACTCCAATTGAGTCTAGAATGACGTTTTGGTGATGGTTTATACAAGTTTAGTTTATCGGAAGGCAGTCATTTTTTGCAACATTTTTCATGTCGTTGAGGATTTGTAGTGACCTCTTTTTTTGATTTATTATCCCTAATTTTTGCTTGACTGTTCTTGTTTTGAGATTACAGTCAGCGAGATGCCCCAGTTTTCTTAAGTCTCCTTTGTAGGTTTTGACTTAGTGGACTTTTCTTCTTGAGAGATAATGACTTCCTATTTGGTAGGGAACCATCATTGTCTTTTGATTCCAGAGGAATGTTTTTGATGCCATTCGTTGTATTACGAAGTGAAAGTTTGTGAATGATCGCGCATTTTAATTAACTGAGAGACTAACCTGCCCCAAGTTTTGATTATAGGTTTTAATTTGTGTAAAAAAGAAAATTCCCACTTTTTTGGCTGGAAGGGGTTGACTAGGGATTATCTTCCTTATAACTCCAGTGTTTAGGATTTGAAAGAACGCTTGTATATCGTCAGCAAGGTCTGTCCAAAAGCATAATGTATGAGATTATGGCATTGTTTTCGTCATCCTCCCTCTAAAGGCTTGTAACTTTTAGCAAGAGTTGAATGTTGTGATACGGTGGGAGAACTGACTTGAGGTTTTGCGTTTGTTTTCGCAAATGTTTCGGTTGAGCAAGAGTCGCCACCGACTTTTTATTTTATCCTAAGGAAAGGTTTAAAAAAGCACAGCAAAACCCTTTGAGATTTTTCTTGGGTTCGGGGAGTAGATTATAGAAAGGGAAGGTATTAGCACCCTTTCTATCCATGGTTATCCATGGGCTCTTAGTCACTTGCTTAGATCACTTGCCTTTTATTTTCAATTGTTTGAAATGGTGCTTGTGTGTGGGTTTGAAAAATGTTTTGAAAAGAAGCCATTGTGGTGGCAACCTTTGTAATGATCCATGTGGGGACGTATACAAAGGTGTAGGTCTTTTGAAAAGGGTTTCATTTGTTTTTTGAAAGTTGTTTTTGAAAGTGTTGTGAAGTGTGGGTTTTTTAGAAAATAGGCAAGTGTTTTGTTTTTGCAAGTTTGATTCAAGTAACTAAGAGGTTATCTACTCCTAAATTTCTCAAAGATTATTGCTATGTTTTAACCCTTTTAATAAGTTTGTTCCACCATTGTATTTGGTGGACAATCTCATGTTAGGATGTGAAAGGGACGGGCGCGGGTCATCGTTTTAGACCATAATTGCAATGGTGCCAAGTATCTTTGGGAATTTTCTTTAAGGGACTTGATCATTTGTTTTGGCAATATTTTGAAAGTGTTATTGAGGGACTATGATCATTTGATTTGTTTGTTTTGCCCAAAGAGACCTAACATGCAACATGGCCCAATTTTGAAAGGCAACAAGTGGAATACCCTAGGGGGTGCAAGTGTGATTTGTGTGTTCATTTTCATGCTTGTTTGTTTTGAGATTAGGTCATAACTATTTTGTCGTTTTTTCGCATACAAACCCTAATTCTAACATGGTATAATTAGAAAGCAATAAAGTGCGAAAATAAATTTACTAAGCTATTACAAAACCAAATATGGGAAGGGGGGTACAAATGTTCAAATGGGGATTTTGACAAGGAATTTAAACCTAAAACTATTACATCAATGTTGAATATTTACAAGACAAATAATTGTATAATTAAATGGAAATTGAAATAAATATGCCAAATGTAAAAAGAATTTTTTATGTGTAAAAAAAAAAAAAGAATATTATTTATGTGAAATAAAAAGAGAAAATAAAAAGGTATTATTTTTGGAGTATTTTCAAATTTAGGGTAAAACCCTAATTCTATTAAATAAAATACATTATTCATTTATGATGTACAAATATTTATTTATATATGCAAAATAAAATAAAATGAGGTATTTGTTCAGAATGTATTTTTATATTAATAATAATAAAAAAAAACAAAAATGTATATATTTTGTATTTACTCTAAATATATTAATAAATATATGTATATATGTATTATTTTAGATATGTATTATATATATATAAATAATAATAATATTTAATATTTGTAAAAAAGTATTTTTTATATAAAGTATTTTCAGAAGGTAAAATAAAATAAAATAAAAATAAAAAATGTATTTACACCATTTTAACATTTTTTAAATAAAAGTATATTTATTTACCTATTTATATTCAAATAACTAGTCTAACTAAATAAATATCCAATAAATAGGAAAATGGTATAAAAAAATATTTTTATGTTTTATATATGATGAGGAAAAATAAATAAATCAGGCCAAAAAAAGAAAAGTCAAAAAAACATTAAAATGAATGAAATGGGCTTGGGGGGTGCAAAACCAAAAACATGGTGTGAATAAGAAATATGAAACAAGCCCAGCCCAATAGACCCTTCTTCAACCTCCAGCCAAAAAACGTTCAGAAAACGCGCGCTTGGTTCCAACATTCAAACATCCTGATTCCTGGCTTATTAATGAAAACTCATAACATAAAAAATGTTCAGCATCAAGAGACGAATCCAACCATATGCAGAACTTGTCCTAACTCTCTAAGATGAGGGAGAATTTCTTCTCCCCCAAATCCTAACCTAGATTTTCTGCCATTTTCAAACCTTAAATTCTCTCAGCTCAAGCAAAAGAAATGAAAAGTAAAAACATGTACATGTTCAGTGGCATGAGTAGAACATTGTTTATTCACAAACTTAAAGCTAATGATGCCTAATAAGAGAGATACGAATTCAAAAACTTACCTGTTCAGTTGAAGTTCTATCTGGCAATGTAGAAACTCTCAGTGCAAAGTGATGATTGGTATAGCTTCCTTGAGGTCCAGGGATACTATTCCAAGTGTTACTTTGCTTTGAAACCTCTTGAATCGAGCTATAGCACTCCACCTGCAAATCAGAAAAGTGAAAATGGTGGAACCAGTTAGATGGATTACAGGTCGTGTTTTAGCTTTTGGTTAGCTTGCATAGATGGTAGGGAAGGTGTATGAACTGGTTTGGGCAAGAGAGCTTGAGGGAAATGGAGGATGTCACTCAAACTGCAGGCCTGGCCCTGTTTTTGCAGTTTGAAGGTGATTCTGAGTTTTTGGGAGGGATTGGAGGTAAAAGGCTCGTGCTTCAGCTTTGGATCAATGTTTGGAATGTGTTTGATAAGTTTGTCTAAGTGTTTGTAGGCTGATATGGAAGTTGGTACAAGTTATGTTATCTTACTTGAACTTGAAGCAAGCAATGGCCACTTGATGATTCTAGCATGTACAGGCCCTCACACTATGCTGCACACATTGGCCTTGATCAGTGCAATTTGCTCACAAACTTGTGCCAAGAAGATTTGGACTGTACCACTTGGATTGCAAACTTGACATAAAGTTCTCCTTTTCAAAAATGGAAATAGTGCTTTTTCTAGTTAAGGGTTAATTCCCCATGTAATGTCCAAATGCTTAGAATAACAACTTGGCACAATGGTTTTGCATTAAATTTATGAGTGTCAAAGGGTTTTAGGACCTGTAATGTAGCTTAAGCATGCTGAGATTAAAATGCATATTGTTATGAACATGTATATGGCCAAGAACAAAAGTGACTTTTTCCCATTTTGCAAAATTTGATTCTCCCTAACCATGAGGTTGTTTGAGAAGTTCTTGGACATTTTGTAAAGCTTGGAATGTGTACTACAATCCATCTTTGAAATGAAAATTGAAATTCCAAGTGGAAGTGTATGGAAAATGGCCTTGAAGTTAGGTAGAAAACCTTGTCAAAAAGGTCAAATTTTCACTAAGTTATGAATGGTTTAGTGCCCTTATTCAAAAATTTGTAACTTGAGATACAAGCCTCATTTGGGAAAACTTTGTGAATCAAAGTTGTATATTATGCAACAAGCTACAACTTTCATGTTTTGACTTTTGTTTGAATCCAAATGAATCTTGGTGAGAAAGTGGGGCAAAGTTTGGAAAAAATTAGGGTTTTCCATAACTTAGAAAAATTCTAAGTTATGAAAAATTCCCATTTCAAACCCTAATTTGCATTTCTTGGTTTCTTGGTCAACAAGTTTCATGATTTGGTATGTTTTGATGAAAAATGAATCTTGACTTTTGATTTTGACCAAAAAGTCAAAGTTTGACTTTTCAGTATACAGTCAAAATTGATCAATTGACTGGGAAATTCAACTGTCAATCTTGTGTACTTGGGATCTTTTGAGCTTGTTGAGCATGTAAAGATAATTCCATGGGGTCCTTGAGTCCATATGTGAGCTTGGTTTGCCATTGGCTAGGTCAAACAGTCAAAAATTGCCTTTGTGCAGTCAAAACCCTAAAAATGACCATTTTGCCCTTTTGGTGATTTGATCAAATTTCTTGTGGAATTGTGATCCAAACTTGATCAAATGGTTCATATGAGTTCATAATGTTGATGTGGGTCAATTTTCATGAGATTTGACTGTCAATTGGCCACAGTTGACTTTTTCCCCAATACAGCTGATTTCTAGGTCATCTGTCCAATTGACTGGTCAAAACTTGGAATCAAGACTTGAAACTTGGTATGGATAAACTTGGGAGTCCAACATGAAGCATGAAAGTCATCTTAGGCATTTTAGGTTAAAACATCTTTGTTCAACCACAAACCCTAATTTGGGTCCACAGTGCAAGGAGAAGTCTTGAGCAGAGGAAACCCTAACTGGATCTTGATCTTCAAGGTTTTTGTGATGAGAAAATGTTGAGGAAATGGGAGGGAAAATTTTGGGGTACAACAGTTGCCCCTGTTCAATATTCTTGGACCTGAAGAGTTAGATTGGCAAGTTTGCCTTTCGCGACTTGAAGGTAAAAGAAGATTGGACACTAGAGTGCCCGGAAATTTGCACTCGCATGTTGGAATATCAGCAATGTGATGTCGGGAATGAGCTTATAGATGCCATTTGGAGAGGTGGTGGATAGGGAGATGGGCTTATAGATGCCATCTGGAGATGTGACAGAACCTTGTCAAGAATGGGCTTATAAATGCCATTTGGAAGTGTTGATCGCATAAGAGATTCCTTAGCGAGAACTTGTGTATTTGAGAGAGGCAGATGTTTTCCTGGCTTGTTATAGGTGTTTGATCTTCAATCTCCTCATGCAGATATGCCCTGGCTAGATACAGGTGTCGAATCTACAATCGGTTGCTCACAGATGTGCCCTGGCTGGATACAGGAATCGAATCCGGAAATAGTCGTCAACAGATATGCCCTGGCTGGATACAGGAATCGAATCTTCGAACTCTTCAGACGTGCCCTGGCTAGATACAGGAGTCGAGTCTAGAAATGTGGTCAATAGATATGCCCTGGCCGGATACAGGAATTGAATCTGGAAATGTTGTAGTTGAGAGATGTGCCCTGGCTGGATACAGGAATCGAATCTTCGAACTCTTCAGACGTGCCCTGGCTAGATACAGGAATCGAGTCTGGAAACTGATCACTCTCAGATGTGCCCTGGCTAGGTACAGGTATCGAATATGGAATTGTGACATTTGAAGGTAGTTGTCTTTGGGATTGTCTTTTTCCCTGAAAAGGCAAAAACATAAGTTGTATGAAGTGTCATGATGTATGATATGCATGATGTCATGATGTTCAACATGAGATAGCGTTGTATGCACTTTATCATGTATGTAAGCAAGATGTATGAAAATGTGAAATGTTTATGAATGTAGTTTCGTCTTAGGAAAATAAATCCTTGACGACCGGCCGGGGAATTGCTCTGTGGAAGAGATACTTTGCCGAAGTTTTGATGAGAGGCCTGCTGAGGACTTTAATGATGGATTCTGCTGGGGATAATGATGATAAACTCCGCTGGGGAACACCAAAGGTAGACTCCTGCCGGAGATTGAAAGAACCTTGCCGAAGGTGATCTTCCATGGCAAATAGCTGAGGATAACCCAGTTATAAGCCCTTGTGAGGAATAACTCTGAATAAAGCTCGGGAGAGACGTCCGTATCCTGTAGGGAACAAGCTTCCAGAATCTACCGGGGATGAGCCTTAAGACCTGCCGGGGAATGTTGTGCCTTTTCAGGATTGACAGGGAATCAACTCCGCTTGGGGAAAGTATTGTTGAATCTTGTCTTACTCTGCGGAGCGTTGAGATGATTTGGTCACATTCTTCAGTCGAATCTACCTGGGTACCTTGGCGGACAAAGCAACCAGACTGCATCAAACAACTCCACATTTGCCCCTGTTTCTGATGTCACCTGTAATTAATCTTTCGTTTCATATGCAAATATTTATGAATCAACAATTTAATGTCAAATGCATATATCAAAAATGAACATTGGACGTTCTTCGCAAGACAAAACAGAAAAAAGGAAAAGCAATGGCAATTTGTATGGACAAGTGAATTTGTATTGATTTGAATTTTGCCTGTGAATAGGTGTTTTTGTACAAGAGGCTGACATCCTAGTAAGAGGACGCCGCCAAATAACATAGAGTTTACAATTTTGAAAAGAAAACAAAACAGCTATGTGAACAATCCCACTGGGTTCCAACTCTGCTATCGCCTTTATGTCTTCAAGCGTCTCATCGCTTTGCTGCCTAGTTGAAGATGAAGCTGATTGGTCGATGCCGAAGTCTGAGCCAGATAGTTGATGCCGAATTCCGGATGCAAAGTGATCCAATGATACATAGTGTTACGCTTTATCCCTAACTTTTGCCTGGACCGCCCTTTCGGGTTTTCAGTCCACCGGGATACCCATTTTTGCCCAAGCCGCCTTTTCAGGTTTTCGACTTGCCGGGTGTACAGATTTTTTTTCATCCCTTAATTTTGCCCGAACCCTTTTGGTTCGCCGGGAAGCCCTTATTTTTGCCTAGGTATGTTAACCTAGCGGGTCTTTTATTCATGCGTAGTATCTTTTCACTATGTCTGCATTGGCGGGGTGAGGAAGGTCGTCACCATCCATGGTGGTTAGGATCATGGCTCCTCCTGAGAACACATGTTTAACCACAAATGGCCCTTCGTACGTAGGGGTCCATTTGCCCCGGGGATCACTTTGAGGAAGGATGATGCGTTTGATTACCAGGTCCCCAACTTGATACTCTTGTGGTTTGACTTTCTTGTTAAATGCCCTGATCATCCGTTTTTGATACGTTTGACCATGACAGATAGCAGTGAGCCTCTTTTCGTCAATCAGATTTAATTGATCAAGTCGAGTCTGGATCCAGTCATCTTCATTCAAATCCGCATCCTTCATTATTCGGAGAGAGGGTATCTGGACTTCAATTGGCAGGACTGCCTCCATGCCATAGACCAAGGAGAAAGGAGTTGCCTCGGTTGACGTCCTTGCTGAGGTACGGTACCCATGAAGAGCGAACGGTAACATCTCGTGCCAATCTTTATAGGTCACTGTCATCTTCTGCACAATTTTCTTGATATTTTTATTAGCTGCCTCTACAGCCCCATTCATCTTCGGCCGGTAGGGAGAAGAATTGTGGTGCTGTATCTTGAATTGTTCGCAGAGTTCAGTGATCATCTTATTATTAAGATTGGTGCCATTGTCCGTAATGATCCTTTCCGGGACACCGTACCGACAGATCAGATTATGCCGGATGAAACGTGCCATGACGCTCTTGGTTACCGTTGCGTAGGAAGCTGCCTCAACCCACTTCGTGAAGTAATCGATTGCTACCAAGATGAAGCGATGCCCGTTTGATGCTGTCGGTCGGATCTCACCGATCATATCAATGCCCCACATTGCAAAAGGCCAAGGTGCCGTCAGGACGTTCAGAGGAACCGGAGGAATATGCACCTTGTCAGCATAGATCTGGCATTTGTGACAAGTTCGAGAGTGTTGGTAACAATCGGCTTCCATTGTGGACCAGAAATATCTTGCCCGAAGGATTTTCTTAGCCATGGTGTGTCCACTGGAATGTGTCCCGAATGTACCTTCATGCAGTTCTAACATGATCTTCTCTGCTTCAGCCTTATCCACACAACGTAGTAGAGTTGAATCATGATTCCGTTTGTAGAGAATGTCGTTGCTGAGGAAGAATTTTTCCGCAAAACTCCTCATGAACTTCTTGTCATTGACAGATGCGCCTTCAGGGTATTCCTGAGCTTCTAAATACCTCTTCACCTCATGATACCAGGGTTTTTCAGTCACCTTCTCAGCCTCAAGCTCGCAGCAGTATGCCGGTTCGTCCAACTTCCAGATAATGATCCGGGGAGCCTCATTGTCCCATTTAACTTTGAACATTGAAGACATCGTAGCCAGTGCGTCCGCTAGCTGATTCTCCTCTCTTGGGAAGTGCTCAAAAGTTATTTCTTCAAAGTGGGGAAGCAAGGTTGACACATACTCCTTGTAAGGAATAAGATTTGGGTGTTTCGTATCCCACTCGCCTTTGATATGATTGATCACGAGAGCGGAATCTCCGAAGAAACTCATAAATTTGATCCTTAAGTCGATTGCAGCTTTTAAACCCATGATACATGCCTCATATTCTGCCATGTTGTTGGTGCAGTTGAAACATAATCGGGCGGTGAGTGGAGTGTGAGTTCCTTTGGGAGATATGATTACAGCGCCGACGCCGTTACCCAAATCATTGGAGGCTCCGTCAAAATGCATAGACCATCGGGATCCTTCCTCAGGTCCTTCATCCGGTCCAAGTACTTCACAGTCGGTTACCACCATGATGTCTTCGTCCAGAAAATCAAAGTTTAATGATTGGTAATCGTCCACAGGTTGGTGTGCCAAATGATCTGCCAGTACACTTCCTTTAATAGCTTTCTGAGTTGTATACTGGATGTCATATTCTGTCAAGATCATTTGCCATCTCGCTATTCTTCCAGACAGAGCAGGCTTTTCAAATATGTACTTGATGGGATCCATCTTTGAAATCAAAAGAGTAGTGTGAGTCAGCATATACTGTCTCAGCCGACGAGCAGCCCATACTAGAGCGCAGCAAGTTTTCTCAAGCAGTGAGTAACGAGACTCACAGTCGGTAAACTTTTTGCTCAAGTAATAAATAGCGTGCTCTTTTCGGCCAGACTCGTCATGCTGCCCCAGCACACACCCCATTGAATTATCAAGCACTGTCAAGTATAGTATCAGAGGTCTTCCTTCCACTGGTGGCATAAGAATGGGTGGCTCTTGGAGATATTCCTTTATCTTTTCAAAGGCATCCTGACATTCATCGTTCTAGCGTACTACTTGATCTTTCTTCAGTAATTTGAAGATTGGCTCACAAGTAGCAGTCAGATGCGAGATGAATCAGGCAATGTAATTCAGTCGTCCTAGGAAGCCTCTGACTTCTTTCTCTGTCTTTGGAGTTGGCATCTCTTGTATGGCTTTTACCTTGGCAGGGTCCACCTGAATACCTTTATCACTTACAATGAAACCTAGCAATTTTTCGGATCTTACCCCAAAGGTGCATTTGTTGGGATTCAACCTCAGCTTGTATAACTTGAGTCGGTCAAACAGCTTCCTCAAATGATCAAGGTGTTCCTCCTCAGTTTGAGACCTTTCAATCATGTCATCAACGTATACCTCGATCTCATGATGGATCATATCATGAAATAAAGCAACCATGGCACGTTGATAGGTTGCCCCAGCATTTTTCAATCCGAATGGCATGACCTTGTAGCAGAAGGTGCCCCACTGAGTCACAAAGGTAGTCTTTTCCATATCTTCTGGAGCCATCTTGATCTGATTATACCCTGAAAAACCATCCATGAAGGAGAACACCTTGTGTTGTGCAGTATTGTCAACAAGAACATCGATGTGAGGTAAGGGGAAGTCATCCTTGGGGCTTGCCCTGTTCAAGTCCCTATAGTCGACACACATTCTGACTTTACCGTCCTTCTTCGGCACTGGCACCACATTGGCAACCCACTGAGGGTAAGAAGTTACTGCTAGAAACCCGGTGTCGAATTGCTTCATAACCTCAGCCTTGATCTTTTCAGACATCTCTGGGCGCATACGGCGGACCTTTTGCTTTACCGGAGGGCAGTCTTCCTTGGTTGGCAGGTGATGAACTACAATGTCGGCATCCAAACCAGGCATATCTTCGTATGACCAGGCAAAGATCTCTATGTAATCATGTAGCATCTGGATCAATCGTTGTTTCACGATGAGCTCTAGATTAGCATCGATCTTGACCTCTTTCCTATCTGTCTCAGTACCTAGGTTAATTGTTTCCACCGGCTCTTCATGTGGTTGAATAGCCCTCTCTTCCTGAAGTAGCAGTCTTGCAAGTTCACCAGGCACTTCGCAATCATCTTCACCTTCGTCTTCGGCCAAGTTGATCGGATTCTCGAAGTCATAACTGGCGGTAGCAGAGCTGTTACCAATGAGATCCAGAGTGGATTGAAACCTGTATAAGTGGGTGTGTGTAAATATAGCTGTTTTGCAATATATAACACAGAAAGAAAAGAGCACAAGATTTGAAATGCAACAAACGTCCAATGTTTTGATTGATGATATATGGAAATGTCATACAAAAAGCCCTCACAAATGGAGCTACGATGCCCCGGGTAGGACACCGAGCCAATAAAGTTTTAACACATTGTTTGTTACAAATTAAAAATCAAAAGAGATAATTACTGCGTGACAAATGTGATAGGTGTAAAATCCTTTGCCGTCCAGTTGCTTGGTCCGTTGCTGGTAGTCGGGTAGATCCAACTGTCAAACTCTGCTTCCTCTACATCCTCCTCAATAGCATTCACCCTTGGGTTGGAGATAAACACCGGAGCCTTTCTGATCTTTTCCTTGCGCACAGCCCTCTGAGCCTCTGCAGTAAAGCCCAGCCCAAACTTGTCGTTCTTTTGAGTGAAGTCAGGAAGCTGACCCCAATTTGCACAATTGCATTTCTCGATTACAGCCCGGGCATCCTTCAAGGACGCCATCTTCAACGGAAAGTCTTCTTCAGCCACTGCTTCAGCTGATGCCAACACTGGAGGTACTTCCTCAAAATGCTGAAAGGGGGTTTCAATAAACTCCCCGTCCATCTCAATATACCGGAATGAATTTAAGTGACTAACCATGTATTCCTCCTCACCCTGCACAGTAACAATCTTCCCTTTGACATGGTATTTGAGCTTTTGGTGCAGAGTGGAAGTTACTGCCCCAGCTTTATGAATCCAGGGTCGACCCAACAAGCAGGAATAAGATGGACGAATATCCATTACATAGAACGTTGAGTTGAAAACTTGGGAACCCACCCGAATAGGGATGTCTACTTCACCGTGCACCATCCTCTTAGAACCGTCGAAGGCTCTAACAATGATGTTACTAGGTTTTAACTCCAGGCCCTCACAATCCAAGCGATCCAGTGCTTTCTTGGGCAAAACATTCAGGGAAGAACCGGTATCCACCAACACGTGTGCGAGAGTAGTGCCCCTGCATTCTATGGAAACATGCAGGGCATCATTGTGATTTTTCCCTTTGGCGGTAAGGTCAGCATCCGAGAACCCTAAGCCATTGTCAGCCGTCAAATTAGCCACACAGTCGGTGAATTGATCCGCGGAGGTCTCTTGCGGCACATGGGCCGTTTTCAGAAATGAAATTAGGGCTTTTGCATGGGCCTCTGAGCATAGCAGCAATGATAGCATAGAGATTTTGGAGGGAGTATGCCCCAATTGTTCAACAACGTTAAAGTCACTCTTTTTGATGATTTTAAGAATTTCCTCCATTTCTTGTTGGGAGGCTTCCACAGCAGTCTTCTTTGGTGCCTCCGTCCTGGCAGGCAAATCGGTGGCAACTTCTTTGCCCCGAGTACCAGAGGACTCGGCGGCAGTAGTAGACACAGGAACTTGAATTGGAACATGCACACTTGCGGGTGTGATGGTGAGAGGTTTTCGGATAACTGGCGGTGCAATGTCAGGCGAGAAGAGCCTGCCACTGCGGGTAATCTTGGCGGGACCAGTGATGTTACTGATACTGGTATTGGTGTTGAACTCCTGCTTCACTCCAAGCACATACACGTCGGCCCCATAATGCCATGGAACAGCTTTATCAGACTCATATGGGAGAGGCCCCGAGACAATAATAGTGATGGGTGCAACAGACATAATTTGGACTGGTTTCTTCACGGGAGCTTTGGCAGGATTGTAAATTGTGACAACAGATACTTCTTCCACAGAGACAAACGGAACAGCAGTTTTCTTGAACAGAATTTCCTTGCTATCCATCAGGCTTTGGATGCCTGATTTCAGCAGTGGACAACCGGTAGGGATAACAGCACACAGGAGGCAACCCTTACTACAGCCCGGAAATAAACCGGCTAGTAGTAAGTTCCTCTTAACAGTCAAAAGAGGGGTAACAACTTCATTCACCGAAACAGCATACAACTCTTCCTCAATGGCATTTACTCTATGCTGGGGCATAGGAGCAGTTACAACATTCGGTCTCTCAGGCGCTTCAAACTGAATTTCCTTCGCGTCGATAAGATCTTGCACTTTGTTTCTCAAGGCCCAGCAATCATCAGTAGTGTGCCCGGGACTCAGAATGATAAGCACACCGGGCATTTGGGTTATACTTAGGAGACGCAGTGTTGACGACCTTAGGAGCTTCTTTGAGGGTCACCAAGTTGGTTGACAATAGTTGGGGTAAAATTTGAGATAAGGTCATACTCAGCCGAGTATACTGCCTCTTGGGCCTTTCACCTCTTTGTTGATTGTACTGCTGAGGAGCAGCAACAGGTTTTGAAATGACCAGAGCATTGACGGCTTGGCGACTTTCTGGCTTGACTTGTCTTCTAGGACCATAGACGGCACTTGCTTCTTTCTTAAACGGCCTCTTCTCAGTACTTGTGGAGGCAGCCTTTTGTATCTTCCCTGACCTGATGCCAGCTTCAATTCTTTCTCCCGTCAGAATCAAATCCGTAAACCCGGCGGAGGAGTTACCAACCAAATGATTGAAAAATGGACCAGACAAAGTCCCTAGGAACATATCAACCAGCTCACGATCAGTCAATGGAGGCTGCACCCTGCCAGCCAAATCTCTCCATTTTTGTGCATATTCTTTGAACCCTTCACCCGTTCCTAGAGACATACCCTGAAGTTGGGTACGCGTTGGAGCGAGATCAGAATTGTATTGATATTGTCGGTAGAATGCGGTTGCCAAATCTTCCCAGTGTCGGATGCTAGTTCAATCTAATTGGTAGAACCATTCAAGCTGTGACCCCGAAAGGCTATCTTGGAAGAAGTGAATCCAAAGGTTCTTATCCGCCGTGTAGGGTTGGATCTTCCTTACGTACGACCTCAGATGCAGCTTTGGGCAGGAGACCCCATCATACTTGGCGAAGGCAGGCGCCTTAAACTTATGTGGAATTACTACCCCAGAAGATAACCCCAAATCTCCGAAATCCAGCCCCGACACGTTCTGAATCTCCATGGCGCTTAAGCGGTCCTCCAATTGCTTGTATCTGTCAGCAGCAGGTGGGTATTGTTCGTCATTATAGTCCGTCTCGTTGTCGGAGACTGCGGGACTAGGAGCTCCTCCCCCTTGGGGACTATTTTTCTCAGCAGAAGAAGTAGTTGGTTCAGCTTCATTATGGAGTGTGTTCCCAAATCTGCGTCCAGTGTTGAACAACGCAGTCCTCTTTTTCTTCTTCTTCTTCAGGAGTAGAGTCTTCAACTCTTGCTGACCTTGGGCCAGGCTCAGGACCATTTCTTGAAACTGGGCACTTTGGGCCTGAAGGGCCTTGATTGCTTGCTCACTGGATGAGTCCGGATTCATGATGACTGTTCAAAATAAACAGCGAAGGAGATTAAGCAACCTGTGAAATAGGGTACCTGCTATGCATATGGTGCAATGGAATGCGTATGTTTTATGTTTTCAAAGACAAACAAGATTCAACTTTGTAGACAAAAAGGGAAACACACTTCATTAGATTAAAATTTTCAATTGTTCAACAATTCGCCCTTAGGCATTACAAGAATGAAAAATACTGGAAAGGAAATAAAAGCTATAAAAGGAAATATCCAAAGCTCATCAATGCTCCCATGGCCTCCTTTTCTCAGTGCTGATGTAGTTGTTCAGGATCCACTCTTCCTCCAATTGCTTAGTCAGCCTATGGATCTTCCGTTCCTTCTCGTTGAACTTCTCCCGATAGAAATCCCGTTCTTCCTTTAGCTGCGCCCAAGATCTCTTCATTGTGTCAAAATCAGTAGGTATCTGAGGAGGGAGGACAGTTGGAGGAACCCCATCTTCATCAGGAGATTCAAGAATGATAGGTCTGACAGCTTCGTACGGCATCCCTAACCTCTGAGCACGGATGCGGACCCATTTGCAATAGGGTCCCAAAGGTAGAGAAGTCTTTGGTCCCAACTCATGTGGGTCTGCTTTGTGAATTCTGTCCCAAGCTCTAATGAATCCATGGCGTAGTTTGTCACTGTCGGCCTGAAACTCAAAATGAAAGTGAGGAACCAGCATTTCATGAGGCCCAACTCCTCTGGCTCTTCCAAACTGATGGAGAGCTAAGCATGGATTATAAGAGATTCCTCCTTGGATACCAATCAACGGAACATTCGGGTATTCTCCGCAACGATCAATAACAGCTACCTCATCCAAACCTCTGAGAGTCCAAGTGATGTCATTATCTGTGAGAGACATTAACCTCCGAGCCCAACCTTTTCCTTCTTCATTCTTCAGCATGAACTTAGGAAGGTGCGAAATAAACCATCTCCCTAGTAAAGGAGCACAACACCACGGAGTTCCCCGTTTTCGAGCAGTACGAGCATAGAGTTGTTGCAGGATATCGCCCAAAAGAGTGGGTACAGGATTCCGAGACATGAAGATCCTTATGACATGGATACTGATAAAGGTGTCAGGATTGGGAAACAATACCAGGCCATAGATCAAAAGAGCCAGAATATCCTCGTACGCCTTGAAGTCCAAGTCATTCCAGAAATCATTAGCCTTGCCAACCAGAAATTTGACCAAAAATCCCTTAACTCCACTTCTAGTTTCCCAGTTAGCCAATACCTCTTCTTTGGTCAAGGGGAGGACTGCAGCAACCTCTTCATGCCTAGGAGTCTTTTCCAAACCAGTGAAAGGAGTTTGCTCCAAGACAGGGATCCCAAGCAAATAAGAGAATTCTTCCAGGGTAGGAACCAGCTGGAAGTCTTGAAAGGTGAAACAATGATACAGAGGGTCATAAAACTAGGTCAGGACACTTATCAGTTGTTGGTCCCATTTTGCAGTGATCAAGCCAAGGAGAGAACCATGTCTGTTGATGAAGGAAGAAGTGTTTGGAATCCTGCCAACCAGATCCTTGAGCAAAACTGGTGGTTGAACAAAGTTGAGCCGGATAGTATTCCTACGCACGGGCATCATGATGTCCTACAAAACAGAGCAAAGATGAAACTTTTTGTCTTTGAAATGGGTTAGTCCTTTATACAGGATGCATGCAATGGTATGATGGCATGATGTTATGATGAAGCACACCACAAGTATTCACATAGGCAAGCATGGTAAGGCACACAAGTCACACAAGACACCCTTAGGTTTCAGGCCAGCATGAAGTTTAGGTATTACCCTCTTTTAGTTTCGTTGGTTAAAACCTGTCCTATCAAAAGTAACCGGGTTCTAGAGGATCTCAAATCATTGGCTACCCTCAATCGGTCATAACTCCAACATCACAATCTTTTCTTGCAGCCAGAACCATCTCGAGAGTTTAGCCTCAATGAGTGTAGCATACTGCTACTGTCCTAATAGCCAAGTTGGTCAATTTAGGGTTCTAAGGTTGGTTGGTGTTTAATGACTCCTTAGAAGACCTATATTCTCCTCGTTGCAACACAAGGGATATAGGTACAGGCTAAGGTGCCACACCAATGTAGCCACTGCTTCACCCATGTCGTTCTACGCCGGACAGGTCCCTCACAGATTATGCTACCTAAAAAGGGTATTTCCCAGATCCGGGTTAGGATCTATGAAACTCCGATGCAAAGCCCACAAATATAAAAGCAAACAAAGCAAACAATTGAAAACAAAGGTGATCTAAGCCCTAAGGTTACTCCACTTTAAAATATTCCCCAGCAGAGTCGCCAGTTCTGTGATACAGTGGGAGAACTGACTTGAGGTTTTGCGTTTGTTTTCGCAAATGTTTCGGTTGAGCAAGAGTCGCCACCGACTTTTTATTTTATCCTAAGGAAAGGTTTAAAAAAGCACAGCAAAAACCTTTGAGATTTTTCTTGGGTTCGGGGAGTAGATTATATAAAGGGAAGGTATTAGCACCCTTTCTATCCATGGTTATCCATGGGCTCTTAGTCACTTGCTTAGATCACTTGCCTTTTATTTTCAATTGTTTGAAATGGTGCTTGTGTGTGGGTTTGAAAAATGTTTTGAAAAGAAGCCATTGTGGTGGCAACCTTTGTAATGATCCATGTGGGGACGTATACAAAGGTGTAGGTCTTTTGAAAAGGGTTTCATTTGTTTTTTGAAAGTTATTTTTGAAAGTGTTGTGAAGTGTGGGTTTTTTAGAAAATAGGCAAGTGTTTTGTTTTTGCAAGTTTGATTCAAGTAACTAAGAGGTTATCTACTCCTAAATTTCTCAAAGATTATTGCTATGTTTTAACCCTTTTAACAAGTTTGTTCCACCATTGTATTTGGTGGACAATCTCATGTTAGGATGTGAAAGGGACGGGCGCTGATCATCGTTTTAGACCATAATTGCAATGGTGCCAAGTATCTTTGGGCATTTTCTTTAAGGGACTTGATCATTTGTTTTGGCAATATTTTGAAAGTGTTATTGAGGGACTATGATCATTTGATTTGTTTGTTTTGCCCAAAGAGACCTAACATGCAACATGGCCCAATTTTGAAAGGCAACAAGTGGAATACCCTAGGGGGTGCAAGTGTGATTTGTGTGTTCATTTTCATGCTTGTTTGTCTTGAGATTAGGTCATAACTATTTTGTCGTTTTTTCGCATACAAACCCTAATTCTAACATGGTATAATTAGAAAGCAATAAAGTGCGAAAATAAATTTACTAAGCTATTACAAAACCAAATATGGGAAGGGGGGTACAAATGTTCAAATGGGGATTTTGACAAGGAATTTAAACCTAAAACTATTACATCAATGTTGAATATTTACAAGACAAATAATTGCATAATTAAATGGAAATTGAAATAAATATGCCAAATGTAAAAAGAATTTTTTATGTGTAAAAAAAAAAAAGAATATTATTTATGTGAAATAAAAAGAGAAAATAAAAAGGTATTATTTTTGGAGTATTTTCAAATTTAGGGTAAAACCCTAATTCTATTAAATAAAATACATTATTCATTTATTATGTACAAATATTTATTTATATATGCAAAATAAAATAAAATGAGGTATTTGTCCAGAATGTATTTTTATATTAATAATAATAAAAAAAACAAAAATGTATATATTTTGTATTTACTCTAAATATATTAATAAATATATGTATATATGTATTATTTTAGATATGTATTATATATATATAAATAATAATAATATTTAATATTTGTAAAAAAGTATTTTTTATATAAAGTATTTTCAGAAGGTAAAATAAAATAAAATAAAAATAAAAATGTATTTACACCATTTTTAATATTTTTTAAATAAAAGTATATTTATTTACCTATTTATATTCAAATAACTAGTCTAACTAAATAAATATCCAATAAATAGGAAAATGGTATAAAAAAATATTTTTATGTTTTATATATGATGAGGAAAAATAAATAAATCAGGCCAAAAAAAGAAAAGTAAAAAAAACATTAAAATGAATGAAATGGGCTTGGGGGTGCAAAACCAAAAACATGGTGTGAATAAGAAATATGAAACAAGCCCAGCCCAATAGACCCTTCTTCAACCTCCAGCCAAAAAACGTTCAGAAAACGTGCGCTTGGTTCCAACATTCAAACATCCTGATTCCTGGCTTATTAATGAAAACTTATAACATAAAAAATGTTCAGCATCAAGAGACGAATCCAACCATATGCAGGACTTGTCCTAACTCTCTAAGATGAGGGAGAATTTCTTCTCCCCCAAATCCTAACCTAGATTTTCTGCCATTTTCAAACCTTAAATTCTCTCAGCTCAAGCAAAAGAAATGAAAAGTAAAAACATGTACATGTTCAGTGGCATGAGTAGAACATTGTTTATTCACAAACTTAAAGCTAATGATGCCTAATAAGAGAGATACGAATTCAAAAACTTACCTGTTCAGTTGAAGTTCTATCTGGCAATGTAGAAACTCTCAGTGCAAAGTGATGATTGGTATAGCTTCCTTGAGGTCCAGGGATACTATTCCAAGTGTTACTTTGCTTTGAAACCTCTTGAATCGAGCTATAGCACTCCACCTGCAAATCAGAAAAGTGAAAATGGTGGAACCAGTTAGATGGATTACAGGTCGTGTTTTAGCTTTTGGTTAGCTTGCATAGATGGTAGGGAAGGTGTATGAACTGGTTTGGGCAAGAGAGCTTGAGGGAAATGGAGGATGTCACTCAAACTGCAGGTCTGGCCCTGTTTTTGCAGTTTGAAGGTGATTCTGAGTTTTTGGGAGGGATTGGAGGTAAAAGGCTCGTGCTTCAGCTTTGGATCAATGTTTGGAATGTGTTTGATAAGTTTGTCTAAGTGTTTGTAGGCTGATATGGAAGTTGGTACAAGTTATGCTATCTTACTTGAACTTGAAGCAAGCAATGGCCACTTGATGATTCTAGCCTGTACAGGCCCTCACACTATGCTGCACACATTGGCCTTGATCAGTGCAATTTGCTCACAAACTTGTGCCAAGAAGATTTGGACTGTACCACTTGGATTGCAAACTTGACATAAAGTTCTCCTTTTCAAAAATGGAAATAGTGCTTTTTCTAGTTAAGGGTTAATTCTCCATGTAATGTCCAAATGCTTAGAATAACAACTTGGCACAATGGTTTTGCATTAAATTTATGAGTGTCAAAGGGTTTTAGGACCTGTAATGTAGCTTAAGCATGCTGAGATTAAAATGCATAGTGTTATGAACATGTATATGGCCAAGAACAAAAGTGACTTTTTCCCATTTTGAAAAATTCGATTCTCCCTAACCATGAGGTTGTTTGAGAAGTTCTTAGACATTTTGGAAAGCTTGGAATGTGTAATACAATCCATCTTTGAAATGCAAATTGAAATTCCAAGTGGAAGTGTATGGAAAATGGCCTTGAAGTTAGGTAGAAAACCTTGTCAAAAAGGTCAAATTTTCACTAAGTTATGAATGGTTTAGTGCCCTTATTCAAAAATTTGTAACTTGAGATAAAAGCCTCATTTGGGAAAACTTTGTGAATCAAAGTTGTAGATTATACAACAAGCTACAACTTTCATGTTTTGACTTTTGTTTGAATCCAAATGAATCTTGGTGAGAAAGTGGGACAATGTTTGGAAAAAATTAGGGTTTTCCATAACTTGGAAAAATTCTAAGTTATGAAAAATTCCCATTTCAAACCCTAATTTGCATTTCTTGGTTTCTTGGTGAACAAGTTTCATGATTTGGCATGTTTTGATGAAAAATGAATCTTGACTCTTGATTTTGACCAAAAAGTCAAAGTTTGACTTTTCAGTATACAGTCAAAATTGATCAATTGATTGGGAAATTCAACTGTCAATCTTGTGTACTTGGGATCTTTTGAGCTTGTTGAGCATGTCAAGATAATTCCATGGGGTCCTTGAGTCCATATGTGAGCTTGGTTTGCCATTGGCTAGGTCAAACAGTCAAAAATTGCCTTTGTGCAATCAAAACCCTAAAAATGACCATTTTGCCCTTTTGGTGATTTGATCAAATTTCTTGTGGAATTGTGATCCAAACTTGATCAAATGGTTCATATGAGTTCATAATGTTGATGTGGATCAATTTTCATGAGATTTGACTGTCAATTGGCCACAGTTGACTTTTTCCCCAATACAGCTGATTTCTAGGTCATCTGTCCAATTGACTAGGCAAAACTTGGAATCAAGACTTGAAACTTGGTATGGATAAACTTGGGAGTCCAACATGAAGCATGAAAGTCATCTTAGGCATTTTAGGTTAAAACATCTTTGTTCAACCACAAACCCTAATTTGGGTCCACAGTGCAAGGAGAAGTCTTGAGCAGAGGAAACCCTAACTGGATCTTGATCTTCAAGGTTTTTGTGATGAGAAAATGTTGAGGAAATGGGAGGGCAAATTTTGGGGTACAACAAATGTCATAAAGAGAGTAAAAAGCATATTTTAAATGTAATTAAAACGAATGGATCAATTCAAGACAAACATATGCAATGCATTACCAAAACAAAGTTTAACATTAATAGATATTTGTTTAAATAACAAAAGAAATTACAATTGAAAATCCAAAATGAACAAGATGCTCTCAATGATTTGGCATAGGAGCAGTGATCACACTTGGAGTCTCCGGAGGGTCAAACTCGATCTCCTTGGTGTCAATCAAATTATGAATCTTGTACTTCAACGTCCAACAATCGTTGGTATCATGCCCGAGACTGCCGGAATGATAAGCACTTGTGTTAGGATTGTAGTTAGGAGAAGAAGTTTTGGGGTTTGGACGAGGTCCTATAAATGTAATTAGATTCATCTTCAACAAGTGTTGTAGCGCTTAAGATAGCAGCATGTTGATGTTGGTAAACTGTCTTTTGGGATCGTATGGCCTTCGTTGATTTCCTCTTTGCTGTTACCGGTGCGATGCAGAACCAGAGATCAGGACTTCCCCCACATGTTGGCCATGACGACTCTTTTGACCATACATAGCATTGGACTCTTTCTTCCCATTGTATGGCTTTTTCTGAGCATCCGAGGATTTAGCTCCTTGGATCTTTCGGCTTTTGATGCCAACTTCGACCCTTTCACTGGTCAGTATTATCTCGGTGAACCCGGTTGAGGAGCTTCCGATTAGGTGATTAAAGAAAGGTCCTGTCAAAGTTCCCATGAAGATGTCAACCAACTCCCTGTAAGTTAAAGGGGGCTTCACCCTACCAGCCAGATCTCTCCACTTTTGGGTGTATCCTTTGAAGCTCTCATTGGAACCCATGGTCACATTCTGCAATTGCACACGACTTGGTGCAAGATCAATGTTGCATTAGTACTTCTTGTAGAAAGCAGCAACTAGATCCTCCCAGGTGTGGATGCGAGAACTCTCCAATTGATAGAACCATTCAAGTTGAGTCCCTACTAGGCTCTCTTGGAAGAAATGGATCCAAAGCTTCGGATTAGTTGTGTATGGTTGAATCTTGCGGACATAAGACTTTAAGTGCATCTTAGGGCAAGAGACTACATCGTACAAAGCAAAGGTAGGGATTTTGAACTTTGGCGGGATGACCACTCCAAAAACCAAACCCATGTCTCCTAAATCCAAGACAGGTCTCTGTTGAATCTCCATAGCATTGAGGAGATCCTCCAACTATTTGTACTTGTCATCAGCGGGAGGATATTGTTTCTCAGAGTAGTTAGCTTTGACTTCATCAATCTCCATACTGTTGTCTTCACCATGACTATCCCCCACGTTGGATGGAGTTGAGAGATCTAGAGCTCTCTTGGCTGGTCCTCTAAGTCTTCTTCCCAAGTTCAGGACGCCTACTGACTTCTTAGGCTTCTTCTTCTTGTCTTTGAGAAGGAGAGTCTTCAAGTCCTCTTGCCCCTTAGCCATGGCCAGGAACATTTGTTGGAATTGAGCGTTTTGAGCTTGGAGATCTTTCACCATTTGTTCCATATCCATCTTACTGAAATAAACAGTAGGAAGATAAGGAGACCTGTATGGGAGAAACCTGTCATGATATGATTCATGATATGTGGATTCATGTTGTTGTACCCCAAAATTTTCCCTCTCACTTATCAAGAATTTGCTCACAAGATCTCCTTGGACTCAAAACTGTGTTAGGGTTTGGTCAGCTCAAGACACCTCCTTAGGCACTGATGACCAAAATTAGGGTTTGAGTTTTCACAAGTATTTTTGAACTATCAATGCTTCATATGACTTTCATGGACCATTATGGACCCCCAAGATTACTCATGTCAAGTTTCAAGCCTTGGATCACACTTTTGATCAGTCAATTGAACAGTTGACCTAAAAATTAACTGTATTGGGGAAAAAGTCAACCATGGCCTTTATAGTCAAACCTCATAATTTTTTATCCACATCAACATTTTAAACCAATATGTATCATTTTATCCAGTTTGGACCATAATTCCTCAAGAAGTTTGATCAAATCTCCAAAAGGGCAAAATGGTCAAAATTAAGGTTTTGACTAGAAAAGGGCAATTTCTGATTTTTGACCTAACAAATGATCAATTTATTTAAGGCATGATCTCAAGATTACAATTGCATCATTTTGACCTAATGACATGGTTTCAAACATTGCAAGTCCATTGGATTGACAGATGAATTTTGCAGTCAACTGATCAAAAGTCAACTGTATACTGAAAAGTCAAACTTTGACTTTTTGGTCAAATTCAAATGCCAAAGATCACAATTCATCAAAACATGTCAAAATATGAAACTTATTCATCAAGAAATCAAAAAGTCTAGATTTCATTTTTGAAAAGTCAAAATTTCTTAACTTAGAAAATTTTCTAAGTGTTGAAAATTCATGTTTTCTCATAACTTTGAGCCAAATTTTCACCATGATGCAAGATGATTCAAAATAAACTTCCAACATTAAAGTTGTAGATATTCATTAAATCTACAACTTTTCTTCACACAACTTCTTCCAAAAGTGCTTGGATCTCAAGTTATAATTTCAAGAACACATGGTCATGAAACTAAACACTTAGTGAAATTTTCCCTAATTTGGTAGGATTTTGACTCAATTTCATGGCACTTTTTCATATATTTCCAAGGAGAATCTTCAAAATAAATTCAAATATTGGTTGTATAAAAAATTTCAAGCTTTCCAAAATGTCCAAGAACTCCTTGAGATCATTCTTGAGTAGGGAGAATCGAAGAGATGAAGTTGGTGTTTTGTCACTTGAATTACAAGGCATCTTGTGATGAACAAGAATCCAATTTCAAACCTATGCTGCACAATCTTGTTTTGAAGGCTTCTAAACCTCAAGATCTCCCCATAATCATAAGATTACACTTGCTTTTGAGCTATTATCCAAGTGTTCCAAGCATTGTCCAAGCCAATTTGCCATTTTTGGTAGAAAATTACCATTCCATTCTTGAAAAGTTGCTTTAATCACAAAGTCAACTTGTCTTGAGCTTCTAACTTGTTCTTTCTGCACACACAACCCCTATAATCCAAAATCAAGGTGTCTAAGACCTGAAGAAGCTCAGGACATGCTTGTATAACATTTGAGATTTGTCATTTCACTTTTCTTCAAAAGCAAGTTATAGAGCCATAACCCTATAACTCAGAAGCCTGGAATGATTTTATGCTCTAATCTTTTCCATACATATTAACAAGTTTATTTCAAGATAAGGGACGATTGGAAGCATCCTAAAAATCCCCCAAACACCCTTGCTGCACAAGATTGCCCCTGTTTCAAGACTGTAACCCCTCCATCACTATTCACCATTTTCAAACATCAAGCTTGCAGGTTGACTTGAGTAGGGAGATTCAGGGACTTTCAAAGTAAAGTAGGAGTTGAAATACACTCAAGGAGGTCCAGGCAAGCTAAACATATTCTTAGGGCAACTCAAAGCTTGCTCAAACTCCATAAACAAATCCATCTGCAAGAGGTAAGTTTTCTAACTTCAATATCTTGATACAAGCATCCTCTGTGCATACATTCTGAAGTAAAAATGTAGATATCATTGCTCTAAAGCTAACCATGTCCATAGTTTTCATTTATATTGACAGTATGTAGAGAATTTTAGATTTGAACTTTCTGAAAAATTAGGTTTCAATTTAGGTCCAGCAAAATTAATCTTCATCTTTGACTTTTAGCTTACATAAGTTATATGGTTGGATTCGTGAGGAAAAATAGCATAACTTTCATGTTTGCATTTTCCATTTTTGTTGATAAATGAATGAGATACAGGTGCTCCGGCTGGTTGAAGGTTGAAGACGAAGTACAGGTCATAGATACGTTTTACCTTATGTATTTATTCTTTCATTTAAGTTAACGGATGTACAACCACCTCAATGGTAATGCAACACGCGTTATTGGTAGAGGTCATGGGTTCGAACCTCAGCGCTGCCTTTTTTCAATTTTTTACATTTTTGTCTTTTTTTTTCTTCCAGCAAACAAACGCACGGGCCTTCCACTCCTGGGCCTGACTTTTTTTTCTAACTCCCCCCTGTTTCTTATTTGCACCCTAGCCCAACTTTATTTTTATTTATTCATTTTTTTATTTTTATTTATTTTCTCAAATGTATTTTCTAAATATTAAAAAGATGATAAAAATGCAAAAATGATATTTTATAGTTTGACTTATTTTATTTTATTTTTTCCAATAATAAAAATATTTTTTTATTCTTCACACTTTATTTATTTATTAAGTAAATCTTATAAATATTGCATTATTTATTTATTTTTCTTCACACCATTTAGAATATATTATTTTAATAAAAAAAAGACTAAAAATATTTTATAATGCAATAAATATTTTCAAGATAAAAAATGCCAAAAAATACTTTCCTTAAATTATTTTATTTTGATTAATTAATAGAACTAGGCTTTCTTTTAAAATCTTTTTCTTAATAAATTCAAACTTAATTAACCATTTTTCTTTATTTAAATTAGATTAAGACAAAAAGTCTTTTTTTATCATAAAATATCAAACAAAATTCATTTTGTTTACATTTTTGCATCTTTATACATTTATTCATCACTTTGTATTTATTTGAATTCCTTGTATATTTCATATCAATTCAATATGGTTGTAATAGACTAATTAGGTTTAAATTCTTGCAATCCCCGTTTACAAATTGTATACCCCCCACAAATGTTGTAATAGCGTAGTAACTTTAAAATTCTGCAATTTATCGCTTTATATACAATTGCTAGTAATTAGGGTTTGTATGGAAAGACTTAAAACCAATAAATAGCAAGCCCTAATTCAATACTAAATCAAGCATGAAAACAACACATTTGCACACAAGCACCCCTAGGGTTATCCCACTTGGTTGCCTTATACAAAATAACCATATTGTGCATGTAAGGTATCTTAGCCAAAACAAGCAAATACAAGATCATAGTCCCTCGGTGACGCTATCTAAGTTGCCTTTCAAAATGATCTTAGTCCCTAAAGAAAAATTCTAAGATACCTTGTAACATTTCTAATCATGGTCATACGATGACCCACGCCCGTCCCGTTTACATCCAAATATAAGGTTTCTTACCAAATCAATGGTAAGACAACAATATCAAAGGAAAAGAAAATAAACAAGAAAGACATTTGAGTAGGTAGATTGCTCCTAATTACTTGCTCCATTTCAAAACAAACATCCTTGCTATTTTCAAAACAATCACATACACTTTCAAACATCTTACCAAATTGAAAATATTTTCAAAAGATCAAACATCTTTGTATACATTATTACGAACGAGAATCATTACAATGATTGCCTAAACAATGACCTCTTTACAAAATACTTTCAAAAACTACACAAAGCATAATTTCAAACAAAAAGCAAGTGATCTAGCAAGTAACTAAGATCCCATGGAAAACCATGGATGAAAAGGATGCTAATACGTTCCCTTTTCATAATCTACCCCCCGAACTCAAGAAATAATCTTAAAGGTCTTTCCTGTGCTTTTTCACCTTTCCTTTTTGGATAAAAGAAAAGCCGGTGGCGACTCTTGCTAACCGCAACATTTGCAATCAAACGCAAAACACCCAAGTCAGTTCTTGCACCGTATCACACATGTCTTCAAGGATCTCGCGGGGTGAACACAAGAAAAATGTTAGAAGTTAAACTTTGATCAACAACTTTGATTGGAGAACTTTGTATGAATGGAAGTCCTTCCACAAGAATTAAGCTCACCATGTCAAGTGGGTCATAGCCCTCGACTTAAGTTTGTTGTACTTGATCTTTATTGGAATTTGTTTAGAGGAAAATAAATCCTCTTGCCCCTTGATAGACGTCTGGTTCAACGTGACCCCGCATCATAGACCCTTGAGATCCTTGAAATGGTTATTGAAAATTCTATGGTATAATGCTATGATGTTATGTACAAGTATGCAAAGTAAGCAAGTACAAATAATCATATTCATACAAAGCAGACAAGTCCTTAGGTTTAGGCTTGCATGGGGTTTGTAGGTAATTACCCTCTTGATGTTTAGTTGGCTCAACCTGTCCTAGTTAATAGTAACCGAGTTCTAAGGGATCTTAATATCCATGATTTTTCTTCTCAAACATTGTTTCAACGCAAGCCTCTTTCACGGTGACCGAAATATCCCTAAAATCAAACCTCAATGAGTGTAGTATCAAGTACCTACCAACTTCGGACTGCACCAAATTCGGTCATATCACTACGTCCTAATGGCCAAGTTGGTCAAGTAAAGGTTCTAAAGTTAGTTAGTGCTTCATGACATCACTCAGCGGCCCCGTATTCTCCTTGACTACTCCAGGGCTACCGATACCCACAAATATGTCACACTAATGTAGCTATTTCTTAGACCATGTCGGTATACCCCGCAGTTTCCATAATGTATTGCTACTTACCTATAAGGTATCCCAAATCCGGATAGAGGATTTAAGCCCAAACAAAGAACCAAAGTGTAAAGCATACAAGTCAAACAATGAAAGCAAGTAAAGGTGATCTAGCCCTAAGGTAACCCCACTTTTAAGTTTGTCCGCAGCAGAGTCGACAGTTCTGTAACGCGGTGGGAGAACTGACTAGGGTGTTTTGCGTTTGATCGCAATTGTTGCGGTTAGCAAGAGTTGCCACCGACTTTTCTTTTATCCAATAAGGAAAGGCTGAAAAGAACAGGAAAGACCTTTAGAGATATTTTCTGAGTTCGGGGGGTAGATTATGAAAAGGGAAGGTATTATCACCCTTTTCATCCCTAGTTATCTACGGGCTCTTAGTTTCTTGCTAGATCACTTGCTTTTATTTGAAAGTGTGCTTGTGATGTGGTTTTTGAAAGTATTTTTAAAATTTGACTTTGTAATGATTCTTGTCTCATAAGAATGCATACAAAGTGTTGTTTGAAAAATAGTTCAAAGAGGTGTTTGGAATGTGTTTTTGAAAGTGATTTTGAAAAGGTGTCTTTGTAATGGCTCTCATTTCTATAAGAACGCGTACAAAGTGTTGCCTTTTGAAAATGTTTCAAAATGAGAGTGTTGGTGTATAAAATGTTTTTTGTTGTTGTAAGCAAGCGAGCAACTAGGAGCAATCTACCTGCTTAAAAGGTTTTAGGTGTTCTTTTCCTCCTCCTTTAGATGTTTCCATCTTACCATTGTTTTGGTAAGAAGCCTCATCGTTGGATGTGAAGGGACGGGCGTGGGACGTTTGTATAGTCATAGAAGGCAACCTATGGGACGTTTTAGCAATGTCGTTTAGGGACTAGATCGTTTACCGAAGGCAACATCGAGGGTCATTGAGGGACTACGATCTTTTATCGAGGGTCTTCGCTAAAACACCCATGTTCGAGGGATATGACTATTTTTCCGAGGCAACAAGTGAGATTACCCTAAGGGTGCATGTGTGCAAAGTGTGTTTGATTTGCATGCACTTGTCTTTGATTTTTAAGTTGTCTACTTGTTAGTTTTATCTTGCCATACATCCTATTTACTAGCATTTGTATAAGAGTAATAAAAAATGCAGAAAATAAATCCTACACTATTATAACCATATTGAAGTGCATAAAAACATAAAGGCAAAAATAAAAAAGAAGAAAAAAATAGAGTCTTTCGATTGGGGCAGAAGCAGCCTTCGATTTGCATTTCTTGGCCTCCTTCGATTATGGGCCTGAAGTCAGCAAAGTCATGTCTTTCAATTAGGGGATGACACCAGTAAGGTCCTGTCCTTTGATTAGCCTGGAAGTCAGTGTATGGTGAAGCCTAAGGTTCTGCCTTGTTGCCTTCTTCAATTGAGGCTGGCAGCATCAAGTCAATGGCCTTCGATTGCGCTTGGCTTGAGGTGTGAGATGTGGCCTTCGATTCTGCCTTCTCTGTCTCCTTCAATTGGGGCTTGGAATCAACAGGGTGCGCCTTTCTATTCTTCCTGGAAACCAGTGTGGTGCAGCGTGTCATTCTAGGGCTTGGAAGTCAGCATGGAAGCCCAAGGCTTCGTTTCATGCTTCTTTCCCCTGTCTCTTTCGTTTAAACTTTTGAACAGCAACATGGCCTAAGGCCATGCTAGTATTACCTTACAATCAGTTTAATATTTAATGCATACTTAGGTAAACAAGAAGCAAAACGAAAGGGGTTAGCTTTGAAAACATATTAAGGAGGTGGAAACGAAAAGAACCAAAGTGTTATGTACATGTTTTGAAACGAAAGGGAAAATTATTCACATACTATGCCATGAAATGAAAGGTTCAAGGGTAAGAGTGACTTACCTGGCTGCAGCCTTGAAGGTGAACTGGACTTTGAGTGGTGGCCCTGGGTTCTCCTAGATTTGAAGAGAGGGGCCAAAATCTAGGCTTTGAATGCTGGGTTCGAAGGAGAAGAGCAAATGTGATGCTATTTGGATTCGAAGGAATGTAAAGTGTTTGTTCTTCAAAATAAATAAAAAAGTGACAAAGGGATTCTGGGTTTCTTCTTCACAAGTGCTTAAGGACTTGGGAGATTTTGTTGTGTTTGAGAAAATTTGGGAGATTCGTTCCTCTGGTCCAAAGATTCCCCCTTGCCTTTGCAAAAGTTCCTCTATTTATAGAGATGAGTGGGCGTGTTTGTCAATAGCCAGCCTTGCAAAGAAATAATAAAATAATGTAGCGTGAAAGAACATGTGGGGGGCCTCTTGGAAGTTGGGGTGCATAAGATGTGACTTGTGCTTTTGGCCCTGCTTTTCGTTCAGAAGAAATTCAGGTTTGAAGCTGCTTTTGTGTTTAAAGCAAAATTTATGAATAAAGGGTACATAACTTATTGCCATTTCGTTCCAGAATGGTATTATCCAGTGGATAAACCTTCGAACCCTCATGTAATGTATCACAAACTTATACAAACCTCTGATTATATGAAGATTTGGAAGCAAAGTAGCCTGACAAGTAGGGTAAGTCTATGACATTTGTTCAGACTTGCTTCAAACAAGCTTGCTTCGAATGGTTCAGATTGGATTCGAAGGAAGCTGATTCGAAGGGAATCAAAGCTCCAATCGAAGCTTTGTATGTAGGTTGCTTTTTCCCAATTGAAGGTTTTCCTTCCCATGGTCATATGTGGCCAATTGAAAGAACGTACGTGGGGGGGGGGGGGGGGGGTCCCTGTCTTGTGACTGTTTAGCATGAGGGAAGTTCCTTGATTCTGAATCGAAGGGCACTCTTTCAAGGGAAGCAAGAACTTATTCAAATCTTGTATAAAGAAATCTCTTGGCTCAAACGAAGCTTGTGAGAGGAAAAGTCTGCAAGAGGCCCATAATGCAAGTGGATTCGAAGGAATAGATGGTTGCTTTTTCCCATCGAAGCTTGTCCAAACGAAAACAAACATGCAGCCAACATATGCCCAATCGAAGTAGGCTTGCAGGTAGCATATGCCCAATTGAAGCAAGCTTGCAGGCAGCATGTGCCCAAATCAAAGCAGGCTTGCAGGCAGCTAATTTTGAGCAATCGAAGGAGGCTTGTAGGCAGCTAATTTGTCCAAATCGAAGCAGGTTTGTAGGCAGCATGCTTGGTGAATCGAAAGGTTTTCCTTGCAGGGGTACGTGTGGCCAACATGTTGTGGCCTTCGATTGCAAGCATGCGGGCATCACATTTGTCCAATCGAAAGGCTGAATCAAAGGAGGCCTATTTTTCTTTGTATCAAACTTTCATTTTTTACGACGACATTCTCTTACTAGAATGTTTGTCTCATTGTACAAAAATACTTACTCAAATTCAATACAAAGATGTCCCTTTGAAAGTACAAAACTCTCTGTTTTTCTTTACTCTTTTGTTTTGTTTACGAAAACGTCCAATGATTTATTTTTGAGAAAGCTCACCATTTTTGGGATACCCTGGATTTACAAGCTTTTGAAGAAGCGTTGGCCCTTCTCATCTATGGGATGGTACTATTTCCTAATCCGGACCAACTCATAGATGTGAATACGTTCAAGGTTTTTCTGTCTCACAATCCAGTGCCTACTTTACTTGGAGACATTCTACACTCTCTGCATACCCGCATTGTAAAGAGAAGAGGGACACTACTGTGTTGCACTCCTCTGTTGGCTTGGTGGTTTATTTTGCATATGCCTCGATCCGTGTTGAAGAATGAGTAGGGCATGAGATGGTCTAATAGGTTGATGTCCCTCACACATTTGGACATTCATTAGTGTCCTCGATCCTTGGGGAATGTTACCATCATTGACCGCTGTGGAAAATCCCTAATGTCCCTCTCCTGGGAATTAGGGGAGGAATCACTTATAATCCTTGTTTTGCATTGAGACAATTTGGTTATGCTAGGAGGGATGGTCCTCATGATACACTTGTCCAAGGAATCGTGTTCGATTATGAGAATGATGTTCAGGGTTATCACCAGAGGTTCATAAGAGCTTGGGGCATGGTGAATAAAGTTGATAGCAAAACACCGGGGAATAAGAACTCCATTCCTTTGGAGCCTTATCTTAAGTGGGTACGAGCCCGTTGTTGTACCCCAAAATTTTCCCTCTCACTTATCAAGAATTTTCTCACAAGATCTTGTTTGGCTCAAGACTGCACTAAGGTTGATCAACTCAAGACACCTTCTTAAGCACTGATTCCAAAATTAGGGTTTGAGATTGCACAAGGATATTTGAACTTCCAATGCCCCATATGACTTTCTTGGATCATTATGGACCCTCAATATTACTCATGTCAAGTTTCAAGCTTTGGATCACACTTTTGCTCAGTCAATTGAGCAGTTGACCTAAAAATCAGATGTATTGGGGGAAAAGTCAACTATGGCCAATTTACAATCAAACAACATAATTTTTGATCCACGTCAACATTTTAAACTCATATGTATCATTTGATCAAGTTTGGACCATAATTCCTCAAGAAATTTGATCAAATCTTCAAAAGGGGCAAAATGGTCAAAATTAGGGTTTTGACTAGGAAAGGGCAATTTCTGATTTTTGACCTAGCAAATGATCAATTTGTTTAAGGCATGATATCAAGAGTCCTATTGCATCATTTTTACCTATTGACATGGCTTAAAACATTTCTCAAGTCCAATGGATTGACAAATTAATTTTCAGTCAACTAATCAAAAGTCAACTGTATACTGAAAAGTCAAACTTTGACTTTTTGGTCAAAATCAAATGTCAAAGATAACAATTCATCAAAGCATGTAAAAATATGAAACTTATTCATCAAGAAATCAAAAATTCAAGATTTCATTTTGAAAATTTAAAATTTCTAAACTTAGAAATTTTTCTAAGTGTTGGAAATTTCTTATTTTTTTACAACTTAGACCAAAATTTCCACCATGATGCAAGATGATTCAAAAGAATATTTCAACATGAAAGTTATAGATCTCCAAGAAATATACAATATTTTTTACACAACTCCTTCCAAAAGTGCTTGGATCTCAAGTTATAATTTTAAGAACACATGGTCATGAAACAAAACACTTAGTGAAATTTTGTCCTAATTTGGTCAGGATTTTGACCTAACTTCATGGCACTTTTTCATATAGTTCCAAGGGGAATTTTCAAAAGTGATTCAAAGTGGGGTTGTAGATCACATTACAAGATTTCCAAAATGTCCAAGAACTCCTTGAGATCATTTTTGAGTAGGGAGAATCGATGAGAGAGAGTTAGGGTTTTCACACTTAAATTACAAGTCAATTTGTGATGAACAAGATTCAAAATTCAAACTTATGTTGCATAACCTCTACTCTGCAGGCCTCAAACTTGTTAGGCACTCCATAATTAATTGCTTGCACAACTGTTAGAGGTCTTAATTCAAGCATTCAATACAAGGCCATGCTTTATATCCATTTTTGGAAGAAAGTGCACAATGTCATTTTGATAAAGTAGCTTTTTTCATAAAACTTGTTCTTGAGCCTTGCACTTGTTCTCTTCTGATCATACATGTCTTATAACTAAAGAGAAACTTGTTTAGACACTTACAATCACCCAGCCCATGCTTGTACTACACATTGAAACTTGTTTTCCCACTTTTCTTCAAAATCAAGTAACCTAGCAATTAGCTTGTAACTTGTACTTTTGACTCTCCAAAGCACTCAAGACCTTTTGATTATACATACACAAGTCATTTTCCACAAATCACACACATGCTTGAGCCTTGAAAACACCAAGAACACAGAATAACCAAAAAACACCTCAAAACTTGCCATTTATGAGTTTTGAATCCAATCTCCAAATTTGCTCGTGCGTTTCTTGGCCTTTTACTTTCAAAAGCTCCTAAATAACATACACAAACAATCCCAACACCTGAAACACCACTGTAACACCTTCATCATCATCCACCATTTTCAAAAATAGTACCTTTCACCTTGACTTCTCCAAAACTCCTCAGGCACTTTCAGCTCAAGCTAAGCATCACATTAGCTTCCTGGGAACTTGAGGAATCTAATCCAATAATTTGAACTCACTAAAAGCTTCTCAAACTCAAAACACGATACCCTCTTGCAAGGTAAATTATCTCAACTTTGAACTTTTCATACAAGCATCATTAATGATTTATTTGTGAATGAAAAATAAAGATAACATTGCCCTAAAGCTAACCATGTCCATAGTTTTCATTTATATTGCTTGAGATTAGAGAATTTTAAGATTGAAGTTTCTAAAATTTTTAGGGTTCATATTAGGGCAATTAAAATTCATGCTTATCTTTGATCTATAATTTTATTGTTTTGCATTTCTGAAATCGTGAGGAAATTTGCTACAAGTTTCCTGTTTACATTTTTTAATTTTTGTTGAGGATTGAATAAGATACATAAGTTCTGGTTGGGCGTGAGGTTGAAGATGAAGTTGGCCTCAGGAACGTGTTTACCATATATATTTATGGTTTGATTTATATAAACAGATGTATAGCCACCCCAGTGGCAGAAGCCTGCGCCTGTGACTATAGAGACCTGGGTTCGAGTCTAAGTGGTACCCTTTTGGATTTTTTTCTTCATATTTTTCATATTTTGACTTTTTTTTTTGGCAGCGCTGGGTCTCATCCTTTGGGCCTTATGTTTTTTTCACTTCTAACCCCCTTGCTGACTATTCACACCCTGGCCCATTTTTATTTTCTTTTTCTTATTTTTATTTATTTATTTTCTTAAATATTTTATCTAATATTAAAAAATCATAGAAAAATATAAAAAAAATTAGATTTATATTTTGACATAGTTTATTTATTTTTTACACAAAAAATCATTTTATTTAATAATTATTTTATTTATTTTACTAATAGGTTTGTAAATTTAATTAAAAAACTAGGGTTTTAGTTATTTTCTTTTACATAATTTAAACATTTTATTTTAAAATATAAAAAGACCAAAAATATTTTATAATACTATAAATTATTTTTAAGACAAATAAATACCAAAAATATTCATCTTATAAACTTAATTTTTTTAATCAATTAATAGATTAGGGTTTTATTTAAATTCTTTTCCCTAGTAAATTTAGGTTTTACTTTTTACTAATTTACTTAATTATTTTTCTTTCAATTAATTAGGTTAAAACAAAATCCCTTTTCCCTAAAAATCCAAATAAACATCCATTTTCTTTACATTTACATTCTTGTATATTTATTCATTTTGTACATTATTTATTCAATTCTTGTACAAATTCAATATGGTTGTAATATATAATTAGGTTTATTTTCTTGCAATCTCCATTTGTAATTTGTACACCCCCTCCCACAAGTATTGTAATAGCGTAGTAATTTTAAATTTCGCAATTTATCGCTTTATATACAAATGCTAGTAATTAGGGTTTCTATGGAAAGACTAAAACCAATCAATTAGAAAACCCTAATCAAAGACAAAACCAAGCATGAAAAATAATACACTTGCACACAAGCACCCTTAGGGTACAATCCACTTGGTTGCCTTACAAAATGACCATATTACACATGTGAGGTATCTTAGCAAAACAAATAAAATACAAAGATCATAGTCCCTCGATGACGCTACCCATGTTGCCTTTCAAATTATCTTAGTCCCTAAAGAGAATGCTAAGATACCTTACAACATTGCTAATCATGGTTATACGATGACCCACGCCCGTCCCGGTTACATCAAAAGATAGGGTTACTTACCAAATCAATGGTAAGATAACAATGTCAAAGGAAAGAGGAAATGAACATGAAAGACTTTTGAGTAGGTAGAATGCTCCTAATTACTTGCTCCATTTCAAAATAAAATATCCTTGCTATTTTAAAAAACAAACACCTACACTTTTAAAACATCTTACGAAACTTGAAAACATTTTCAAAAGATCAACATCTTTGTATACATTCTTACGAACGAGAATCATTACAAAGTTTGCCTAAACAATGACCTCTTTATAAAATACTTTCAAAAACCACACAAAGCACAATTTCAAACAAAAGCAAGTGATCTAGCAAGTAACTAAGAGCCCGTGGAAAACCATGGATGAAAAGGGTGCTAATACCTTCCCTTTTCATAATATACCCACATAACTCAAGAAATAATCTCAAAGGTCTTTCCTGTGATTTTTCACCTTTCCTTTTGGATAAAAGAAAAGTTGGTTGCGACTCTTGCTAAACCGCAACATTTACGATCAAACGCAAAACACCCAAGTCAGTTCTCCCACCGTATCACAGAACTGGCGATTCTGTTGGGGAAATTCTAAAAGTGGGGTTACCTTAGGGTTAGATCACATTTACTTGCTTTCATTGTTTGACTTGTATGCTTTACATTATGGTTCTTTGTTTAGGTTTGAATCCTCTACTCGGATTTGGGATACCTTATAGGTAAGTAGCAATACATTGTGGAAACTGTGCGGGGTATACCAACATGGTCTAAGAAATAGCTACGTTAGTGCGACATATTTGTGGGTACCGGTAGCCCTTGAGTTAATCAAGGAGAATACAGGGTCGCTAAGTGATGTCGTAAAGCACTAATGAACTTTTAAAACCTTTACTTGACCAACTTGGCCATTAGGACGTAGTGAGATGACCGGCTTGGTGCAGTCCGAAGTTGGTAGATACTCGATACTACACTCATTGAGGTTTGGTTTTTTGGGATATTTCGGTCGCCATTAAAGAGGCTTGTGCTGAAACAATGACCAAGGAAACAAACCAGTGATGTTGAGCTCCTTAGAACCCGGTTACTATTGCTAGGACAAGTTTGAGCCAACTAAACTTCAAGAGGGTACTTACCTATAAAACTCCATGCAAGCCTAAACCTAAGGACTTGTTTGCTTTGTTTGTATATATTTACTTGTATATAAAATCATGAACATCATAACATCATACTCATATACACTAACCATTTCAAGGATTTCTGGGATTTATCTTTGTTTCTGTTTTGTAGGATATGGATTCTATCCGCAGGAAAACCATTCAAGTCAATCTAGTAAGGATCCCTCCTAAACTTAAAGAGCTAGCTTTAAGGATTCCTGAAAATTCTCCATTCACCAAAAGACATGGTTGCCTACTAAACTTGGTCATCTCCAACACTGATGAGGACATGATGAAGGTGCTCTTCCAGTTCTTTGATCCTTTACACCATTGCTTCACATTCCCTGATTATCAACTTGTGCCAACTTTGGAAGAATTTTCCTAACTCTTGAGGATTCCCATTCTAAATCAACTACCTTTCAACGGTACGAAAAGAAATCCAAAGCCATAAAAGATTGCTCAAGTTCTACACTTGTAACCATCTGATATCATAACTAATTGGGAAACAAATAGTGGTGTCAAAGGTTTCCTAGAAAAGTTCTTGTTTGAGAAAGCCCAAAGTTGTGGAACTCTTTGGATCTGCAAAATTTTGAGGAAATTGTGTCTCTTCTCATCTATGGGATGATTTTGTTTCCAAATCCTGACCAACTCATAGACGTGAACACCGTCAAGATCTTTATGTCTCGTAACCCGGTGCCTACTTTGCTAGGGGACATCCTACATTCTTTTCACACTGGCACTATGAAGAAAAGAGGTATCCTTATGTGTTGCACTCCTCTTTTGGAAAGATGGTTTATTTCGCATCTTCCCCAATTTGTATTAAAGAACGAGCAAGGTTCAAGGTAGTCACAAAGATTAATGACGCTCAAACATTCAGACATTCATTGGTGTTACCGATCCATAGAGAATGTTACTATTGTCGACCATTATGGAGAATTCCCTAATGTCCCTTTACTTAGCATTAGGGGAAGTATCACCTACAACCTCTGCTTAGCCTTAAGACAGTTTGGTTACGCCCGAAGGGATGACCCACATGAGATTCTCATTCACGGTTTGGTATTTGACTACGAGAACGACGATCAAGGTCATCACCAGAGATTTATCTGAGCTTGGAGGATGTTGAACAAGGTAGATAGTAAGACATTGAGGCATAAGAATTCCATCCCTCTTGAGCCTTACCTCAAATGGGTACGAACTCGTGCTCAGAGTCTTATGATGCCTCATCCCTCCATTCTCCCAGTAATCATTGAGCCTGTTATGGAAGGAGATGTTCCATACGCTGTCCTGCATCCTAACATGCCCACATCTCTTGAAGACTTACAAAGAGATTGGATACAACTCAAGGGGGGAGCAAGACACTTTCGAAGCCCAATTCTACGCTAGCGAGAAAAAGGTTTTGGAGCTCACCAAACAACTTCATGAGGAACAAACTCTGAATGCCTATATCGCACTAAAGAGGATGCGTATAACCTTTTTATCTTAGAGTTTTTGTATCGTTTTTCTCAAAGAGGCATTGATGTACTCAAGCTTTAATTTATTAATATAACGTGTGTTTCCTTTTTGTCTAAAACAAATTTGAATCTTTAAAATCCTTGAAATCATTGCATATGCATCTACCATTCATCATAACAGAAGCATGTTTCTTGCAACAAGTCTCCACATCTTTCTACTGTTTATTCAGTAAGATGGATCTCGAGCAGACGGTGAAGGACCTCCAAGCACAAAATGCTCAGTTTCAACAGATGTTCTTAACTCTAGCCAAAGGACAGGAAGAGTTGAAGACCTTGCTGGTTGAAGAGAAGAAAAAGAAAACAAAGAAAATAACCAGAGTTCTAAATATGGGAAGAAGATTCCAAGGACAAGAAAAAAGGACCCTAGACTTCGCAACGTCATCTGGTGAGAAAGACAATCAAGATGGGAAAGGCAAGGAAGCAGTTGTCCAACCAGATTCAGAAGAGGAAGAGGAAGACGAAGATTATTTTGAAGAAAAATATCCTCCGGCCGACAACAAGTATAAGCATCTGGAAGAACGGTTAAGTGCAATGGAAATTCAAAAAGTGCCTCGATTGGACTTTGAGGAGTTGGGTTTAGTAACTGGGATTGTCATCCTCCAAAATTTAAGGCACCGGTGTTCGCCAAATAAGATGGAGTTTCATGTCCCAAAATGCATCTCTAGTCTTATGTGAGGAAAATACAGCCTCATACTGCTGACAAGGATTTATGGGTACACTTTTTTCAAGACAGTCTGTCCGGAACTCAACTTGATTGGTTTTATCAGCTAGAAAGAGCCAATGTTCATAATTGGGAATATTTGGCCGCTTCCTTTTACAAACAATACCAATATAATGCAGACCTTGCTCCCACTCGTACTCAACTCCAGAGTATAGCCATGGTATCAAGTGAAGGCTTCAAAGACTATGCGCAGAAATGGAGGGACTTAGCAGGAAAGTACAACCTCCCTTATCTGAAAGAGATATAATAGACATGTTTTTGGGCACCTTGTCCGGTCCTTTCTTCAATCACTTAATTGGGTGTTCCTCGGCAGGTTTTACCGAATTGATATTGACGAGAGAAAGAGTGGAAGCCAGGAAAAAGAATGGGAAGATTCAAAAAGATGCATCCTCTGTTGCTGTAAGAAAACCATTCATTGGAAAAAAGAAGTTGTTGTTGTATATCCTCAGAGAAATCAAGATAGGGCTGAACACCGTCAAATGGTGGGGGCTATCATGATTCCTAAACCCGCACCTGCTCAGCAAAGAAGCAACCAGCCAAGAACGGAAAGACCAATCAGACAGTTCACCCGAATTAATATGACACTATCTAAAGTATTGCCACATTTGTTAAGATCCAATCTAGTGACTTTGTAAGAAGCTCCAAAGAATCCTAACACAACCTCTCCTTATTATCATCCTAATGCCCGCTGTGCATACCATTCTGAGAGTCCCGGCCATGACACTAACAACAGTTGGGCTCTGAAAAACAAGGTACAAGACCTTCCTGAAGCCAAAGAGATTGAATTCGATGTGCCAGAAATTCCAAATGTTATCACTTCCCCTATGCCCAAGCACGGTCTTGATGTCAATGTCGTTGAGGAAGATATGTTTGTTACTTTGGTTGATGAACTTGTGACCCCACTCCTAACTATCAAAAAGAACTTGTTGAATGCCGGTGTATTCCCAGGCTTTGATGAAAGCTGTCATTTCTGTTTATCCTCACCAACCAGCTGTCATTTGTTAAAAGCGGGCGTTCAATGCCTAATAGATGACAAGAAGATTTTTTTTAGAAGACTTCTATTCCAACTGTTTCTTATAATGATATTTCCATAGTGACCATTTCGGCCAATTCTTCCAGGGTCTCCACCAAAGACCCGTTACAATTACATCAGTTCCTAAAGTAGCTCCGTTGATAATTACAATGCATGGACCAATCCTATATTCGTCAGACAAAACCATCCCATGGAATTATGGAGGTGATGTCTACTATCACGGTATCAAGCAAGATTGGCCAGCTGCTGAAGATTCAAGTTCTGAGAAAGTTGACTCTGATATCAGTAATATCGCAGGGACTAGTAAGATAACCCGAAGTAGAAGGGTATTCTCTCCTGAAATTGCTCCGCCAAAAGATATTTCTGGACCTGAAATCATTACTGTTGTTGTTGCTCCTCCAAAGGCTATTCACCGTCCTGCAATCATCTCCGCTAATACTCTTGTTGACAAAACTGTTGCAGTCCCTATTATCACCCCTACTGACATTCCTACTTCTGAGTCAACCGAGACTCAAGGCAAAGATATTCTGGTTGAGCCTGTTCAGATGAAGGCACAATCAGTAGCTATCCCTGAGACCTCCCGGAAAGAGATGGAGGAAATTCTAAAGATTATAAAAATAAGCGACTACAACATAGTCGAGCAACTGGGGCAAACTCCATCAAAAATTTCCATGCTGGGTTTATTGTTATATTTTGAGGCTCATGCAAAGGCCTTGGTAAAATTACTTAAAACTGCCCATGTACCCCAAGAAACATCTTCCGATCAGTTCCAAGACTGTGTAGCCAGCTTAACCACCGATAATGGGTTAGGTTTTTCGAATGCTGATTTAACGCCAAGGAGGAGGAATCATAACGAGGCATTGCATGTCTCAGTCGAATGCAGGGGCACGACTTTGGCTCATGTTTTGGTTGATATTGGTTCGTCTCTGAATGTATTGCCTAAAAAGGCTCTTGATAGGATTGACTTTGAAACCAAGCAATATAGTGGTGAGGGCCTTCGACAGCTCAAAAAGGATGGTGCATAGGGAAGTAGATATCCCCATAAAAGTTGGAACCCAAACATTTTATTCAACTTTTTATGTAATGGATATTCGCCCTTCATATTCCTGCTTATTAGGCCGACCGTGGATTCACAATGCTGGTGCCGTTACCTCTACGTTGCATCAAATGCTGAAATATCCAATTCAGGGGAAAATCATCATTGTTCATGGAGAAGAAGAGTATATGGTCAGTCATCTAAATTCCTTCAGATATGTGGAATTATATGGTGAATTTATCGAAACTCCATTCCAGTACTTTGAAGAAGCTCCGCAAACTATGGCAGTAACCAAGGTTGTTTCTCAAGTCCCAAAGATTACAAGGCCTCCTCTCAAGATGTCATCTTTGAAAGATGCCAAGGCAGTGATGGAAGAAGGTGGGTGCACTATTTGCGGCCAACTACCAGATATCCCATACAAATCTGAAAAATTTGGTTTGGGTTTCACTTCTAGAGCCTAGAAAGCTGTACGCCGTGCTCGTGCCAGAGGATCTCCCTTGAAGATCACGCCGTAGAGGATGATGAAGACAACTACAACTTGGATGATTGGATTTTCCCAAATGTCAGTGGAGGGCTCAGCAACTGGGAAGCTAGAGATTTTGTTCTGATCACTTTTATCCAACAATAATTTGTCTTTAAATTTTGTCGGATCTGTAATATTAAACAATTCAGGCTCTTAAAACCTTGTGTCATACCCGAGGCACAATGTTCCATTTGTAAGGGTTATTATCTAATTTCCATATGACATCAATGAATCATGGATGTTTTTGCATACAAACTTTATGCTCATTATTTTTCTTTTTACATTTTTATTTCTTTCAAAGATAGCTATACTCTTACACACACTCACATTCAATTTGCAGATCTACATCTACTCGGGATCCCATGGGTAACGATCTTGCTATGGCCTTTTGTGACTCTGAAAATCTAATCTACCAAGCCGAAGATGAAGGTAAGGAAGATTATGAAGTGCCATGGGAACTCGCCAGGTTACCACAACAAGAAGATAGGACCGTACAGCCCCATGAAGAACCAGTGGACACAATTAACCTAGGTATCGAAGAAGACAAAAGAGAAGTCAAGGTGGGCGCCAATATGGAACCCAGTGTCAAAGAGCATCTGATTCAGTTGCTACACGATTATGTTGAGGTCTTTGCCTGGTCGTACGAAGACATGCCAGGACTTAATGCAGATATCGTAGTACATCGTCTACCTACAAAAGAGGACTGCCCTCCGGTAAAACAAAAGGTTCGTCGTATGCGGCCAGACATGTCAGAGAAGATTAAAACTGAAGTCATGAAATAATTCAATGCCGGATTCTTAGCCATCACTTCCTATCCGCAATGGGTTGCCAATGTTGTTCCTGTGGCTAAAAAGGACGGCAAAGTGCGAATGTGCGTGGACTACAGAGATTTGAATAGGGCAAGCCCTAAGGATGATTTCCCACTTCCCCACATTGATATTCTAGTTCACAATACAACACATCATAAAGTGTTTTCCTTCATGGACGATTTCTCAAGCTTAAACCAAATCAAAATGGCGCCTGAGGACATGGAGAAAACAACCTTTGTCACACAGTGGGGCATATTCTGATACAAGGTTATGCCATTCGGGCTGAAGAACGCTGGGGCAACCTATCAGCGTGCCATGGTAGCTCTATTTCACGACATGATACATCACGAAATAGAGGTCTATATGGACGACATGATAGCTAGATCTCAAACAGAATAAGAGAATCTTGATCATTTACATAAACTGTTTGAGAGGTTAAAGAAATACAAGTTAAGGTTGAACCCGAATAAATGCACATTTAGGGTGAGGTCTGGTAAACTCATAGGCTTTGTCGTTAGCGGTAAAGGTATTGAAGTAGATCCTACCAAGGTGAAAGCAATACAAGAAATTCCTGCTCCTCGTACCGAGAAGGAAGTCAGAGGATTCTTGGGACGGTTAAACTACATTGCCAGATTCATTTCTCACCTGACAGCTACTTGTGAACCAATCTTCAAATTACTGAAGAAAGATCAAGTAGTCAAATGGAATGATGAGTGCCAAACTGCCTTCGACAAGATCAAAGAGTACCTGCAAGAGCCTCCTGTTTTGATGCCACCAGTCAGGGGAAGACCATTGATCATGTATCTAACCATTTTAGAAAATTCAATGGGGTGTGTGCTGGGGCAGCATGACGAGTTTGGACGAAAAGAGCATGCTATTTATTACCTGAGAAAAAAGTTTACCGACTCTGAAATAAGATATTCACTGCTCGAGAAAACTTGCTGCGCTCTGGCATGGGCTGCTCGCCGGCTAAGACAGTATATGCTGACCCATACTACCTTATTGATATCCAAGATGGATCCAATAAAATACATCTTCGAGAAACCTGCCCTCTCTGGGAGAATAGCAAGATGGCAGATGATCTTGACAGAATATGACATGCAGTATACTACCCAGAAAGCAATAAAGAGCAGTGTACTAGCTGATCACCTTGCTCATCAAGCTGTTGATGACTACCAGTCCAGGAAGTTCGAATTCCCAGATAAAGACATCATGATGGTAAACAACTGTGAAGAATTCAGACCATATAACGGACTTGAACAAGGATCCCGATGGACCCTGGTTTTTGATGGGGCATCCAACACACTCGGCAATGGTATAGGTGTTGTACTCATGTCTCCTGAAGGATGTCATGCTCCCTTTACGGCAAGACTCTGCTTCAATTGTACAAATAACATGGCAGAATACGAAGCGTGCATTTTTGGTCTCAAAGCTGCCATAGATTTGGGGATCGAGTCTTTAAATGTATTTGGAGATTCAGATTTGGTCATCATCCAGATCAAAGGGGAATGGGACACCAAACACCCTAACCTTATCCCTTACAAAGAACACGTGTTAACATTGATCCCTCATTTTGAGAAGATTACCTTCGAGCATTTCCCGCGAGAAGAAAATCAGCTAGCAGACGCACTAGCTACATTGTCATCCATGTTTAAACATAAATGGGATAACAAGGCTCCCTAGATCACCATTGAATGAATGGATGAACCAGCTCACTGTCACGAGATTAATACTGAAGAAGTAGTGGACCAACCTTGGTTTCACGAAGTCAAGAGGTATCTTGAGGCTCAAGAATATCCGGAAGGAGCTTCAGTCAATGATAAGAAGTTCTTAAGGAGATTCTCTGCTAAATTATTCCTTAGTAATGGCATTATCTACAAACACAACCATGACGTTGTGTTACTTTGGTGCATAGAAAAGGTTGAAGCGGAAAAGATCATGGTTGAGTTACATGAGGGCACTTTTGGCACCCATTCTAGTGGGCATACAATGGCAAAGAAAATCCTACGGGCAGGTTATTATTGGTCTACCATGGAAGCAGATTGCTATCAACACTCTCAAACCTGCCACAAGTGTCAGATTTATGCTGACAAAGTGCACGTACCTCCGGTTCCTTTGAATGTCTTGACGGCTCCTTGGCCTTTTTCTATGTGCGGCATCGATATGATTGGGGAAATCAAACTAACAACCTCTAATGGACACCGCTTCATCTTGGTGGCCATTAACTATTTTACAAAGTGGGTTGAGGCAGCCTCTTTCGCTTCCGTTACCAAGAATGTTGTAGCCCGATTCATTAAACAGAATCTCATATGTCGGTATGGTATCCCGAAGAGGATCATCACAGACAATGGTACGAATCTAAATGATACTATGATCACCGCCCTGTGCGAGCAATTCAAGATCCAGCATCACAATTCTTCCCCTTACCGGCCAAAGATGAATGGTGTTGTTGAAGCCGCAAATAAGAGCATAAAAAATATCATACATAAAATGAAAGTCACATACAAAGACTGACATGACATGCTACCATTCGATCTCCACGGTTATCGTACCACATCACGCACTTCAACCGGGGCAACTCCTTACTCTATGGTATACGACATGGAGGTTGTCTTGCCTATTGAGGTCCAGATCCCCTCTCTGAGAATTATGAAGGATGCAGGGCTGAATGAAGAAGATTGGATCCAGACTCGACTTGACCAACTGAACTTGATTGATGAGAAAAGTCTTACTGCTGTCTGCCATGGTCAAATGTATAAAAAATGGATGATCAAGTCTTTCAACAAAAAGGTCAGATGCCAAGTATATCAAGTCGGGATCTGGTGATCAAACGCATCATACTGCCGCAAGGTGATCCCAGGGGCAAATGGACTCTTACATATGAAGGACCATTTGTAATCAAAAGCATATTCTCTGGTGGAGCAATGATCTTGACCACCATGGATGGCGACGACCTCCCGCACCCTGTGAACACGGACATAGTCAAAAGATACTACGCATAAGAGACCCGCTAGGTTGACATACCTAGGCAACACAAGGGCATCCCGGTGAACCAAAAAGGTTCAGGAAAAAATTGGGGATAAAACAAAAAAACTATACACCCGACAAGCTGAAAATCCGAAAGGGAGGCTTGGGCAAGAAAGGGTATCCCGGTGGACTGAAAACCCGAAAGGGCGGTCCAGGAAAAAGTTAGGGAATTAAAGCGTATGACTATGTCCCGTTAGATCACCTTGCAGACAACCTACAAACACGACGGTTCTGATCAATTCAATCAGCTTCGGACAAGGCAACAAACAGATAAGATGCTCGGATACATGAAGGCTTTAGTAGAATGGGAACCCCATGGGATTATTTCACATAGCTATCTTTTCTTTGTATCAAACTTTCATTTTTTACGACGACATTCTCCTACTAGAATGTTTGTCTCATTGTGCAAAAATACTTACTCAAAGTCATATAAAGATGTCCCTTTAAAAGTACAAAACTATCTATTTTTCTTTACTCTTGTGTTTTGTTTACGAAAACGTCCAATGATTTATTTTTGAGAAAGCTCACCATTTTTGGGATACCTTGGATTTACAAGATTTTGAAGAAGCATTGGCCCTTCTCATCTATGGGATGGTACTATTTCCTAATCCAAACCAACTCATAGATGTGAATATGGTCAAGGTTTTTATGTCTCACAACCCAGTTCCTACTTTACTTGGAGACATTCTACACTCTCTGCATACCCGCACTGTAAAGAGAAGAGGGACCCTGCTGTGTTGCACTCCTCTGTTGGCTAGGTGGTTTACTTTGCACCTGCCTCAATCCGTGTTGAAGAATGAGCAGGGCATGAGATGGTCTAATAGTTTGATGTCCCTCACACATTCGGACATTCATTGGTGTCCTCGATCCTTGGGGAATGTTACCATCATTGACCGCTGTGGAGAATTCCCTAATGTCCCTCTCCTAGGCATTAGGGGAGGAATAACTTATAATCCTTGTTTGGCGTTGCGAAAATTTGGTTATGCTAGGAGGGATGGTCCTCATGATACACTTGTCCAAGTAATCATATTCGATTATGAGAATGATGTTCAGGGTTATCGCCAGAGGTTCATAAGAGCTTGGGGCATGGTGAACAAAGTTGATAGCAAAACACTGGGGCATAATAACTCCATTCCTTTGGATCCTTATCTTAAGTGGGTACGAGCCTGTTGTTGTACCTAAAAATTTTCCCTCTCACTTATCAAGAATTTGCTCACAAGATCTCCTTTGGCTCAAGACTGCACTAGGGTTGATCAGCTCAAGACACCTCCTTAAGCACTGATGACCAAAATTAGGGTTTGAGATTTCACAAGGATATTTGAACTTCCAATGCCCCATATTACTTTCATTTATCATTATGGACCCTCAAGATTACTCATGTCAAGTTTCAAGCTTTGGATCACAGTTTTGGTCAGTCAATTGAGCAATTGACCTAAAAATCAACTGTATTGAGGAAACAATCAACTATGGCCAATTTATAGTCAAACTTCATAATTTTTTATCTACACCAACATTTTAAACTCATATGTATCATTTTATCAAGTTTCGACCATAATTCCTCAAGAAATTTGATCAAATCTTCAAAAGGGGCAAAATGGTCAAAATTAGGGTTTTGACTAGGAAAGGGAAATTTCGGATTTTTGACCTAGCAAATGATCAATTGGTTTAAGGCATGATCTCAAGAGTCCAATTGCATCATTTTGACCTATTGACATGTCTCAAAACATTGCTCAAGTCCAATGGATTGACAGGTGAATTTTCAGTCAACTGATCAAAAGTCAACTGTATACTGAAAAGTCAAACTTTGACTTTTTGGTCAAAATCAAATGTCAAAGATCACAATTCATCAAAGCATGTCAAAATATGAAACTTATTCATCAATAAATAAAAAATTCAAGATTTCATTTTGAAAAGTTAAAATTTCTAAACTTAGAAATTTTTGTAAGTGTTGGAAATTTCTTATTTTTTTACAACTTTGAGCAAAATTTTCACCATGATGCAAGATGATTCAAAAGAAACTTTCAACATGAAATTTGTATGTCTCCATGAAATCTACAACATTTCTTTACATAACTCCTTCCAAAAGTTCTTGGATCTCAAGTTATAATTTTAAGAACACATGGTCATGAAACAAAACACTTAGTGAAATTTTGCCCTAATTTGGTCAGGATTTTGACCTAACTTCATGTCACTTTTTCATATAGTTCCTAGGGGAATTTTAAAAAGTGATTCAAAGAGGGGTTGTATAGAACATTACAATATTTCCAAAATGTCAAAGAACTCCTTGAGATCATTTTTGAGTAGGGAGAATCGAAGAGATGAAGTTAGGGTTTTCACACTTAAATTACAAGTCATTTTGTGATGAACAAGATTCAAAATTCAAACTTATGATGCATAACCTCTACTTTGCAGGCCTCAAAATTTTTAGGCACTCCATAATTAATTGCTTACACAGCTGTTAGAGGTATCAATTCAAGAAATCAATGCAAGGCCATGCTTTATATCCATTTTTGGAAGAAAGTGCACAATGCCATTTTGATAAAGTAGCTTTTTGCATAAAACTTGTTCTTGAGCCTTGCACTTGTTCTCTTATGATCATACATGTCTTATAACTCAAGAGAAACTTGTATAGACACTTACAATCACCCAGCCCATGCTTGTACTACACATTGAAACTTGTTTTTCCCACTTTTCTTCAAAATCAAGTAACCTAGCAATTAGCTTGTAACTTGTACTTATGAATCTCAAAATCACTCAAGACCTTTTTCATATACATACACAAGTCATTTGCCACAAATCACACGCATGCTTGAGCCCTGAAAACACCAAGAACACAAAATCACCAAAAAACAGCTCAAAACTTGCCATTTCTGAGTTTTGAATCCAATCTCCAAATTTTCTCGTGCGTTTCTTGGCCTTTTACTTTCAAAAGCTCCTAAGTAACATACACAAACAATCCCAACACCTGCAACACCACTGTAACACCTCCATCATCATCCACCATTTTCAAAAACAACACTTTGCACCTTGACTTCTCTAGAAATCCTCAGGCACTTTCAGCTCAAGCTAAGCATCACATTAGCTTCCTGGGAACTTGTGGAAGCTAATCCAATCACTGGAACTCACTAACAGCTTCTCAAACTCAAAACACGATACCCTCTTGCAAGGTAAGTTATCTCAACTTTGAACTTTTTATACAACCATCATTAATGATTTATTTGTGAATGAAAAATTTAGATATCATTTCCCTAAAGCTAACCATGTCCATCGTTTTTATTTATATTGCTTGAGCTTAGAGAATTTTAAGATTGAAGTTTATTAAATATTTAGGGTTTAGATTAGGGAAATTAAAATTCATGCTTATCTTTGATCTATAACTTTATTGCTTTGCATTTCTGAAATCGTGAGGAAATTTTCTATAAGTTTCCTGTTCACATTTTTTTTTATTTTTGTTGAGGATTGAATAAGATACAGAGGTTCTGGATGGGCGTGAGGTTGAAGATGAAGTTGGCCTCAAGAATGTTTTTACCATATATATTTATGGTTTGATTTATATAAATACATGTATAGACACCCCAGTGGTAGAAGCGCGCGCCTGTGACTATAGGGACCTGGGTTCGAGCCCCAATGGTACCTGTGATACGGTGGGAGAAATGACTTGAGGTTTTGTGTTTGTGTTTGCAAATGTTTCGGTTTAGCAAGTGTCGCCACCGACTTTTTATTTTATCCTAAGGAAAGGTCAAAAAGCACAGGAAAGACCTTTGAGATGTTTTCTTGGGTTCGGGGAGTAGATTATGAAAAGGGAAGGTGCAAGAATCCTTTTCATCCATTGTTATTCATGGGCTCTTAGTTACTTGTTTAGATCACTTGCTTTTGCTTTTCAATTGTTTGAGATGGTGCTTTGTGTGTGGTTTTGAAAGATGTTTTAAAAAGAGGCCATCGTTGTGGCAACCTTTTTAATGATTCTTGTTTGAATGTATACAAAGATGTTTTTGTCTTTTGAAAAGATGTTTCAATATTTTTGAAATTTTGATTTGGGAAATGTTTTGAAATTATGTTGTGAAGTGTGTTTTAAAATAGCAAGGATGTTTTGCAAGTTTTGATCAAGTAACTAAGAGTTATCTACCCTATTTTACTCAAAGATCTTTCCTATATGTTTTTAACCCTTTTGACAGTGTTGTTTTACCATTGCATTTGGTAAACAACCTTGTATTAGGATGTTAAACGGGACAGGCGCAGGTCATCGTATAGACCATGATAGCAATTATGTTAAGTATCTTTAGCAAATTTTTGAGGGGCTTGATCATTTTTGTTTAGGCAACCAAGATAGCGTCATCGAGGGACTATGATCTTTTGCTTTGTTTTTGTTTTGCCAAAATACCCAACATGCATAACATGGCCCATTTTTTAAGGCAACAAGTGGATGTGACCTTAGGGGTGCAAGTGTGCATTGTGTATTGATTTCATGCATTTTGTCTTTGTATTAGGTCAAGCTACTTGTTAATTTTGGATTTTTGCATACAAACTCTAATCTCTAATCATGGTATAATTGAAAGCATAAGTGCGTAAAATAAACCTACCACTATTACAACATGATATGAGGATAGGGGTACAATTTTTGAATGGGGATTATTTGACAAGAAATTAAAAACCCTAATTTATTATTACATCCAAATTGAATCAAATGGCATAAATAATAAATGACTAATATTTAAATAAACAAATTCAATAAATGTGCAAAAATATTATGAAGATGCAAAAATGTTTATGTTTATTTTTCATGTATGTAAAATGTTTAATTTAAAAATAAAGAAATAAATAAGAAAAAGATTATTATTATTTTATTGAGGGTAAACCCTAATTTTCTAAGAATATAAATATATTGACTATATTATTTATATACAATAAAATAAAATAGTGTATATACAAAAATAAAATATATTTAGAAAAAGTGTTATTTAAGTACAAATAGTAATAAGAAAAAAATATAATATTTTTATGTTTTTATTCTAAAGTATATATTAAATAAAATAAAAGTATGTATGTATATATATTAATTATATTAGTTATGTATAATAAAAAATAAAATAAAATATATACAAAAATAAAAATATATTTAGAACAATATTTATTTTTTTTAGTGTGAATAAAATAAAGAATAAAATAAAATAAAAGTATAATTTATATATCATCTTTAAGTTTTCAATAAATAACATATATACAAATTAAATCGTTTTCATGCTAAAGAATAAAAATAAAATACAAAATAAATGTAAAAATTTATAAAAAAACCATTTTTGGATATTTTTGTATTTAGAAAATATAAAATAGAAATCAGAAAGTGAAAATAAATAAAAAATATCAAAGTATAAAGAAATTGGGCCAAGGGGTGCATTCAGCAAAAGAAGGGTGCAAATAGTGAGAGGACCAAAGCCCAGCCCAAGCCACTTCATCTTCAACCTCTGTTCTTCAAATTTCGCGCGCCTATGTATAAACATGAACAACCTGCATACGAGCTCTATTGCGAAAACACATAACATCAAAGTTGTAGAGCTTTTCAAGACGAATCCAACCATATAAAAAACTTGTCCTAACTCTCAAAGACCAGAGAGAATTTCTCTGGCCCTAAAATCTAACCTAATTTTTTCAGGATGTTCATGGACCAAATTCTCTTAGCACGCTTAATTAAAATGAAAACTGAGCATATGTACAACTTCATGGCTATGAATACTACATTTCTTATTCACAAACCTAAGTCTAAATGTTCCTAAATAGAGAGATAGGAAGTTGATAAAAACCGGTTTCAGCTGAGATCGTGTATGGCAATGTTGAGCTTTTCAACAAGGCCTAAGATGTCTGGGAGCTTGCTTGAACTTCACTTGACCTTCTCCAATGTCTAGCTTGCCTTGAATGTACTTGAACAAGCCTACAGAACTCAACCTGCACAAGCTCAAATAAAAAATGGAAAACCCTGTTAATGGAGTTACAGTCAGTGGTTAAGGGTTGGGATAGTTTGGATGGGTTATGTGGAAGATGTTTGAACCAATTTGGGACAAAACGCACGAGCAATTTGTGTTGTGGAACTCAAACTGCAAGGAGTGCCCTGTTTTGCCAAGTGAAGATGATTTTGTGCTATGGGAGGTTTGAGGGCTCAAGGGGTCGTGTTTTTGGCTTAAGGGGATGTGAGAAAGTTGTTTCAAAAGCTTGCACAAGTTAATTTTGGTTGATGTTCAAGTTCTAGTGTATTGGACAAATTTCTTGGTTATGAAGAAAAGTATGAGAAGTGATGTGAAGCAGACCTATACAGGCTATTCATCAGTTTGCACACTTTGCCCTTGGCCTCTCAAGTTTGTGGATCTGATTTGCTGCACAAGATTTGGCTCTATGCTCAAGGATTTAGTTTTGACATAAATCAAGATTTAAGTAAAAATGGAAATATTGCTTTTTCTACTTAGGGATTAATCTTGTGGGCAATGCTCTAATGACCAAAACAATGCCTTAGACCAATGGATTTGCATTTAATTATTGAGTGTGGAATGGTTTTGAGACCTGTAATCTAGTGCAAAGCAAGCTGATTAGAATTGGTAACTTGTATCACTATGAACATGCCATGGATGAAAAGTGAGTTTTAGCCAACTTCAAGCCTTTGATTCTCCCTAACCATAAATGTATTTGGAGAGTTCTTGGACATTTTGGAAAGCTTGCAACATGCTATACATTCCATATTTGAAATGCAATTTGAGATTCCAAGTGGAACTATGTGAAAAATGGCCATGAAGATAGGTCAAAATCCTGCCTAAACCAGGACAAAATTTCACTAAGTTAAAAGTTTTAGGGACCCTTGTTCCAAAAATCATAACTTGAGATCCAAGCTTCTTTTGGGAAAACTTTGTGATTGAAAAGTTGTAGACTTTTTGGAGTACTATAACTTTCATGTTGGAAGTTTTGTTTGAATCCAATTGCATTATGGTGAAAATGTTGGGCAAAGTTAGGAAAAATTAAGAAAATTTCATAACTTAGAAAAATTCTAAGTTATGAAAATTTTCAACTTTAAACCCTAATTTGCAAAAATGGGTTTCTTGATGAAAAAGTTTCATGTTTTGACACATCTTGATGAAAAAAGACCCTTGGCACTTGATTTTGACCAAAAAGTCAAAGTTTAACTTTTCAGTGTACAGTCAAATTTTGATCAGTTGACTGAAAAATTCATCTGTCAATCCAATGCATTTGAGATCTTTTGAACTTGTTGAATAGGACAAGATGATGCCATTGAGTCCTTGAGTCCATGATTGAGCCCAATTTACCATTGGCTAGGTCAAAAGTCAGAAATTGCCTTTGTGCAGTCAAAACCCTAAAAATGACCATTTTGCCCTTTTGATGATCTGATCAAATTTCTTGAGAAGTTGTGGTCCAAACTTGATCAAATGGTTAATATGAGTCTATAATGTTGATGTGGGTAAAAAATCATGAGGTTTGACTACAAATTGGCCACAGTTGACTTTTTCCCCAATACAGTTGATTTCTAGGTCAACTGTCCAATTGACTGGGCAAAAAATTTGATTCAAGGCTTGAAACTTGGTATGGAAAAACTTATGAGTCCAACAAGAAGTATGAAAGTCACCCTGAGCATTAGAAGTCCAAAATTCCTTATGCAAACTCAAACCCTAATTTAGGTCAACAATGCAAGGAGATGTCTTGAGCAGTGCAAACCCTAGCTTGGTCTTGGGTCCAAAGAGTCTTATGAGGGGAAATCTTGATAAAATGAGAGGGAATTTTGGGGTACAACAGTACCCTTTTGGATGTTTTTTCCTATTTTTCATATTCTGACTCTTTTTTTTGGCAGCGCTGGGTCTCATCCTTTGGGCCTTATGTTTTTTTCACTTCTAACCCCTTTGCTAGCTATTCACACCCTGGCCCATTTTTATTTTCTTTTTATTATTTTTATTTATTTGTTTTCTTAAAATTTTTATCTAATATTAAAAAATCAGAGAAAAATATAAAAAACATTAAATTTATATTTTGACATAGTTTATTTATTTTTTACACAAAAAAATTATTTTATTTAATCATTACTTTATTTATTTTACTAATAGGATTGTAAATTTAATTAAAAAACTAGGGTTTTAGTTATTTTCTTTTACATAATTTAAACATTTTATTTTAAAATGTAAAAAGACCAAAAATATTTTATAATACTTTAAATTATTTTTAAGACAAAAAAATACCAAAAATATTCTTCTTATAAACTTAATTTTTTTAATCAATTAATAGATTAGGGTTTTATTTAAATTATTTTCCCTAGTAAATTTAGGTTTTACTTTTTACTAATTTACTTAATTATTTTTCTTTTAATTAATTAGGTTAAAACAAAATCCCTTTTCCCTAAAAATCCAAATAAACATCAATTTTCTTTACATTTACATTCTTGTAAATTTATTCATTTTGAACATTATTTATTCAATTCTTGTACAAATTCAATATGGTTGTAATAGATAATTAGGTTTATTTTCTTGCAATCTCCATTTGTAATTTGTACACCCCCTCCCACAAGTATTGTAGTAGCGTAGTAATTTTAAATTTTGCAATTTATCGCTTTATATACAAATGTTAATAATTAGGGTTTGTATGGAAAGACTAAAACCAATCAATTAGAAAACCCTTAATCAAAGACAAAACCAAGCATGAAAAATAATAAACTTGCACACAAGCACCCTTAGGGTAAAATCCACTTGGTTGCCTTACAAAATGACCATATTACGCATGTGAGGTATCTTAGCAAAACAAACAAAATACAAAGATCATAGTCCCTCGATGACGCTATCCATGTTGCCTTTCAAATGATATTAGCACCTAAAGAGAATGCTAAGATACCTTGCAACATTTCTAATCATGGTTATACGACGACCCACGCCCATCCCATTTACATCCAAAGATAGGGTTACTTAGCAAATCAATGGTAAGATAACAATGTCAAAGGAAAGAGAAAATGAACATGAAATACTTTTGAGTAGGTACAATGTTCCTAATTACTTGCTCCATTTCAAAAAAAAACATCCTTGCTATTTTAAAAAACAAACACCTACACTTTCAAAACATCTTACGAAACTTGAAAACATTTTCAAAAGATCAACATCTTTGTATACATTCTTACGGACGAGAATCATTACAAAGTTTTCCTAAACAATGGCCTATTTACAAAATACTTTCAAAAACCACACAAAGCACAATTTCAAACAAAAGCAAGTGATCTAGCAATTAACTAAGAGCCCATGGAAAACCATGGATGAAAAGGGTGCTAATACCTTCCATTTTCATAATCTACCCACCTAACTCAAGAAATAATCTCAAAGGTCTTTCATGTGCTTTTTCACCTTTCATTTTGGATAAAATAAAATTCGGTGGGGACTCTTGCTAAACTGCAACATTTGCGATCAAACGCAAAACACCCAAGTCAGTTCTCCCATCGTATCACACTCGTGCGCAAAGTCTCAGGATGCCTTATGAGGCCATTATACCCATCATCATGAAGCCAGTTACTGAGGGAGACACTTCTTACATTGTTCTTCATCCTGACATGTCGACTAATTTCGAGGAGTTACAAAAATCCTAGATTCAACTCAAAGAGGAACGGGTTACCTTTGAGACCCTATTCTATGCTAACGAGAAGAAAGTTTAAGAGCTCACCAGGCTACTTCATGAAGAGGCGAGTATAAATTCCTATATTTCACCAAAGAGGATGCGCCCGTGGGAAGCTTGAGTCCTTTTTTGCTTTGAGAATTCATTTTGCTTTGTTACTTCCTTTGTAAGCCCAAGAGGCATCATTGTAACCGCTTAAACTTCTTAATGCTATTAACGTTGGTTTTCCCTTTGGCTAAGCAAATTTAAGTCTTAGAAATCCTTGAAAACATTGCATACATATATCATACATATCATTGCATAAATAGGTTTCAGGACAACCTTCTTATCTTCTTTGTTGTTTATTTCAGAAATGGCTCTTGAACAAAGAGTTAAGGAGCTTCAGGCACAGAATGCTCAATTCCAAGAAATGTTCTTGAATCTGGCTAAAGGACAAGAAGATTTGAAAGCTCTGATTCTCAAAGGCAAGAAGAATAAAAAGAGGCCAGTGGGTGTTCTGAATTTGGGAAGAAGGTTCAAAGGACCAGTGAGACAAGTTTCAGAGCTTGCAACTCCGTCAAGAGAGAGCGAGACAATCATGAAGGAGATCCAAGAGTAGAAGACCATAGTACAAGGGAGTCTGAAGAAGACGAAGATGATTACACCGAGGAACAATACCCTCCTGTTGATGATAAGTACAAACAATTTGAGGACCGTCTCAAGGCCATGGAAGTTTAGAAGGTACCTGGCTTGGATTTCGAAGAGCTATGGTTGGTTTTTGGAGTGGTTATCTCATAAAAGTTCAAAGTGCCCGCATTTGCTAAATATGATGGGGTCTCATGTCCTAAGCTGCATCTCAGATCTTATGTCAGGAAGATCCAGCCGCACACTGCTGACATGAATTTGTGGGTGCATTTCTTTCAAGACAGTCTATCAGGGACTCAATTAGAGTGGTTCTATCAGCTAGAGGGAACCAACATCTGTAACTGGGAAGATCTGGCTGCTTCTTTCTACAAGCAGTACCAGTATAATGCTGACCTTGCTCTAACCCGTACATAACTTCAGAGTATGTCTATGGGTTCTGGCGAGGGCTTTAAAGATTATGCCCAGAAATGGAGAGACCTTGTAGGAAGAGTTTAGCCTCCATTGTTTGATAGAGAGCTGGTGGACATGTTCTTGGGCACATTATTCGGGCCATTCTTTAACCATCTGATTGGTAGTTCTTCTGCTGGGTTTACTGAATTGATCTTGACGGAAGAACGGGTAGAAGCTGGCATTAAAAGTGGTAAAATACAGAGAGATGCATCCTTCAGTACTACAAAGAAATCGTTCACAGGAAAGAAGGAGGTCAGTGCTTCTTATGGCCAAAGAAATCTTAACAAAACTGAGCATCGTCTGATGGTAGGGGCTATTATGATTTCCAATCCTGCATCAAACCGGCAACAGAATAATCAGTCCAGAACAAATAAGCCTAGAAGACAATTTACTCAGACCAACATGACCCTATCCCAGGTTTTTCCACACCTGATGAAGTCCAATCTAGTGACCCTAAAGGAATCCCCTAAGAATCCTAATATTGCCTCTCCCCGCTCCAACCTGAATGCTTGATGTGCCTACCACTCTGAAACACCAGGGCATGATACAAACAATTGTTGGGCTTTGAAGAAGAAGGTGAAAGACCTTATTGATGCAAATCAGGTTGAATTTAATCCCCCTGAGACTCCTAACGTCATAACTGCACCTATGCCCAAGCATGGCCCGGTAGTCAGTGTTATTAATGTTGTCTCCGCCACAGAAGATGCTGACAGTAGTTATGATCTGGACAAGTGGATCTTCCCAACCATCAGCGGTGGACTTAGCAATTGGGAGGCCAAAGACTTTGTTCCCATATCTTTTATTCAAGAGTAATTTGTCTTTTGTTTTTGAGGATACGTAATATTTGAACAATTGAAACATTACAACCTTGTGTCTTACCCGAGGCACAATGGTCTATTTGTGAGGGTCATTACTTCATTTCATATGTCATCAATAAAACATTGGACATTTCACATACAAATTTTACGCTCTTTGTTTTTCTTTTCTGCCTTTTAACTTTATCAAAAACATACAATTATGCTCTTACACACACTCACATATCAAACTACAGATCCACATCCACTCTGGATCCCATTGATAACGGTTCTGCTATTTCTCATTATGAATTTGAAAATCCGATCAACCAAGTTGAGGACGAAGGTGAGGAAGATTGTGAGGTACCAAGAGAGCTTGCCAGACTGTTACAACAAGAAGAAAGGGCAATACAGCCTCATGAGGAGCCAGTTGAGACAGTGAACTTGGGTACTGAAGAGGACATAAAAGAAGTCAAGGTAGGTGCTAACTTGGAGTCCAGTGTCAAACAATGTTTACTATAGATGCTACATGACTATGTTGAGGTTTTTTCCTGGTCGTACAAAGACATACCGGGACTTGACACCGATATTGTGGTTCATCTCCTACCTACAAAATATGACTTCCCCAGTAAAACAAAAGGTTCGTCGTATGTGGCCAGATATGTCAGAAAAGATCAAGGCTGAAGTCATGAAATAGTTCAATGCCAGTTTCTTAGCTGTAACGTCTTATCCATAATGGGTCGCCAATGCTGTTCCAGTACCAAAAAGGACATTAAGGTACGTATGTGTGTGGATTACAGAGACCTGAACAGGGCAAGCCCCAAGGATGACTTTCCGCTCCCTATATTAATGTTCTAGTTGACAAAACCACACAACATAAAGTATTCTTCTTCATGGATGGTTTCTACGGATACAATCAGATCAAAATGGCACCTGAGGACATGGAGAAGATGACATTCGTCAAACATGGATAGCGAGGCTCCTTAGATCACCATTAAGAGGATGGGAGAGCCAACATATTGTCACGAGGTTGGTACTGAAGAAGTAGGGGACAAGCCTTGGTTCCATGAAGTCAAAAGATATCTTGAAGGCCAAGAATATCCTGAGGGAGCTTCAGTCAATGATAAGAAGTTCTTAAGAAGGTTCTCTTCCAAGTTCTTCCTCAGTAACGGGATCCTCTACAAGCGCAATCACGACTCTACTTTGCTTCGGTGTTTAGACAAGAGTGAGGCAGAAATGATTATGGTTGATTTGCATGAAGGTATCTTCGGCACTTATTCCAATTGACACTCAATGGATAAAAATATCCTACGGGCAGGATACTACTAGTCCACCATGGAGGCAGACTATTATCAGCATTTGCGGACTTGTCACAAATGTCAGATCTATGCTGACAAGGTACACGTGCCTCCAGTTCCTCTGAACGTCTTGACTGCTCCTTGCACATTCGTAATGTGGGGCATCGACATGATTGGAGAGATTAGACCTACGGCTTTTAATGGGCACCACTTCATCCTAGTTTCCATTGACTACTTCACGAAGTGGGTCGAGGCAGCTTCATTTTCTTCTGTTACCAAGAATGTTGTGGACCGATTCATCAGACATAACATTATTTGTCGGTAAGGTATTCCAGAAAGAATTATTACAGATAATGGTACCAATCTCAAGAACATTATGATCACCGAGCTTTGCACGCAATTCAAAATCCAACATCATAACTCTTCTCCCTATCGGCCAAAGATGAATGGCGCTGTAGAAGCTGCTAACAAAAATATCAAGAGAATCATACAGAAGATGACAGTGACATATAAAGATTGGCATGAGATGTTACCATTTTCTCTTCATGGCTACCGCACCATAATGCATACATCAACAGGGGAAACTCCTTTCTATTTGGTATACGGTATGGAAGTTGTCCTGCCCATTGAGGTCCAGATCCCTTCCTTCAGGATCATGAAAGATGCAGGGTTGAGCGAAGACGAATGGGTTCAGAATCGACTTGACCAGTTAAACCTGATTGACGAAAAAAGGCTCGCGGCTGTCTACCATGGTCAGATATACCAAAAACATATGATCAAATCTTTTAACAAGAAAGTAAGACGTCAGGTATATCAGACTGGTGACCTGGTAATCAAACGCATCATACTGCCACAAGGTGATCCCAGGGGAAAATGGACTCCCACATACGAAGGGCCATTTGTGATCAAAAACATATTTTCTAGTGGAGCCGGGATCTTAACCACTATGGACGGTGACGACCTTCTGCACCCTGTAAACGAGGACACAGTTAAAAGATACTATGCATAAACAAAGACCCGCTAGGTCGACTGGACTAGGAAAAAATTAGGGCATCCAGGCGAACCAAAAAGGTTCGGGCAACAATTAGGGATTTACATTAAAAAAATTTGTACACCCGGCGAGTCGAAAATCTGAAAAGGCGGCTTGAGTAAAAAAGGGCATCCCGGTGGACTGAAAACCTGAAAGGGCGGTCCAGGCAAAAGTTAGGGATTTAAAGCGTATAACTATGTCCCGTTGGATCATCTTAAAAACCAATCTTCAGTACCAACTATCGAGCTCAAGCGGTACTAATCAATCCAATCAGCTTCAGACAAGCAGCGGAAGGGAAGAGACGCTCAGAGACATAAATGAAATAACAAAATGGGAACCCAATGGGATTATTTCACATAACTGTCTTTCTTTGTATACTATTTTTGTATAATTTCCATTCTTACGACGATATTCTCTTACTAGGATGTTTGTCTCCTTGTACTGAAACACTTATTCAAGATAATCCAAAATATTCCTTTGAAAGTGCAAACTTCTATTTTCTTTTTTCTATTTTGTGTGCGAAAACGTCTAGTGATTATTTTTGAAAATATGCATTTAAATATGATTACTGCTTATAAACATACACCTAAAAACAGAAAGGCAATTGCTAATGACTTTAAGAAGCAGGACAATATCTAAGGGCCATCCACAAAATCCCCGCAGATGTTTTTCCCAACAGATACCTTCTCCAGCAGGTACAGAAGCAGGGGCTTTATACTACAAGGTCACTGCCATATTCTCAACATGTAGCCTATTGATGCCAGTTGTTCTCACATCCCCAGCAGAGCAAAAATCTTCAAATTACTGCTCCAACAAAAACTCCCCAGCAAAGTCGCCAAGCTTCTATGGATTCCCCAGCAGGATTTCAACAAAATCCCCAAACAGCTCACAAAGTTTACCTTCCCCAACAAAGTTTATTTCTCTAACAACGGAAGTTCATCTTCCAACATTTCAACTTCAATAAATCTGAAGACCTACATTCTTCATCCCCATCAACAGTTAGGGATTTATTTACCCTAGTTCAGCAATACAACAATGGAACAACTGACAGATTCATACATTGCATTCATACATCATTCATGCAAACATCATAGCATATGCAGCACAAATGCATATATCACAATCTCATTTATTTTAGAGCATCATGCAATTCATACATCATGACATCACATGAAACTGAATTTACCTTTCAGGTTAAATTATCAGAAATACAAACACTATCAACTTATACAACATGTCAAAGATTAATACCTGAAACCAGCCAAGAGAACTATCTATAGATGACCGACTGTGGATTAACACTTGTAACCAGCCAGGAGAACTATCTACATAAAGAGATTAAAGATTAATACTTGTAACAAGCCAGGAAAACTATCTTTCTTTCTCAGGTCAGAGATTAATACATGTAACAAGCCAGGACAACTATCTCGACGACTGATAAAAACCAAGTTCCAGATTAATACCTGAAACCATCCAGGAGAACTATCTGTGGATGACCAACTATGGATTAACGCCCGTAACAAGCCAGGAGAGCTATCTATATGAGGAGATTGAAGATTAATACCTGTAACAAGCCATGAAAACTATCTTTCTTTCTCAGGTCATAGATTAATACCTGTAACAAGCTAGGACAACTATCTCAGCGACCGACAATTTTCAAGTTCCATATTAATACCTGTAACAAGCCAGGAGAACTATCTGAAATAGTTTATTTGTATATTAACACCTGAAACCAGACAGGAATACTATCTACATGACCAGACAGGAAAACTATCTTCAGGTAACGGTTAACTCCATTATCCCTAGAAAGTTACTGGAAGCCTGGACATCAAACCAGGAAACAGCAAACTCTCATCCCCCTAGTCAAGAGATAGCTTCCCCAGTAGAGTAATGGACAACTGAAGTTCCTAGACTCTATTCCCCATAGAGTTTTCCTCAAGCAGGAGAACATCAGAAACCCACATTCCCTAGCGGACTCCTCCTCAAACAACAAGAATAGGAACCCCAAAGGGACCATGTGTGAAATCAACATCTGCTTTGGATGACATCCTTAAGCCCATCTCTGACGACTCTCGGTCATCTTCTCTAAATGGAATCTGTAAGCCCATTCCTGACATCATCAACCAACAATATTACTTCACGTGAGTGCAAATTTCTGGGCACTCTAGTGTTCAATCATCTTTCACCTTTAGATCACGAAAGGCCGACAAGCCAATCTAAATCCTCAGGTTTAAGAAGATTGAACAGGGTAAGCTTTTGTACCCCAAAATTTCCCTCCCATTTTTACTCAAAACATGCTCCTAGAGATCCTTAATTGCTCAAGGTTGACCAAGAATTGACTAGATAAATTCTCCTCCTAAGCAATGAACCTCTAACCAGGGTTTCACTTCTCATCAAGATGTGTGAGCTCAAAAGGTCACAAATGTTTTCCATTGTCCTAATATTCCTTCAAGATTGTCCATGACAAATTTCATGCCTTCCACTACAAGTTTGCTCATTCAATTGCTCAAATGCTTGAAAATCAACTATGTTAGGTCAAAAGTCAACTATGGCCCATGTATAGTCAAACTTCAAGATTTTTGGTCAACATCCACATTTTGAAGTGATATACATCATTTTATAAGGGGTTGATCATGATTCCTCAAGAAATGTCCCTAATTCATCAAAAGTAAAAAATTGCTAAATTAGGGTTTCTATCGAAAAAGTCAACTGAACTTTGACCAGACATAACTTTCACATATTTCATCTATTTTCCACCAACCAAGCTCATATTAAAGAGAATCTCATTACCTAAAACTTTTATTCAGCCCTCAAGTCCAAGAAATGCACCATTTGAAAGATACAAGCTCATACATTACAGGTCATTTTTTGAAAGTCAACAAAAGCCACTTTTTGCCAAGATCTTTTACATCAAGATAACATCTTCAAATGCAAAATTGATCAAAAGATGGATTGAAGTAGACATCTTGTGCTTTACAAAAAGTCCAAGATCATCATCATGAGATAAAAATTGAGCAAGTTATGGTTTTCCCAAGTTGGGAAAATTTGGAAATTTTCATGAAATGTGCATTGAGCAAATTTGAACTTTTATGGCAATGACATAACGTTTTTGGACTTCAAACACTTTGATGACCTCATGAAGAGCCCCTAATATCATGTTTACCATGCGTTACATTTTTTCACTTATTTTGTACATATTTATTTTAATTTATTTCAAATAAATATAAAATAAAAATGTATAAAATAATTAGAAGTGGGTCTTGGCATTTGGGCTGGTGTTTTTGCTTGTCTTCAAGCCCAAGAATTCGTGCAAAATGTTCAGGGACATTGCAAATTTGAAAAAATACAAGATTCCACATCTTTGGCCAACTTTCAAAATGACATTCATGGCTTTTAAAAAACATGATTAAGGTTGTTTAATCCTTTTCCATCTTGTCCCCTCCCTCCTCTCTATATAAAGAACACACTGGCAAGCTTCAAGACACGCACATATAGCCTAGAAAGAGCTCTCCAAAATTCAATTTTTTTTTCAAAGTTGTCAAATTCGTATCTCCGCTCCCAAGATTTTGCAGACCAAACCAAGTGCCCTATCATCATCCTGAGACTCCCAGGGTTCGTCCTCAAGCATCCTTTGAACCAGAACATGCCCAGAATCCGTACTTCCAAGTGCACCATTTGGTTAAGTTTTCATGGAACTCAAACTCTTTATTTATGCAATGTAAATTAATTATGCATACATATACGTGTTCATACTAATGCTTATGATTGTTTAGCACCCTTACATGCGAGGTTTGACGTGAGAATGGAGCTTTTCCATTGTTAGGGTAAAGCTTCAGTTGAGTCTCATTCTTAGTGATACATGGGTTTTCAGGCAAATCTAAGGCCAGATTTGAAATCAGCGTGTGATTTCATAAAGGATAGGGTTCTTATTTTTGCTTTAGCTTGCTTGTTTTGCAGGATTGAATTTTGAATCGGCCGGAGATGGTGACCAGAGTTTTGACTCCGGCACCATTGACTTGTTGACTCCAGCGCAATATGTGTTTCTCTCCCATTGGTTAGTTCCAATCAGCGTGCGCGTTGTTTGAATTTCAAATATTAGCGTTAACTTTCTAATATATAATTTTTGTTTTATCTATATACACGAATGAAGAGTTAGCACATATGGAAAAGTAAGGGATGTGAAAAGGAGAATACCTAGGTTCGAGTCCCAGGTCTAGCATTTTCTTATTTTCCTAACATTTTCATGCAGATCTAGTGCTCCTCAAGGCCAATTGCACATCATACACCATCAGATCTAGCCATCAAATCATCATTGAGCCGGGTCCAAGGGCTTCCATATGTACTCCATCATGCACCCTTAAGGCCTCACCTCACCTGATCCAGCGTGGCCTGGGCTCAACATTCATTTGGGCCAAGCAAATTTTCAAACTGCACCCCTCATTTTTTTTGCTTTAACCACCTAGGCCCATTTTACTTTTTTTTGTTTTGTTTTAATTTTGTTTTAATTTTCTTTTGTTTATTTAATTAATCAAATACTAAAAAATCACAAAAAAAACTTAGGACTAATTTTTCTTTAATTAAATAATTAATTTCTTTAATTGATTAATTAATTAAACTTTAACCTTTTCTTGATTTAAAACAACAAAGAATTAGGTTTAATTTATATGTTTAAATTATCTTCTTTTTATAACAAAAACCAAAAAAAAAACTTTGACTATTTTCTTAAATTAAATTTATTTTCTAAATAGATTTTAGGGCAATTTTCATTATTTTCTTAAATCAAAAATCAAAAAACAACAAAAAATATTTTCTTATTTACTTAGAATCACTTTAGGTTTTAGACGAACTTTTAACTTTCGCGCGTTATTATTTTCTCTCATTTTTTTCATTATTGTAACCATATACTGGTATGTAATAGTTAATAGGGCTTTTACCGCTTTCTTTATTTTTCTTCCCTCAAGTTTTTGTATATTGTAAATATCCCCCTCCCCGAAGTCATGTAATAGCGTAGGGTTTATTTTCGCACTTTACATTTCTCTGTACATATAAACTGCTAGTAATTAGGATTGTATGGCAAGGCTAAAAATAAACTCTAGCAAACCATAAATGCGCAAGATAAATAACTGAATTGAACACAATTGCACATACGCACCTTTAGGGTATCCCACTTCAGTTGCCTTCGGAAAACAATCACAATTATCGAAACGTGAGAAGTTTTAGTGGCTGTCCTCTAGTTTGAAAGATCACAAGTCCCTCGATGACCCTCTCAATGTTGCCTCGGTTAAAAGTGATCTTAGAACTTTAGGACAGTTACTGAAATTCCCTGCCAAGTTGCCTTCATGACCGTAACGTCCCTTCGATTGTCCCTCAAACATCCAACGATAAGGCTACCTACTCACTAATAGTAGGATAACACTGTCTAAAGGATAAGAAAGAAAAGAATAAACCATTTCAAGTACAAGTAGATAGCTGTTAGATGCTTGCTCAAAAAACAAACTTTTTCACACTTACACCTTTCAAAAACGACTTTTAAAAACATTTGCTTTGTCAACACTCTTGAGGACTAAGACAAGAGTTATTACAAAACAAATCGCCGCACTAAGGTATTCCAAAACACTTTTAAAAAATTCACGAAAGCACAAGGTATTTCAAAAATGAGCTAAGCATCTAAGAGCCTGTAGATAACTACGGATGGAGGGTGCTAACACCTTCCCTTTCCATAATCTACCCCCTTACTCAGAAAATTCTCAAAAAGGTCTTTCTTCTGTTCTTTTCACCCTTTCCTTAATTTTGATAAAAGAAAAGTCGGTGGTGAATCTTACTTACCGTAACATTTGCAAACACAAACACAAAATTAGTATTAACAGTCAGTTTTTCCACCGTATCAGAACTATCCTAACATTTCTAAATGCCAAAAAATGCAGCAACTTCATAACACAGTAAAGTGGTAAATCAAGCATTCATGGGGTATAAAAAATGACGCAAAAATAAGGTTCAATCATGGAAGTGATGATACTGATGGATATATGAAAATATTATGCAGAAGTAATAAGGAGGAGAAATACCTATTGGAGTCTCTCCGATGGAGATTCAAAACAGTAAGTTTTCCCTCTTTTCTGTTTTGTTGATGCCCAATTCTTGCTGTGATTCTTTGTTGCGACTCTTGAACAAGTTTCCCTCTTTTTTGTTTTTCCTTTTTTTTTTAGTTTTTCTTCTTGTCTCCTGAGATTTTTGCATTGAACAAAACTCCTCCCTTTTCTGTTGATGAAGGTCTCCTTTTATAGTGAAATATATGGGGTTTTAGGAGGGGGGGGGGGGGGATAGTAGAACATTTGAACTGTTGTGACAAATTGTTTTGATGCCTTTTTTCATACAACTTTAAGTTGCCATTTTAATGCAATTTTTGGACTGTTATGATGCAGGGCAGCATGTGTAGATTGGTTTACAACATTTTTCTGGCAGCATTTGGACCATTGCAGGTTGTTATTTTTTGGACTGGTTTGTAGCATTTTTTGGGAAGAATTTGGATTATTTTAGGCTGCTGTTAGGCTGACTTACAACATTTTTTTTGGATCATTGCAGGCTGCTGTTGGGCTGATTTGCATTGTTGAACATGGCTGGAAAAAATGGGCAGCATTTTTGAAGCATGAAGCTTTAGGACATTAGAAATTTAGTCTTGATTTTTATGTACAAACTTGTAATTCCTCTTGTAACTTTGTAATGATAATTCCAAATAAAATTGTAACATGAATGGAAACTTGTCTTGAATATAATTTCTCAATTCCTTTGTAATTGTAAACACTTTGAATATTTATTTGTCTTGATTAAATTTGAAATCTTCCATTTGAATTTGGAAAGGAGTTGATTAATACTTGAATGAATTGTTGAATGATGAATGAACAATGATGCAAGCCTTAAGACCTCAATCCTGCATCTTGTATTTAAAGATCCAAATGAATTACATGAATTGATCTTGTGATAAAGTTGCAACCATCATGTATTTTTTCTTGTGAAAAATGATTATTTGAATTAAGTTTCTTTTTCCAATATCTTCTTTAATACACGCCTCATGTGAATTCAAATGGCCATGGTGTGAATCCATCAAAATAATTACACATAAATAATCTTGAATAAATATTAATGTGATGAACAATTATTCTTGAATGAGCCCTTTTGATAACTTATATTTAGTTAATACTTGAATTCACATGATAAAAATTCCAAGTATTCTAAATAAATTCTTCCAAAGCGATCTTGAATTCAATCACTCCACTCTGACGAAATTCCCCACGTCATGTAAGTATACGAAATCGAACCATACTTAAAAGTTCTGAATGATCAATATAAGAGGGATTTGAGGAGAAATGTTATCACATTGAGAAATTGGCACAGTGAACTGAACTTAGAGATCTAGAAACTCTTAAATCATGACATACATCCCATAAACTCCTCTCGTGGCTTTCTAAACACAATTCGTCTTCAACTTTTAAAGAAACTTGCAGATGACTTTTGGTCGAAGTGTTTGGAATTGACTTGCATAGCCTGGTCTTTTCTTGTATTTCAAGGCAAGGTGAAACACACGTGAACCAATGGTCATGGAGCCTTGACTGTTCTTTTGAAGAATTTCGGAGGAGCTTGAGGCCACTTGTTGAAACAGAGCATGGAAATAAACACATGATTCTCTTGATGAATCAGTCTTCCAGAATTAATGATCAAATGTACTTCTTGCTTGAGAGACTCAAAACCCTAATTGAGGTGTGACACCTGATACTCTTGATTCATACCTGTTTCTGCACATGTAATCAAAGAAACAAAAAAACATACACTTTGTGCTTGATTAGAAGTTAGTCATGCATAAGATAAAATGTTCACAACACTCAATAATCTCTACACAGGCAATGCTCGAAGGTGAAACGTTCGAAACCGACCATATTTCGTGACCTTGATGTTCATAATAAAAAAGAAAATGAAGATGAGATCTTAGGTAAAAAATTGGGGTATGACAGCTTCCCCTATTTAAGTTTCTTCTATCCGGAGATATGAAGATTGAAATCTTCGTCTCGACGAGATTGAAGGGACTTAAATACAAAATACGCAATTTTTGGCCCTAAGATACCGCTATCGTGTTTATGATATGAATGTAATATTTGAATCTTATGGGGAATGATGCCGCATGAGACAAACTAATGCTGGAGAAACCAAGTACATGATAAAATAATCCACATGGGAAGAGGTTATAACTCTACTGGAGAAACAGAGCCATCGACTTCAAATGAGAGACTCTTATTGGGGAATAACTTTGAGAGAAAACAAATTTCTGACTCTAACAAAGAAAACGCCTTGCAGAGGTTACCAAAAGATAGATGATTATTGACTCAAGATGATGATGAGTTTACAACTCATGGTCAAACATAGACAAAAGATATACCAACTTTTACTGATAGTGAACTACCGATTTTTACTGAAGGTAGAGATTTCATAACAAACTTCTCTGCGAGACTTTTCCAGAGAGATACCATTTAATGCGGGAATAACATATTATTGTGGATACACAAGCTGCTCAAATAAAGAGGCCACCACTTGCTGTCTTCAAAGGATATTAATAAACACATAAGCTGCTCAAATAAAGAGGCCGTCACTTACTGTCTTCAAAGGATATTAATAAACACATAAGCTGATCAAATAAAGAGGTCGTCACTTGTTGTCTTCTAAAGATGTATATAAGACACAAGCTGCTCATGAAGAGACCTCCGCTTGCTGTCTTCCAAGGATGTCAATAACACACAAGTTGCTCATGAAGAGACCACCACTTGTTGTTTTCCGAAGATATCTATAACACACAAGCTGCTCATGAAAAGACCGCCACTTGCTGTTTTTCAAGGATGTCAATAACACACAAGCTACTCATGAAGAGACCGCCACTTGTTGTTTTCCAAAGATATCTATAACACACAAACTGCTCATGAAGAGACCGCCGCTTGATATTTTCTAAAGATATCTTAAATACATAAGCTGCTCATGAAGAGATCGTTTCTTGATGTCTTCCAAAGATATCTATAACACACAAGCTGCTCATGAAGAGACCGCCGCTTACTGTCTTCCAAAGATATCTATAACACACAAGCTGCTCATGAAGAGACTGCCACTTGTTGTTACGTCGATATTCCAGAAGAATGTTGTGATAACACTTCTAGGGAATAAAGTTATTCTTCAATGGGAACCATGAATAGATCCTTCCTGAGGAGATCAAGAATTTTAAATGCGCAAAATAAATGTGCTCTTCATCTAGGTTCTAAGCCTAGAGAAAACCACGAGGTAGCATATGCAAGAGACAAAGCTCAATCCAGGGATGAACCGGAGAGAAAACAATCAAACAAGACTCCACCCAATGAGGAAACAACTCAATTGGGGATTTATCCTATCCAGATATTGAAAAGGAAGGATAAAGCAAAATTCTTCCACGAGGATTGGCTCAGTTGGGGAATTAGAAAGGAGGCACACTTTCTGCTTAAGTTGACACTCTATTTGGAAAGAGAAAATATGTTGTTTGAATAGACATAACCAAGGTATACGAACCTGATAACATTGACAAATACGAATGTGCATGTATGATGCAAGTGTGAATGAATGTCATGTATATGCAGACAAAACAGATAGAGGAGATAAATCGAAGATGATAAGACATCACAAAACAACTAGACACTCAGCCAATATTCAAGAGATGGGAAAATAATTAGAGCTAGAACAAAAATCATCGTCAAAGCGTATCATATTACAAGGCTTAAGTATCTTTGAAGAGGACCATACCCAAATTCAAACTTCTAACATCAATAAACCACTAACATGATAACAAAATATACTTCACTTCAGTTAGGGAGAAAAATCTTGTTCGACTAGAGATAATTGAATCAAGGCTTAACCGGGATTGCTGGGGATTCACCAAGCTTAGTACTCTACTAGGAACACAAGGTCATACAACCAACACCTCATGATGATTTTGAAGGAAGAACCATTATTCATCATACAAGGATGGACTACTGTATTGTATTTCAAGGCTTAACCTTTCTCAGAGCAACTGTTAATATTCCTTCCAACACTCACGACACATTTCAAGGTAGGAATACTCTAATTAACTTTGTTTCAAATATTGCTATAAAATTGAAATTTTTCCTGTTGTAGCCCAAAATTTTCTCTCATTTTACTCAATACATACTCCTAGAGATCCTTAATTTGCTCAAGTTTGCCCAAGAGTTAACCAGACAAACTCTCTCCTAAGGCAGTGTGTCTTAAATTAGGGTTTCCATTTTCATCAACATAGGTGAACTCCAAAGACCTCATATGCTCTCCAAGGTCCTAATATATTCTCAAGACCATCCATGTCAAATTTCAAGCACTGCACAAGAAGTTTGCTCAGTCAACTGCTCAGATGCTTGAGAATCGATTGTATTAGGTCAAAAGTCAACCATGACCCACATATAGTCAAACTTAAGGATTTTGGGTCAACATCAACAGTTTGAAGTGATATCCATCATTTGATCAAGGGTTGATCATAATTATTCAAGGAATACCCTAAATTCATCAAAACCCAAGAGTTGCTAAATTAGGGTTTCTTAGGAAAAAGTCAACCAAACTTTGACCAAGCATAACTTCCACATACTTTATCAGAAGTTTTCCATTCAAGTCTCATTTGGAAGAGGATTAAATTCCCTATAATTCATCTTCATGCCCCAACTTCAAAATATGCACTCATCAAAAGATATGAATTTCTACATTATAGGTCCTTTTGAAAAGTCAACAAAACATCTTTTTTGGTCAAAGCTTATTACATGAACATGGAAGACCCAATTGAAGTGATACTAAAAGGGTTGCCTAGGGGACATCCTAAGCTTTTTAAAAAGTCCAAGAACACCTCTCTAGGGTTAAAATTGGATGAGATATGCCTTGTCAAAGTTGACCCTTTTTGCAAAATTGCCAAAAGTCAAATATGCTCAAAAATGCATTTTTTACCAAATGGGCCTAGCATCTCATGATTGCAACTCACTTGTAGCATGGTCCGTGACTCAAATATCCATCCACATGTTATTTGCTTAATTTTCCATTTTATTTTGATTTTTTATTAATTAAAATTTCAATTAAATCAAATAATTAGTAAATAATAGCAAAGATATGTTTTGATTTAAGTTTTGGACATGATCTCAATCAAAATATGCTGAGATATCAAGACCAAAACGAATCAAGAATGTTTGCTACAAAAATGGGATGATTTGGCTCAATTTAGCAAGTTTGTATATGGCATGAAAATCAAATCAAATCTTCAAAACTTTCAATGATACCAATCAGTTTTATAACCCTAATTCGTTCTAGGATATATATTGAACATGTACAAGGCATAAGAGAGGGTTAGCAGTCGTGGAAGAGGAAGGAAAAACTCCAAATTTTCAAAGAAATGTGTGAATCAATTTCAGTCCTACAAGCCATCTCAAGCCATACTAGCGTTGCCAATCAATTACTAGACGTCTCAAGAAGCCATCTCAATCAATAGCAAGCCCTATTACGCCCAGAATCTGCCGCCAGGCCTTACACGGTTTGCCATATTTTTCAAATTCGATTATCACGATTTATACATTATGAGCATGTTTTAATGGCATATATGTGTTTATTATCATGTTTGCAAGCTGACTGAGTAGTTTAATTGTACTTTTGAAGCCTATACGCGTATCTGCCATTGCTATGGTTCACCTTGCATTTTTAGGAATTTTTTATGCAGGTAAAATTAGACCACAAACAAGGTACCATGATGACCGTGACATCATAACCAGTGGAACCTTGGTCTTCAATTTCATTTATATTGCGTTTTGTGAGTTTTTGAGTTGCGTAGGGTTATAGAAATTGAAAGTGTCTGTAGGTAAAATGCCATTATCTAGTATGACAGTTCCCTGGAGAAGACAGTTTCGTGGCAATCAACCATTGGGTCATTTGAATCTCGCGCACATTTTTTCCAGTTAACCACGTTTTTGTTTATTATGTTTTATTCTTATATTGTTAACAAACAAGCCAGTTAGCCTAGTGGTGAGGTGCGTTGGTGGTGAACATAAGGACCTGGGTTCGATCCCAGGTCCTAAAAACATTGTTTTCTATTTTTACATTTACAGATCATATGCAGTTCTCATCCAAAGGCCTACCGTGCGCTTCTAGTAGCCAACCAGTGGATCCATCATTCAGCCAGATGTATGCCTCATCACTGAAAGACCATGATGCACCCTCAAGTCAACGCCCCATGGGATCAGGCGCATTGACTGGGCTCAGCAACCTTTGGGTCTGGGAATTTCAACTTCACACCCCGTCCTTCAGCAATGCAAACAGGCCCATTTTCAATTCTTTCTTTTATTTCTTTTATTTTAATTAATTTGTTTTATTATTTTTCACCAAAAATTAATTACTTTTTTTATTAATCATAAAATCAATAAATCACAAAATCACAAAAAGATCATTTTTTTCATAAAATATTTATTTTAATTTAATTAGAAAACTAGGTTAATTCTTTTTGTAAATAAAAACAATTAGAAATTAGGGTTTAATTAATTTGCAATTAAGTTGTTTTCTTAAATAAGAATGTACAAAAAAATATTTTCTCTCTCAATTAGGGTTTTAGGTTATTTTAACGTCCTCGCATTTAATTCGCAGCGCGTTTTAATTATGTCTCTTTTTATTATTTTGTAACTGCCAAGGGTTTGTAATAGCTTTAAACTAGGGTTTTATTTACTGTTTAATCCTCGACTTTTGGTTATGTAATTAATCTCCCTCCCCGAAGCCTTGTAATAGCTAGGTTTATTTTCTCGCACTTTAAATTCGCACAATATTTAACTGTCTAGATGCATGGCTAATAGGATTGTATGGAAAGATTATTTGAAAATTAAAACGGTAGATCACCTAATATGAAAAGACTAATTAACTGAAAAATTTACATGCACATATTCACTCCTAGGGTTTGCTTTACTTCGGTTGCCTTCGGTAAAACAGTCATTAAGCACAGGAGATTTTAGTGGTTGCCCTCTTGTCTAAAAGATCAAATGTCCCATTCGAATGTTGCCTCAAAAAGATCTTAAGACTCCAGGGTTACTACTAAAGTTTCCAACCCATTGCTTTAGTGACTGTACTTGTCCCTTTCGCATCTCCCTTACAAACTCCAACGACGGGGCTACCTACTCCTTAAAAGTAGGATAGCGCTGTCTAAAAGAAACGATAACGAACAATCTTTTTTTGAGTAGGTAGAATCTTAAGTACTTACTCAATAAAACTGTTTTACACAAACAACTTTCAAAACAAATTTTCAGAAAAACAACTTCGTCACACCTTTGAGGACTGGTACAAGGGTTATCACGAAGTAAAACCTTTTTCAAAACAAGCACACACACAAGCAATTTTAAAAAGATCAGAAAGTACCTAAGAGCCCATGGAAAACCATGGATAAAAAGGGTGATAACACCTTCCCTTTCTATAATCTACCCCCATACTCAGAAATCTCGAAAAAAAGGTTTTTTCTGTTCTTTTTCCTTTTCCATGATTGGATAAAATAAAAGTCGGTGGCGACTCTTGCTTACTGCGACATTTTGCGAACAAAAAACGCAAAATGCAAACCAGTATTAAACAGTCGGTTCTGCCATCGTATCACATTGCCCAATAAAAAAACACAAAAAAATAAATACTCAAATTTCATTAATAAGATGGTAGTCCGCTAATGGCGCGACTCCAAAGGTTTACAAAAATTTGGAAAATAGTACATGAAAGAAAAGGTTTCAAAAACAATGACCACTATTCTCCCTAACAACTTTAAATTCCAAGACGTGCTCAAATTTTCCATGACTGGTTTGATCAAAAGCCTGCTTAAGCCGCCCCCTTCAGTTTTCAACTTAGCGAGCTGTCATCTCAATTTAAGCGAAGTACTTCTTGACTGCATCGGTGTTCACGGAGCGCGGGAGCTCCTCACCGTCCATATTTGTGAGAATCATGGCACCCCCAGAGAAAATATTCTTAACAACATACGATCCTTCATAATTTGGAGCCCATTTGACCCTAGAACCAGGTTGGAAAGATAATATCTTTTTGAGCACGAGGTCACCTTCTTTGAATTCGTGTGGCCGAACCTTCTTATCAAATGCCTTCTTCATTCTCTGCTGATATAACTGGCCATGACACAACGCTGTCATTTTCTTTTTTCAATCAAATTCAACTGATCATATCTACTTTGACACCACTCAGCCTCCGAAACTTAGCTTCCATCAAAACTCTCATAGATGGGATCTTAACCTCCACGGGGAGTACTGCTTCAATGCCATATATTAGAGAAAATGGAGTTGCACCTGTTGAAGTTTGAATTGAAGTACGCTACTGTTGTACTCCAAAATTTGTCCTCTCATTTACTCAACACATGCCCATTGATGTCCCCAACTTGCCCAAGGATGACCAAGAATTAACCAGACAAATTCTCCTCCTAAGGTAATAAACTTCTAACTAGGGTTTCAATTTTCATCAAGATGTGTGAGTTCCAATGGCCTCAAATGTTTTCCATGGCCCTAATATGTCCTCAAGGTTATCCATGCCTAATTTCATGCCTTTCACAACAAGTTTGCTCAGTCAACTGCTCAAATGCCTAAAAATCAACTATACTAGGTCAAAAGTCAATTGTGGCCATATAGTAAAATTTCAAGACTTTTGGTCAACATCAACATTTTGAAGTAATATCCATCATTTGATCAAGGGTTGATCATGATTCCTCAAGAAATGCTCCTAATTCATTAAAAGTAAAAAATTGTTAATTAGGGTTTCTATAGGAAAAGTCAACAAAACTTTGACAAGGCATAACTTTCTCATACTTTTTCAAAAAAATTTCCACCAAATCTCATTTTGAAGAGAATCCAATTACCAACAACTTCACTTCAGCCCTCAAGTTCAAGAAATTCCCCAGTTAAAAGATACAAGCTCAGACATTATAGGTCATCTTAAAAGTTAACAAAAAGTCATCTTTTCCCAAAGAAGCATACATGAACATGGAAGACTCAATTAAGATGAAACCTAAAGGAGCTCTTAGAGGACATCTTGAGCTTTCCAAAAAGGACAAAAACACCTCCATAAGACAAAAATTGAGAGAGTTATAACTTGTAGGAGTTGGGAAATTTATGAAAATGCACAAAAGTCAATGTGAGCAAATTGGATATTTTGAACTAATGGGCGTGGGTTTTGGATCTCAAATATATCCATGGACTTATTCAAGAGATTTAAATCCATTATTTTATTTTTATGAGATTTATTTTTATTTATTTGAATTTTCATTCATTTAAATATTGATAAATCAAATAAAATAGTAAAATGATGAATTAAATCCAAAAGATTTGTTTTATGATCATATCAAGAGTCCAAAATCAGAAGATTGAGTCAAGAGTTCATGTGAAGGGTGATTTGAGAGAGATGAGTAAGTTTTGGACAATTTTGAAACATAAAATTCCAAGATGCAAATCAAATATTTTCCATCCAATCTTCAGGATTCAATCCATTTGTGTTGCTCTAATGCATCCCAATATATAAACACAACATTGCCAGACCAAGAGGACAAGGATTTGCCGCACAAAACTCACATTCCAATTTCAAATTTGGAAGAGAAAGGTTCAAATCGGTTGTGGAATTTGAGGCAGATTCAAGAGGTTCTGAGGGTTGCAAAATATTCCCGGAGGCATCTTGAAGCTAACTGCATCGTTTCCAAGCACCAATGCTCCCAGAATCGCGACCAATACAATCACGGTTTGAGTTTTATTTTCAAAAACGATTATGGCCATACATGTGTTATAAATGTGTTTTGATCATGCATTCCTGTTTGTATGAATGTTTAGAACGTGTTTGAATCATTAATTGCAAGTTTTGATGAATGTATGATGATCTGCCATTATTAGGGTTTGGACTTTTGTTTTAGGGTTTTCAAGTACAGGTAAAATTGGGCCCAAAGATGAGTACCATCATGCTTAGGGGATCAAGCCTAATTGATCTATGGCTTTAGGTTTGATTTATATTGCGTACTATAAATTTTGGAAGTTGCAGGTGCTGTAGTGATTGACAACGTCCATAGGGAAAAGTGTAGAGGCTAACACGACAGGTGAGTGGAGAAGATGACTGCATGACGCAACCCCACTGGCTAGTTCAAATCTGCACACATTTTATTTTTGCTTAAATAATTGCAGGATATTCACATTATATTATTTTTGTTTTACTTTGTATAATGAATGACATGGTAGCACAAATGGTCAGGCAGCGCGTGGTGAAAGGAGAGGACCTGGGTTCGAGTCCCAGGTCCAACATTTTGCTATTTTCTAAACACTTCTTGCAGGTTCTTGTGTGGTACATGGCCAGACGTCTATCATGCATCCTCACTCTCAGCCACTAGATCATTCACCACTCAGATCCAGCGCCCAGCAACGAATCCCCAAGGTGGACCCCCAAACACACTCTCCATTGGATCATGCAGGTGATTGGGCTCATGTGATCTGGGCCTAACAATTTCAGCTCCACACCCCCTAGACTGCTAACACCATCAGGCCCATTCCATTCTCTTTTTTATTGGTTTTTTTTATTTTCTTTATTTTTATTATTATTATTTTAAAATCAGTTTTTTTATTTTAATCATAAAATCAAAAAACACAAAAAATTAGATTTAGGGTTTTTTTAATTAAAATTATTTTTTGTAAATAAATTTAATTATTTAATTAACCTAATAATTAGGGTTTATTCACATATTTAATTTAATTTCTTTTATATCTAAAACATAAAAAAATATGTTTTAGTTAATATTTCTTGATCATCAATTAATTTTATTTTTTATAATTAAAGATAATTAGATTTACATATATTTTTGTAAGTAACATTAATTAGATTTAGATATTTTTGCCAATTAAAATTAATTAGACTTAGGATAATTTAATCAAATCCTTTCTTAAATTAATTCAATCAAATTTATTTTTCTTAAATTAATCAATTCTGAATCTTTTGCCATTAATTTTTAATTATTCCTTTATCTACTAACACTAATCCTCCCAACCTCCTTTCTCCTGATTCTAATATTTTCTTGCCACTTTATTTTATTAAGTTACTTTCTCGTATTTTTTCATTAGGTAACTGTTTCTCAATTTATAATAGCTTTAATTAGGGTTTAAATTTCCGCATCTAATTATGTAACTACCCCAAGACCTTGTAACAGCTTAGAAATTTATTTTCCTCAATTTAGTTACTACACCCTGCTAAACTGCTTAGATGTATGGCTAATATGATTGTATGGAAAGATAACGACTAATTTAACATAGCATAACCTAATTCAAAGATAATATATCTGAATCAAGCACAATTGCATATATTCACTCTAGGGTATCTCCCACTTCGGTTGCCTTCGAAAATGATCACAATTCTAGAAACGTGAGAATTTTTAGTGACTGTCCTTGAGTTCAAGAGATCACAAGTCCCTTGATGACCCTTTTGAATGTTGCATCGGTTAGAAAAAGTGATCTTAGAACTTTAGGACAATTACTAAGAGTTCTTGCCCAGTTGCCTTAGTGACCGTAAACGCCCCTTCAATAGTCCCTCAACATCCAACGATAAGGCTACCTACTCACTAATAGTAAGATAGCACTATCTAAAGGAAAGGAGGAAAATAACACCTTTTTTCGAGTAGGTAGATAGTTGTTAAGTACTTGCTCAAAAATAATCTCTTTCACACCACACTTTCAAACATTTTAAAAAATGCTTTATCAACACTCTTGAGGACTGATACAAGAGTTATCATAAAGCAAACAAACTTTTCAAAACACACAAACACGAAAGCAATTTTCAAAAATGAGCAAGTACCTAAGAGCCCGTGGAAAACCACGGATGGAAAGGGTGCTAACACCTTCCCTTTCCATAATCTACCCCCTTACTCAGAAAATCTCAATAAAGGTCTTTTTCTGTTCTTTTCACTCTTTCCTTTGTTGGATAAAAGAAAAGTCGGTGGGACTCTTTCTTACCGCGACATTTACGAATAAAAAATGCAAACCATTACAACAGTCGGTTCTGCCACCGTACCACAGAACTGGCGACTCTTTTGGGGAAAAAGATTTAAAAATGGGGTTTACCTTAGGGTCTAGTTCATTTTAAAATTACTTTCTTTGTTTGCTTTGATTGCTTTACTTTTAAGGGTTTGTTGGGGTTATTTACAAGGTTCCTACACCTGAATCTAGGGACACTTTTTAGGTAAACAACAATATGCCGTGGAGACTGTATGTCGTAGACTGATATGGTTGAAGCGGTAGCTGTGGTGGTGTGACACTTTGGTTAGTACCGGTATCCCTTGTGTTGAATTGAGGAGAATACGAGGCTTCCGCATGGTGTCGTGAAGTACTAACAAACCTTAGAACCTTAGTTGAACAAACTTGGCCATTAGAAAGTAGTGAGATAGCCGGTCTCTGTGTAAAGCTGGGAATTGGTTAATACTCGATGCTACACTCATTGAGATCGGACTTTCAGGATGTTTCGGCTGCAAGAAAAGATTGCTAAGTTGAAATAATACCAATAAAGAAAGATCAGTGATATTGAGACTCCTTAGAACCCAGTTACTATTTCTAGGACAGATTTGGAACTAACTAAACTTCAAGAGGGTATTTACCTATAAACCCCATGCAAGCCTAAACCTAAGGTCTTGTGTGCTTTGGTTGTGTGTGATTAATTTGCTTAAACATGACATCATGCATCATAGACATTCATTCTTCATTACACTAACCATTTCAAGGATTATGAGAATTTATCTTTGTTATGTTTTGCAGATCATGGCTTCCGCTCGTAAAAATACCATCTGAATCAAATTTATGAGAATACCTTTTCAACTCAAAGATCTAGCATCAAGGGTTCCTGAGACTTCTTCGTTCACCAAGAACTATGGTCGACTTCTCAATCTGGTTACCTCAGGTTTTGATGAGAAGATGATGAGTGTTCTCTTTCAATTCTTTGACCCTAAGCACCATTGCTTCACCTTTCCAGACTATCAGTTGGTGCCCACCATGGAAGAGTTCTCTCAGATATTAGGTATACCTATTCTTGATCAGGTACCTTTCATTGGTTTAGAAGAAGTTCCCAAGCCAGAAGTCATTGCCTCAACTTGACATTTGAAATGGTCCGACATTGTTTCCAACTGGGAAACAAGAAGCGGAGTTAAGGGTTTTCTAGCCAAGTTCCTAATAGAGAAGGCTCAGTTGTTTTGGGATGATTTGGACTTCCAGGATTTTGAGGAGGTATTGGCCCTTCTAATCTATGGGTTAGTACTATTCCTTAATCCAGGCCTACTCATAGATGTGAATGTTATCAAGGTCTTCCTCTCTCGCAACCCTGTGCCCACTTTACTCGGATACATTTTGCATACCCTCCACACTCGTACCATGAAGAAAAGAGGGATTATTATGTGCTGTGTTCCATTGCTGTCAAGGTGGTTTATTTCTCACCTCCATAAATCAGTGCTGAAGAATGAAGAAAGTTTAGGCTGGTCGCAAAGGATAATGTCACTTTCTCAGTCAGATATTCTCTGGTATTCCCGATCCATGGAAGATATTTCTGTTATTGACCGCTGTATGGAATTCCCTAATGTCCCACTACTTGTCATTAGGGGAGGAATAACTTATAATCCTTCTCTGGATCTGCAACAATTTGATTACGCTCGAAGGGATGGTTCTCACGATATGCTTATCCAGGGCATTATGTTTAACTATGAGGATGATGTTCAAGGGTATCTTCAGAAGTTCATACGAGCTTGGGGCATGGTAAACAAATTTGATACCAAGACTTTGAGGCCGAAGACTTCCATTCCTATGGAACCTTATCTCCAATGGGTACGAGCTCGTGCTCAGAACCTTGTTCTTCCATATATAGCCATCTTACCAGTGATTGTGCAGCCCATTACTGAAGGGGATATTTCTTATACATTTCTTCATCCTGACATGCCCACTGATCTTGAAGAGCTACAGAGATCCTGGATTCAGTTGAAGAAAGATCCAGATACCTATAGAGATCATTTCTATGTCCATGAGAGGAAAGTTTTGGATCTCATGAAGCAACTTCATGGAGAAAGAAGTCTTAATGTCTATCTCGACACGAAGAGGAAGCACCCATGGGAAACCTGGTTTCTTAGTTTTAGAATTTTCAATTGTACGCCTAAAAGGCAATTGTATTTTGAATTCTACTAATAAAATATTTGTTTCATTTTGGTTCACAAATTTAAATTTCCTGAAATCCTTGAAAACATTGCATACATATATCATACATATCATTGCATAAACAGGTTTCAAAGCAGGTTTCTCATTTTCTTCACTTTTTTTTCCAGCAATGGCTCTCGAACAAACAGTGAAGGATCTCCAAACTCAAAATGCACAGTTTCAACAAATGATCATGGCTCTGGCTAATGGGTAAGAAGAGCTGAAAGCCCTGATTGTCAAAGAAAAGACCAAGAAGCCAAATAAGCCAGCTGGTGTGGTGAATTTGGGAAGGAGTTTCAAAGGACCGTTAAGGCGAGTTTTAGAACTAGCATCTTAGTCAAAAGAAGGAGACAATCAAGAAGGGGAAACAAGAGAGGAAGACCCTAGTCCAAGGGAATCTAATAATGAATCTGACTATAATGAGGAGCAGTATCCTCTGGTCGATGATAAATATAAATAGTTGGAGGATCATCTGAATGCAATGGAAATCCAGAGGGTACCTGGGATGGATTTCGAAGAGTTGGGTTTGGTTTCTGGGGTTCTCATACTGCAAAAGTTCAAGGTCCCGGTGTTTGCTAAATATGATGGGGTCTCATGTCCCAAGATGCATCTCCGATCTTATGTGAGGAATATTCAGCCTAACACTAATGAGAATGATTTGTGGGTCCACTTCTTTTAAGACAGTCTATCCGGGACACAACTAGAGTGGTTCTATCAGCTGGAGGGAACCAATATTCATAACTGGGAAGACCTGGTTGCCTCTTTCTATAAGCAGTACCAGTATAATCTAGACCTTGCTCTGACTCGTACACAACTCCAAAGTATGACTATGGGTTCTAGCGTGGGCTTTAAAGACTACGCCCAGAAGTAGAGGGACCTAGCAGGAAGAGTCCAACCCCCTCTGTCTAATAGGGAGTTGGTAGACATGTTTTTGGGTTCTCTATCTCGTCCATTTTTCAACCATCTAATTTGAAGCTCCACAACTGGTTTTACTGAGCTGATCCTTATTGGAGAAAGAGTGGAAGCTGGTATTAGAAGTGGCAAGATTCAGAAGGATACCTCTTCAATTGCAGGAAAGAGACCTTTCGTGGGAAAGAAAGAGGTCAGTGTTGCTTATAGTCAAAGAAATCAGGGCAGAACTGAACTCCGTCCAACAATAGGGGCTGTAAAGATATCCAAGCCTGCAGCTACTCAACAGCGGAACAATCAGCCAAGAGCAGAAAGGCCTACGAGACAGTTTACCCAGATTAATATGACTTTGTCTCAAGTTTTTCCTCACTTACTGAAATCCAATCTGGTAAATTTGAGGGAAGCTCCCAAGAATCCCAACACCACATCTCCTCACTATAATGCAAAGGCTCAGTGTGCTTACCATTCTGAAAGTCCAGGCCATGATACAAACGACTGTTGGGCTTTAAAGAATAAGGTGCATGATCTGATCGAGGAAAAGGAGATTGAATTTGATGCTTCGGAAATTCCTAATATTATACCTGCTCTCATGCCCAAGCACGGTCATGGTGTTAATGTTGTTGACGATGATACATTTGTTACTTCTGTTGAGGAGCTTGTTACTCCTTTCATGACTGTTAAGTGGAATCTATTGCAAGTCGGTTTATTTCTGGGATGTGGTGAAGATTTCCACTTATGTTTATCTCCACCGACTGGTTGCTATTTGTTAAAAGCAGGTGTTCAACGTCTGATGGATGATAAAGAGATTCTATTTGAGAAGAATCCTGTCACAACTTTTTCCTGTAAAGATGTTTCGATTATAACCATTTCCGCCAATCCTCCCAGGGTCTCCACCAAAAGACCCGTCAGGATTACATCTGCTCCAAAGTTGGCTCCCCTGATCATCATTATGCCAGGGCCAATACCATATTCCTCGGACAAAGTTGTTCCCTGGAATTATGGGGCTGGCGTCTATTACCATGGCGTCAAGCAAGACCTGTTGGTTGCTGAAGACAAAGTTTCTGGAAATATTGATCCCGACGTCGATAATATCATTGGGACCAGTAAAATAACAAGAAGCGGAAGAGTGTTCTCACCTGAGGTTTCTCCTCCTAAAGTTGTCACTATTCCTGTGATCATTCCTACTAATGTTCCTATTAATACTACCACTACAACTCTTGTGATTACCCCTATTGCCACCTCTGTCACCAAGTCAGCCGAGACTTAGGGCAAAGACATATTAGTCGATCCTGTCCAGACGAAGGCGCATTCAGAATCCATTCCAGTGGTCTCTAAGAAAGAAATGGAAGAAATCTTGAAAATAACTAAAAAGAGGGACTAAAATATGGTCGAACAGCTGGGGCAGACCCCTTCCAAGATTTCAATGATGGCCCTACTGTTGTGCTACGAAGCTCATGCAGAGGCTTTGGTAAAATTCCTCAAGACTGCTCATGTGCCGTAAGAAACCTCTGCTGACCAATTCGAAGATTATGTGGCTAGTTTGACCGATGATAATAGACTGGGTTCTTCTGATGCTGATTTGACACCCAGAGGAAGAAAACATAATGATGCGTTGCATGTATCCATCGAATGCAGGGGCACCACTTTGGCCCATGTTTTAGTAGATACTGGTTCATTGCTGAATGTTCTGCCCAAGAAGGCTCTTGACACATTATACTGCGAATGTTTGACTCTGAAGCCCAACAACATTGTGGTGAGGGATTTCGATGGTTCAAAAAGAATGGTGCACAAGGAGGTGGGCATTCCTATCAAAGTTGGTTCTCAGATCTTTGACTCCACCTTCTACGTGATGGAAATCTGACTATCTTACTCTTGTTTGTTGGGACGCCCTTGGATCCATGGGGCTGGAGCTGTTACTTCCACTCTGCATCAGATATTGTAGTATCCGGTGAGGGGAAAGATTGTCACAATATGTGGTGAGGAGGAGTGCATGGTAAGCCACTTGAAGCCTTTCAAGTATGTGGAAATGGATGGCAAATTCATCGAGACCCCTTGTCAGAACATTGAAGAGGTGCCTCAGACCATGGTTGTAACTGAGACTGTTACCAATATGTCGAAGATCACCATACCTCCATTGAAAATGGTTTCTCTCAAGGATGCCAAGGCAGTAATTGAAGAAGGTGGGGGTACCATTTGGGGCCAAATCCCTGATATTCCATACAAATCTGATAAGTTTAGTTTGGGTTTCTCTTCAGGGGCTCAAAGGGATGTTCGTCGTGTTCACGCTGGAGGACTTCCCCTATGCATCATCAATCATTGGATCAATGCTTTAGAAGACAGTGATGGTGACTATGACATGGACAACTGGATCTTCTCTACTACCAACAGTGGACCCAGTAACCGGCCGACTAAAGAATTTGCATCAATTACTTTTATTCAGGAGTAATTGTCTTTCTTGTTTTCGGATATGTAATGAATAAACAATATAAATTCTATGGCCTTATGTCTTACCCGAGGCACAATGGTTTATTTGTGAGGGTTATCATTTTCAATCTCATATGTCATTAATAAAGCATTGGACGTTTTGCATACAAATTTTGCACTCTCTATCTTTCTTTTCTGCTTTTTAATTTATCAATACAACTATGCTCTTACACACACTCACGTATCAAACTGCAGATCCATATCCACTATGGATCCTATTGATAATGGTTCTGCTATTGCCAGTTATGACTTTGAAAATCTGATCAATCAAGCCGAATACGAAGGTGAGGAAGATTGTGAGGTACCAAGAGAGCTTGCTAGGCTGTTACGACAGGAAGAAAGGGCTATACTGCCTCATGAAGAGCCAATTGAGACAATGAACTTGGGCACAGAAGAGGACAGAAAAGAAGTCAAGATAGGTGCAAATTTGGAGCTTAGTGTCAAACAGCGGTTGATACAGATGTTGCATGATTATGTCAAGATCTTTGCTTGGTCATATGAAGACATGCCAGGGCTAGACACTGATATTGTGGTTCATCGTCTGCCAACTAAAGAAGACCGCCCTCCAGTAAAGCAGAAGGTCCATCGTATGCATCCTGAAATGTCAGAGAAGATCAAGGCAGAAGTTATGAAACAGTTCAATGCTGAGTTCTTAGCGGTCACTTCCTATCCACAATGGGTTACTAACGTAGTTCTGGTATCTAAGAAGGAGGAAAAAGTACGTATGTGTGTGGATTACAGAGACCTGAATAGGGAAAGCCCCAAGGATGACTTTTCGCTTCCCCACATTGATGTTCTGGTTGATAACACCGCGCAACATAAGATATTTTCCTTCATGGATGGGTTCTTTGGTTACAATCAGATCAAGATGGCACCCAAAGACATGGAGAAGACAACCTTCATCACACAATGTGGCACTTTCTGTTAGAAAGTGATATCATTTGGATTGAAGAATACTGGGGCAACTTATCAGCGGGCCAAGGTAGCTTTGTTCCATGACATGATTCACCATGAGATAGAGGTCTATGTTGATGACATGATAGCCAGGTCTCAAACTGAAGAAGAGCACCTTGATCATATGCAAAAGTTGTTTGATAGGTTGAAGACGTACAAGTTGAGACTGAATCCGAACAAGTTCACCTTTAGGGTAAGATTAGGTAAACTCCCAGGTTTAATTGTCAGTGACAAGGGTATTCAAGTAGACCCTGCAAATGTGAAAGCCATACAAGAGATGCCGGCTCCTTGCACCGAGAAGGAAATTAGGGGTTTCTTGGGACGCTTAAATTACATTGCCATGTTCATCTCCCATCTAACTGCTACTTGTGAGCCAATCTTCAAACTCCTGAAGAAAGATCAAGTGATAAAGTGGAATGACGAATGCCAGACTGCCTTCAATAGAATCAAGGAATACCTTCAAGAGCCTCCAATTATGATGCCTCTGATTGAAGGAAGACCTTTGATAATGTACTTAATAGTGTTAGATAATTCAATGGGGTGTGTGTTGGGGCAGCATGACGAGTCCGGTCGAAAAGAGCATGCAATATACTACCTTAACAAAAAGTTTACCGACTGTGAAACAAGATACTCACTGCTCGAGAAAACTTGTTGCGCTTTGGCATGGGCTGCTCGCTGACTGAGACACTATATGTTGACTCACACTACTTTATTGATATCTTAAATGGATTCAATCAAGTACATCTTTGAGAAGCCCGCTCTCTCTGGAAGAATAGCAAGATGGAAAATGATCCTGACCGAATATGACATTCAATACACGACCCAGAAAGCAATCAAAGGAAGTGTATTAGCAGATCATTTGGCTCATCGGGCTATAGATGACTACCAATGCATGAACTTTGAATTCCCGGATGAGAATATTACCTTAGTGATTGACTGTGAAGAACCTGGACCAGATGAAGGACCTGAGAAAGGATCTCGATGGACTATCATTTTTGATGGAGCTTCCAACATACTTGGTAATGGCATCGGTGTTGTAATCATATCTCCTGAGGGCTGTCATACTCCATATCGCCAGACTATGTTTCAAATGTACCAACAATATGGCTGAGTATGTAGCATACATCATGGGTATCGAAGCTGCTATTGACCTGAGGATCAAGCTCTTAAGTGTTTTCGGAGATCCGGCCTTGGTAATAAGCCAAATCAAAGGAGAGTGGGACACAAAGCACCCTAATCTAATCCCCTACAAAGAACATGTGCTAACATTGCTCCCACACTTTGAAGAAGTCACCTTTGAACATTTTCCACGAGAAGAGAATCAGTTAGCAGACGCGCTAGCTACTATGTCATCTATGTTCAAGGTCAGATTGGACAATGAGGCTCCTCATATCACTATTGAGAGATTGGATGAACCAATTTATTGCTATGAGATCGATATTGAAGGGGTAACTGACAAATCTTGGTTCCACGAAGTGAAAAGGTATCTTGAAGCTCAAGAATACCCCTGAGGGGGCATCTGTCAATGATAAGAAGTTTATGAGAAGGTTCTTTGCAAAGTTCTTCCTCAGTAATGGAACCCTCTACAAGCGCAACCACGACTCTACTTTACTTCGGTCTGTAGACAAGAGCAAAGCAGAGAGGATTATGGCAGATTTACACGAAGGTACCTTTGGCACCCATTCTAGTGGACACACCATGGCTAAAAATATCCTACGGGCAGGATACTACTGGTCCACTATGGAAGCAGACTGTTATCAACATTCCCGAACTTGTCACAAATGCCAGATATATGCTGATAAAGTACATGTACATCCGGTTCCCTTGAACATCTTGACTTCTCCCTCACCCTTTGTAATGTGGGGCATTGACATGATCGGAGAAATCAGACCTACCACTTCAAACGGGCATCACTTTATCCTAGTCGCCATTGATTACTTCACGAAGTGGGTTGAGGCTGCCTCATTTGCTTCTGTTACCAAATATGTTGTGGCGCGGTTCATCAAGCATAACCTTATCTGTCGGTATGGTGTTCCAGAAAGAATCATCACAAATAATGGTACAAATATCAACAATACTATGATCACCAAACTCTGTAAACAATTCAAGATCCAGCATCATAATTCTTTCCCTTACCGTCCGAAGATGAATGGCACTGTGGAGTCTTCTAACAAGAACATTAAGAAAATCATATAGAAGATGACGATGACATACAAAGACTGGCATGAGAGGTTACCATTTGCTCTTCATGGTTACCGCACCTCAGCACGTACGTCAATAGGGGCAACCCCTTTTTCTCTGGTAAATGGTATGGAGGCTCTCCTACCTATTGAGGTCCAGATGCCTTCTTTGAGAATTATGAAGGATGCGGGTTTGAACGAAGATGAATGGATCCAGACTCGACCTGACCAACTGAATCTGATTGATGAGAAAAGGCTTGCTGCTGTCTGTCATGGTCAGATGTACCAAAAGCGAATGATCAAGGCTTTCAACAAAAGGTCAGACGTCAAGTATATCAAGTGGGTGATCTAGTAATCAAGTGCATACAGACTCCCACATACGAAGGGCCATTTGTAATCAAGATCATATTTTCTAGTAGCCATGATTCTAACCAATATGGATGGTGACGACCTTCCTCACCCTCTGAATACGGACATAGTTAAAAGATACTACGCATGAATAAAGACCCGCTTGGTTGAATGGCCTAGGAAAAATAAGGGCATCCCGATGAACCAAAAGGGTTCAGGAAAAAATTAGGGATAAATACAAAAAAAATCTGTACACCCGGCAAGTCGAAAACTTGAAAATGAGGCTTGGGCAAAAAAGAGTATTCCGGTGGACTGAAAACCCGAAATGGCGGTCCGGGAAAAAGTTAGGGATTTAAAGCGTATAACTATGTCCTGTTAGATCACCTTGCAAACATACTTCAGTATCAACCATCAAGCTCAAACGTTACCAATCAATCCAGACAACTTCAGACAAGTAACAAAGTGATGAGACGCTCAAGGACATAAGGGAAATAGTAGAATTGAAACTAAATGGGATTATTACACATAGTTGCTTTCTCTTTGTACACTATTTTGTATAGTTTTCATTTTCACGACGGCGTTTTCCTATTAGAATGTCAGCCTCTTTATACAAAAAATGCATGTTATAGGAAAATTTCTTCAAGTCAATACAAATCATTTCTTTGAAAGTACAAAAATATTTTGTTTTCTATTTTACTGTTTTGTTTTGAAAAAATGTCTAGTGATTATTTTTGACATATGCATTTGAATATGATTACTGTTTACAGATACTTGCATAAAAAACAGAAAGACAGTTGCTAATGACTTTAAGAAATGGGGCAAGGTCTGAAAAGCCATTTGTAGTCCCCACAATTATTTTCTCCAGCAGGTACAGAGGCAGAGACTTCCTGAGACGAAGTCATTGCTACATCCTTAGCATACGTCCTAGTGATGTCTATGTCCCTGTAGAGTAAAAACAACCAAAGTTCTGACATCTTCTTCCCCAAGCAGGAATTACCTCCTCCAGCCAAGTTCCCTCAGAGAGCTGAAATCCATGTTCCCCAGCTAAGTTTTTATAATCTCGAACTGTTTATAAATCCTTATCCCCGGTAAAGTTTATTTCTCTAGCTGTGAAAGTTTATCCCCCAACAGAGTTTATTTCTCTACATTGGTAAAATCTTCCAACAGAGCATCTTTTTCCCCATAGAGTCATTCTCAAGCAGAGTCAAATATCCCTGACAGAGTATCCTCGAACTAAAAGAGGAAATCCCCAGCAAATCATCTCCATTCATCATCCCCAACGGAAATGAAAGAATCACTTTCCTCATCTACCAAACAGCAGTCCGGGATTCAGCTTCCCAGTACTCTCTAGCAGCAGTCAGGGATTTATTTTCTCAGACTACGATATATCGCAACAACATTCCATATTCATACATCATGGCATGCGCATACATATTGCATACAAAATAATCTCATTTATTTTGAGAAAATCATTACACAATGCATTTCATACATCATGACATTGCATACGACTAACTCTTTACCTTTTCAGGAAAGATCAAATCAAAAAACATCATTGACTACTTATATGACCTGACAGTCTTCTCAAAGGCTACGTGTGACGAAGGGTTATTTCAGCATTTTCCTTAGAAAGATCATTCTCAAAAGACCTCTACTGGTTCAGTTTAAATCGACCAATGATTTACTCTGATTCTTTACTGGTGGATACCTCTTCTAGTTCAGTTTAAATCGACCAATAATTTATTCTGACTCTTTTCTGGTAGATACCATCTTTGGTTCAGTTAAATCGACCCTAAGATTTTCCTGATTCTTATCCAGTTGAAGACAATTTAAGACCTCTACTGGTTCAGTTTAAATCGACCAATGATTTATTCTGATTCTTTTCTGGTAGATACCTTCTCTGGTTCAGTTAAATCGACCGTAAGATTTTTCCGATTCTTATCCAGTTGAAGACAATTCAATACCTCTACTGGTTCAGTTTAAATTGACCAATGTTTTATTCTGATTCATTTCCGGTGGATACTTTCTATGGTTTAGTTAAATCGACCCTAAGATTTTATGATTCTTTATCCAGTTAAAGATAATTCAAGACCTTTCTTTAGTTCAGTTAAATCGACACTAAGATTTTCCGATTCTTACCCAGTTAAAGAAACTGTAAAGACTGGAGTCTAACCAGATAACAGTTCAGTGTCCACAATTACTGCAAATCCTGGAACCAACCAGATAGAAATTAATTTCATATTCCCCAGTAAGTCACTGTGAAGCCTGTAATACAACCAGATAGCAGTCAGCCTTATTGTCCTCAACAAGTCACTTTGAAGCCTGGATTCTGACCAGATAGCAGTTTGCTTTCGTCTCTCCAGTCAAGAGATGATTCCCGAGTAGAGTAATGGACAACTGAAGCTCCTAGACTATATTTCCCAAAACTAAGACCAACATTCCTCAGCGGAGTCCTCCTCAACACAGGAACAGGAATCCCCACAAAGGAATATCTCACAAAATCAACATGTTCTCTAGATGGCATCTTTAAGCCCATCTCCGATGACTCTTTGTCATTTTCTCTATATGGCATATTTAATCTCATCTCCGACAATCTTCTGTCATCTTTTCCAAATGGCATCTATAAGCCTATTTCCCATATTATCCACCAACAGTGCTACTTCAGACGAGTGCAAATTTCTGGGTACTCTAGTGTTCAATCATCTTCCACCTTCAGATCACGAAAGGCTGACAAGCCAATCTACATCCTCAGGTTTAAGAAGATTGAACAAGGGAAGCTGTTGTACTCCAAAATTTTCCCTCTCATTTTACTCAAGACATGCCCATTTAGGTCCCTAACTTGCCCAAGGATGACCAATAATTGACCAGACAAATTCTCCTCATAAGGCAATAAACCTCTAACTAGGGTTTCAATTTTCATCAAGATGTGTAAGTTCAAATGGTCTCAAATTTTTTCCATGGTCCTAATATATCCTCAAGGTTATCCATGCCAAATTTCATGCCTTGCACAACAAGTTTGCTCAGCCAACTGCTCAAATGCCTGAAAATCAATTGTACTAGGTCAAAAGTCAATTGTGGTCTATATACAGTCAAACTTCAAGATTTTTGGTCAACATCAACATTTTTAATTAATATCCATCATTTGATCAAGGGTTGATCATGATTCCTCAAGAAATGTTCCTAATTCATCAAAAGTAAAAAATTGCTAATTAGGGTTTCTATAGGAAAAGTCAACCAAACATTGACCAGGCATAGATTTTTGATACTTTATCAGAAATTTTTCCATAAAAGCTCATTTTGAAGAGAATCCAATTACCTACAACTTCTCTTCAGCCCTCAAGTTCAAGAAATTCCCCAATTAAAAGATACAAGCTCAGACATTATAGGTCATCTTAAAAGTCAACAAAAAGTCATCTTTTTCCAAAGAAGAATACATGAACATGGAAGAATCAATTAAGATAAAACCAAAAGGAGATCTTAGAAGACATCTTGATCTTTCCAAAATAGACAAAAACACCTCTATAGGACAAAAATTGAGAGAGTTGTGACTTGTAGAAGTTGGGAAATTTTATGAAAATGCACAAAAGTCAATGTGTACAAATTGGATCTTTTGAACTAATGTGCGTGGGTTTTGGATCTAAATATATCCATGGACTTATTCAAGACATTTAAATCCATTATTTTATTTTTATTAGATATATTTTTATTTATTTGAATTTTCATTCATTTAAATATTAATAAATCAAATAAAATAGTAAAATGATGAATTAAATCTAAAAGATTTGTTTTATGATAATATTATGAGTCCGAAATCAGAAGATTGAGTCAAGAATTTGTGTGAGGGTGATTGGAGAGAGATGATAAAGTTTTGGCCAAATTTAGAAACATAAAATTCCAAGATGCAAATCAAATCTTTTCCATCCAATCTTTAGGATTTATTCCATTTTTGTTGCCCTAATGCATCCCAATATATAAACACAACATTGCCAGACCAAGAGGACAAGGATTGGCTGCACAAAACTCATGTTCCAATGTTAAATTTGGAAGAGAGGAGTTCAAATCAGTTGTGGAATTTGAGGCAGATTCAAGAGTTTCCGAGGGTTTCAAAATATTCCTTGAGGAATCCTGAAGTTAACTGCATCATTTCCAAGCATCAAAGCTCCCAGAATCGCGACCAATACAATCACAGTTTGAGTTTTATTTTCAAAAACGATTATGGCCATACATGTGTTATAAATGTGTTTTGATCATGCATTCCTATTTGTATGAATGTTTAGAACATGTTTGAATCATTAATTGCAAGTTTTGATGAACGTATGATGATCTGCCATCATTAAGGTTTGGACTTTTGTTTTAGGGTTTTCAGGTACAGGTAAAATTGGGCCCAAAGATGAGTACCATTGTGCTTAGGGGATCAAGCCTAATTGATCTATGGATTTAGGTATGATTTATATTGCGTACTGTGAATTTTAGAAGTTGCAAGTGTTGTAGTGACGGACAACGTCCGTAGGTAAAAGTGTAGAGGTTAACACGACGGATGAGTGGAGAAGATAACTGCATGGCGCAGCCCCCCTGGCTAGTTCAAATTTGCGCGCATTTTCTTTTTGCTTAAATAATTGCATGAAATTCACATTATATTATTTTTGTTTTACTTTGTATAATGAATGACATGGTAGCACAGATGGTCATGCACCACGTGGTGAAGAGAGATGACCTGGGTTCGAGTCCCAGGTCTAGAATTTTGCTATTTTCTAAACACTTTTTACAGGTTCCAGTGTGGTACATGGTCAAACGTCCATCCTGCATCCTCACTCTCAGCCACTAGATCATCCACCACTCAGATCCAGCGCCCAGCAACGAATCCCCATGGTGGACCCTCAAACACACCCTCCATTGGATCACGCAGGACATTGGGCTCATGTGATATGGGCCTAACAATTTCAGCTCCACACCCCCCAGACTGCTAACACCATTAGGCCCATTCTATTCTCTTTTTTTTGTTTTTTTTATATTCTTTATTTTTATTTTAATTATTTTAAAATCAGCTTTTTTTTTATTTTAATCATAAGATAAAAAATCACAAAGAAAATTAGATTTAGGGTTTTTTTAATTAAAATTAATTTTTGTAAATAAATTTAATTATTTAATTAACCTGATAATTACGGTTTATTCACATATTTAATTTAATTTCTTTTATATCAGAAACATAAAAAATATATTTTAATTAATTTTTATTGTAAATAAATCATCAATTAATTTCATTTTTTGTAATTAAAGATGATTAGATTTAAATATATATTTTTGTAAATAACATTAATTAGATTTAGATATTTTTGCCAATTAAAATTAATTAGACTTAGGATAATTTAATCAAATCCTTTCTTAAATTAATTCAATCAAATTTCTTTTTTCTTAAATTTATCAATTCTGAATCTTTTGCCATTAATTTTTAAATATTCCTTTTTCTACTAACCCTAATCCTCCCAACCTCCTTTCTCCTGATTCTAATATTTTCTTGCCACTTTATTTTGTTAGGTTACTTTCTCATAATTTTTAATTATGTAACTGTTTCCCAGCTTGTAATAGAATTAATTAAAGTTTAAATTTCTGCACCTAATTATGTAACTGCCTCAAGGCCTTGTAATAGCTTAGAAATTTATTTTCCGTAATTTACTTACTGCACCCTACTAAACTGCTTAGATGTATGGCTAATATGATTGTATGGAAAGATAACGACTAATTGAACATATCATAACCTAATTCAAAGATGATATATCTGAATCAAGCACAATTGCACATACTCACCCCTAGGGTATCTCCCAATTCGACTGCCTTCGAAAACGGTCACAATTCTCGAAACGTGAGAATTTTTAGTGACTGTCCTTGAGTTCAAGAGATCACAAGCCCCTCGATGACCCTTTCGACTGTTGCCTCGGTTAAAAAAAGTGATCTTAGAAAATTAGGATAATTACTAAGAGTTCTTGCCCAGTTTCCTTAGTGACCGTAAACGTCCCTTCGATAGTCCCTCAATATCCAACGATAAGGCTACCTACTCACTAATAGTAGGATAACATTATCTAAAGGAAAAGAGGAAAACAACACCTTTTTTCGAGTAGGTAGATAGTTGTTAAGTACTTGCTCAAAAATAATCTCTTTCACACCATACTTTCAAACATTTTCAAAAATGCTTTATCAACACTCTTGAGGATTGATACAAGAGTTATCATAAAGAAAACAAACTTTTCAAAACACATAAACACGAAATCAATTTTCAAAAATGAGCAAGTACCTAAGAGCACGTGGAAAACCACGGATGGAAAGGGTGCTAAAACCTTCCCTTTCCATAATCTACCCCCCTTACTCAGAAAATCTCAATAAAGGTCTTTTTTTGTTCTTTTCACCCTTTCCTTTGCTGGATAAAAGAAAAGTCAGTGGCGACTCCTGCTTACCGCGACATTTTCGAATACAAAACGAAAACCAGTACAAAAGTCGGTTCTGCCACAGTATCACAGCTACCCATGTAGAGCAAATGGAATCATCTCATGCCAATCTTTATAAGTTACCACCATCTTCTGGATAATCTTCTTGATGTTTTTATTAGCAACTTCAACAACCCCATTCATCTTTAGTCTGTAGGGTGAAGAATTATGATGTTCGATCTGGAACTCTTCACAAAGCTCTCTCATCATTTTGTTATTCAAATTCGAACCATTATCATTGATGATCTTGCTCGGGATGCCGTATCGACAAATAATCTGATTCTTGATAAATCTGACTACCACCTGTCTGGTTACATTAGCATATGATGCTTCTTCCACCCATTTAGTAAAGTAGTCAATGGCCACAAAGATGAAACAATGACCATTTTAAGCCTTGGGTTTAATCATTCCAATCATATCAACGCCCCACATAGAGAAAGGCCAAGGTGAAGAGATAACATTGAGGAGGGTCAGTGGCACATGTATCTTGTCCGCATAAATTTGGCTCTTATGGCATTTCTTCACATATTTGCAGCAATCAGATTCCATCGTCATCCAATAGTAATCCACTATCAAAATCTTTTTAGCCATTGCATGTCCATTGGCATGAGTGCCAAAGGATCCTTCGTGTACTTCTTGCATCAACATGTCTGCTCTGTATCTATCCACGCATCTGAGCAAAACCATGTCATAATTCCTCTTATATATAACTTCTTCGTTGAGGAAGAAACTACTTTCCAACCTCCTTAACGTCTTCCTATCTTTATTGGATCCCCCAGGCGGGTACTCTTGAGTTTGAAGAACACGTTTAATGTCATAGAACCACGGTTTGTCATCGGTGACCCCTTCTACTGAGAACACATGAATGGGTCTGTTGAGGTGCATAATCTTGATTAAAGGAATATTGTTCCAATCATTTACTTGGAACATAGAAGACAAAGTATCTAAAGCATCACCCATTTGGTTCTCATCTCTAAGGATATGATGTAATTCTACTTTGTTTAAGAAAGTTAATAATCTTCTAGCATAATCTATGTAAGGGATCAAACCAGGATGATGAGTCTCCCATTCTCCTTTGATTTGATTGATTACCAAAGCCGATTCTCCGTATATGTCAAGAATCTTGATCCTAAGATCCACCACTTCTTTGAGACCCATAACACATGCTTCATATTCAGCCATGTTGTTCGTAAAGTCAAACTTCAACCTCGCTGTGAACGGGATATGAGTACCTCGGGGAGTGATGATGATTTCCCCAATTCCATTTCCATAAGCATTTGCAGACCCATCAAACATCAAGCCTCAATAGGATCAGGTCCTTCTCCAGGTAATGGCTCCTCACAATCTTTGGTCTTCAAGTACATAACATCTTCATCTGGGAAGTCAAACTCGATGGATTGATAATCATCAATTGGATGGTGAGCCAAATGATCGTCTAGAACACTTTTTTTGATTTCTTTCTGAGTGTGATACTCAATGTCATACTCAGATAATAACATCTGCCAACGGGCTATTCTTCCAGACAAGGCAGGCTTCTTGAAAATATACTTGATCAGATCCATTTTGGAGATCAACCAAGTAGTATGGTTAATCATATATTGGCACAGACGGCGAGCAGACCAAGCTAAAGCACAACCGGTTTTCTCAAGCATTGAGTACCGAGACTCACGGTCTGTGAATTTCTTACTCAGATAATATATGGCATGTTCCTTTCTTCCAGTCTCATCTTGTTGACCAAGCACACATCCCATGGAATCTTCCAATATGGTCAGATACATAATTAGAGGTCTTCCTTCAACTGGAGGAATCAAGATGGGAGGCTCAAGTAAATATTCTTTGATGCTATCAAAAGCTCTATGACAATCTTATGTCCACAGGCATCCTTGATTTGTTCAAAGAACTTAAGAATCGGCCCACAGTTAGCAGTCATATGAGATATAAATCTGGAAATATAGTTCAACCTTACTAGGAATCCTCTTACTCGCTTTTCCGTTTTTGGTGTGGGTGTGATACGGTGGGAAGAGAACTGACTGTTTTGGAATGTTGGTTCACGTTTTGCGTTTGTTTTCGCAAAATGTCGCGGTAAGCAAGAGTCGCCACCGACTTTTATTTTATCCAACAAGGAAAGGAAAAAAGCACAGAAAAATTCCTTTTTCGAGATGTTTCTCGGGTCCGGGGGGTAGATTATAGAAAGGGAAGGTGTTAGCATCCTTTCTATCCTTGGTTATCCACGGGCTCTTAGGTACTTGCTCAAAGTGTTTTCAAAAATTGCTTTTCTTTGTGTGTGTGGGTTTGAAAGCAGTTTTTGTTTGAAAGGTGTAAGTGCAAAAAAATTTTGTTTTGTTTTGAAGGAGCAAGTACTTAAGAACCATCTACCTACTCGAAAAAGGAATCAATCTGTGCTAATGTCCTTTAGACAATGCTATCCCACTATTGATGAGTAGGTAGCACCGTCGTTGGAGTTTTAAGGGTCAATTCGATTAAGGGACATGTGGTCATTAAAGCAATGTAAGGATTCCTTAGCGGTAACCCTAATGTCTTAGATCATTTTTCCGAGGCAACCGTTTCGAGGCAACTATGATCTTTGGACAAGAGGGCGACCTCTAAAACTTCCTATACTCAATGACCACGTTCGAAGGCAACCAAGTGAGGTGTATCCTAAGAGTGCGCATGTGCGAGTGTGTTGTTTTCAGTTATTTTATCTTTGTACATGTCATGGGTGAGCTATGTTGTTTTTAAGTTCATACATTTGATCTTGTCATGCATTCCCTATTATCAAACATCTAACAGTATAGAGTTGCGGAATTTAAATTGCGGAAATTAAATCTAAACTATTACAAGGCGTCGGGTATTTACATCGCCAAAAACAAACCCTTGAAATTAAAATGCGGAAAGTAAAATAAAGCGATAAAATAAAGTCCTATTTAAGCTATTACATTCCGGGAAACAGATACATCAATATGGCAAAATAGATGTCGTGCGAAAAATTAAATCGGGCGCATTTTTTAGGGTTTTGAACCTTTTATTGAAAGAAAGAATTTTATGGTTTTTTTAATTAAAAAGAATTAAATCTAAATTAACTATTAAATCAATTAATTAAAATATTTTTGGATTTTTGAGTATTTAAAGAACTAAAATAAATTTGATTTAAAGTTAGTAAAAACTTAATTTTCTACATTAATTTTAATTATTTGCAAAAGATATTAAAAATTAAACCTAATTCAACTAAATTAATTAATTAATTTATTTACAAAAATAAAGTGATGAAATTAATTTTAATAAATAAAATATATTTTTTGGTTTTTGATTTTATGAGAAAAAAATGTGATTGGTTAGTGATAATAAAAATAATAATTAACAAAACAATTAAATAAAAGAAATATAAAAAAGAAAAGAAATAAACCAAAGGCTTGGGCCCAGATTGGGGGTTCGTTTAGCAATTCTGATGGCCCAATAGTTGCAAGCCTGGCTGACTTTTTGCACTTCCATGTGACATGTTGACTGGAGTGTATGATAGGCCTTCCATATGGGCCACCAGATTTGGCCTGGAGGCCATCTGGCACGTAGAGATCTGAAGGTGTATGGTGGACCATAGTTCATGAGGCACGCTGAAACATCTGCAAGAAAAATATAACAAATAGGTTGGGGACCTGGGATTTGAAGCCAGGTCCGGTAGGCCAATGCAAGCGTTCCACTACCAACTCAACCACTGCGCTTTGTTTGTTAATGGATAGATAACAATTATTATAAAGAAAAAACAATTAATATGTTGGAATTAAAAAAAACACGCGCCAAGATTCAAAATCGTCCAATAGGGAAGAGGCACATCTTCATCTTCTCCAACGAAATCTGGTTATTTTTCCTGCGGATTCTCATCCGCAACTAAACGCATAGGTGTTTCCTAAAACGAGTTCTAGGCCATGAAAACAAATTCTGAGACCACCATCATGCTCGTCTCTCCCTCCTGAACACACCCATGGCCATTGATAGTGCTGATTTTACCTGAAACTGAAACGCCTAAAAACAAGAAACACAAACCCTAGTTTCGGGTATGGCATTACAGGCTATGAAAACAAAATCAAACATTGCAGAAAGTTTCGAAATCATTCAAGGATCAAGGATATGTCCATGGTTTGTCAAAAAAATGCAAGAATGAGAGATTATGATTTTGAGTACAGGGCGACTTTCAGGGATACTTACAGCGTGTTTGATAAGGTTTCAGAGCTTGATTTTGATTACTTTAGACTCAATGGATGTCCAGCAAGAGGTCTACGTTGAGATTTGACCTTGAATTTGCCTCTAGAATGGATTTCAATTTCAAGCTTTTTCAAGCTTTTTTCAAGTTTTTGCTTTTGTGATTTGGCAGCCTTCAGGTCCTGAACTCGTATGCTTTTTGTTGTATATGTAATAAGGAATGAACTAGGTTAACATTTGTGGACTCAATCCTTATGCATTGGTGATTTTGAATTTGATATGATCCTCCATGAAAAAGCTTCCTAATTTGTCACAAATCCAATAATTTGTTCATAGCATGGCTTGATACGGATTTGATCATGTCCATAATGATATTAAAGACTTGTATCAATCAAAAAGATTCCAATTGATCAATATTTAGATTTTATTTGGATTTAAATTGATTAAAAATGAATTAATTCAATAAAAATCAAATAAAATAGAAAAATTAATAATTGGACACAAGACTGAAGATAGGACACGTGTGTGGTGTGACAAGACCAAATCAAGTGGAAAAAAGTGGGTCCATTTAACAAAATTAGAAGTTTTGGGGATAGTTGACTTTTGGCAATTTTGGGAAAATGCCCAACTTCAACAATGCATAACTTCCTCAATTTTGAACCTTTGGAGGTGTTCTTTTACTTTTTAGAAACCTTGAGATGTCCTATAACCAACCCTTTTGGTCTCATCTCATTTTGATATTCCATGCTAAAGTTATAAGCTTTGGAAAAAAAGGTGTTTTTGTTGACTTTCAAAAATGACCTATAATGTCCAAATTTGTAACTTTTTGTGAGTGCATTTCTTGATCTTGGGGTGTGAAGATGGATTGCAGGAAATTGCATCCTCTTCAAAATGAACTTTGTATGGGTCATTTCGCATAAAGTATGAGAAATTTATGCTTGGTCAAATTTGAGTTGACTTTTCCTCCAAAACCCTAATTTAGCAACTTTTGAATCTTGATGAATCTTGAGCAATCCTTGATGAATCATGATCAAAACTTGATCAAATTATGAATTATCCTTCAAAATGAGAATGTTGACAAAAAATCTTTAAGTTTGACTATTTGTAGGCCACAGTTGACTTTTGCCCTAACACAGTCGATTTTTGGACCCTTTGAGCAATTGATTGACCAAACTTCCTCTGCAAGGCTTGAAATTTGACATGGATGAACTTGAGAGCATATTAGAACATTTGGGAGAACTTGAGGCCATTTGGATGCAAGGACCTTGATGTAACACAAAACCCTAATTTGAGACTGACTGCCTTAGGAGATGACTTGACTGTCCAACTCTTGAGCAACTTGAGCCATTTGGGGATTATTCTTGACATGTCTTGAGAAATATGGGAGGGAAAATTTTGGGGTACAACAGTTTCCCCTGTTCAATTTTCTTAAACTTGAGGATGTAGATTGGCTTTCGGGCCTTTCGCGATCCGAAGGTGGAAGATGATTGAACACTAGAGTGCCCAGAAATTTGCACTCGCATGAAGTGGTATCAACATTGTGATGTCGGGAATGGGCTTATAGATGCCATTTGGAGACTGTTGGTAGGTGGTATGAGCTTCAACTGGAATACGAATCAGAGAGATCTTGTCGGTGATCTGACTGAACCAGAGGAGGTCTTGTCTTCTTTGACCGAATCAGAAAAATCTTTAGGAATCGATTTAACTGGTTTTGTCTCTTTTGACCGGGTTTGCATCAGAAAAATATTTAGGAATCGATTTAACAGGTCTTGTCTCCTTTGACTGCATTCGCATCAGAAACATCTTTAGGAATCGATTTAACTGGTTTTGTCTCCTTTGACTGCATTCGCATCAGAAAAATCTTTAGGAATTGATTTAACTGGTTTTGTCTCCTTTGACTGCATTCGCATCAGAAAAATCTTTAGGAATCAATTTAACTGGTTTTGTCTCCTTTGACTGCGTTCGCATAAAAAAAAATCTTTAGGAATCGATTTAACTGGTTTTGTCTCCTTTGACTGCGTTCGCATCATAAAAATCTTTAGGAATCAATTTAACTGGTTTTGTCTCCTTTGACTGCGTTCGCATCTGAAAAATCTTTAGGAATCGATTTAACTGGTTTTGTCTCCTTTGACTACATTCGCATCAGAAAAATCTTTAGGAATCGATTTAACTGGTTTTGTCTCCTTTGACTGTGTTCGCATCAGAAAAATCTTTAGGAATCGATTTAACTGGTTTTTTCTCTTTTGACTGGATTGGCCTCAGAAAAATCTTTACGAATCAATTTAACTGATTTTGTCTCCTTTGACTGGATTGGCCTCAGAAAAATCTTTAGGAATCAATTTAACTGGTTTTGGCTCCTTTGGCTGCGTTCACATCAGAAAAATCTTTAGGAATCGATTTAACTGGTTTTGTCTCTTTTGACTGCGTACGCATCAGAAAAATATTTAGGAATCGATTTAACTGGTTTTGTCTCCTTTGACTGTGTTCGCATCAGAAAAATCTTTAGGAATCGATTTAACTGGTTTTGTCTCTTTTGACTGGTGAGAATCTTAACTATATCTTTCCTGAAAGGCAAAGGTCAGTTATATGCAATGCATGATATGGATCAAGCAATGATGTTCTCAATATAAATGAGATTGTATTATATGATGCATATATGCATGTATCATGATGTATGGAAATGTAATTTTTTAGCTGGGGAAATAAATCCCGGAGCTGCTGGAGAATAGAGTTGAATTCTTCGTTTCCGTTGGGGATGATGAACGAAGATGATGAACTTGAAGGAGAGGATAACTCCGTTGGGGAATAAACTAATGAGGAGATTACTCCGAGGGGAATTACTCTGTGGGGAAGAGATGTTCTGCTGAAGATTCCACTGATAAACTCCGCTGGTGATGGATTACCGTTGCTGGTGATACTGAATCTGTTGATGATTGAATTCCTGTTGTGAAAAGAAAGGACTCCGCTGGGGAAGATATTTCAGTTGCAACTTGCTGGGGATAACCCTGTTAGACTCTTGTAGGGATAACCCTCTGAATTTGGCTGGGGAGATTTATTTTGTACTCCGCTGGGGACAAACTTCCAGAGTTTACAGGGGATGATGCTTCAACTCCATTGGGGAAGCTTTTTTCAGACCGTGTTGGGAAAATATTGACTCCACTGGGGTATCTTATGTTCTTCCGGGGAACATTCTTATACTCCGTTGAGGAATATCAAGACTGTCAGGGATACTCTTATACTTGCTGGGGAATATTCTTACACTCCGCTTGGGGAGAGTATTGCTGATTTGTTCATAGTTGTGAGTCTCAACTGGGGAGAGTTACCATTATTGTCCTACTCTGCGGGGAATGAAAGTATCTTAGCTATATTCTTCAACTGAATATACCTTGGTACCTGGTGGACAGAGCAACTGTACCATTCGGGCCATTCTTATTGCCCCTGTTTCTGATGTTACCCGTAATCGCCTTTTGTTTTGCATGTAAATATTTATGAGCAGCAATTAATGTCAAATGCATATATCAAAAATGATCATTGGACGTTCTTTGCAAAACAAAACAGATAAAGGGAAAACAGTTTTAAATTTGTCTGAAAATGAATTTGTATTGATTTGAAGTCTGGCTTGTGAATAAGCGTTTTTGTACAAGAGGCTGACGTCCTAGTAAGAGAACTCCGCCGAAATAATAGAATTTACACAATTTGTGAAAAACTAAACAAAACATCTATGTGAATGATCCCACTGGGTTCCAACTCTGCTATTGCCTTTATCTCCTCGAGCATCTCATCACTTTGCTACTGGTTGAAGATGAATCAGATTGATTAGTGCCGTCTGAGCTTGATAGTTGATACCGAAGTCTGGATGCAAGGAGATCCAATGAGACATAGTGTTACGCTTTGATCCCTAACTTTTTCCTGGACCGCCCCTTCGGGTTTTCAGTCCACCGGGATACCCTTTTTTGCCCAAGCCGCCTTTTCAGGTTTTCGACTTGCCGGGTGTATAAATTTTTTCATTTTCATCCCTTATTTTTGCCCGAACCCTTTTGGTTCACCGAGAAGCCCTTATTTTTGCCTAGGCCAGTCAACCTAGAGGGTCTTTGATTATGCGTAGTATCTTTTCAGTATGTCTGCATTGACGAGGTGAGGAAGGTCGTCACCATCCATGGTGGTTAGAATCATAGCTCCTCCTGAGAAAATGTTCTTAACCACAAATGGCCCTTCATAAGTAGGGGTCCATTTTCCCCTGGGATCACCTTGAGGTAGGATAATGCACTTGATTACCAGATCCCTAACTTGATACTCTTGTCGTCTGACTTTCTTGTTAAATGCCTTGATCATCCGTTTTTGGTACGTCTGACCATGACAAATAGCAGTAAGTCTCTTTTCATCGATTAGGTTTAGTTAATCAAGTCAGGTCTGAATCCAATCATCTTCACTCAAACCTGCATCCTTCATGATTCGGAGAGAGGGTATCTGAACTTCAATGGGCAAGACTGCCTCCATGCCATATACCAAGGAATAGGGTGTGGCCCCTGTTAACGTCCGTGCTGAGGTACGGTACCCGTGAAGAGAAAATGGTAACATCTCATGCCAGTCTTTGTATGTCACTGTCATCTTCTGCACAATCTTCTTAATGTTCTTGTTATCCGCTTCTACAACCCCATTCATCTTCGGTCGGTAGGGAGAAGAGTTATGATGTTGTATCTTGAATTGCTCACAAAGCTTAGTGATCATCTTGTTGTTGAGATTGGTACCATTGTCCGTAATGATCCTCTCTGGTACACCGTATCGACAGATCAGATTGTGCCGAATGAACAGTGCCATGACGTTCTTGGTTACAGTAGCAAAGGAAGCTGCTTCAACCCACTTCGTAAAGTAATCAATTGCTACCAGGATGAAACGATGCCCGTTGGATGCCGTAGGTCTGATCTCGCCGATCATATCAATGCCCCACATTGCAAAAGGCCAAGGTGTTGTCAATACATTTAGAGGAACTGGAGGTATGTGCACCTTATCAGCATAGACTTGGCACTTGTGACATGTCCGAGAATACTGATAACAGTCAGCTTCCGTTGTGGACCAATAATATCCTGCCCGAAGGATTTTCTTCGCCATGGTGTGTCCACTGGAGTGAGTTCCGAAAGTACCTTCATGTAACTCTGTCATGATCCTTTCTGCTTCGTTCTTATCCACACAACGCAGTAAGGTCGAATCATGGTTACGCTTATAAAGAATGCCATTGCTGATGAAGAACTTTGCTACGAATCTTCTCAAAAATTTCTTATCATTAACGGATGCACCCTCCGGGTATTCCTGAGCTTCAAGATACCTTTTCACCTCATGATACCAGGGCTTTTATGTCACCTCTTCAGTCTCAAGATCACAACAATGTGTCGGTTCATCCAATCTTTCAATGATGATCCGGGGAGCTTCGTTGTCTCAATTGACCTTTAACATAGAAGACATCGTAGCCAGCGCGTCCGCTAACTGATTCTCCTATCTAGGGAAGTGTTCAAAGGTTATTTCCTCGAAATGGGGAAGCAACGTCAATACATATTCCTTATAAGGAATAAGATTTGGGTGTTTCGTATCCCACTCGCCTTTGATCTGATTGATCACGAGAGTGGAATCTCCGAAGACACTCAAGAACTTAATCCTTAGGTCAATTGCTGCTCGAAGACCCAAGATGCATGCTTCATACTCCGCCATATTGTTGGTGCAGTTGAAACATAATCAGGCGGTAAACGGAGTATGAGAGCCTTTAGGAGATATAATCACGGTGCCAATGCCATTACCCAAAGCGTTTGAAGCTCCATCAAAGTACATAGACCATCGAGATCCTTCCTCAGGTCCTTCATCTGGTCCAGGTGTCTCACAATCAGTTACCAACATGATATTCTCGTCCAGAAATTCAAAGTTCATAGACTAGTAACCATCCACTGCCTGATGTGCCAAATGGTCTGCCAGCACACTTCCCTTGATTGTCTTTTGGGTCGTGTACTGGATGTCATACTCAGTCAAGATCATCTGCCATCTTGCTATTCTTCCGGACAAGGCAGGCTTCTCGAAGATATACTTGATTGGATCCATCTTTGATATCAACAGAGTAGTGTGAGTCAACATATACTGTCTCAGCCGGCGAGCAGCCCATGCCAAAGTGCATCAAGTTTTCTCGAGCAGTGAGTATCGGGTCTCACAGTCGGTAAACGTTTTGCTAAGGTAGTAAATAGCCTGCTCTTTTCGGCCATACTCGTCATGCTGACCCAACACACACACCATTGAGTTATCGAGTACTGTCAAGTATAAGATCAGAGGTCTCCCTTCAACTGGTGGCATCATAATAGATGGCTCTTGGAGATACTCTTTGATCCTTTCGAAAGCGGCCTGGCATTCATCGTTCCAACGTACCACTTGATATTTCTTCAGTAACTTGAAGATTGGTTCACAAGTAGCAGTCAGGTGCGAGATGAATCGGGCAATGTAATTCAGACGTCCCAGAAAGCCTCTGACTTCTTTCTCTGTTCTGGGAGCTGGCATCTCCTGTATAGCTTTCACTTTTGCAGGATCCACTTGAATACCTTTGTCTCTTACGATGAAACCCAATAGCTTACCAGATCTCACTCCGAAGGTGCATTTGTTCGGGTTTAACCTTAACTTGTATAACTTTAGCCTATCAAACAGCTTCTGCAGATGGTCAAGGTGTTCCTCCTCAGTCTGGGACCTTGCAATCATATCTTTAACGTATACCTCAATCTCATAATGGATCATGTCATGAAATAAAGCCACCATTTCACGCTGATATGTTGCCCCAACATTCTTCAGCCCAAAAGGCATGACCTTGTAGCAAAAGGTACCCCATTGAGTAACAAAGGTTGTCTTCTCCATGTCTTCGGGAGCCATTTTAATCTGATTATAACTGGAGAAACCATCCATAAAGGAGAATACCTTGTGTTGAGCAGTATTGTCAACCAGAACGTCGATATGAGGTAGAGGGAAGTCGTCCTTGGGGCTTGCCCTGTTCAAATCCCTGTAATCAACACACATTAGGACCTTACCATCCTTCTTCGGTACCGGAACCACATTGGAAACCCACTGAGGGTAAGAAGTAACTGCTATAAAACCGGCATCACACTGTTTCATAACCTCATCCTTGATCTTCTCAGACATCTTTGGGCGCATCCGGTGGACCTTCTGTTTCACTGGAGGACATTCTTCCTTGGTAGGAAGGCAATGAACCACGATATCAGTATCCAACCCAGGCATATCTTCGTAAGACCAGGAAAAGATCTCAACATAGTCACGCAGCATCTGAATCAACCGTTGCTTCACACTAGCTTCCAGATTGGCACCGATCTTGACCTCTTTCTTATCTGTCTCTATACCCAGATTCACTGATTTCATTGGCTCTTCATGTGGCTGAATAACACTCTCTTCTTGGAGTAACATTCTTGCAAGTTCACCAGGCACTTCGCAATCATTTTCACCTTCGTCTTCGGCTAAGTTGATCGGGTTTTTGAAGTCATAACTGGCAGTAGCAGAGTCGTTACCAATGAGATCCAGAGTGGATATAGACCTGTATATGTGAGTGTGTGTAAAATAGCTGTTTTGCAATATATAATAATAAAAAAAAACAAGGAGCGCAAGATTTGAAATGCAAGAAACGTCCAATGCTTTTATTAATGATATATGAAAATGACACACATAAAGCCCTCACAAATGAAGCCACAGTGCCCCGGGTAAGACATCGGGCCATAAAGTTTAAAACATTGTCTGTTACATATTCAAAACAAAAAGTTTCATTACTGGGTGATAACTGAAACGGGCATAGAATCCTTCGCTGTCCAGTTGCTTAATCCACCATTGGCAGTCAGGTAGATCCAACTGTCAATTCATCATCGTCATCCCTGATAGCATTCACCCTTGCATCTTGTTTAGGCTTCTCTGGTGCTCCGAACTCAATCTCCTTCGCATCGATCAAGTCTTGTACCTTATTCCTCAAAACCCAACAATCATTCGTATCATGCCCCTGGCTATCGGAGTGAAAAGCACAACAGGCATTAGGGTTGTATTTTGGTGACGTTGTATTTGGATTCTTTGGGGCCTCCTTCAGAATCACCAGGTTGGTCTTCAGCAACTGTGGTAGAATCTGAGATAAGGTCATGCTGAGACGGGTGAATTGCCTTCGAGGTCTCTCGTCCTTTTGTTGATTATTGTGCTAAGGAGCACCAGCAGGTTTTGAAATAATAACCGCGTTAACAGCTTGGCGGTGTTCAGGTTTATTCTGTCTTCTCGCATTGTAGACAGCACTGGACTCTTTCTTAAACAACTTCTTCTTGGTGCTTGATGAAGCACCCTTCTGTATCTTACCAGCCTTAATACTAGCCTCAATCCTCTCACCGGTCAGAATCAGCTCTGGAAACCCAGACGAAGAGCTTCCAATCAGATGGTTGAAGAATGGACCGGACAAGGTCCCCAAAAACATGTCCACAAGCTCCCGATCAGCCAAGGGTGGTTGTACTCTACCGGCGAGGTCCCTCCACTTCTGAGCATAATCCTTGAATCCTTCACCCGTTTCTATTGACATACCCTTGAGTTGGGTACGCGTGGGAGCGAGGTCGGAGTTGTACTGATACTGCCTGTAGAAAGCAGTAGCCAAATCTTCCCAACTGCGGATACTAGCTCTGTCCAACTGATAAAACCACTCAAGCTGAGTCCCTGAGAGACTGTCTTGAAAGAAATGGATCCATAGGTTTTTATCAGCGGTATACGGCTGAATCTTCCTCACATATGACCGGAGGTGCAGCTTCGGACAAGAAACTCCGTCATACTTAGCAAAGGCTGGTGCCTTGAATTTGTGGGGAATCACCACCTCAGATGATAGACCTAGATCACCAAAGTCCAGACCAGGCACTTTCTGAACTTCCATAGCATTCAACCGGTCTTCCAGTTGCTTGTATCTATCCTCAGCAGGAGGATATTGTTCTTCATCGAAGTCCGTATCATTGTCGGAGACCACAGGGCTAGGAGCCCTCCTTTCCTCTTGACTATCTTTCCCTCCAGATGAGGTGGTCAAATCAACTTCATTCTGAAGCCTGTTTCCAAACCTGTGCCCAGTGTTAAACAAGATTGTCCTCTTCTTCTTCTTCTTCTTCTTCTTCTTCTTCTCTTTCAGGATCAGGGTCTTCAGGTCTTGCTGACCCTTAGCTAGATTCATGAACAGCTCTTGGAATTGGGCATTCTAGGCCTGTAGGGCCTTGATGGCTTGCTCAGTTGAAGGTTCAGCAGACATGATGAGTGCTGAAATAAACAGCGAAGAAGATAAGAGACCTGTAATGAGTACCTGTTATGAAGTGCATGGGATGAAATGCGTATGACTTATGATTTCAAAGACAATCGGGAGATTCAAATTTGTAAACAAGAAAGGAAACACACTTTATTAGATAAACTTTGGAATTCAAACTGTTCAACTGATGCCCTAAGGGCGTTACAAGAATGGAAATACTGAAAATTAAATAAAAAATGGAAAGGAAATCATCAAAGGTCAATCAATGCTCCCATGGTCTCTTCTTGTCGGTGCGGACATAGTCATTAAGAATTTGCTCGTTCTCCAACTGCCTAGTCAACCTCTAGATCTTCTGCTCTTGCTCGTTTAACTTCTCTCGGTAAGAATCCCGTTCTTCCCTCAGTTGCATCTAAGACCTTTTCAGTGCCCCAATGTCAATGGGCATATGAGGATGGAGGATGGTTGGAAGAACCCCTTCTTCATTAGCAATTTCAACAATGACAGGCCGGACGGCTTCATATGGCATACCCAGCTTTTGGGCACGGATACAGACCCATCTGAGATATGGCTCCAGCGGAAGTGAAGTCTTTGGGCCCAGCTCATGTGGATCAGATCTGTGAACTCTATCCCAGGCCTTTATGAATCTGCGACGTTGTTCATCGTTATCCCCTTGAAAATCAAAGATGATACTAGGCATTAGCATCTCATGAGGTCCTTCTCTTCTGGCATGCCCAAACTGACGTAAGGCCAAGCACGGATTGTAAAAAATTCCTCTATGGGTTCCTAACAGTGGAACATTGGGATACTCCCCACAGCGATCAATGATAGCCTCCTCATCCATACCCTTGAGAGTCCAGATAATGTCATTATGAGAGAGAGACATAACTCTATAAGCCCAACCCATGCCTTCTTTATTCTTCAGCACTGACTTGGGGAGGTGCGAAATAAACCACCTCGCCAATAACAGAGCACAACACATCAAGGTTCCCCGCTTTCGGGCAGTACGAGCATAAAGCTGATGAAGGATGTCACCCAAGAGAGTGGGTACAAGATTGCGAGAGATGAAGATCTTTACCGCATTAACATCAATAAAGGAGTTAGAGTTTGGAAATAATACCAAGCCATATATCAGAAGAGCCAGAATATCTTCGAATGCCTTAAAGTCCAGACTATCCCAGAAATAGTTAGCTTTACCAACCAAGAATTTAGTCAGAAAGCCCTTTTCTCCACTTCTAGTCTCCCAATTAGTCATTACCTCATCCTTGGTCAAATGAAGGGCTGCAGCAATCTCTTCAGGCCTAAGAACCTTCTCCCAACCAGTAAATGGGGTCTGCTCCAGAATAGAGATACCGAGAAGATCAGAGAACTTTTTTAAGGTGGGAACCAGCTGGTAGTCTTGGAAAGTAAAACAATGATACAGCGAATCATAGAATTGGACCAGAACACTCATCATCTACTCGTCCAATTTGGAGGTGACCAAACTGAGAAGATACCCATGTCTCCTGAGGAAGGAAGTAGTATTAGGCATCTTTGCAATCAACTCTTTAAGCACAGTGGGAACCTGGACAAAGTTAATCCGGATGGTATTCCTACACATAGGCATCATGATGACCTACAAAACAAAGCAAAGATGAATCCCTCCTGTCTTTGAAATAGGTTAGTCCAATGCAAGATGTATGCAATGTTATGATGTCATGATAGAAAGCACACCACAAGTATCCACAAATAGCAGACATGGTAAAGGCACACAAGTCACATAGAGAGCCCTTAGATTTCAGGCTGGCAAGGAGCTTAGGTACTACCCTCTTTCAGTTCAGTTGGTTTAAACCTGTCCTAAAAATAGTAACCGGGTTCTAGAGGATCTCAATATCACTGACTACCCTCAATCAGTCATAATTCCAGTTTAGCAACCTTTTCTTGCAACCGGAATCATTGCGAGAGTTTAGTCTCAATGAGTGTAGCATACTGCTACTGTTCTATGGCCAAGTTGGTCAATTTAAAGGTTCTAAGGCCAATTGGTGCTTAATGACCCCTTAGATGACCCATACTCTCCTCGTTCCAATGCAAGGGATATCGGTACAATCTAAAGTGCCACACCAACGTAGCTACTGCTTCAACCGTATCGGTCTACGTCGTACAGTTCCCTCACAGTTTATTGCTACTTACCTAAAGGGTATCCCCAGATCCGGGTTAGGATCTATAGAACTCCGATACAAGCCCACAAATATAAATCATACAAAGCATACAATTGAAAACATAATGATCTAATCCTAAGGTACACCTACTTATTAATATCCCCAGCAGAGTCGCCAGTTCTGTGATACGGTGGGAAGAGAACTGACTGTTTTGGAATGATGGTTCGCGTTTTGCGTTTGTTTTTGCAAAATGTCGCGGTAAGCAAGAGTCGCCACCGACTTTTATTTTATCCAACAAGGAAAGGAAAAAAGCACAGAAAAATTCCTTTTTCGAGATGTTTCTCGGGTCCGGGGGGTAGATTATAGAAAGGGAAGGTGTTAGCACCCTTTCTATCCTTGGTTATCCACGGGCTCTTAGGTACTTGCTCAAAGTGTTTTCAAAAATTTATTTTCTTTGTGTTTGTGGGTTTGAAAGAAGTTTTTGTTTGAAAGGTGTAAGTGCAAAAAGTTTTTGTTTTGTTTTGAAGGAGCAAGTACTTAAGAACCATCTACCTACTCGAAAAAGGAATCAATCTGTGCTAATGTCCTTTAGACAATGTTATCCCACTATTGATGAGTAGGTAGCACAGTCGTTGGAGTTTTAAGGGTCAATTCGATTAAGGGACATGTGGTCATTTAAGCAATGTAAGGATGCCTTAGCGGTAACCCTGATGTCTTAGATCATTTTTCCGAGGCAACCGTTTCGAGGCAACTATGATCTTTGGACAAGAGGGCGACCTCTAAAACTTCCTATACTCAATGACCACGTTCGAAGGCAACCAAGTGAGGTGTATCCTAAGAGTGCGCATGTGCGAGTGTGTTGTTTTCAGTTATTTTATCTTTGTACATGTCATGGGTGAGCTATGTTGTTTTTAAGTTCATACATTTGATCTTGTCATGCATTCCCTATTATCAAACATCTAACAGTATAGAGTTGCGGAATTTAAATTGCGGAAATTAAATCTAAACTGTTACAAGGCGTCGGGTATTTACATCGCCAAAAACAAACCCTTGAAATTAAAATGCGGAAAGTAAAATAAAGCGATAAAATAAAGTCCTATTTAAGCTATTACATTCCGGGAAACAGATACATCAATATGGCAAAATAGATGTCGTGCGAAAAATAAAAATCGGGCGCATTTTTTAGGGTTTTAACCCTTTTATTGAAAGAAAGCATTTTTTGGTTATTTTTTTGAATTAAAAAGAATTAAATCTAAATTAACTATTAAATCAATTAATTAATTAAAATATTTTTGGATTTTTGAGTATTTAAAGAAATAAAATAAATTTGGTTTAAAGTTAGTAAAAACCTAATTTTCTACATTAATTTTAATTATTTGCAAAAGATATTAAAAATTAAACCTAATTAAACTAAATTAATTTATTTATTTATTTACAAAAATAAAGTGATGAAATTAATTTTAATAAATAAAATATATTTTTTGGTTTTTGATTTTATGAGAAAAAAAATGTGATTGGTTAGTAATAATAAAAATAATAATTAACAAAACAATTAAATAAAAGAAATATAAAAAAGAAAAGAAAAAAACCAAAGGCTTGGGCCCAGATTGGGGGTTCGTTTAGAAATTCTGATGGCCCAATAGTTGCAAGCCTGGCTGACTTTTAGCACTTTCCATGTGACACGTTGACTAGAGCGTATGATAGGCCTTCCATATGGGCCACCAGATTTGGCCTGGAGGCCATCTGGCACGTAGAGATCTGAAGGCGTATGGTGGACCACAGTTCATGAGGCACGCTGAAACATTTGCAAGAAAAATATAACAAATAGGTTGGGGACCTGGGATTCGAACCCAGGTCCGGTAGGCCAATGCAAGCGTTCCACTACCAACTCAACCATTGCGCTTTGTTTGTTAATGGATAGATAACAATTATTATAAAGATACAACAATTAATATGTTGGAATTAAAAAAAACACGCGCCAAGATTCAAAATCGTCCAATAGGGAAGAGGCACGTCTTCATCTTCTCCAACGAAATCTGGTTATTTTTCATGCAGATTCTCATCCGCAACTAAACGCGTAGGTGTTTCCTAAAACGAGTTCTAGGCCATGAAAACGAATTATGAGACCACCATCATGCTCATCTCTCCCTCCTGAACACACCCATGGCCATTGATAGTGCTGATTTTACCTGAAACTGAAACACCTAAAAACAAGAAACACAAACCCTAGTTTCGGGTATGGCATTACAGGCTATGAAATCAAAATCAAACATTGCAGAAAGTTTCGAAATCATTCAAGGATCAAGGATATGTCCATGGTTTGTCAAAAAAATGAAAGAATGAGAGATTATGATTTCGAGTACAGGGCGACTTTCAGGGATACTTACCGCATGTTTGATGAGGTTTCAGAGCTTGATTTTGATTGCTTTAGACTCAATGGATGTCCAGCAAGAGGTCTACGTTGAGATTTGACCTTGAATCTGCCTCTAGAATGGATTTCAATTTCAAGCTTTTTCAAGCTTTTTACAAGTTTTTCCTTTTGTGATTTGGCAGCCTCCAGGTCCTGAAATCGTATGCTTTGTGTTGTATATGTAATAAGGAATGAATTAGGTTAACATTTGTGTACTCAATCCTTATGCATTGATGATTTTTGATTTGATATGATCCTCCATGAAAAAGCTTCCAAATTTGTCCCAAATCCAATATTTTGTTCATAACATGGCTTGATACGGATTTGATCATGTCCATAATGATATTAAAGACCTGTATCAATCAAAAAGATTCCAATTGATCAATATTTAGATTTTATTTGGATTTAAATTGATTAAAAATGAATTAATTCAATAAAAATCAAATAAAATAGAAAAAATATTAATTGGTCACAAGACTGAAGATAGGACACGTGTGTGGTGTGACAAGATCAAATCAAGTGGAAAAAAGTGGGTCCATTTGACAAAACTTGAAGTTTTGGGGATAGTTGACTTTTGGCAATTTTGGAAAAATGCCCAACTTCAACAATGCATAACTTCCTCAATTTTGAACCTTTGGAGTTGTTCTTGGACTTTTTAGAAACCTTGATATGTCCTATAACCAACCATTTTTGATCATCTCATTTTGATATTCCATTATCAAGTTATAAGCTTTGTAAAAAAAGGTGTTTTTGTTTACATTCAAAAATTACCTATAATGTCCAAATTTGTAACTTTTTGTGAGTGCATTTATTGATCTTGGGGTGTGAAGATGGATTACGGGAAATTGAATCCTCTTCAAAATGAGATTTGGATGGGTCATTTATAATAAAGTATGAGAAAGTTATGCTTGGTCAAAGTTGAGTTGACTTTTCCTACAAAACCCTAATTTAGCAACTTTTGAATCTTGATGAATCTTGAGCAATCCCTGATGAATCATGATCAACCCTTGATCAAATGATGAACTATACTTAAAAATGAGAATTTTGACAAAAAATCTTGAAGTTTGACTATTTGTAGGCCACAGTTAACTTTTGCCCTAACACAGTCGATTTTTGGACCCTTTGAGCAATTGACTGACCAAACTTCCTCTGCAAGGCTTGAAATTTGACATGGATGAACTTGAGAGAATATTAGGACATTGGGGAGCACTTGAGGTCATTTTGATGCAAGGACCTTAATGCAACACAAAACCCTAATTTGAGACTGACTTCCTTAGGAGATGACTTGACTGTCCAACTCTTGAGCAACTTGAGCCATTTGGGGATTATTCTTGACATGTCTTGAGAAATATGGGAGGGAAAATTTTAGGGTACAATAGTGGGCATCTCTCGAATAGCTTTGAATTTATCGGGATATACCTCAATACCTCGTTGGCTGATAATAAAACCCAGAAGTCTTCCAGAACGAACACCAAAAGTGCACTTGTTAGGATTCAGATGGAGTTTATACTTTCTCAAACATTGGAATAATTTCAAAAGATGCTCCACATGATCTTTTTCAGTCTGCGATTTGGAAATCATATCATCCACATAAACTTCTATCTCTTTATGCATCATATCATGGAACAGAGCGGTCATAGCTCTCTGATATGTTGCACCATCATTCTTTAAACCAAATGACATTACTCGATAACAAAATGTTCCCCAAGGTGTAATGAAGGTTATCTTCTCCATATCTTCAGGTGCCATCTTAATTTGATTGTAACCAGAGAAACCATCCATAAAAGAAAAGACTTTGAATTTTGTGGTGTTGTCGACCAATACGTCAATATATGGTAAAGGGAAATCATCCTTTGGGCTGGCTCTATTCAGATCTTTATAGTCCACACACATTTTAGCCTTTCCATATTTCTTAGCAACAGACACTATATTGGCTAACCATTAAGGATACACTGATGTAATGAGGAAGCCTGTGTTAATTTGTTTCTGGACATCTCCTTTGATCTTATCAGCCATATTGGGACGAGTTCTTCTCAACTTCTGCTTAATCGGCGGACATTCAGGTCTCAACAGTAATCGATGCTCTACAATATTGCTATCCAATCCTGGCATGTCTTGGTAGGACCAAGCAAACACATCTACATACTCTCTGAGAAGCTCCAACATTCTTTCTTTAACCTCTGGGATAAGCAACACTCTAATCTTGACTTCCTTTTTGTCTTCTTCATTACCCAAATTGACTATCTCCACGGGTTCTTTGAACAGTTTAATTATATTTTCATCATGCTCAAGTAAACGGGAAATTTCATCAGGGATCTCTTCACTATCCTCTTTCTCGACTCCAAACACAAGGAATTCGAAGTTTGGAGGGGTCATAGGGTCATTGTTTTCAATGGTTATGTCATGGATTAATCCGCATATATAATTATGCTTTATTTTAGAATTCAATTAATGCGAAGGTTGTACAGATATATAAAAAATTATATTTCTTTATTATTATTATTTTTCTATTTGTTACAATTTCCAGAAAAGTGAAAAGTAAAAACAGTACGGGGGACAAAATAACATTTTTATTTATGATTGGCAATACTTGAAACAAAAGCCCAAACATCTTCTCTTTTGCCTTGGGCAGAGCAAAAGGATTTATTTTTAAGATAGCCCGACATAAATACTCTCTCGCCTTGGGCAGAGCGAAAGGTTTTTCAAATATAGAACAAATAATTACTCAGAAATGTGCATCACAAAAGGAATATCGACAACAGTCCAGTTCTGGCGAACCACTCCATGCGCTACAAAGTCAGGTAAATCCTCTTAAGAATCATCTTTCATTATAGCATCAACTTTGGGCGGAGTCGGATGGATAAAACCCACCCTTTGGAAAACTTCTTGTATCAGACGAGTAATTGTATCTTGCTTAGCTCTTACAGACACGGGATTAAAACCAAGACCTTCTCCAAACTTGTTCTTAGGAAAAGTCAACACCTGACCCCATCCTTCAGTCGAACCACTCCCAATCACTCGTCGCGCATCTTCAAGATAAGAAATAAATTCCCCTTGCTTCTTTACTTCATTATTAGCGACTGATAGAGCTCGGAACTGAGTTCCAATAGCCTCATTAGAATCAATATAGGAAAAAGACGACAAGTGGATTCCCACCATAGCCTGTTCTCCATCAATTGTTACCATCTTTCCGTTCCTCACAAACTTCAATGTTTGATGAAGCGTGGAAGTGATTTCCCCTACATCATGGATCCATGGGCTACCCAATAGGCAACTGTAGGCAGCATGAATATCCATTACCTGGAAATTAATCTAAAAGGTATGAGGACCAATTGTCATGGGGAGATCCACTTCACCGATGACAGTTTTCCTAGAACCATCAAACGCTTTGACAATTACCCCACTAGGTCTCATAGGAGCACCTTTATGTGATATCCGAGATAATGTAGTTTTGGGCAGTACATTTAATGATGAACCTGTATCTACTAGAACACTTGATAAAGTATCATTTCCATAATTTATTGAGATATGCAAGGCCATATTATGGTTCCTTCCCTCTTCCGGAAGCTATTCATCGCTGAAACCAAGGTTATTACATGAGGTGATATTTTACACAATTCCATCAAATTGGTCTACCATCATATCATGATCTACGAACGCCTGGTCCAAGAGCTTTATTAAAGCTTCCCTATGGGCACCGTAATCTCTTAGTAAAGCAAGCACATAAATCTTGGAAGGAGTTTGCAATAGTTGGTCTACAATCTTGTATTCACTTCTCTTAATGAGTTTCAAAATCTCATCATCATCAGGATGTGGGTTAGGTCCCCTGGATCGGTCAGCCTCGACCCTTGGTTCAACATTCATCATTAGAACTTCCACTGGTATAGGTCTTCTAACTTGAACTTTAGGCTTTTTTTATGGTACAACTACAAAGATACGCCCGCTCCTTGTGACTCTACTAACATCAGCATTATTGATAAAAAATGGCATTGGTGGTATGGGGACTTCTACTCCATTCTCAATCATTGTGGCATTATATTTGTATGGTATGACTTTGTCTGAGTTATAAGGCACGGGACCAGGTGGATAGATAATCAAAGGAGAAACAGATGAAGTATGACTATCATAAGAAATCTCCACTTGTTCAGGCATGTTGAATTGTGGCACTATAACATTCACCTTCTCATCTAGATCTCTGTTGTATGTGATGGTAATAACCCTTTGATCTAACAACTTCTGAATATCTTCTTTCATAATAGGGAAATCAACTTCTATTGAGAAAAATTCATAAACGTCATAATTATGTCGATGTTTAAAGAAGGCAAGTCTACTTAAACTTTGATGCATTCTGATCAGTGAGTCCCTTATATGCTCAACCTGGTAGACTCAAAAATTTTCCAAGACATCCGTGCACCATATTTATCGATGCTGCCCCATGTTGAGGCAATAGATTAGCTTGAACATTCGGGTTAACATCTTTGAAAGATAAAATACCACTTTTGATTAACCTCTGGACATTTTCCTTAGAAGCAAAGAAATTTTCAATATTATGTCCTGGAAAACCATGTTGATATGCATAAAATTGATCAACCTTGTATCAAGGGGAAGTATTATTTGGTGCAATAGGATGAAGTTTCGTTATTATGAGATTCTTCCATATCAAAGCGGGGAACAACTCGATGTAAGTCATCGGGATTGCATCAAACTATGGTTTTCTTGGCGAACGATTTTGATTGTTGAAATGAGGATCCTATTGTCGAGGCTGTTGCTGAAGCTGTCATTGTTGAATTAGAGAGGCTTGATAGGTTGGATCTACCATTGTTGGGTGGATAGCAGGAGTGAATGATGCAGCATGTGAATATCCTCTTCTTGGCCTTCCAAGAAAAACTGCACTAACATCTTGTTCCCTCCTCTTGGGGAAGACACTCCCAAATTTCTTGACACCACTAGATGTACCACCTTCCTTGGCTAGACGCCCTTCATGGATTCCCTCTTCAAGTCGCATGCCCATGTTCACCATCTCAGTGAAGTCGCTAGGCGCACTTGCGATCATTCTCTCATAGTAGAAGGAACCTAATGTTTTCAGAAAAATCTTCGTCATCTCTTTTTCTTCGAGGGGATGATAGAATTGAGAGGAAATCTAACGCCACCTTTAGGATACTCTTTAAAAGATTCTCTATCCTTCTGGGACATAGCTCGGAGTTGAACTCGGTTTGGGGCCATGTCTATATTATACTTGTATTGACGAACAAAAGCCTCATTGAGGTCATTGAAGTTGCGGATTCGGGTGCTATCCAAACCCATGTACCATTTTAGGGAGGCACCAGTTAAGCTATCCTTGAAGTAGTGAATTAATAGCTTGTGATAATCACAATAGATGGACATCTTCCTCACATACATGGTTAAGTGACTTTGCGGACATGAGTCCCCTTTGTACTTTTCAAAGTCTAGAACTTTGAACTTAGCTGGTATTTGGAACTTCAAACACAAGTCGTGAGCATTCTTCCTGAACAAGTCTTTCCCTTTAAGTGCTCTAATTTCCCTCTGCATTTCTTGGAATTGGTCTTGGAACTACTCCATCCTATCGAAGATGCCTAAACTTTCAGCAGGTTCAGCATGACAAATGGGTTCATTTGTATATGGAATAGTATGAACCATGGGAGCGGAAGTAGTCATTACAGGATGAGGGAAAGATACCATAGGCTGGGAATTCATTTTTAGGGTTTTGACTGCAGAATGGGAATTTCTGATTTTTAACCTAGCCAATGGAAAATTGGGTTCAAGCATGGTTTCAAGGACTCAATGGAATCATCTTGACCTAATCACAAGGTTCAAAAGATCTCAAAAGCATTGGATTGACAAATGAATTTTCGAGTCAACTGATCAAAAATCAACTGTACACTTAAAAGTCAAACTTTGACTTTTTGGTCAAAGCCAAGTGCCAAGGGTCATTTTTCATCAAGATGTGTCAAAACATGAAACTTGTTCACCAAGAACCCTAATTTTGAAAATTAGGGTTTAAAATGGAAAATTTTCATAACTTAGAATTTTTCTAAGTTATGAAAATTTCTTATTTTTTCCCAACTTTGCCCAACTTTTTCACCATGATGCAATTGGATTCAAAGAAAACTTCAAACATTAAAGTTGTAGTCCTCCAAAAAATCTACAACTTTTATTCACAAAGTTTTCCCAAAGGATGCTTGTATCTCAAGTTATGATTTTGTGAATAGGGGTCCATAAACTTTTTAACTTAGTGAAAATTTGCCCTAATTTAGGCAGGATTTTGACCTAACTTCATGGACATTTTTCACCTAGTTCCAAGAGGTATCTCAAAATTCATTTCAAAGATGGATTGTAGAGAATGTTACAAGCTTTCCAAAATGTCAAAGAACTCTCCAAAATCATTTATGGTTAGGGAGAATCGAAAGTTTGAAAATGGGAAATCATCACTTTTGGCAAAGGCATTTTTTGCACATTGATACAAGTTGAAAATCTGTCCAAACCTTGCTTGTACTTGTTTTACAGGCCCTAAACCTTTCTACACTCATAAATTAAATGAAAACACATTGGATTAAGGCTTTGTTCTTATCTATGAAGCATTATACAAAGGTTTAACCCATTTTTGGCAAAAAGGTAGCAATGCCATTTACATAAAGCATGCTTTATGTCAAATTGCATTCCTTGAGCCATGGACAAAATTTCTTGCAGCAAACAAAGTTCACTAATATCAGGAAAGGTGTACCAACTCTTAGCAGGCCCTAAGCTAGCAAGTACAACCCTTGGCATTGTCAATTCACCTTTTGCTTCAAAAACAAGAAAGCTTGCAAAAGTGAGAGAACTTGGTAATCTGATATAACCAAGTCTTGTGCACATTTCAAACAACTTGAACATATTGTCTAAGGCCAAAAACACGAGCTAGCAAGTTCTCAAACACCCAAATACACAAAAACTTCATTTCTGCCCAAAACAGGGCAAGTTCTGCAAATCATAAGCCAAAACCAAATCCACTCGTGCGTTTTGCTTGAAACCAGTTCCAACACACTCCATACAACATGCCTAAACTATCCCAACCATTCTCAAGCCACTGCAACTCCATTTATACACTTCACCATTTTCAAATTCTGAGTTTGCAGGTTGAGTTCTACAAGAAGTTTCAGACCATTTCAAAGCAAGCCAAACATTGGGAAGGATCAAGGGAACATCAAGCAAGCTCAAAAGAACCTCAAGCCTCATTGAAAGTTTCTGCATTGCCATATTCGAACTTGACTGAAACAGGTATTTCTCAAACTTCTATCTCCTTATTTAGGAATCATTAGGCTTAGGTTTGTGAAGAAAAAATGTAGTCCTCATTGTCTTTGAGCTGTACATATGCATAGAATTCATTTATGTTAACAAAGCTAGGAGTATTTGATAGTTGAACTTACTGAAAAAATTAGGTTATAAATTAGGGGCACTGAAATTCTCCCTGGTTTCTTAGAGTTAGATTAAGTTTTTTACATGGTTGAAATCGTGGTTTCAAGCTCTAAAACTTTCATGTTACAAGATTTTGTTTTTGAGCACGTATGCAGGAGTTCCAGTTTGAACAATGGCGCGCGTATATCTTTGTCTCAAGGACAGAGATGAACAGGAATATGGGATGGGCCTGACTTGGCCTTGCTTTTTGCACCCCCTCCTTCTCTTTTTGCACCCCCTTGGCCCATTTCTTTATTTTTGCATATTTTTCTATTTCTTTGACATTTCTGACTTTTATTTATTTATTCCAAATATTAAAAATCACCAAAAATATTTTCTTAAATTTTCACATTTTATTTTATTTTTTTATTTTATTTTTGGCATAATATTTAGTTTATTAGGTTTAATACATTTATTTTCTTAAATAAAAACTTATAATTAATACAAAAATATTATATATTTTTATTTTTATTATTTATACATATAAAATAATATTTTCTCACATATTTTATATTTTAATATTTTTGTGAATATTTTTATTTATTTTCTTGTACATAAATAAATAATATAATATATATATTTTCTTAAAACAAAAATTAGGGTTTTCACCCTTTCCAAAAATAATCTTTTATTTTCTTATTTTTAAGACTTAAATAAATTTATTTTACATACATAAAATAAATACAAAAACATTTTTGCATATTTATATTTAATTGCACTTTTAAATATTTGTCAATTTATTATTTGTACAATGAATTCAATTTGGTTGTAATAGTTGAATTAGGGTTTTATTTTTGTGCAAATATCCCCTTATTCAAAACTTGTATCCCCCTCCCCATAATCATGTTGTAATAGTCTTAGATTTACTTTTACACATTTTATCGCTTTAATATGCATGATAGTAAAAATTAGAGTTTGTATGATAACCAAAAATCAAACAAATAGCTTGACTAAACACAAGACAAAAATGCATCAAAAATGACAACACAATGCACACAAGCATCCCTAGGGTTTCATCCACTTGTTGCCTTAAACATGGCCATGGTATGCATGCTAGGTATCTTGGAAAAACAATCAAAAACAAAAAGATCATAGTCCCTCGATGATGCTATCTTGGTTGCCTATACAAAAATGATCAAGTACCTCAAAAACTTGCTAAGATACTTGACACAATTGCTATCATGGTCATATGATGACCCACGCCTGTCCCGTTTAACATCCAAACATAAGGTTGTTTACCAAATGCAATGGTAAAACAACAATTTCAAAGGGTTAAAAATGTGTAGGAAAGATCTTTGAGTAGGGTAGACAACTCCTAGTTACTTGATCAAACTTGCAAACATCCTTGCTATTTTCAAAAACACAAAACACAATTTCAAAACATTTTCCCAAAACAAACTTTCAAACATTGAAACATTTTTCAAAAGACAAACACCTTTGTATACATTCAAACAAGAATCATTACAAAGGTTGCCTAGACAAATGCCTCTTTTCAAAATACTTTCAAAACCACACACAAAAGCACCATTTCAAACAATTGAAAAGCAAAAGCAAGTGATCTAAAACAAGTAACTAAGAGCCCATGGAAAACCATGGATGAAAAGGATGCTAGCACCTTCCCTTTTCATAATCTACCCCCCGAACCCAAAAACAATCTCAAAGGTCTTTCCTGTGCTTTTTGACCTTTCCTTTGGATAAAATAAAAAGTCGGTGGCGACTCTTGCTAAACTGAAACATTTGCAAACACAAACGCAAAACCTCAAGTCAGTTCTCCCACCGCATCACAGAACTGGCGACTCTGCTGGGGATTATTATAAAAGTGGGGTTACCTTAGGGTTTTAGATCACATTTACATGCTTATCTTGCTTGACTTGATTTCTTTACATTTGGTTCTATTGTTTGGGTTTGAATCCTCTACCCGGATTTAGGAAACATTCATAGGTAAATAGCAATACATTGTGGAAACTGTGTGGGGTATACCGACATGGTTGAAGCAATAACTATATTAGTGCGACATATTTGTGGGTACCGGTAGCCTTTGAGTTAATCAAAGAGAATACGGGGCCACTGAGTGATGTCATGAATCACTAATGGACTTTTAGAACCTTTACTTGACCAACTTGGCCTTTTTAGGGGTAGTGAGATGACCGGCTTTGGTGCAATCCGAAGTTGGTAGATACTCGATACTACACTCATTGAGGGTTGTTTTCTTGGAATATTTTGGTCGCCAATAAAGTGGCTAAACTGAAACAATGAACACAGAAAATAATCCAGTGATATTGAGCTCCTTAGAACCCGGTTACTATTTATAGGACAGGTTGAGCCAACTAAACTTCAAGAGGGTACTTACCTATGAAACCCCATGCAAGCCTGAAACTAGGATCTTGTGTGACTTATTTGTACATATATACTTGTGCATAACATCATGGACATCATGAAGCATAATATGCATCCACTAACCATTTCAAGGATTTGGATCTTCATCTTTGTTCCTATTTTGTAGGTAATGGATCCACTTCGCAGGAAAACTATCCAAGTCAACCTTGTGAGAATTCCTCCTCAACTAAAGGAGCTATTTTCAAGGATTCCTGAGAATTCTCCATTCACCGAGAGGCATGGTCGTCTTCTCAACTTAGTAAACACCAACACTGAGGAAGACATGGTGAAAGTTCTCTTCCAATTCTTTGACCCCCTACACCACTGCTTCACATTTCCTGATTACCAGCTTGTGCCTACTTTGGAGGAATTTTCTCAACTCTTGAGGATTCCTATTCTCCATTAACTATCCTACAACGGTACAGAAAGAGATCCAAAGCCTGAAGGTGTTGCTTAAGCCCTACACTTGCAACCATCTGATATCATAGGCCATTGGGAAACTAGAAGTGGTGTCAAGGGTTTCCTTTCAAAGTTTCTGTTTGAGAAGGCCCAAATCTGTTGGAATTCATTGGACTTACAAGCTTTTGAGGAGATTGTGGCTCTTCTCATCTATGGGTTGGTCTTGTTCCCAAACCCTGACCAGCTTATAGATGTCAATGCTATCAAAATCTTCATGGCTCGCAACCCGGTGCCTACATTGATTGGGGATATCCTCCACTCATTTCACACCCGAACAATGAGGAAAAGAGGTGTTCTCACGTGTTGTACTCCTCTACTAGCAAGATGGTTTATTTCTCATCTTCCCCAATAAGTCTTGAAGAATGAGCAAGGATTAAGGTGGTCACAACGATTGATGACTCTTACACATTCAGATGTTCATTGGTGTTCTCGGTCCAGAGAAAATGTTATCATCATTGATCATTGTGTGGAATTCCCTAATGTCCCTCTACTAGGCATTAGGGGAGGCATCACCTACAACCCCTGCTTGGCTCTGAGACAGTTTAGGTATGCCCGAAGGGATGGCCCACATGACATGCTGATTCCAGAATTGGTTTTTGACTTCGACAACGACGATCATGGACTCCGACAAAGGTTTATCAAAGCTTAGAGGATGCCCAACAAAGTGGACAGTAAGACCTTGGGACACAAGAATTCCATTCCCCTTGAGCCTTACCTCAAGGGGGTACGAACCCGCGCCCAAAGTCTTATGATGCCTTACCCCTACATTCTTCCTGTGATCAAAGAGCCTGTTATGGAAGGAGAAGTTCCATACACCCTCCTACATCCTGACATGCCAACATCACTTGAATATTTACAAAGGAGTTGGATACAACTCAAGGGAGAACGCGATACTTTTGAAGCCCAATTCTACTCCAGTAAGAAGAAGGTTTTGGAACTTACTCGCCAACTTCACGAAGAGCAGACTCTCAACACCTACATCGCACCAAAGAGGATGCGCAACGTATTTTTACATTAGAAATTTTGTATTATTTTGCCCATGAGGCATTTATGTACTAACAAATTCTATCTTATTAATACGACGTGTGTTCCTTTTTGTTTAAAACAAATTTGAATTTCTGAATCCTTGAATGCATTACATGAATACACATTATTCATCATATGCATAAGCAGGTCTTCACACCAGGTTTCCTTATCTCTCTGCTATTTATTTCAGCAAGATGGATATAGAGCAGACGGTCAAAGACTTACAAGCGCAGAATTCACAGTTCCAACAGCTACTCATGACCTTGGCAAAGGGTCAAGAGGAGCTCAAAACCTTGCTTGAAAAGGAAAAAGAGAAGAAGAAAAAGAATAGGGTTGGTGTGGCTACCATGGGTAGAAGATTTGAAGGCCAAGCTAGAAGGGTCCTGGATTTCCCCTCAACATCTGATGAAGGGGTAGGAAAGGGTAAATGAACTACCGTTTAATCTGAGTCTGAGGAAGAAGATGAAGAAGAGGATGAAGACTATTCTGAGCAGCAGTATCCTCCTGCAGACGACAAGTACAAGAATCTGGAAGAGCTTCTGGCAGCTATGGAGGTGCAAAGAGTGCCTGGGATGGACTTTGAGGAGCTAGGGTTGGTTGCTGGGATTGTCATTCCCCCCAAATTCAAGGTGCCTCTTTTTGCTAAATACGATGGTTTGTCTTGTCCAAAGATGCATCTGCGATCTTACGTCAGAAAAATTCAACCGTATTCTTCTGATAAAGAACTATGGGTTCATTTCTTCCAGGACAGCCTTTCGGGGATGCAGTTAGATTGGTTTTACCAGCTAGAGAGGTCTGATGTGCACAATTGGGAGGATTTGACGGCTGCCTTTTACAGACAGTATCAATATAATACGGATTTAGCACTAACCCGTACTCAATTACAGAGTATGGGCATGGTCTCAAATGAAGGTTTCAAAGAGTATTCCCAGAAATGGAGAGACTTGGCGGGACTAGTGCAACCACCTCTATCTGAGAGGGAGCTGGTAGATATGTTCTTGGGTACACTGTCGGGCCCCTTTTTCAATCACATGATTGGAAGTTCGTCTGCGGGGTTCACCGAGTTGATTCTGACTGGTGAGAGAGTTGAAGCTGGCATCAAGAGCGAAAAAATTCAAAAGGATGCATTTGCTTCCGCTGCCATCAAAAATACTTTTCCAGCAAAGAAGGAAGTCTCAGCTGTCTACTCCCAAAGAGGTCAAGGAAGATTTGAGCGCTGGCCAGCGGTGGGGGCCGTAATGATTCAGAAGTCTGCAGCTGATCAGCCTAGAAGCAATCAACCCAGAACCAACCAAGCAAGGGTGGAAAGGCCTGCACGGAAATTCACTCAGATCAATATGACACCTACTCAGGTTCTCCCTTATCTATTGAAGTTAAACCTTGCCAGCTTAAAAGAGGCATCGAAGAATCCGAATACATCTTCTCCTTACTACCATTCAAATTCTAAGTTTGCTTATCATTCAGACAGCCTGGGGCATGACACCAATAACTGTTGGCCCCTCAAAAATAAGATTCAGGATTTGATAGATGCTAAAGAAGTTGAATTCGACGCCCCTGAAAAGCCTAATGTGATCTCTGCTCCAATGCCAAAGCATGGCCACAATGCCCATGCTGTTGAAGAAGATATTTTTGTTGCTACTGTTGATGATTTGATGACTCCGCTACCGATAATCAAGTTGAATTTGCTGAAGGCTGGGATTTTCCCAGGTTGTAAAGAAGATTGATGCCTTTGTTCATCCTTACCAAATGACTGTCTGTTGTTGAAGTTAGGCATCCAGCGCCTAATGGATAACCAAGAGATCCTTTTTGAAAAGACTCATGTTACACCGACTCCTGTTAATGATGTTTCAATAATTACCATATCCTCCAATCTTTCCAAGGACTCCAAAAGACCTGTTAAGATTACATCCGATCCGAAGATTGTACCTTTGAAGATAACCATGCTGGGGCCTATCCCATACAAGTCTAACAAATAAATACCGTGGAACTATGGGGGAGAGATCTTTTACCATGGTGTTAAACAAATTGAATCAACTAAAGAGAGTTCTGATGAAGAGACTTCCGACATTGGAAACATTGCCGGAACGAGTAAAATGACCCGCAGTGGAAGAATTTTCTCTCCAAAGATTGCGCCTCCAAAGGCAATCTTCGGACCCTCAGCTGCTCCTAAGGTTACCCCTGTGCCGGTCAACATATCTGCAAGAACTCCAGTTATTGAAGAAGTTGTGACTCCTGAGGTTGTTCCCTCAGCTGCTGCTGATGATAGATGAAAAAGGATCCAAGAAGAGCCCGTTAGGACGAGGGCTCAGCCGTTGATCATCCCTGAGACCTCTCAAAAAGAAATGGAAGAGATTTTGAAAATAATCAAGAAAAGAGATTATAATGTTGTGGAGCAACTAGGGCAAACCCCCTTAAAGATCTCTATGCTGGCCTTACTGCTTTGTTCAGAAGCTCATGCCAAATCTTTGATCAAATTTTTGAAGACGGCCCATGTGCCCCAGGAAACCTCCATGGACCAGTTCCAGGAATGTGTAGCTAGCCTAACAGCAGACAACAGTCTAGGATTCTCCGATGCTGATCTAACAATCAAAGGGAGAAAACATAATGATGCTTTGCATGTCTCGGTGGAATACATAGGGACTACTCTGGCACATATTTTGGTGGACACTGGTTCTTCGCTGAATGTCCTACCAAAGAAGGCCTTGGACAGATTAGATTGTGAAGGTTTAACTTTGAAGCCCAGCAACATCATTGTCAAAGCCTTTGATGGTTCTAAGAGGATGGTCCACGGGGAAGTGGACATCCCGATTAAAGTGGGAACTGAAACCTTCAACTCCACATTCTATGTCATGGACATCCGTCCCTCCTATTCTTGCTTGTTGGGAAGACCCTGGATTCATCATGCTGGAGCCGTTACTTCTACTCTGCACAGAAGCTCAAGTACCTTGTCCAGGGGAAAATTGTAACAGTTCACGGTGAAGAGGAATACATGATAAGCCATCTTAATTCTTTCCGCTATGTAGAATTGGATGGCGAATTCTTCAAAAACCCCTTTCAGCATTTTGAAGAGGTAGCTCAGGAGATTGCGGCAACCAAGACAGTGCCTTCTGTACCCATGATTACCAGACCTCCACCTCAGATGTCTTCTTTAAAGGATGCAAAGGATGTGATTGAAGAAGGAGGAAGCACAATCTGGGGGCAACTTCCCGATTTTCCTTTCAAATCTGATAAATTCGGCTTAGGTTTCACTGCTTTTGCTCAAAAGGTTGTGCATCGCTCCCAAGATGGAGGGCCACCTGTGAAGATCACCCATCATGGATTCAACGCTTTGGAGGATGGTGAAGAGGAGAGCAACCTAGAAGACTGGATTTTCCCTACTGTGGATGGAGGACTATGCAATTGGGAGGCAAAGGATTTTATTCCCATTACTTTCATCAATCAGTAATTTATCTTTCAAACATTTCTGTTGGTTTGTGAAAATTCTGGCTACAGATACTCAATGTCACGTCCAAAGTTATGACACCGTATCTGACTTACTATATGACAGTAAATACAAAAGCAGTAAATAACACAGTCAATTGTTTACCCAGTTCAGTGTGCAACAACACCTACTCTGGGGGCTACCAAGCCAGGGAGAGAATCCACTATAAGAGATGTTAATTCAGGAATAAACCAACCAGTTTATCTCCTTCACTTAAGACCTACCCAATGCAATTCTAATCTAAGTACAACTTAAACCTGAGTTCCTACTCACTCCCCCTCAATCACAGCAGTGATACATAAACCAATTTGACTTGAGAATTGATGAAGACACTCTTCAAAACACACTCTTGATTAAGCTTCACAGCTTTTTAATCAAGTAACACAATCACTCGTGCTTCACAGCTTTGAGTGATGTACACAACTAACTTGACTCTGCTTCACAGCTTTAGTCAAGTAACATTCAAACACTCTTGCTTCAAAGCTTTGAGTGCTACACAACCCTTACAATTGAAACCTATTCCAAGACACTTATCACAATGACAATTGCTTGGAGTACAATACACAAATCTATACAGATTACAAACTTGATCTTCTAATCAATCAGCAGGGATACCTTCAAAAACCGCAGCTCTGTTGAATATATAGCAGCTGCAACTTCAGTTAGGGTTTCCAAAAACCTAGGGTTGATTCCGTTTGACCTTAAGACCAGGTCACAGTACTTCATTGATCAGGTTAGGATTGAGCTAGGTTACTCCTCAGAAAACGCAGGATTCTGTTTAGGAAGGACTGAGTTATTTCCTGAAAAAACTCAGACTTATCCAATCCTGTAATCCTGCTAGTTCAGAACAGGATGTCATAACATCTGTTATGACATCTGAGAAAACCTGTCTACTGATTAGCAAAGTGTGATCATTTTGCAAACATGCTCAGATACACACTTATAGACATCAGTATTTGAGTTACAATATTTTTCTGCATATGTACCTAAAGAGTTAGTACAACCTGAACTAGAATGTTATAACATCAGTCATGACATTCACACATACACTTGGAATTTACCAAAAATGCAAGCCAATACCTAAACACCTACAAACTCCCCCTTTGGCAGATTTTTGGCTAAAGTCCCTAAACAATCAGAGATAGATAGATAGCAGCAGAAATAAGTGACAGCAGAAAAATATAGTGTTAAGTACTAATTAAGCAGTACCAAAAATATTCTCCCCCACTTTAGCCACAAATGGGCCAAAGATTACATGTTTATAAAGTTACACAGTTATCCAAGACAAAATAATGAGATCAGCAGCAGACAGCATACTTCCAAACTCCACCAGCAACACCACCAAGCAGCAATCATCCTTCAAGCACTGTCATCAGATCCAGAGAATTCAGGCTTCTTTCTTTTCTTGTGAGCAATGTTAGCATTTCTCTCTTTGTTTGATGTCTCAACATTCTTAGAGACATTTGGATTTGTTTCAGCATTTGAGTTTTCTTGGTTCAGAGGAACAGAAATGCCAGGAACTGAGTGGTTCTCGTTCAGAATTCGGGAAACAATTTTTGCTATTGCTTGATTAACATAGGCTGTCCCTTCCCTATTTGCAATTTCAGGGGGAACTGAAGAGGAAGGATGAGATGGATTACCTGTATGTCTTGTTCTCAACTCTTTGGCCTTGGTGGAGTTAATTCTATGAGAACAGATCTCCAGAACATCAGAGTCCAGACATGAAGAGATTGTCCCAGAATCTTGATCAGATGAAGAGGTTGAGATGGTCGTATTGGATGATGATGGCGTTTGAGACATTTTGTCAGTTTTGAAAGACCAATAGCAAATGAGAAGAAATTCCTGATTGATGAGAAGACGAGAGAGGAACGAAGCAAAGGAGTGCCTATTCAACTTCCTAAAACAGTTGTAGGAGATGAGAAAATATAATTTTAAACCAATCAGAATAGGCATAAGTCCTTTGGTCTTTGTTTTAAGCAAAATTGATTGCTACAATTCCTCATGTTGGCAAATACCCAGTTTACCCCTTAAGTTTTCAAATTGATTTGCATCCAAAGCCTTGGTAAAAATGTCAGCCAGCTGTAGCTCAGTGGCAACATGTTCCAATTTGATGGTCTTCTCTTCTACAAGGTCTCTAATAAAGTGATGTCGTATGTCAATATGTTTGGTCCTGCTATGCTGAATGGGATTCTTGGATATGTTGATTGTACTCAGATTGTCACAGTACAATGTCATAACATCTTGTGTGACATTATACTCAGTGAGCATCTGTTTCATCCATAACATTTGAGAGCAGCTACTGCCAGCTGCAATATATTCAGCTTCAGCGGTGGAAAGAGACACACAATTCTGTTTCTTGCTGAACCAGGAAACCAGATTACTTCCCAAAAAGAAACATCCTCCAGAGGTGCTTTTTCTATCATCAGCACTACCAGCCCAATCAGCATCACAGTAACCACTCAGAGTCGGTTCACAGCCATGAGTATACAACAATCCATAGTTGTAAGTACCACTTACATACTTCAAAATTCTCTTTACCTGATTGATATGACTGACTTTGGGATCAGCCTGGTATCTAGCACAAACTCCAACTGCAAAGGCAATATCAGGTCTGCTGGCAGTTAAGTACAGCAGGCTTCCTATCATGCTTCTGTACAGACTTTGATCCACCTTAACCCCACATGAATCTTTGGAGAGCTTTAGATGAGTAGGAGCAGGAGTCCTTTTGTGACTTGCATTCTCCATACCAAACTTCTTTACAATATTCTTAGCATACTTGCTTTGAGATAAGAAGATTAAGTCCTCCATCTGTGAGACTTGTAGTCCAAGAAAATAAGTTAGTTCACCCATGAGACTCATTTCAAATTCAGCCAGCATCTGGTCAGCAAAGTGTTTAACCATATGTTCTGACATTCCGCCAAACACTATGTCATCAACATATATTTGGGCAACCATCAGCTTCCCTCCTTCAGTTTTGACAAATAGAGTTTTGTCCAAGCCTCCTTTTCTGTAGCCTTTGTCTGAGAGAAACTTTGTTAACCTGTCATACCATGCTCTAGGAGCTTGTTTCAGCCCATATAGAGCTTTTCTCAATTTGTAGACATGATCAGGATGGGTTGGATCCACAAAACCTTTAGGTTGTTCCACATAAGCTTCCTCATTTAAGTACCCATTTAGAAAGGCACTTTTCACATCCATCTGAAATAACTTGAACTTCAGAAGACAAGCAATTGACAACAAGAGTCTGATTGATTCCAACCTGGCTACAGGTGCAAAGGTTTCATCAAAGTCAACCCCTTCAACTTGGGTGTATCCTTGAGCAACAAGTCTCGCCTTATTTCTGGTGACAACTCCTTCAGCATCTGACTTGTTCTTGAATATCCATTTTGTCCCAATGATGTTAGTTCCTTCAGGTCTAGGAACCAGTTCCCAAACTTCATGTTGCTTGAATTGGTTCAGTTCATCTTGCATTGCACCAATCCAGTATTCATCAGTTAAGGCTTCCTTGACATTTCTTGGTTCTATTTTGGACACAAAACAAGAATTTGAGATGATTTCTCTAGATCTTGTGATAACTCCACTATTAGGATCTCCTATGATGAGCTCTTTTGGATGATCCTTCTGAATTCCGATGGAAGGAGTCTTGCTAGCTTCCTTTGATTCTGATTCTGTTGTGGTGGAGTTGGGTAGATCATCCTGTTGGGTTGAAGTCTCAAAGAATGTCTCAACAGTACAAGGAACATCTGTTTCTTCATGATAGTCATCGATTATGACATTTATTGATTCCATCATGGTTTTAGTTCTGGAGTTGAATACTCTATAAGCTCTGCTGTTTGAGGAGTATCCTAGAAATATGCCTTCATCACTTTTGGAGTCCAGTTTTCTTCTCTGTTCCCGATCAGACAGGATATAGCATTTGCTGCCAAACACATGGAAGTACTTCACAGTTGGTTTCCTTCCTTTCCAGAGTTCATATATGGTGGATGAGGTTCCCTTTCTCAAGGTTACCCTGTTATGAACATAACAAGCTGTATTCATAGCTTCAGCCCAAAAATACATAGGAAGTCTTTTGGCATGTAACATTGCTCTGGCAGATTCTTGTATGGTCCTGTTTTTTCTTTCCACAACTCCATTTTGCTGAGGTGTTATGGGAGAAGAAAACTCATGACTGATTCCTTCTGAAGCACAGAAGTCATCAAACTTGCTGTTTTCAAATTCCTTGCCATGATCACTTCTGATTCTGACAATACATCCTTCCTTCTCTCTTTGAATTCTTTTGCACAGTTCTCTAAAGACTTCAAATGCATCTGATTTTTCTCTAATGAAATTAATCCAGGTGAATCTGGAAAAATCATCTACTACCACATAGGCATATCTTTTACCACCAAGGCTTTCTACTTGCATTGGTCCCATCAGATCCATATGGAGGAGTTCTAGAACCTTAGTGGTGGTCAGATGTCTTGACTTTGGATGTGACATCCTCGTCTGCTTACCCACCTGACATTCACCACAAACTCTTCCTTCATCAATTAGCAGTTTTGGAATCCCTCTGACTGCCTCCAAGGAGATGATCCTCTTCATACCTCTTAGGTGAAGATGGCCAAGTTTTTGGTGCCACAGTTTCACCTCTTTTTCTTCTTTTGCAATGCAACACACAGATGAGAAATTAGTGTTCTCAGCCTCCCATAAGTAACAGTTGTCTTTGGATCTGACTCCTTTCATTACTATCTCTTGTTTGTCATTGATTACAAGGCATTCAGATTTTGAGAAATTGACCTTGAATCCTAGATCACACAGTTGACTGATACTAATGAGATTAGCGGTCAGTCCTTTCACCAGCAGTACTTCATTTAGACTTGGAACTCCAGGGCAGTTTAAATCACCAACTCCTTTGATTTCTCCTTTAGCACCATCTCCAAAGGTCACAAAACTGGTGGTGTGAGGCTTAACATTATTGAGGAGGTTCTTGATTCCAGTCATATGTCTGGAACATCCACTGTCAAAGTACCAGTCTTCCTTTGCAGAGACCCTCAGGGAAGTGTGAGCTATCATTGCAGTAGCCTTTTTCTTCCATTGAGGAGCATGTGGTACCTTTTTAGACTTAGGTTTGACACCTGAATTCTGATTAGGGTATCCATGTAATCTGAAGCAGAAACGCTTTATGTGACCATATCTACCACAATGATGACATTTCCATCTTTGGTACCTTTTCCTCATATGTTTCTGTTCCTGATGTCGAGAGTTGTGTTGAGACATCTGTTTTGACATTTGCCTACCAGAACCAGATTTCGTTGCTTTCATAAATCCTAGACCAGATTTATTTCCCACATTTTGTCCAATCTGTAGGATCTCTTCCAATTTGTTAGTTCCATTTGTCAACATCTTGACAGATTTTGTCATTTGATTCAGTTGTGAGTTCAGCAATTTAACTTCTCCTTCTAGAAGACTTATAGTTTCAAGGTTTGCCCGTTTTTCAGCCTCCATCTTTATGATGAGTTTTGATTGTTTCTTATTCTGCACACAGACTTCAGTACTTCGGATACACAGTTCCTTGTACGTTTCATCCAGTTCTTCAAAAGTCACCTCTTCATCACTTTCAGAGATACAAACACCAGTTAAAGCATTAACTCGTTTGGCAGTCTCTTCTTCAGAATTACTTTCTGAATCATAGTCAGACCAAGTAACTGTCATTCCTTTTTGTTTCTTAAGAAAGGTAGGACATTCAGCTCGAATATGCCCATATCCTTCACAACCATGGCATTGAATTCCTCTGCCTTGAACTCCCTTCTCATCTGACCTTGGTCTTCTGCTAGAACTGTCAATGTCAGAGGAAATGTTATGAACATTAGACCTTGACTTTGGATCTATTCTTTTGATGAGTTTGTTGAACTGTCTTCCTAGCATGGCTATAGCTTCTGATATGTTTTCTTCAACATCAGTGTTGGACATAAGTGCTATGCTCTTGTTCTTTTTGACATCATCATTAGTGATTCCCATCTCAAAAGTCTGAAGAGACCCAATAAGTTCATCCACTTTCAACTTGCTAATGTCCTGGGCTTCCTCTATGGCAGTCACCTTCATTGCAAATCTTTTAGGCAAGGATCTGAGAATCTTCCTCACCAGTTTTTCTTCTGACATTTTTTCTCCCAGTGCTCCTGAGGTGTTGGCAATCTCCAAGATGTTCATGTGAAACTCATGAATGGTTTCATCTTCCATCATTTTTAGATTCTCAAACTTGGTGGTCAACATCTGAAGCCTTGACATTTTTACTTTGGAAGTTCCCTCATGAGTAGTTTTGAGAGTGTCCCAAACTTCCTTGGCCAGTTCATATTGATGAACTAATCTGAAAATATTTCTATCAATTCCATTGAACAAGGCATTTAGAGCTTTGGAATTTCCCAGGGCTAGCTCATCTTCTTCTTTACTCCAATCTTCCTCAGGCTTCAGACTGATTGTCCCATCTTCCTCAGTTATGGTGGGATGAATCCATCCTTTGTCAGCAGCTCTCCAAGCCTTTTTGTCCAGAGATTTTAGGAATGCAATCATACGAGGTTTCCAGTAGTCATAATTAGTTCCATCCAGAATGGGTGGTCTATTTCCAAAAACTCCTTCTTTGTCCATAGTGCCAGAAAGTGATATCCCTAGATCTCACCCAGTAATACAGGCAGGGTGCCTGCTCTGATGCCAATTGAAAATTCTGGCTACAGATACTCAATGTCACGTCCAAAGTTATGACACCGTATCTGACTTACTATATGACAGTAAATACAAAAGCAGTAAATAACACAGTCAATTGTTTACCCAGTTCAGTGTGCAACAACACCTACTCTGGGGGCTACCAAGCCAGGGAGAGAATCCACTATAAGAGATGTTAATTCAGGAATAAACCAACCAGTTTATCTCCTTCACTTAAGACCTACCCAATGCAATTCTAATCTAAGTACAACTTAAACCTGAGTTCCTACTCACTCCCCCTCAATCACAGCAGTGATACATAAACCCATTTGACTTGAGAATTGATGAAGACACTCTTCAAAACACACTCTTGATTAAGCTTCACAGCTTTTTAATCAAGTAACACAATCACTCGTGCTTCACAGCTTTGAGTGATGTACACAACTAACTTGACTCTGCTTCACAGCTTTAGTCAAGTAACATTCAAACACTCTTGCTTCAAAGCTTTGAGTGCTACACAACCCTTACAATTGAAACCTATTCCAAGACACTTATCACAATGATAATTGCTTGGAGTACAATACACAAATCTATACAGATTACAAACTTGATCTTCTAATCAATCAGCAGGGATACCTTCAAAAACCGCAGCTCTGTTGAATATATAGCAGCTGCAACTTCAGTTAGGGTTTCCAAAAACCTAGGGTTGATTCCGTTTGACCTTAAGACCAGGTCACAGTACTTCATTGATCAGGTTAGGATTGAGCTAGGTTACTCCTCAGAAAACGCAGGATTCTGTTTAGGAAGGACTGAGTTATTTCCTGAAAAAACTCAGACTTATCCAATCCTGTAATCCTGCTAGTTCAGAACAGGATGTCATAACATCTGTTATGACATCTGAGAAAACCTGTCTACTGATTAGCAAAGTGTGATCATTTTGCAAACATGCTCAGATACACACTTATAGACATCATTATTTGAGTTACAATATTTTTCTGCATATGTACCTAAAGAGTTAGTACAACCTGAACTAGAATGTTATAACATCAGTCATGACATTCACACATACACTTGGAATTTACCAAAAATGCAAGCCAATACCTAAACACCTACAGTTTGTAACAATTCTTAAACAATCCGTACACTTTTAACTTTGTGCCTTACCCGAGGCATATAGGTCCATTTTTAAGGGTTTGATTTTTCATCTTCATATGCCATTTTAATGAATCATGGACGTTTTCATATATAAACTTTTGTGTTCATTTTCTTTCTTTTTACATTTTTATTTGTTTAAAGATGGTTATCCCTTACACACACCCACACTCACAAATGCAGGTACCCATCTGTTGTACCCCAAAATTTGCCCTCCCATGTTTTCCAAAGTCTTCCCCCTGCATGGTTGGTCACAAACCCTTGCCTAAGGAAAAAGAAGATTTTTGAGTGGTGCTTTAAGTACCTTTCGATTGGCATTATGGACAAACACTTCGATTGGCATGGACAAGATCTTTCGATTGGGCATTTGGCACTCTTCGATCAGGCTTTGATTAGTAAGCTTCGATTAGGTGTTTGGAACCCTTCGATCAAGCTTTGGTCTGCAAGTCTTCGATTGAGCGTTGGACCTCCTTCGATCACGCTTTGGTCTGCAAGTCTTCGATTGAGCGCTGGACCCCTTCGATCAAGTCAATGTCACAATGCTTCGACTAGTACTTCAGAGGGTCCTTCGACTGGAACTTCATACTTTACCTCAATCAGAACATCAGAACGAAATGACCTTCGAAGGGCATTTCAGTGCAGAGTTTCTCTTAATCTAAGACGCACTGATGAAGGAAGTTCTGGACACTTCGAATCAGAACTCAGACTCATCACAAGGCCAAGGGCTGGGCGAAGTTGTCTAATAGGGAATGTTCTAAATAGATTCGAATTGGACTCTGAAGCTGGCAAAGAAGGCAGTTTCGAAGGAATGAAGTAGGCTGGCATGACTAAGCAAAAACACATATCCTAACCTGTCCAGAATACCCAAAGTTCACAATGGCATGTGTCCCTTGCAAATATGCAATCGAAGCAGGGGGAGTCTCAATCGAAGGGGCTGTGACGGGAGTAGTTCGAATTGGGACTTTGAAGCAATCGAAGAGAGTAAATTCGAAGGGGCAAGTCAGCTTTTGATTTCCATCATATTGGAGGCCCAAACAGCTCATAACAGGCTGGCAGTAACGCATGAAGATAGATTGGAACCTGATTGAATCAAATATAGCAAGTCTTTATGAAGAAATCAAATCAAATCTCTTCATCATAATGGACCAAGATTTGATACACAAATGTTGACCTAAAATCCTTTGTCTATATAAACCTCATGCTCATAAACAAAAAAGGCACGTGAAGAACAGATACAAAAACTCTGCACACAAAAAAAGACGCATAAAAGTCTGCAGAAACGGCCACACCACTTTGCAAAAAACCTTGAAAAAAGTGTGGGATCAAGAACCACATTGGAGGCAGATTCATACCAAAAGAAAGACGCAGCTCTCTTGCCAGCAACCTCCTGAAGCGAGGCCAATCAAAAACCAAGCCTTTCATTACCTCTAACGCGCTGTAAGTCTCCATGAAATTTGCTATGAACATGAAATCGAAAACATCCATTCTTGTATCTTTTCTTTAAAATATTGACATATTTGTGATTGTTATTTGATTTAGAATGTTTTGGCATTATCCAATTTAATTTTCATGGCCTCTAACCCCATATATAGAACCTAGGGTTCCTGTTCTTGTTTTTAGGCGTTTATGTCACAGGGAAAATCAATGCAAACCATGGTTACAGGGATGACCAGGATGAAGAGACGAGTACATTGGTACTTTTGGATTTTATTTTCATGGCCTAGGAGAGACGTTTGAATGACCCTATGAATCTTCCTGCGGATAAAAAACCGCAGGTAAACGAACCAGGCTTTTGTGAGGAAGACGATAACGTGGCATGGCCAGATTGGCCTGTTTAAAATATTAGCGCTTTTCTTGTTTATTTTCCAGCGTATTCATTGATTTTCCCATATATTATTATTTTCTTAATTCAATAACAATAATGCAGCGTAGTTGGATTGGTGAAGCGTGCGTTGCAGAACTCCCCCTGGGACCTCGGTTCGAATCCCAGGTCCCCTAAAACTTTGTTGTGTTTTTCCTTCAGGTATTCAGGCGCAGCATCCCAAGTGTGGACTACCATGCGTCCTCAGATCTCAATGTGCCAGGTGGTTCCAGATCCAGATCCAGTGGTCCAGGATGAGGTTCACCATAAACCTCAGTCAACAAACATGCAAGGAATCACAGAAGGTCCAACAGGCTGGACGTCTGGGCCTGGGAATTACCATTCAAATGCCAACTTCAGGCCCACACCCCCCCCCCCAAAGTTTGCTTATATTTTATTTCTTTGCTTTTCATTATTATTATTATAACTAATTAATTAACAAACTAACCTTTTTTTTTTCATAAAAAAGTCAGAAACAACAAAAATAATATTTATTAATTTCACTACTTTTATTTTGTAAATAAACCACTAACCAATTAATTTAGTTTTTTTTAATTAGGTTTAATCTTAACATTTTTGCAATAAATAAAAATTGACTTAGAATTAGGTTTTTAATATTTTCACCTTTTTTTAATTTTATTTCCTTAATTAAAATAAAAACTCAAAAAAACATTTTTTATTAATTAATTCCATTATTAATTTAGACTTAATTCTTAATTCAAAAAAGACCAAAAATACGCTTTATTCAATAAAAGGGTCAAAACCCTAAAGGACAATCTGATTCAACTTTTCTCGCGCATATTATTTTGATCCTTATATTGTAATTGCTCCGAGGATGTAATAATAGCTTTAACTTAGGATTTTATTTACCGCTTTTATTTACTTTTCACATTTAATTTTAAGGGTTTGTTTTTTGGCGATGTAAATACCCGACGCCTTGTAATAGCTTAGCCTTATTTTCCGCAATTTATTTTCCGCAACCATTAAATGCTAGATGTATGAATAATAGGCTATGCATGACAAGATCTATCTTAACATAAAATCAACAAGTAGCTCACCATAACATGTACAAAGATAATATAAACTGAAAATTGACACACTCGCACATGCCACTCCTAGGGTACGCCTCACTTGGTTGCCTCGAACGTGGTCATTGAGTATAGGAAGTCTTAGAGGTCACCCTCTTGTCCAAAGATCAAAGTTGCCTCGAAACGGTTGCCTCGGATAAAATGATCTAAGACATTAGGGTTACCGCTAAGGCGTCCTAACGTTGCTTTAGTGACCACACATCCCTAAAATCGAATTGACCCGAAACTCCAACGACGATGCTACCTACTCCTCAATAGTGGGATATCATTGTTTAAAGGACATTAGCACAGTTTAATTCCTTTTTGAGTAGGTAGATGTTCTTAAGTACTTGCTCCTTTTAAAACAAAACAAAACCTTTTTCACACTTACACTCTTTTTCGAACAAAGTTTTCAAAAACACTTCATACGCTCTTGAGGACAGAAGCAAGAGTTAAATCGAAGTTTCAAATAAAAACTTTTTCAAACCCACAATCACAAAGAAAAGCAAACTTTTGAAAACATAGTGAGCAAGTACCTAAGAGCCCGTGGATAACCACGGATAGAAAGGGTGCTAACACCTTCCCTTTCTATAATCTACCTCCTGAACCCGAGAAACATCTCAAAGAGGAATTTTTCTGTTCTTTTGTCCTTTCCTTGTTGGGTAAAATAAAAGACGGTGGTGACTCTTGCTTACCGCGACATTTTGCAAAAACAAACGCAAACGCGAACCAGCATTCCAAAAACAGTCAGTTCTCATTCCCACCGATCACAGAACTGGCGACTCTGCTGGGGAGTAAATAAGTGAGGTGTACCTTAGGATTAGATCACTTGTGTTTTCAATTGTATGCTTTGTATGCTTTAAATTTTGTGGGCTTGTATTGGAGTTCTATAGATCCTAACCCGGATCTGGGGGTACCCTTTTTTAGGTAAGTAGTAATAAATTGTGAGGGATATGTCCGGCGTAGACCGACACGGATGAAGCAGTATCTACGTTGGTGTGACACCTTGGTCTGTACCGATATCCCTTGTGTTGGAACAAGGAGAATATGGGTCTTCTAAGGAGTCATTAAGCACCAACTGACCTTAGAACCTTAAATTGACCAACTTGGCCATAGAACAGTAGTAGTATGCTACACTCATTGAGACTAAAATCTCGCGATGATTCCGGCCGCAAGAAAAGGTTGCTAAACTGGAATTATGACCGATTGAGGGTAGTCAATGATATTGAGATCCTCTAGAACCCGGTTACTATTTTTAGGACAGGTTTAAAGCAACTGAACTGAAAGAGGGTAATGCCTAAACTCCATGCCAGCCTAAACTTAAGGCTGTTTGTGTGACTTGTGTGCCTTCAAACCTGAACTACTTGCACATTCTTGTTATCTAACAACATGAGTTCCCTGCAGGTTTTGTTTACGGTCCTTATCCAATAAATTGGATTTATTGCAGGGCTTACTTACACCTCACACTTGTGCTTAAACGCATAGCATAACATCATAACATCATACCATATCATTTTCCTTAACCATTTCAAGGATCTCAAGGGCTTGTGATGCAGGTTATGGTAAATTAAATGTCTATCAAGGGGCAAAGGGGATTTATTTTCCTCTAGCCAAGGTTGTCTAGAAATCCAAACACGACAACATGAGTCAGGGGCTATGACCCACTCGATATGGTGAGCTTGACTCTTGAAGAATGACTCTCAGCAACATGAAGTTCCTTCAATAAAGCTACCAAATTCAGATTCTAACAGTTTCTTGTTTACCCCGCGAGATCCTTGAAAACATTGCATACATATATCATACATATCATTGCATAACAGGTCTCCCAGTACATGTCTCTTATCTTCTTCACTGTTTATTTCAGCAATCATCATGTCTACTGAACCTTCAACCGAGCAAGCTATCAAGGCCCTCTAGGCCCAGAATGCCCAATTTCAAGAGTTGGTCATGAGCCTAGCTAAGGTTCAGCAGGACCTGAAGACCCTGATTCTGAAAGAGAGGAAGAAGAAGAAGAAAAAGAGGACCATCCTGTTCAATACTGGACGCAGGTTTGGAAACAGGCTGCAGAATGAAGTTGATCTGACCACCTCATCTGGAGGGAAAGATAGTCCATAAGACAGGAGGGCTCCTAGCCCTATGGTCTCCGACAACGAGACGGACTATGATGAAGAATAGTATCCTCCTGCTGAGGATAAGTACAAACAGCTAGAAGACCGCTTGAGCGCCATGGAAATACAGAAGGTGCCCGGTCTGGACTTTGGAGATCTAGGTCTATCCTCTGGGGTGGTGATTCCCCATAAATTCAAGGCACCTACCTTTGCCAAGTACGATGGAGCTTCCTGTCCAAATCTATACCTCCGGTCATATGTGAGGAAGATTCAACCCTATACTGCTGATAGAAATCTCTAGGTTCATTTTTTTCAAGATAGTCTGTCGGGGACTCAACTTGAATGGTTTTGTCAACTGGAAGGAGCTAACATCCGCAACTGGGAGGACCTTGCTGCTGCTTTTTACAAGCAATACCAGTATAATGCTGACCTTGCTCCCACGCGTACTGAGCTTCAGGGTATGTCTATGGGTACAGGCGAAGGCTTTAAGGACTACGCTCAGAAGTGGAGAGATCTTGCTGGAAGAGTCCAACCCCCTCTGTCTGATAGGGAGTAGGTGGACATGTTTCTTGGGACTTTGTCTGGTCCCTATTTCCAACACTTGATCGGAAGCTCTTCAGCCGGATTCACCGAGCTAATACTGACCGGCGAAAGGGTCGAAGATGGCATCAAAAGTGGGAAGATTCAAGAAGCTACACCTTCTGATGCTCATAAAAAGCCCTACAATGGGAAGAAAGAGTCCAACGATGTGTATGGTCAAAAGAGTCGTCATGACCAACACGTAGGAGAAATCTTGATCTCTAATCCTACGCCTGCTCAACAAAGACAAGGGCATAAACGTAAGGAGGTCATGCCTAAAAGACAATTCACTAGGATCAACATGTCACTGGGTCAAGCGCTACAACGCCTGTTGGAGGCAGAGCTGATTACATTAAAGGCTTCTCTCCGGAACCCAAATACTTCCGCTCCTACCTATCATCCCAATGAAAGGTGCGCATACCACTCTAACAGTCCGGGACATGACACAAACAACTGTTGGGCTTTGAAGAACAAGATCCAAGACATGATTGATGCCAAGGAGATCAAGTTTGACCCTCCGGAGACTCCAAACATAATCACTGCTCCTATGACGAATCATTGAAAGCTTTTGTTCATTTGAATTTTCAAGTTGTAATCTCTTTGTTATTCGAACAATTATCTATTAATGTCAAACTCTGTTTCATTAATGCATTGCATATGTTTGTCTTGATTTGATCCAATCATTTTAATTACATTTAAACTATGATTTTTACTCACTTTATGACATTCAACTCTTGCTAAAAGTTACAAGCCTTTAGAGGGAGGATGACAAAACAATGCCATAATCTCATACAGTATGCTTTTGGACAGACCTTGCTAACGATGTAAACGCGTTTCTTTCAAATCCTAAACACTGGAGTTATAAGGAAGATAATCCCTAGTCAACCCATTCGAGCCAAAGAAGTAGGAGTTTTCTGTTTTAAACACAAATTGAAACCTTTAATTTAAACTTGGGGCAGGATAGTCTCTCAGTTAATTCAAAAGGATGCGCATTGAAGTCGCAAAACTCTCAGTTCATAATACAACGAACGACATCAAAAACATTCCTCTGGAATCAAAAGACAGTGGTGGTTCCTTATCTCATAGGCAGTCAATCTCTCAAAAAAGAAAAGCCCACTGAGCCAAAACCTATAAAGGGGGCTTAAGAAAGCTGGGGCATCCCGCTGACTGTAATCTCGAAAACAGAAACAGTCAGGCAAAATCTAGGGATAATAAATCAAAAGAACGAGGTCGCTAAAAATCCTCAACAACATGAAAAATGTTGCAAAAATGATGACTGCCTTTCAACAAATTCAACTTGTGTGAACCATCACCAAAAACGTCGTTCCAGACTCATTTGGAGTTCAAATGCACAATTAACTGAGTTTAGAAGCGAAGAACATCACGAAGAGCGGGTGGGTACAAATATACTTTGAGCCTTTATCCTTTGTTTCTTAAACCGTGAACCAAGCCACGTTACAACCCTTCAAAAGTCCTAACTGAAGCATGGGTTAGTTCAAAAGCATACTGTTACAAAAGGTATCCTGACTCCTGTAAGGCTTTGCCCTAAATCTTGTGTTGAATTTGTCTTAAAAAAAGTTTTCTGCTAAAAAAAACGCATTTTTAAAAAAAAACTTCGAGACAAGCATAAACTTTGCATTATTTGAATATCACTGTTTGCATTTGGCTATTTGTTTGACAGCGGAGAAATTCACACAACGAATATCCGATGAACTAAAGCCCTCTCAGTGAACAAAATCACTTCAAAAAGGATGACACTTCCATTGACAAATCTCCTCCTATCAACAAGGGGACTTGACATGTCACTATCCAGCACACCTGGGGCAGTCTAGTCAGGATTTCAAGAAATCTCTGAAGAAGTGCAGAGTAACCAGGGGCAAGTCTCCATCTCCGTCACTTGGGGCATTGAGCATCAATCTCAGTGAAGGGTTACGTACAAATTAAACATTTTCTAGCAATGTCACAAACACTTGCTACTAGGGGCAATGACAGATCTCCCCAAAATCCTTTTCATAGGATGACTCCCAGCAAGGGTTTAATCTCTGAAAACCTTTCCCCAGCTGAATCAACCTCAAGAATCCTCGAGGATTTCCCCCAACGAAGATGTCACCTCTCTAGCAGACTGACGACAGAGTTTATTTCCCCAACAACACCAGGATTCCCCAGCTTGAGTTTGCCTCTCCGACTACTACAAATCAAATGACCATAACTCCTCTTCCCCAGTAGACTACTCTACAATCCCCAGCAAGTTACTGCGAAACCTAGACACGACCAGATATCAGTTCAACTTCGACTCCCCAGTAGAGCAACGGACGACTAAGACTCCTAAACTCTTTTCCCATGCAGAAATAAACATACTCCCCACAGAGTTTTCAATATCCCCCAGTGGAGTTCTCCTCAAACAACAAAAGCAGGGATCCCCGGTGGAAACATTTTGAGCAATGTCCAAGACAAAATTACACTTCAACAACATTCATAACATATGCATACAAAATACATATGACACAAATCTCATTTTATTTTGAGAACATCATTACACAATGCATACATCATGACATTGCATACAACTAACTCTTTACCTTTTTAGGAAAGATCAATCAACAGGAAAAGATCCTCATCTTTTGAGATTCCTTCTAGAGACAGTTCAGATGCGACCCAGATATGGCTGACATTCTGATACTTATTCCAGATTCCTTCTAGAGACAGTTCAGATGCGATCCAGATATGGCTGACATTCTGATACTTATTCCAGATCCCTTCTAGAGACAGTTCAGATGTGACACATATATGGCTGACATTCTGATACTTATTCTAGATTCCTTCTAGAGACGATTCAGATGCGATCCAGATATGGCTGACATTCTGATACTTATTCCAGATTCCTTCTAGAGACAGTTCAGATGCGACCCAGATATGGCTGACATTCTGATACTTATTCCAGATTCCTTCTAGAGACAGTTCAGATGCGATCCAGATATGGCTGACATTCTGATACTTATTCTAGATCCCTTCTAGAGACAGTTCAGATGCGATCCAGATATGGCTGACATTCTGATACTTATTCCAGATTCATTCAAAATACAGTCCAGATACGATCCAGATTCGGATGTCATTCTGTCACTCATTCAAATTACAGTCCAGATACGATCCAGATTCGGATGTCATTTTGTCACTCATCCAAATTACAGTCCAGATACGATCCAGATTCAAATGTCATTCTGTCACTCATTCAAATACATTTCAGATACGCTCCAGATGCAGACGCAATTCTGACAATCATCCAGATTCAACTCTCAGATCCGGTTCAGATTCGCTCAAGACACGGACGCCATTCTTTTTCTCATACAAACTCAGTCCCCTGATACAGTTCAATGGCATTCCATACACGAATACCATTTCGATACTCATTCTTTTGGCCTACAGCATTGCGGGTCAACAAACATTCTTGGATGGCATCTTTAAGCCCATCTCCAGCAAGACTCTACCATCAACCTTTTCAAGTCCCAGTTTAATACCTGTAACAAGCCAGGAAAATTATCTACACGAAGAGATTGAAGATTAATACCTGTAACAAGCCAGGAAGACCATCTTTCTTTCTCAAGTATGCAAGTTCTCGCTAAGGAATCTCTTATGTGATCGACACTCCTGCAGATGGCATCTATAAGCCCATCCTCCTACCAACAATCTCCAAATGGCATCTGTAAGCCCATTCCCGACATCACAATACTGATACTACACCATGCGAGTGCAAATTTCTGGGCACTCTAGTGTTCAATCATCTTCCACCTTCGGATCACGAAAGGCTCGAAAGCCAATCTATATCCTCAGGTTTAAGAGAATTGAACAGGGGCAACTGTTGTACCCCAAAATTTGCCCTCCCATGTTTTCCAAAGTCTTCCCCCTGCATGGTTGGTCACAAACCCTTGCCTAAGGAAAAAGAAGATTTTTGAGTGGTGCTTTAAGTACCTTTCAATTGGCATTATGGAGAAACACTTCGATTGGCATGGACAAGATCTTTCGATTGGGCATTTGGCACTCTTCGATAAGGCTTTGATTAGTAAGCTTCGATTAGGTGTTTGGAACCATTCGATCAAGCTTTGGTCTGCAAGTATTTGATTGAGCGTTGGACCTCCTTCGATCATGCTTTGGTCTGCAAGTCTTCGATTGAGCGCTTGAGCCCTTCGATCAAGTCAATGTCACAATGCTTCGACTAGTACTTCAGAGGGTCCTTCGACTGGAACTTCATACTTTACCTCAATCAGAACATCATAACGAAATGACCTTCGAAGGGCATTTCAGTGCAGAGTTTCTCTTAATCTAAGATGCACTGATGAAGGAAGTTCTGGACACTTCAAATCAGAACTCAGACTCATCACAAGGCCAAGGGCTGGGCGAAGTTGTCTAATAGGGAATGTTCTAAATAGATTCGAATTGGACTCTGAAGCTGGCAAAGAAGGAAGTTTCGAAGGAATGAAGTAGGCTGGCATGACTAAGCAAAAACACATATCCTAACCTGTTCAGAATACCCAAAGTTCACAATGGCATGTGTCCCTTGCAAATATGCAATCGAAGCAGGGGGAGTCTCAATCGAAGGGGATGTGACGGGAGTAGTTCGAATTGGGACTTTGAAACAATCGAAGAGAGTAAATTCGAAGGGGCAAGTCAGCTTTTGATTTCCATCATATTGGAGGCCCAAATAGCTCATAACAGGCTGGCAGTAACGCATGAAGATAGATTAGAACCTGATTGAATCAAATATAGCAAGTCTTTATGAAGAAATCAAATCAAATCTCTTCATCATAATGGACCAAGATTTGATACACAAATGTTGACCTAAAATCCTTTGTCTATATAAACCTCATGCTTATAAACAAAAAAGGCACGTGAAGAACAGATACAAAAACTCTGCACACAAAAAAAGACACATAAAAGTCTGCAGAAACGGCCACACCACTTTGCAAAAAACCTTGAAAAAAGTGTGGGATCAAGAACCACATTGGAGGCACGTTCAGACCAAAAGAAAGACACAGCTCTCTTGCCAGCAACCTCCTGAAGCAAGGCCAATCAAAAACCAAGTCTTTCATTACCTCTAACGCGCTGTAAGTCTCCATGAAATTTGCTATGAACATGAAATCGAAAACATCCATTCTTGCATCTTTTCTTTAAAATATTGACATATTTGTGATTGTTATTTGATTTAGAATGTTTTGGCATTATCCAATTTAATTTTCATGGCCTCTAACCCCATATATAGAACCTAGGGTTCCTGTTCTTGTTTTTAGGCGTTTATGTCACAGGGAAAATCAAAGCAAACCATGGTTACAGGGATGACCAGGATGAAGAGACGAGTACGTTGGTACTTTTGGATTTTATTTTCATGGCCTAGGAGAGACATTTGAACGACCCTATAAATCTTCCTGCGGATAAAAATTCGCAGGTAAACGAACCAGGATTTTGTGAGGAAGACGATAACATGGCATGGCCAGATTGGCCTGTTTGAAATATTAGCGCCTTTCTTGTTTATTTTCCAGCGTATTCATTGATTTTCCCATATATTATTTGTTTCTTAATTCAATAACAATAATGCAGCGTAGTTGGATTGGTGAAGCGTGCGTTGCAGAATTCCCCCTGGGACCTGGTTCGAATCCCAGGTCCCCCAAAACTTTGTTGTGTTTTTCCTTCAGGTATTCAGGCGCAGCATCCCAAGCGTGGACTACCATGCGTCCTCAGATCTCAACGTGCCAGGTGGTTCTAGATCCAGATCCAGTGGTCCAGGATGTGGTTCACCATGAACCTCAGTCAACAAACATGCAAGGAATCACAAAAGGTCCAACAGGCTGGACGTTTGGGCCTGGGAATTACCATTCAAATGCCAACTTCAGCCCCCCCCAATATTTTCTTATATTTTATTTCTTTGCTTTTCATTATTATTATTATAACTAATTAATTAACAAACTAACCCTTTTTTTTCATAAAAAAATCAGAAACAACAAAAATAATATTTATTAATTTCACTACTTTTATTTTGTAAATAAACCACTAGCCAATTAGTTTAGTTTTTTTTTAATTAGGTTTAATCTTAACATTTTTGCAATAAATAAAAATTGACTTAGAATTAGGTTTTTAATATTTTCACCTTTTTTTAATTTTATTTCCTTAATCAAAATAAAAACTCAAAAAAACATTTTTTATTAATTAATTCCATTATTAATTTAGACTTAATTCTTAATTCAAAAAAGACCAAAAATACGCTTTATTCAATAAAAGGGTCAAAACCCTAAAGGACAATCTGATTCAACTTTTCTCGCGCATATTATTTTGATCCATATATTGTAATTGCTCCGAGGATGTAATAGCTTTAACTTAGGATTTTATTTACCGCTTTTATTTACTTTTCGCATTTAATTTTAAGGGTTTGTTTTTTGGCGATGTAAATACCCGACGCCTTGTAATAGCTTAGCCTTATTTTCCGCAATTTATTTTCCGCAACCATTAAATGCTAGATGTATGAATAATAGGCTATGCATGACAAGATCTATCTTAACATAAAATCAACAAGTAGCTCACCATAACATGTACAAAGATAATATAAACTGAAAATTGACACACTCGCACATGCCACTCCTAGGGTACGCCTCACTTGGTTGCCTCGAACGTGGTCATTGAGTATAGGAAGTCTTAGAGGTCGCCCTCCTGTCCAAAGATCAAAGTTGCCTCGAAACGGTTGCCTCGGATAAAATGATCTAAGACATTAGGGTTACCGCTAAGGCGTCCTAACGTTGCTTTAGTGACCACACATCCCTAAAATCAAATTGACCCGAAACTCCAACGACGATGCTACCTACTCCTCAATAGTGGGATAGCATTGTCTAAAGGACATTAGCACAGTTTAATTCCTTTTTTAGTAAGTAGATGTTCTTAAGTACTTGCTCCTTTTAAAACAAAACAAAACCTTTTTCACACTTACACTCTTTTTCGAACAAAGTTTTCAAAAACACTTCATACGCTCTTGAGGACAAAAGTAAGAGTTAAATCGAAGTTTCAAATAAAAACTTTTTCAAACCCACAATCACAAAGAAAAGCAAACTTTTGAAAACATAGTGAGCAAGTACCTAAGAGCCCGTGGATAACCACAGATAGAAAGGGTGCTAACACCTTCCCTTTCTATAATCTACCTCCCGAACCCGAGAAACATCTCAAAAAGGAATTTTTCTGTTCTTTTGTCCTTTCCTTGTTGGGTAAAATAAAAGAAGGTGACGACTCTTGCTTACCGAGACATTTTGCAAAAACAAACGCAAACGCGAACCAGCATTCCAAAAATAGTCAGTTCTCATTCCCACCGATCACACCATCCATTCTGGATTCCATGGGTAACAATTCTGCTATGACCTTCAGTGACTCTGAAGATCTTGTCTACCATGTCGAATACGAAGGTGATGGAGACTGTGAAGTTCCGGGAGAATTGGCTAGACTGCTACAACAGGAAGAAAGGGCTATTCTATCTCACGAGGAGTTGTTAGAGACAATCAACTTCGGAACAGAGGAAGACAAAAAAGAAGTTAGAGTGGGTGCTAACCTAGAGCCAAGTGTCAAGGAGCGCTTAGTTCAACTGTTGAATGAATATGTTGAGATCTTCGCCTGGTCCTACGAAGACATGCCAGGACTTGATACGAATATTGTGGTACACCGTCTCCCTACAAGAGAAGACTGTCCACCAGTTAAACAGAAAGTTCGCCGCATGAGGCCCGACATGTCTGAAAAGATCAAAGCAGAAGTTATGAAGCAATTCAATGCTGGATTTCTTGCTGTTACTTCCTATCCACAATGGGTTGCTAACATTGTGCTCGTGCCTAAGAAGGACGGAAAAGTGAGAATGTGCATGGATTACAGAGACTTAAACAGGGCTAGCCCTAAAGATGACTTTCCACTATCGAACATTGACATCTTGGTTGACAATACAGCTCAACACAAGGTATTTTATTTCATGGACGAATTTTTGGGTTACAACCAGATCAAAATGGCACCCGAAGACATGGAGAAAACTACTTTTGTTACATAGTAGGGTACGTTCTGCTATAAAGTGATGCCATTCGGACTGAAGAATGTCGGGGAAACCTATCAACGCGCCATGGTAGCTTTGTTTCATGATATGATACATCATGAGATAGAGGTCTACGTAGATGACATGATAGCCCGTTCACAAATAGAAGAAGAACACCTCGATCATCTGCAAAAGCTGTTTGTCAGGTTGAAAGATTACATGCTTAGACTGAACCCTAACAAGTGCAATTTCGGAGTCATGTCCGGTAAACTCTTGGGTTTCATTGTCAGTAACAAAGGCATCGAGGTTGATCCTGCCAAAGTCAAAGCTATATAAGAAATGCCTGCCCCTCGCCTTGAGAAGGAGGTCAGAGGTTTCTTGGGACGCCTAAACTACATTGTAAGGTTCACTTCTCACCTAACATCTACCTGTGAGCCAATCTTCAAGCTGTTGAAGAAAGATCAGGTGGTTAAATGGAATGATGACTGTCAAGTTGCTTTCGATAAAATCAAGGAGTATTTGCTAGAACCTCCTATCTTGATGCCACCCGTCGAAGGAAGGCCGTTAATCATGTATCTGACCGTCCTGGAGAATTCAATGGGGTGCGTATTGGGCCAACATGACGAGTCTGGCCGAAAAGAGCATGCCATTTATTACCTTAGCAAAAAGTTTACCGACTGTGAGACCCGATACTCACTGCTCGAGAAAACTTGATGCGCTTTGGTATGGGCTGCTCGCCGGCTAAGGCAGTATATGTTGACTCATACCACTTTGCTGATCTCTAAGATGGATCCGATCAAGTACATCTTTGAGAAGCCTGCTTTATCCGGAAGAATCGCTAGATGGCAGATGATCCTAACGGAATACGACATACAATACACGACCCAAAAAGCTATAAAGGTAGTGTTCTAGCTGACCATCTGGCCCATCAAGCTGTCAAAGATTACCAATCCATGAGGTTCGACTTCTCTGATGAAGACATCATGACATTGGACAACGTTAAAGAATTCATACCATATGATGGACCTGAATAACGATCCCGATGGACCCTGTACTTTGATGGGGCCTCCAATGCACTTGGAAAAGGTATCGGCGCGGTACTCATTTCCCCAGAGGGTTGCCATACTCCTTTCACTACCCGACTTTGCTTCAACTGTAAGAACAATATCGCAGAGTATGAAGCATGCATCTTTGGACTCAAGGCTTCCATAGACTTGGGAATCAAATCCTTAGATGTGTTTGGGGACTCAGCTTTGGTCATCAGTCAGATCAAAGGAGAGTGGGATACTAAACATCCAAACCTCATCCCTTACAAAGAACATGTCCTGACATTGTTACCACATTTTAAGCAGATTACCTTTGATCACTTCCCGCGAGAAGAGAATCAGCTAGCAGATACGCTAGCTACAATGTCATCCATGTTTAAACTTAACTGGGATAATGAGGCTCCCCAAATCACCATTGAACGGATGGAAGAACCTGCACATTGTCACGAGATTAATATCGAAGAAGTAGTGGGCCGACCATGGTTTCATGACGTCAAAAGGTATCTTGAAGCACAAGAATACCCTGAAGGAGCTTCAGTCAATGACAAAAAGTTCTTAAGGAGGTTCTCAGCTAAGTTCTTCCTAAGTAATGGTATCCTATGCAAGCGCAATCATGATTGCATTCTGCTCTGTTGTGTGGACAAAGTTGAAGCTGAACAGATCATGGCTGAACTTCACAATGGTACCTTTGGCACTCACTCAAGCGGACATACGATGGCTAAGAAGATTCTGCGGGCAGGCTATTACTGGTCTACCATGGAAGCTGACTTCCATCAACATTCCAGGACTTGTCACAAATGTCAAATCTATGCAGACAAGGTACATATACCTCCAGTTCCTCTCAATGTCTTAACAGCTCCTTGGCCGTTTACTATGTGGGGAATCGACATGATTGGAGAGATCAAGCCTACAACATCCAATGGACACCGCTTTATCCTGGTGGCCATTGATTACTTTACCAAGTGGGTCGAAGCAGCGTGCTTCGCATCCGTTACAAAGAGTGTTGTTGCCCTCTTCATCAAGCAAAACCTCATTTGCCGGTATGGTATCCCCGAAAGGATTATCACTGACAACGGTACAAATCTGAACAACACTATGATCACCGCCCTGTGCGAGTAGTTCCAGATTCAAAATCACAATTCATCTCCCTATCGGCCAAAGATGAACGGTGATGTCGAAGCTGCGAACAAAAATATCAAGAAGATCATACAAAAGATGGCAGTCACCTACAAGGACTGGCATGAGATGTTACTGTTTGCTCTGCACGGGTACCGTACCACGGCACGAACATCAACTGGAATAACACCCTATTCTTTGGTATACGACATGGAAGTTATTTTATCTATCGAGGTTCAGATTCCCTCCTTGAGAATCATGAAAGATGCTGGTTTGAGTGAAGACGATTGGATTCAGACCCGACTCGATCAACTTAACTTGATTGATGAAAAACGACTTACTGCTGTTTGCCATGGTCAGACGTATCAAAAGCGGATGATCAAGGCTTTCAATAAGAAAGTCAGACGCCAGGTATATCAAGTCGGGGATCTTGTAATCAAGCGGATCATCTTGCCGCAAAGTGATCCCAGGGGCAAATGGACTCCTACTTACGAAGGACCATTTATGATCAAAAACATCTTTTCTGGTGGGGCAATGATCTTAACCACCATGGACAGTGACGACCTGCCGCACCCTGCGAATGCAGACATAGTCAAAAGATACTAAACATAAACGACCCGAAAAGTTGAAAACCCAGAAGGGCGACTTGGGCAAAAATAGGCATCCCGATGAATCGAAAACCCGAAAGGGCGGTTCAGGAAAAAATTAGGGATAAATAAAAAATTTGTACACCCGACAAGTTGAAAACCCGAAAGGGCGACTTGGGCAAAAAAGGCTTTCCCGGTGGATCGAAAACCCGAAATAGCGGTCCAGGCAAAAGTTAGGGAATTAAAGCATATGACTATGTCTCGTCGGATCATTTTAAGGACAATCTCTTCACCAAACAAAGCTCCGGGCCTCTGATCAACTCAGTCATCTTCGGACGAAGCAACAAATGGACAAGATACTCAGAGTTACGAAGGCTATAGCAGAATGGGAACCCCATGGAATTTCTACACATAGCCATCTTTCTTTGTATAAAGTTTTCTCAATTTTTATGACAACATTCTCTTACTAGGATGTCTGTCTCCTTTGTACAAAATACTTACACAAAGTTAATACAAATGAACTTCAAAGCGCAGAAAATTATTTGCCTTTTCTTTTTCTTTACACTTGTGTTTTATTTGAAAACGTCCAATGATTTATTAAATGAGCATATGCATTTAAATATAATCATTGTTTACAAATAAACAAAATGTGAAAGAGTAACTACTTACAGGTTGAAATGATAGGAAAACGTCTTTAGGCTATTCCAAGAGGAATCCCCTGCAGTACATCATCTAGATCCCCAACGGAGCTAAAACCATTGAAATACATATCCCCAGCGGAGTTAAATTTCAAAATCCTCGCCAGATTCGAAACTTCAAACTCCCAATCCCCAGTGGAGTCACATTTCAAATCCTTTATCCACCATCAGAGTTAAACCTCCAAGTTCCCAATCCCCAGTGGAGCAAAAACATTGAACTACAGACCCTCAGCGGAGATGAAACCTTCTTCCCCAACGGAGTCAAGTTTCCAACTATCAATCTACAGTGGAAACCATTCAGTTTTCCCCAGATTCCCCAACAAGTTATCTTAAAGTCTGAGAATCAACCAGATAAGAATTAACTTTTATTCCCAACTTCAGATAATTCCCCAGTAGAGTGGCATACAACCCGAACTCTTGAACTTTTTCCAAACAGGAATAAGCCTTTTCCCCCAGAGTCTTGAACTTACCCTCCAGAAGGATAACTTACTCTCCAGCAGTATAGCTATTCCCTACAGAGTTTTTACTCCCCAACAGAATGAAGATTCTCATTCTTAACTCCCCAGTTTGAAGTCCCCGAGGATTCAAATTCCCCTAGAAGATTGAATATTCTCACTCCTGATTCCCCAGGGAAGTTGCCAGAGTTTTCATTACTTCCCATCATGAATTTGTTAGAATTTTTAATCCCCTGCAGATCGAAGATTTTCATTCCTCACTTCTCCAGTAAAGCCTCCAAGGTTTAAATTCCCCAGAAGATTGAAGCTTCTCATTCTTAATTCTCCGCAAAAGCCATCATAGTTTTCCTTATTCTCCAACAGATCAAGGTTTTTCTTTTGTCTAATCCCCAGTAAACATCGTCAGAGTTTTCCTTATTCCCCAACCGAGTAAGGATTCCCATTGGTGTGATATCCAGCCATAGTCATCAAAGATCTCTGGATTCCCCAAGCAGGTTTCTTAGGCAGACTTAAAGGATCCCTATATCCCCAAGAAAGTCATGAAGGATTCTCACATCCCCACAGAAGTTGTCAAAGTTTTTGATGATCCCCGCGAGTTGCCAAGAATTTTCTGTCCCCAACAGTGGTCCAAGGATTTCTCATCCTCAACAATCAAAGATTTTGAGTCTCCAACAGCGGTCAAGGATTTACTTTCCCCGGCAGCAGTCAAAGATTTTATTATCTCCAGCCATCAAGGATTTATTTTCCTCAGCAAGACAGCTAATCAGCTTACATGCACATACATTACATTCATATATCATAAACATTGATAAAACACATTTTATTGCATCATACTTTTCATGCAACATAACTTTGTGTTTCAGCTAACATTTTACCCTTTTCAGGATGAGATTAAAAGCTATCTTTAACAAATATTCAAAGATTTCAGATACGGTTCAGATACACTCCAGACGTGGAAGTCATTTTGTTACTCATTCGGATCTCTTATTCAGATACAGTATGGATACACCCCAGACACGAAGGTCATTCTATTACTCATTCAGAATTTCAAGTCAAGATACAGTACATATACGCTCCAGACACGGTTTCCATTCTGTCACTCATTCAGACTTCAACAATCAGATACAGATTAGATACGCTCCGGACACGGAAGCCACTCTATTTCTCATTCAGATTCAACTATCAATTTCAAGGTCAGATACACTCAAAACACGGAAGTCATTCTGTCACTTATTCAGATCCCAGTTACAGTACAGATACACTCCAGACATGGAAGTCATTCTGCTACTCATACAGATCTCAACTTCAGATATAGTTCAGATACACTCCAGACACGGAAGTCATTCTGTCACTTATTCTGACTTTTTCCCCAGCTCAGAGATGCTCCAGACACGGATGCTATTCTATCTCCTATTCAGATTTCAGGTTCAGATACAATACAGATACACTCCATACACGGTAGTCATTCTGTTATTCATTCAAGAATCAAATACAGTTACATATCGGATATGCTCTAGACACGGACGCCATTCCCTTGCTCATACAAATCCAATCTCCAGATACAACTGAGATACGTTCCAGATACAGATACCATTTGGATGTTCATTCTCTTGATCTTCAACAAACATTCTTGGATGGCAACTTTAAGCCCATCTCCGACAAGATTCTGTCACCTCTCTAAATGGCATCTTTAAGCCCATTCCCTCAACTATATTTTGACGAGTGCAAATTTACGGGCACTCTAATGTCCAATCATCTTTTACATTCGAGTCACGAACGACAAACTCGCCAATCTAAATCTTCAGGTTCAAGAAGATTGAACAGGGGCAGCTAATGTACCCCAAAATTTTCCCTTTCATTTTATCAAGATTTCCCCTCACAAGACTCTTTGGACTCCAGACAGGATTAGAGTTTGCTCTGCTCAAGACATCTTCTTGCACTGTTGACCTGAAATTAGGGTTTGAGTTTTCACAAGGATTTTTGGACTTCCAATGCCTCATGTGACTTTCATACTTCATGCTGGACTTATAAGATTTCTCATACCAAGTTTCAAGCCTTGAATCAACTTTTTGCCCAATCAATTGGACAGTTGACCTAAAAATCAATTGTATTGGGGAAAAAGTCAACTGTGGCCAATTTACAGTTAAACCTCATAATTTTTTATCCACATCAACATTATAGACTCATATGAACCATTTTATCAAGTTTGGACCACAACTCCTCAAGAAATTTGATCAGATCATTAAAAGGGCAAAATGGTCATTTTTAGGGTTTTGATTGCAGAAGGGCAATTTCTGATTTTTAACCTAGCCAATGGAAAATTGGGTTCAAGCATGGTTTCAAGGACTCAATGGCATCATATTGACCTAATCACAAGGTTCAAAAGATCTCAAAAGCATTGGATTGACAGATGAATTTTCTAGTCAACTGATCAAAAATCAACTGTACACTAAAAAGTCAAACTTTGAGTTTTTGGTCAAAGCCAAGTGCCAAGGGTCATTTTTAATCAAGATGTGTCAAAACTGAAACTTGTTCACCAAGAAATCTAATTTTGAAAATTAGGGTTTAAAATGGAAAATTTTCATAACTTAGAATTTTTCTAAGTTATGAAAATTTCTTATTCTTTCCCAACTTTGCCCAACTTTTTCACCATGATGCAATTGGATTCAAAGAAAACTTCCAACATGAAAGTTGTAGTCCTCCACAAAATCTAAAACTTTTAATCATAAAGTTTTCCCAAAGTATGCTTGGATCTCAAGTTATGATTTTGTGAATAGGGGTCCATAAACTTTTTAACTTAGTGAAAATTTGCCCTAATTTAGGCAGGATTTTGACCTAACTTCATGGACATTTTTCACCTAGTTCCAAGAGGTATCTCAAAATTCATTTAAAAGATGGATTGTAGAGCATGTTTCAAGATTTCCAAAATGTCAAATAACTCTCCAAAATCATTTATGGTTAGGGAGAATCGAAAGTTTGAAAATGGGAAATCATCACTTTTGGCCAAGGCATTTTGCACATTGATACAAGTTAAAAATCTGTCCAAACCTTGCTTGTACTTGTTTTACAGGCCCTAAAACTTTCTACACTCATAAATTAAATGCAAACACATTGGATTAAGGCTTTGTTCTGATCTATGAAGCATTATACAAAGGTTTAACCCATTTTTGGCAAAAAGGTAGCAATGCCATTTACATAAAGCATGCTTTATGTCAAATTGCATTCCTTGAGCCATGGACCAAAGTTCTTGCAGCAAACAAAGTTCAATAATATCAGGAAAGGTGTACCAAATCTTAGCAGACCCTAAGCTAGCAAGTACAACCCTTGGCATTGTCAACTCGCCTTTTGCTTCAAAAACAAGAAAGCTTGCAAAAGTGAGAGAACTTGGTAATCTGATATAACCAAGTCTTGTGCACATTTCAAACAACTTGAACACATTGTCTAAAGCCAGAAACACGAGCTAGCAAGTTCTCAAACACCCAAATACACAAAAACTTCATTTTTGCCCAAAACAGGGCAAGTTCTGCAAATCATAAACCAAAACCAAATCCACTCGTGCGTTTTTCTTTAAACCAGTTCCAACACACTCCATACAACATACCTAAACTATCCCAACCATTCTCAAGCCATTGTAACTCCATTTACACACTTCACCATTTTCAAATTCTGAGTTTGCAGGTTGAGTTCTACAAGAAGTTTCAGACCATTTCAAAGCAAGCCAAACATTGGGAAAGATCAAGGGAACATCAAGCAAGCTCAAAAGAACCTCAGGCCTCACTGAAAGTTGCTAAGATACTTGACACAATTGCTATCATGGTCATACGATGACCCACACCTGTCCCGTTTAACATCCAAACACAAGGTTGTTTACCAAATGCAATGGTAAAACAAAAATGTCAAAGGGTTAAAAATGTGTAGGAAAGATCTTTGAGTAGGGTAGACAACTCCTAGTTACTTGATCAAACTTGCAAACATCCTTTCTATTTTCAAAAACACACAACACAATTTCAAAACATTTTCCCAAAACAAACTTTCAAACATTGAAACATTTTTCAAAAGACAAACACCTTTGTATACATTCAAACAAGAATCATTACAAAGGTTTCCTAGACAAAGGCCTATTTTAAAAATACTTTCAAAACCATACACAAAAGCACCATTTCAAACAATTGAAAAGCAAAAGCAAGTGATCTAAAACAAGTAACTAAGAGCCCATGGAAAACCATGGATGAAAAGGATGTTAGCACCTTCCCTTTTCATAATCTACCCCCAAACCCAAAAACAATCTCAAAGGTCTTTCCTGTGCTTTTTGACCTTTCCTTTGGATAAAATAAATAGTCGGTGGCGACTCTTGCTAAACTGAAACATTTGCAAACACAAACGCAAAACCTCAAGTCAGTACTCCCATCGCATCACATCAAGGCTCCAAAGAAACAACACCTCTCTGCCCCTAACATGTCTCTTCCCTTTCTATGGATATGGAACCAAGCCCTTTCAATCTCCTCCTTATCCGCTTTGTGATCTTTTCCTTCTTGGAGAAAGAAACCACTCAAATAAATGTTATTTGGCTTATCCTTCATTGGGTATCCAAACGGGTGGCGCACAAGAATATGGTTGTAGTTAATTCCTCCCCTCGTACCAAGAAGAGGAACATTGGGAAAAACACCACAAATATCAATGATCTTCACTTCAGAATAAGCTTGATTATACCAATCGATGTCTGAATGAGTAAGAGCCATAATTTTTGGCGCCCATCGTGGCTCCTTCTTGAGATCCCAAAAAACATCAGACACAGGTAAATGGGAAACATACCACTGGTATAACAATGGTGTACAACATATAATCATCCCACCTTGGTAGTAATTACGAAGATGGATGGAATAGAAGGTATCTCCTAGCAGCGTAGGGACTGGATTTCCAATAAAAAAGATTCTAATGGCGTTGACATCCACGAGCTTATCGATGTTAGGGAACAAGAATAACCCATAAGTAAGCAAAACAAATACAGCTTCAAAGGCGACAATATCCTTTATCTCGGTGAAGTAACGAGCTTTCTTCAACAAAAGTTGTGCAGGTAAACCTTGGATTCCTCCCTTGGTAGTCTTGTTATCTTCTATCTCAGACTTCCTCAAGTGGGTAATTGTTGCTATCTCATGAGACTTGGGTTCCCTTTCTAAACCGGAGAAAGGATCACATTCGGTGATTGGTAAACCAAGTATATAAGAATACTCTTCCAAAGTGGGCATCAACTGGTAATTAGAAAAAGTGAAGCATCGATACAACAGATCGTAGAACTGGACCAACATAGTAAGGATACCTTCCTTCATCTTGTGCTTCATGAGAGGAATAATAGATAAATACTTCTTCCAGAAATCCGTAGGGTTCTCAACCTTGGGAATCAAACTCTTCAACTCTTCAATCTCAGGATCCTTGAAACTGTAACTTCGAGTGTTTCTTTTTCCAAAATCCATAGTAAAAGTACCTGAGATATCGGCAAAAATCATTCTTAAGTTCCTTAAAATACATGTTTAAAAGAATGTTTATGGATGCATGAATGAATGAATGATAATGCAACAATTACACATCAGTTCACAATCACGGGGGTTCAAAGGTTCAACGCTACGAGCATGGAGTCAAAGGTAAAGACCACCCTAAGGTATGTACTAAAGGTTCTAAAAGTTCCCAGAGTCTACGATCCTCCTTCGAATATTACCAACGTCCCGATTACTCAGTAATTAGCAATATTCTCAAGAGAAACTCGTCTGAGTGTAGCATCACGTGGCAACTACTTCCGGATTACTCTGTTATAGTCTTCGCACTACACCTAAGAGGCCAAGATGAGGTAATGGTTCTACGGTTCTCAGCTTCTCTGGCTCCTAGGTCGAAAGCAGTAACATCTTCCTGATTACTCGGTAAATTAATACTACAATCAAAGGGGCTTCCACTGAGTTGTGGATTTCATGCCTCCTTCTTCAGATTACTCGCTCAAAGTTAACATGACTATACCGCCCGTCCTATTCTTAAGTGTAACTTAGTCCGGGTATAGGACTTGTCCTTTGTAAGTATCATCAACACCCAAATAACCACAATATATAACATATAATCAAATAAACAAACAAATAAAAAAAATGACAAATTAGGATTAACCCACTTAGGGATGGACCAGCAAGAGGTCAATCTTTCCCCAGTAGAGTCGCCAATTCTACAGCGATAAAAAATGTAGTGGGGTAAATCGGAGATCGAGCTATTAATTAACTCGACTCGTAAAAGCAAGAGTCGCCACCGCGCTTTATTATTTCCAAGGGAAAATTGAAAAGGGAAAAGATAAAAATGAAACCCTTAAATATGTAATGTAAAGTAATACTTAAAAGTAATGAAAACACAATGCCTTTTTTGAAAGAGATCTAGAGTTCGGGGGTTGGTTATACAATTTGAAGGTACTAGCACCCAATGCATCTGCGGTACTCCGCATGAACCTTTTGAAATATCTGTTTTTTTGGTTAAAAATTGTTTGTTTGGTTAAAATGGTTTGTTTGGTCAAAATGGACGTGAATGAGATTTTAAAAGGTGTGAGTTTTAAAATTGAGTCTTTTAGGAAAATTAACTTAAGATTAACAAAATAGTAAAAAACAAAAAATGAATGAAGGGATTCGTACAATCGTATAAGATGTATTTGGTGACGTGAAGTCAACAAAGTTAAAACATTTCCCTTGGAAGTGAGACGGACGAAAGATATAAAGATTAAACGATCAAGAGTAAAGTTAATAAGAGCGAAAATTGAATAATAATAAAAAATTGAATAAGAGATTAACTTATAAGCATGTATTTTTAAACAATTAAATAAACAACAAAAATTAAATAAAAGACTAGTTTATAAAGCATGTATTTTTGATTAATTAAATAAATAATAATAATTAAATAAAAGACTAATTTATAAAACATGTATTTTATATTTTATAATGGAATGAAGTAATTATATGTAAAAAATAAACTAAAATTAATATTATGTTATATATTTAATAGAATATGGGGAGATAATACTAAAAGAACTTAGAAAAACGGAATAAAATACCCCAACAGGGGTTGAACTCGGGTCTCCTTGGTTGCAGAATACAGACCTTGCCACTAAGATATGTTATTTATCTGTTATATCTATGCTTTTATTAATAAATAAGGTAATGATGGTAATGGGATTGGGCCAAAAGACCCAATGGGGCTGACCCTGTTTAGGGAAGTGAACAAAGAAAATTTTGAAAACCCTAGTAACAAAGGGCACCACTTCCTGTTAGCATGCGGAAGGGAAATACAAACTACCATTCCCAATAAACTCTATTCACCGTAAAACAAAAAAACAAAACTCTCACTTCCCTATTCAAATTTCTTCATCTCCATCAATCTCCATCAAATTCACCATTGTTCTAAAAAAACCTTGAAACTTCATCTTCTCTCATTCTTCTCTCTGAATCCATCATTTTTATCAACCTTCTTCTCCTCTTTAACAACAACACCAAAAACACAGACAATAGAAGGAGAAGAGATGAGATTGTCGTGAAATCATGAACACCACGAAAGTTAGATAGGAAGTGGAAGGAAGGGAGATGATGGTAAACTTAGCCGTGAACAGAGATTACCAAAGGGAATATTCTAAACAGGGGGATTGGAAAAGATGAAGCATTTTGATCGTTCATAGAACAAGTGAAGAAATGAGAAGATGAGGAGGAAGTAACGATTGAGAGAGGATGTAACATGATTGGTGAGAGGAACAAGTAATTAGTTCTGAGATATGAGGTTTAAATGGCTGAGGGAAGATTGGAGAATGGAAGTTTGGTTGTAGTTTTGTGATTTGAAGATGAAGAAGAAGATGATGAATATAATGGATCCTGAGAGTAGCTTCTAGAAGAAGAGCTTCAGTTCGGGAATATTTGTAGGGGGATTTTAACCGGGGATGTTAATTCGAATAGGAGTGATTTTCTGAAGTCTGGTGGTAATGAAGGTGGTTTAGGAAAGGATGATGGATGTTGTTACTGTGTTTTGATTCTTTGAAGATTTATGAAAGTTGGATAGAGGTGCAGAGGCGCGCGAGGGCAGAATGGATATTTGGGGTCTAGAAGATTGGAGATGAGTTGCAGGGGCGCGTATCATAAGGCCAAAATGTTGTGTGTAAGCAGCATTGGCGATTGTGCTGGCTGCTATGATACCATCAATGTAGGGAATGAAAAAGGCTGTAACTTTGAAGAATCTGGCCAGGAGACAGAAGAAAACTCCAACACTTGTTGATGCTACTGTCGTGGTTCAACGGTTGTGGGACTGAGTGAAGCTTGTTGTCATGGTTGCTTTCACAGTGGAGTTTTAAAGGTTTTTCTTTGTGAGCTTTCTCTGTTAAACTTGTATTGTTGGTTGAATGAATCTATTTATATCTTCTCTCTATTTTTTTTCCAGATTTGATATTTCCTCTTTGTGAAAAGTATTTTTGTGTCATTTCTGTATATTTGTCAGTACTTGTTATTACTATCCTAACATTTCTAAATGCCAAAAAATGCAGCAGCTTCATAACACAGTAAAGTGGTAAATCAAGCATTCATGGGGTATATAAAATGATGCAAAAAGAAGGTTCAATCATGGAAGTGATGATACGAATGGATATATGAAAAAATTATGCAGAAGTAATAGGGAGGAGAAATACTTATCGGAGTCTCTCTGATGGACCTTCAAAATAATAAGTTTTCCCTCTTCTCTGTTTTGTTGATGCCCAATTCTTGTTGTGATTCTTTGTTGTGACTCTTGAACAAGTTTCCCTCTTTTTAGTTTTTCTTCTTGTCTCTTGAGTTTTTTGTGTTGAACAAAACTCCTCCCTTTTCTGTTGATGAAGTTCTCCTTTTATAGTGAAATATGTGGGGTTTTAGGGGGGGAAATAGTAGAACATTTGAACTGTTTTGACAAACTGTTTTGATGCCTTTTTTCATACAACTTTAAGTTGCCATTTTGATGCAATTTTTGGGCTATTATGATGCAGGGCAGCAATGTGTAGACTGGTTTACATCAGTTTTCTGGCACCATTTGGACCATTGCAGGTTGTTGTTTTTTGGACTGGTTTGCAGCATTTTTTGGGAAGAATGTGGATTGTTTTAGGCTGTTGTTAGGCTGACTTACAACCGTTTTTTTGGATCATTTCAGGATGCTATTGGGATGATTTGCATTGTTGAACATGACTGGAAAATATGGACAGCATGTTTGAAGCATGTAGCTTTAGGACATTAGAAATTTAGTCTTGATTTTTATGTACAAACTTGTAACTCCTCTTGTAACTTTGTAGTGATAATTCCAAATAAAATTGTAAAATGAATGGAAACTTGTCTTGAATATAATTTCTCAATTCCTTTGTAATTGTAAACACTTTGAATCTTTATTTCTCTTGATGAAATTCGAAATCTTCCATTTGAATTTAGAAAGGAGTTGATTAATACTTGAATGAATTGTTGAATGATGAATGAACAATGATGCAAGCCTTAAGACCTCAATCTTGCATCTTGTATTTAAAGATCCAAATGAATTACACGAATTGATCTTGTGATGAAGTTGCAACCATCATGTATTTGTTCTTGTCAAAAATGATTATTTGAATCAATTTTCTTTTTCCAATATCTTCTTTAATACATGCCTCATGTGAATTCAAATGGCCATGGTGTGAATCCATCAAAATAATCACAAAAAAATAATCTTGAATAAATATTAATGTGATGAACAATTATTATTAATTGAGCCCTTTTGATAACTTATATTTAGTTAATACTTGAATTCACATGATAAAAATTCCAAGTATTCTAAATAAATTCTTCCAAAGCGATCTTGAATTCAATCACTCCACTCTGACGAAATTCCCCACGTCATGTAAATATAAGAAATCGAACCATACTTAAAAGCTTCGGATGATCAATAAAAGAGGGATTTGAGGCGAAAAGTTATCGCATTTAGAAATTGGCACAGTGAACTTAACTTAGAGATCCAGAAACTCTTAAATCATGACAGACGTCCCATAAAGTCCTCTCATGGCTTTCTAAACACAATTTGTCTTCAACTTTTAAAGAAACTTGCAGATGAATTTTGGTCGAAGTGTTTGGAATTGACTTGCATAGCCTGATATCTTCTTGTATTTCAAGGCAAGGTGAAACACACGTGAACCAATGGACATGGAGCCTTGACTGTTCTTTTGAAGAATTTCGGAGGAGCTTGAGGCCACTTGTTAAAACAGAGCATGGAAATAAACACATGATTCTCTTGATGAATCAGTCTTCGAGAATCAATGATCAACTGTACTTCTGGCTTGAGAGACTCAAAACCCTAATTGAGGCGTGATGCCTGATGCTCTTGATTCAGACCTGTTTCTGCACATGAAATCAAATAAACAAAAAACATACACTTCGTGCTTGATTAGAAGTTAGTCATGGATAAGATAAAATGTTCACAACACTCGATAATCCCTGCACAGGCAATGCTTGAAGGTGAAATGTTCAAAACCGACCATATTTCGTGACCTTGATGTACATAAGAAAAATGCAAATGAAGATGGGATCTTAGGTAAAAAATTGGGGTATGACACTATGCTACATAATTGTGTGATGGCGCTAATTTTATATGGGCCTGATGTGATTTCATGAACGTAAGCTCATAATCCAATGCAACACACAAAACCTAATCCTTGGTCTATAAATAGAGTTGTGTTAAAGATCAAAAGAGAGAGTTCAGGCGTTCCAAGATAATATTGCAAGAGTTTAAGTTCTAGAGTAGTGGAAGTATGCTAGAGTCATCTTTCCTCATCCAATCATGTTCTTGCTGATGAGTTATGGTGTGAGTGGAGTCATCTCTTGAAGATTGATCATCTCAAGGCATTCTCCGAGTCTCTCTTAGGTTTATATCTTATGTTTATTTGTTGTCTTAAGATGTTTCCTTTGAGAACCATGTTTGTAGCTTGTACTCAACTCACTATGAGCTAAACCTTTTGTAGTTGAGCAATATGAAATTAATATCAAGTTGCTTTTATGTTATATGTTGTGTGACTAGTGATTTCTTTACCATGTGTTTGTTTTGTTAGAAACTTGTTTCTTTGCTTGATTAACTTAGAAATAGGTAACAACTTGTTGTTGTGAGAGATCCAACAACAAGTGTATTTCATGAGTAAAAATGGTTGAAATAGTAGGATAAAGATATTCACTTGACCTAGTTTACTTAGAGATAAGAAACTGCAACCATTAAGGAATTCAAAATAATTAAAAGACTTATATTTAGGGTTATAAGTGCGGCTTAGATATTTGTTCCCTTGCCCTTTTATGCACGCTCTGGATGATCTAGAAATACATTACAAGATCACTCTGACCTTGTCTGTGACGACACCACACAACATTAACACATAAATATACGAAAGATATTAATCGAACAAAGCTCAACTCAATCACTCTTAATATATTTCCACAACTTTTCACTTTACTTTTGACTCCTACTGTAAGTGAAGTTGAACTCATAATTATCAATCATTATTTCTCTATGCTCATGCTTAAATCAAAAGAATAGTTTTTATACAAAAAGTCAAATCTAAGTAACAACACTCTCTGTGGGTACGATACTCTTATATTTATTACTTGCTATAATCAAAAGACGTATACTTGCATGTGACACTTTTGAGTAGCGAACAAGTTTTTGGTGTTGTTGTCGGGGAGTGGATTAGTTACATTTCTGATTCTTTGTATTTAATACTATTTTTTTTTTATTTTAAGAATTTGAGCCTTTAGAGTTTCCCTGTAATATGGTGTCACGACAAGTCTTTTAGCTATTGTATACACAAGTTGTTACGCCCAATTTACAGCGGATACCCTGAATCGGAAAGAGCACTCAGAGCACTAAGAAGATATCAACTTACTAGACACATACCGGGAGATCCTATTGTTATTAATCTGGCAGAATTAGGAGACCCAAAACCACCATTACAACCAGAAGAGGAAGGGGATGATATCCTTGTAATGGCTGATAATGACATTATCGTTATTGCCAATGATAAGGTCCGTAACATCAGAGACTATGCAATGTTTGATCTGAATTATATGAGCATTGGTATTATCTTTCCAAAAATCATTGAAGCTTAGTTTGAATTCAAGCCTATGATGTTTCAGATGCTACAAACCCCTGGCTAATACTCAGGATCTCCTAATGAAGACCCTCATTTGCGCTTAATAAAATTCCTGGATATTGCTAGTAATTTCAAAATTTATGGCGTGACTGATGATGTCTTTCGGTTGAGGCTTTTTCCTTACTCTCTAAGGGATAGATCCAAAAGTTGGTTAAATTCCTTGGAGCCTAATTCCATTGCCACATGGAATGATCTAGCTGAGAAATTCTTGGTTAAGTGCTTTCCTCCTTCCAAGAATGCAAAGATGAGAAATGAAATTACTTCATTTAGGCAAGGAGATGAAGAGTCTTTATTTGATGCTTGGGAAAGATTTAAGAATTTCTTAAACAATGCCCTCACCATGGCATACCGATCTGTATTTAACTTGAAACTTTCTATAATAGGTTGATTCCTTCTTTAAGAAACATGCTTGATGCCTAAAGTGGATGAGCTCTTTTGTCTAAGTCATATGAAGAAGGTTATAGGTTGATTTATAATATCGCAACCAACACATATCAATGGCCAGTTACAAGAGCCACTATTAACTCGACTCAAAAGAAACCAGTTATAGTTCATAAAGTCACTAAGATAACAACTCTTGCTGCTAAAGTGGCCCAAATTCACCAAAAGATGAAAAAATATGATGACTCCAGAAATGGCAACTTCTTAGCCAGTGAAGGTGGTTACTGACACGTTTACAGTTGCCCCAGTTTATTATGGAGGTTCTCATTTGTTTAATTAATTCCCTACAAATTGTGTTTCAGTCAACTATGTTGGCAACACTTACAATAGAAATAACAACCCCTACAGTAACACATACAACCCAGGATGGCGCAACCATCCTAATTTCTCATGGAGCAATACTCAAGGTCAGCCGAAACCTCAAGCTACTCAAGCCACTCAAGCACCACAAGTTTCACTTGGATTTGTTGCACCCAACTATGTTGTGGAAAATCAAGGTAATAACCAGCTGGAAAACATTCTGAAGTCTTTTATTCAAGAGACTAAACATCAGTTTCAAGGCACAAGGAGCGAGCATCAATAATATTGAGAACCAAGTGAGGTAAATTTCTACTGCTTTGAACTCAAGGACCATAGGCACACTCCCAAGCTCTACTAAAACTCCAGCCACGCCTTCTGGAGTAAAAAATGTTGAGATATGTCAAGTTATCAAGCTTAAAAGTGGAAAGGAATATGAAGTATCCACCCCTAGGGACACTGAAACGAGTGAAGTTTTTCCTGAGCAGGAGAAAGTTGAAGAAAAAAAAGATCCAGTGAGGAACCGTCCTCATTTAGACATCATGAAGAAAATACTAATACAATTGTTCCTAGCATGACACCTAACTCGGAAAAGTAACTTGAAGGCATTCCTGACCTATATAGAGCCCATAAGTTTGTTCAAGAAAGACTACCACCTCATTTTCCCCAAAGGATTAGGAAGGCAAAATAAGAGCAACAGTTTGACAAGTTCATAGAAATATTGAAACAGTTGCATATCAACATACCATTTATTAAAACCATTCAAAAAATATAAAATTACTCTAAATTCATGAAGTATGTTATCACTAAAAGGAAAAGAGTGGGAGAATTTGCAACAGTTACACTCACTCAAGAGTGTAGCCAATTGGTTCAAGGCAAGCTCCCTCCTAAATGGAAGGATCTAATAAGTTTAACCATCCCTTGTAATATTGGAGAGACTTTCTGTGGTAGAGTATTATGTGACTTAGGGGCTAGCATAAACCTTATGGCCTTATACATTTTCAACAAATTAAGGATAGACGATGCCAGGACAACAACCATCACTTTGTAGTTGGCTGATAAAAGCATATACTACCCTCAAGGGAAGATAGAAAATGTTTTGGTAAGGGTGGACAATTTTGTGTTTCCTGCTGATTTCATCATTATGGACTTTGGCACAGATGAATATACTCCCATTCTATTGGGAAGGCATTTCCTTGCTACGGGAAGGATGTTAATTGATGTGGAAAAAGGAGAACTCATCGTGATGGGTGAATGGACATCAAGTGGTTTTTAATGTGCTCAATGCATTAAAATATCCTGATGAGGAGGTGGCTGATTGTTCTATGATTTCCAGCTGGGAAGGAATCATTCACAAAAGTTTACTCAAGTCGAGCAATGTCCTGACTCGAGAGATGTGAAAGTTAGAAAAAAGTGACATCTCACAAGAGAGAATTATGTTTGGACCTCTGAAAAAATCAACAATTGAAAAGAATTTTGTGGAGGTGTTGGAATTATCCACCGATGATCAGAAGCAACATTCACCTTTAATAGAAATTCCTCTAGAACTAGAACTTAAGCAACTGCCTGCCGACTTGTAATATGCTTTTCAAGAGGCGTGACATAAGTTGCATGTAATTGTTGCAATAGATCTAGTTGAAGAAGAGAGAAGCCAATTGTTGCAGATTCTGAAGAAACACAAGAGAGCCATTGCTTGGAAAATTTCTTCTATAAAGGGGATCAGCCCCACGGTTTGCATGCATAACATTTTGCTAGAGGAAAATGCCAAGAATAACATTGAAGGTTAAATAAGACTTAATCCCATCATGAATGAAATGGTCAAGAAGAAAATTATAAAATGGTTATATGTTGGGATTATCTATCCCATTTATGACATTATATGTGTGTGTAAGCCCAATTCAATGTGTGCCTGAGAAGGGAGGTATGATTGTAGTCAGCAATGAGAATGATGAATTTATCCCCACGAGGACAGTTAATGGGTTGAGGATTTATATGGACTACAGGAAGCTAAATAAGGCCACCAGGAAGGATCACTTCCCCTTACCTTTTATTGATCAGATGTTGGATAGATTGGCTAGAAAGAAGTATTATCTTGGGCTACAATCAAATAGCCATTGCTCTTGAAGATCAAGAGAAGACATCATGCACCTTGTCCTTATGGCACTTTCCAAAGGTGCATGATGGCTACCTTTTCTGACATTAATGAGACTTCTATAGAAGTATTCATGGATGATTTGTCTGTTTTTAGAGTCATTCAAGAAATACTTAGATAATCTGGATTTAGTTTTGACAAGGTGTGAAGAGAACAATCTAGTGTTAAATTGGGATAAGTGTCATTTTATGGTAAAGGAAGGGATTATTCTTGGTCATAAGATCTTAAAAAGAGGCTTGGAAGTAGATCAAGCCAAGATAGAAGTCATTGAGAAGCCGCCCCCACCGGTGAATATCAAAGGCATTAGAAGCTTTTTAAGGCATGCTGGCTTCTATAGTAGGTTTTATTAAGGACTTTTCAAAAATCACCAAGCCATTTTTCCAATTTCTGCAACATGACGTGCCTTTTATCTTCAGTCAAGAGTGCTTGATCTCCTTTTACTTGTTGAAGAAATCTCTGATTTTTGCACTTATAATGAAAGCTCGTGACTGGATAAAGCCATTTGAGTTAATGTGTGACGCAGTCTATTTTTCAATTGGAGTTGTAATTGGACAAAGGAACGGCAAGGTATTTCACACAGTCTATTACGCTAGTAAAACATTGATTGAAGCTCAAGTAAACTACACTACTACCAAGAAGGAGCTATAGATGTTGTGTTTGCCTTTGATAAGTTCAGATCCTACTTGGTTGGGACCAAGGTTATTGTGTACCTGATTATGCTGCAATCAAGTACATAATTACTAAAAAATATGCCAAGCTGGTGCTTATTAGATGGGTACTGTTGTTGCAAGAATTTGATCTTGAAATCAGAGATAACAAGGGAGTTGAGAACTTGGTAGCTGATTATTTGCCAAGGCTGCTATAAGAGGTATAAGAGAAGAATAATGGAGAGATTCATGAGACTTTTCCTGATGGGAATCTATTATTGATAACTGCTGGCGTGACTCCATGGTACACTGACATTGTCAATTACCTAGTTAGCATATTTGTACCACCTGAGTTCAATTCCCAACAAAGGAAAAGGTTCTTCCATATGACTAGAAGTTATTTTTTGGATAAACCTTTCCGCTATAAGAAGTGTGTTGATCAATTGTTGAGAAGATATGTGGATCAGCCAGAGGCACGACATATCTTGTCTGCCTGTCATGAAGCTCCATATGGAGGACATTTTGTAGGAGCCAGAACTGCAACCAAAGTTCTACAATCAGGTTATTTCTGGCCCTATCTTTTTAAGGATGCTCATGATTTTGTTAGGAAATATGATAGATGCAAAAGAGTGGGAAACATCTCCATGAGACAAGAAATGTCTCTTACCAACATCTTAGAAATTGAAAATTTTGATGCATGGGCCATTGACTTCATGGGGCCATTTCCCTAATAATTTGGTAATATGTATATACTGGTAGTTGTGGACTATGTTCCCAAGTGGGTAGAGGCAGTGACAACTCCCACTAATGATGCAAGGGTGATGACCAAATTTTTAGTGAAAAATATTCTGTCTAGACATGGTACCCCTAGAGTCATCATTAGTGATGCAGGAACTCACTTTTGCAAAAAGATCTTTTAGAATCTAATGGAAAAGTATGGATTTAAGCACAAAGTTGTCACATCCTACCACCCACAATGTAGTTGGCAAGCTGTAATTTCAAATAGAGAAATAAAAAGGATTTTGTAAAAAGTTGTGAACCCTTCTATAAAAGATTGGTCTGAGCATTTGGATGATGCCTTATGGGCATATCGAACAACTTTTAAGACTACCTTAGGAATTTCTCCATACATACTTGTCTATGGAAAGACATGTCACTTTCCCATTGAGTTAGAGCACAAAGCTTTTTGGGCAACCAAGACCCTTAATTTTGATTTATCTAATGCTGGCCAAGCTAGAATGCTTCAATTCAGTGAGCTTGAAGAGCATAGGGTGTTTTCATATGAAAATGCTAAGTTGTATAAAGAAAAGACTAATATATGGCACAACAAGAAGTGCTTGAGGATGGATTTAAGTGAAAGACAACTTGATCTTTTGTTCAACTCTAGGTTAAAGCTTTTCCTTGGGAAACTTAAATCTAGATGGTCTGGGCCCTTTAAGTTAATTAAGATTTATCCTCATGGTGTTGTGGATCTATTGAATGAAAGAACATGCGAAACTTTCAAAGTGAATGGCCAAAGGGTGAAGGTGTATCATGGTGAATCCTTAGACAACACAAGGGCCACCATGAATTTGATTGAATCTATTTGAAATTTTCTCAGGCTATAAGACTATAAAATAGCGCTACTGGAAGGAAACCCAACTTAACTTTCATGTTTTAGTTTTTATTTTTTTCAGATGATGTGATTGATGAAGTAAAATGGGAAAGAGTCAATGATGAGTCTTGTCGTGACTGGTAATGCTGAGTGAGCCTTGCACAAGAAAGGAGAATGATCTTGATGCTAATTCCTTTGAATAAAGCATAAGAGAGGTAAAGTGTTAGGGTACGTGAAATAAGTGGAGACAGAGAATCCTGCACACGCGTGGCAATTTTACATCTGCAAGCGTGACGTCACAAAGCTGACAGTGCATTAAATACCACTTCCACATTTTTGTGAGAAATCATTACCTGAAGTAATTCTCACCAAGCCCTAGACTGCCCAAATCCTCTCTCTTATCAAAAATTCAAATGTTGTTCTCCAATTTTATACGTCAAATCCAATTTTCTAAAACTTCTCAACTCCTTAACACCCACTCATATTATAAACACCCATCACTTCAGCATTTCTTTCAAACTGTTCCTTTGTCATCTTCCCAACTTTTCAAAAATTTCTATCACACACTCTCGCTCACAACCCTTTTCCACACCAAAAATCTCTTACCTCTCTCAAACCCTAAAATAATTAAACCAACATACTCCCAAGGAATGATCAAAACCTGCACCTATAAGAATGCTACCCCTGCAATGGAGATTTCTGATGATGAGGGAAGCGACTATGAAGTCTTCATCAACGCTGATGCAAAGCAAAGATTCACTAATTCCATCTCTAGTAGGGGAATGCATTCTAAACGTGGTTTTACTCTAGATCAAGAAAATACCAACCTAGGTCTCCCTGGAAGCATTGGTTCTCTGATCAAGATCAAGAAATGGATCAATTTATGTCAGCAACCTGCACCTTACAATACACAATTGGTGAAGGAGTTTTACTCCAATATGACAACCATCAACCGGAGAAACAAAGTCATGGTAAGGGGGAAATGTGTGTCCTACTCTGATGAAACCATCAATATGATATATGGGTTGAAAAACCCTGATGATAAATACCAAGAAATTCTGGACATAGATGATGAAGATGAGTATGAAGCTTACATGAAATCCTTGTGCAATCCAGGAACCAATTGGGTAGGGGCGGATGGAGAAAATACTGTAAAGAGGATGAACCTGATGCTTGAGTCAAAAGCTTGATATCAATTCATCAAGAAGTATGTGAAGCAAACAACACACAATGAGATTGTTAATAAAGCAAGGTTGGCCCTGCTACACTGTATAACTACTGGGTATGACATAAATGTGGGAAAGATAGTTGTCCATGAAATTCAGGCATATGCTAAGAAGAATGAGGGGGTTCTATATTTCTCTTGCTTGATAACTGCTCTATGTTCTAAGCATGGATTGTACAGTAGGGAGACTGTTAAGGTCTATAATCCTCCAACTGCCTTTGACAAAAACATCTTGCAAACGTTTATGAAGCCTAAAGCAAGGAAGGGGTTGGAGGCATGACAACGCTCAACAGGAGGAGAGATGGATGTTGAAGTTGACAGCTTGGCATGGAAGGTAGTGTTGCAGATGTTGAAGGACCAGAGGTAGTTTTTAAAATTTAAATAGGAGAAATTTGAATGGTAGTTGAAGGTTAACCAAATGGTGTACAATGAAGAGCAAACTCTAGTGTTCCCTGGTCACATATTGGGAATGTTGGAGAATGAAGAAGACTTGAACAAAAAGGAGGAGGAAAAGAATAATCAGAAGAAAAAGGGTATGAGGATGATGAAGACTGGGCCTTTGAGGGATCCTAGTGTGTCTACTTGAGGTGTGCCTAAGGAGGCCTCTCCTAAAAAGCCAAAAAAGAGAGAAAAGAAAGAATTGGCTGTTAAAAACAAGGAAGAGAAGAAGGTTGAAGAAGATGTATCGCTGATGAAGGATAATGCTGAAGAGAATGAAGATGATAACAAGACCCTTGACAAGTTGTTGAAACAAGAAGCCAAAGATAAGAAGGAGATTAGAGTTGAATCTTTTAAAAAGGAGAAACCCCTGACTTCGGTTGTTGAGAAGAAGTTGGATAAAATTGTTGAGAAAGATGTGGAGGAAGTTGTTGAAGAAACATAAATGAAAGAGGAGAAGAAAAAGGGAGAAGATGATAATATTGAGATGCAGAAACCAAAACACTTGACTGTGAGTGACTCTTATAAGGAAGAGCAAGAAGAAAGTAACCAATCTAAAGATGAGGTTGAAGTGGAAGAGGCAGGAGTAGAAGAAAAAGACAAGGCTAAGGAGGAAGAAAAAGAAGAGGAGGTAAAGAAAGATAAAGAAGAGGAAGACTCTTCAGAAAGTTCAAAAGAATTGGAACAATCTGATGAGTCTCCTGAAGAGACGGATGCTGATGTGACTTTTGTGGTCACTCCCAAGAAGGCTAAGGGACCTTTAAGGGTCAACACCCCACACCCTTCCAAGAAGATTTCCAAGAAATCTTCTCCAGCCAAGATTTCACCCAAGCCAAAATCACCTCTCAAGAAGTCTCCATTCAAGTCTCCAAAGGTGCAGACGATAGGCATAGCTCCAGTCATCTTTGAGGAACCTATTACTGCAAAAGTGAAGCCATCTCTCCAAGAGCCTGCCAAGAAGGAGGCTCGTAAGAAAAGAAAGCAAGACACTGTGCGCTAAAAGTAGCGGGCTTCAGGCCTAGTTGGTAAGACCTGAGAACAGAGGCACGCGCCATCCCGCCTACTGAACAGTGAGGACACTATCCTTGATTTAAGTTTGGGGAAGTGGTGGCTAAATTCATGACTCTACCCATCACCCATTAAATCAATATTATTGTTGTTCTGTTTTTATGTTTGTTTTGATTATCGTTGTTCTGGATGCCTGTGTTCAGCCTGTTTGTTTCATTTTTTTATTTGTTTGGTTGCTTGTATCCTTTGAATTAATGAACTGTTTAAGTTTTCGTTTTTATTTTTCATTTTATTTCTAAAAAAAATATAATAAGGACAAAAGAACAAAGCTTAGTTAATACCCCCATAGGACAGACAATCTGAGTAGGACTTAGAGAAAATTCTATTGGGACTTTAACAATATAGGGAACTAGGACTTGCGGAGTTTCTTCTGCATTGTTCTTTTGTTATTGATAATCCCTGTCGAGACTCTGGTAGTCTGGAAAGTAGGTAGCCTTTAGACAAAGTTGAATTTCTTTTAAGTATGAAGGAAAACTAGTTAATATGCTTGGTTAGGATGGTTGATACATTTGTTATAAGGACTAGAACACTCCGGGAACAATGCATCTGATTGAATAAACACACCAAAGTGTGTAATAGAAGTTGCCAAAGGCACTTCTCAATAAGTTCCTGTGCCCGAAACTGAAGGAACATCTTTTGTGCCTGAAACTGGAAGAGCATATTTTAATAATGTTCACGTGCCCATGTCTAGAAGAACTATAGTTGTTCTCATCATAAGTAGCAAGTGGGATTCATCACAAGTCAGATCTTGTCTAGTGAAAAAGGTGGGGGCAAATACAAGTAAAAATTTCCCTTTTTAATAAATGCAAGTGTGGTCCTAGGTGAAAGTTCAAGAATAAAAAGTAAAACCCTCTGCTAATGCCTAAAGTTAGTTGTAAACCATAGGATGAAATAATCAATATTTGAATTTAGGATGGCTATCTTGACAGAAGAATTATGTCGTGACAGGGAGTATGAGTTTCCAAAGAGCATACATAATCTAGAATGTGCTCCAGGACTGAGTTGTACCTATAGATGGAACAAGTCCATTGAGAGGAAATGTCTGAGTTTGAAAAATGCTGGTCTTGACAATGAGGGGAGTAGTTATGTGGTGTTTGTAATACGGTGGGAGAACTAACTTTTTTAGCGTTTTATCGCAAATGTTGCGGTTAGCAAGAGTCGCCACCGATTTTTCTTGTATCCAATATAAGGAAAGGCTGAAAAGAACATGAAAGACCTCAATAGATTTTGAGTTCGGGGGGTAAGTTATTAAAAGGGAAGGTGTTAGCACCTTTTTCATCCGTAGTTATCTACGGAGTCTTAATTTCTAGCTCACTTTTGAAATTTTGCTTTGTGGGTGTGATTTGTTGAAAAGATTTTTGAAGAGCCAAAGTACGACCAACTTTGTAGTAATTCTTGTATCAATCCTCAAGAACGTGTATGTTGTACCCCAAAATTTGCCCTCACATATTTCTCAAGACATTGCAAGAAGAATCTCCAAATGGCTCAAGATTGCTCAAGAGTTGGACAGTCAAATTATCTCCTAAGGCAGTCAACCTCAAATTAGGGTTTTGTGTTGCATCAAGGTCCTTGCATATAAATGACCTCAAGTTCTCCCCAATGTCCTAATATGTTCTCAAGTTCATCCATGTCAAATTTCAAGCCTTGCAGAGGAAGTTTGGTCAGTCAATTGCTCAAAGGGTCCAAAAATCGACTATGCTAGGGCAAAAGTCAACTGTGACCTACAAATAGTCAAACTTCAAGATTTTTTGTCAACATTCTCATTTTGAAGGATATTTCATCATTTTATCAAGGGTTGATCATGATTCATCAAGGATTGCCCAAAATTCATCAAGACTCAAAAGTTGCTAAATTAGGGTTTTATAGGAAAAGTCAACTCAACTTTGACCAAGCATAACTTTCTCATACTTTATGATAAATGACCCATCCAAAGCTCATTTTGAATAGGATGCAATTTCATACAATACATCTTCACACCCCAAGATCAAGAAATGCACTCACCAAAAGTTACAAATTTGGAAATTATAGGTCATTTTTGAAAGTCAACAAAAATACCTTTTTTGCGAAAGCTTATAACTTGAGCATGGAATATCAAAATGAGATGATACCAAATGGGTTGGTTAGAGGATATCTCAAGCTTTCTAAAAAGTCCAAGAACTATTCCAAAAGTTCAAAATTGAAGAAGTTATGCATTGTTGAAGTTGGGCATTTTTGCAAAATTGCCAAAAGTCAACTATCCCCAAAGCTTCAAATTTTGGCAAATGGGCCCATTCTTTTCCACTTGATTTTGTCTTGTCACACTACACACGTGTCTTAGCTTCAGCCTCATGTCCATTCATTAATTTTTCTATTTTATTTGATTTTTTATTGAATTAATTCATTTTAAATCAATTTAAATCCAATAAAATCCAAATATTGATTATTTGATTTCCTTTTGGCTATTTTAGGACCTAATAATCATCATCAATGAGATCAAATTCGAATTAGCCATTCCATGTGCAAAGAGATTTTTTTTTGGACAAAATAAGCAAGTTATCAATGGTGAATCAAATCATATCTTCAAGCATTGATTTACAAAGATTTAAGACCCAAAAATTGACCTAGTCCAATGCTCATTACATATACAAGCTAGAGGCACACAAATCAGAAGTTGAAAGCTTCAAAATCACATGAACCAAACTTGGCAAATTTGGAAAAAAGCTTGAAACTGAAATTGCACATAGAGGTGTTTTCAAGGCCAAAACTCAACGTGAATCACTTGCTGGACATCCACTGAGTGAGAAGCACTCAAAAGCAAGCTCTCTCCCCCCTTCAATCGCGTTGTAAGTCTCTCTGAAAATCACTCTGAACTTGAAATCGTAACTCCATATTTCTGCATCTTTTGAACAAATCTTTGGTATAACCATGCTTATCGTTCAATTTCTAAGCTTGCTGCATCATTTGATTGCATTTTCATGAGCCATAGCCCTGTAACCGAACCTAGGGCTTTGGAAGTTTGTTTTTGGCCATTTTCTCTATAGGTAAAATCAGCGTCATTAATGGATATGGGCATGCTCAGGATGTCCAGACGAACATGTCCATGGTCTTGGTTTGTATTTTTATAGCCTAGAACTAATTTTAGGATGCAGCTACGGATTTAGCTGCGAATGTAAATCCGCAGGTAAAAAACAAGGGGCCAACGGGGAAGACGAAGAGGTGGCCTGTTCCAATTGGACCATTCATATTTCGCGCTTATTTTTTTTATATTTTCTGGCATTTAGTTGTTTTTCCCATATTATATTTATTGTCCACTATGATAACAAATAAAGTGTAGTGGCTCAGTGGCAAGGCGTTAGTTTAATGATTCACATGACCTGGGTTCGAATCCCAGGTCCCCCAAATGCTTTGTATCATTTTTCTTCAGGTTATTCCATGTAATTCCCAAGGCGCGGCACATCATACACCATCACCTAATCAGTGGACAGATGGCCTTCAGGCCAAATCTGAGGATCCAGATGAGAGATCCACCATGGTGCTTAGTCAAAGTGCATACGTGGAATTAGAAAAGTCAATCAGGCTGGCTTGTATTGGGCCACAAAAATTGCTAACCTCACCTCCGATATGGGCCCAAAACCCCTTGGTTATTTCTTTTTCTTTCTTTCTTTTATTTATTTATTTATTGTTATTATTTTCAATTAACCAATCAAACTTTTTCCTCATAAAATAAAAAACCAAAAAATATATTTTATTTATTAAAATTAAATTCAGCACTTTATTTTTGTAAATAAATATTAATTCAATTAATTTAGTTTAATTAGGAAATAACTTTTAATATTTTTGCAATAATTAAAATTAATTTAGATAATTAGGTTTTACTAACATTGATTGATTTATTTTATTTCTTTAAATATCAAAAATCCAAAAATATTTTTATTAATTAATTAATTAATTAATTTAATTGTTAACTTAATTTAATTTCTTTTAATCCAAAAATAATCAAAAAAATCACTTTCTTTCAAAAAAGGGTCAAAACCCTAAAAACTCGCCCGATTTAATTTCTCGCACGCGATCCATTTTATCATATTATTGTATCTGTTTCCCGGAATGTAATAGTTTAATTAGGACTTTAAATATTTTATCGCTTTATTTATTTTCCGCATTTTAATTTCAAGGGTTGCTTTTGGCGATGTAAATACCCGACGCCTTATAATAGTTTAGTTTTAATTACCGCAACTTATAAAACTGTTAGATGTTTGATAATAGGGAATGCATGACAAGATCAAATGTTAAACCTAAAATCAACGTAGATAACCATTGACATGTACAAAGACAAATTAACTGAAAATAATACACTCGCACATGCGCACTCTTAGGGTACACCTCACTTGGTTGCCTTCGAACATGGTCATTGAGTATAGGAAGTTTTAGAGGTCTCCCTCTTGTCCCAAGATCATAGTTGCCTTGAAACGGTTTCCTCGGAAAAATGATCTAAGACATTAAGGTTACCGTTAAGGCATCCTAACATTGCTTTAGTGACCACACGTCCCTTAATTGAATTGACCCTTAAAACTCCAACGACGATGCTACCTATTCATCATTAATGGGATAGCATTATCTAAATGACATTAGCACATATTGATTCCTTTTTCGAGTAGGTAGATGGTTCTTAAGTACTTGCTCCTTCAAAACAAAACAAATTTCCACACTTACACCTTTCAAACAAAAAAAATTCTTTCAAACCCACAAACACAAAGAAAAGAAAATTTTGAAAATACTTTGAGCAAGTACCTAAGAGCCCGTGGATAACCACGGATAGAAAGGGTGCTAACACCTTCCCTTTCTATAATCTACCCCCCGGACCCGAGAAACATCTCGAAAAAGGAATTTTTTTGTGTTTTTTTCCTTTCCTTGTTGGATAAAATAAAAGACGGTGACGACTCTTGCTTACCGCGACATTTTGCAAAAACAAACGCAAAACGCGAACCAGCATTCTAAAAAACAGTCAGTTCTCTCCCACCGTATCACAGAACTGGCGACTCTGCTGGGGAACTTAATAAGTGGGGTGTACCTTAGGATTAGATCATTGTGTTTTCAATTTTATGCTTTGTATGCTTTATATTTGTGGGCTTGTATCGGAGTTACTATAGATCCTAACCCGGATCTGGGGATACCCTTTAGGTAAGTAGCAATAAACTGTGAGGGAACTGTACGGCGTAGACCGATACGGTTGAAGCAGTAGCTACGTTGGTGTGGCACTTTTGATTGTATCGATATCCCTTGTGTTGGAACGAGGAGAATATGGGTCATCTAAGGGGTCATTAAGCACCAACTGACCTTAGAACCTTTAAATTGACCAACTTGGCCATAAAACAGTAGCAGTATGGTACACTCATTGAGACTAAACTCTCGCGATGATTCCGGCTGCAAGAAAAGGTTGCTAAACTGGAATTATGACTGATTGAGGGTAGTCAGTGATATTGAGATCCTCTAGAACCCGGTTACTATTTTTTAGGACAGTTTTAAACCAACTAAACTGAAAGAGGGTAGTACCTAAGCTCCTTGCCAACCTGAAATCTAAGGGCTCTCTGTGTGACTTGTGTGCCTTTACCATGTTTTCTATTTGTGGATACTTGTGGTGTGCTACCTATCATGACATCATGACATCATAACATTGCATACATCTTGCATTGGACTAACCTATTTCAAAGAAAGGAGGGATTCACCTTTGTTTTTTTTTGTAGGTCATCATGATGCCCATGCGTAGGAATACCATCTGGATCAACTTTGTCCAGGTTCCCATTGTGCTTAAAGATTTGATTGCAAAGATGCCTGATACTACCTCCTTCCTCAGAAGACATGGTTATCTTCTCAGTTTGGTCACCTCCAAATTGGACGAGCAGATGATGAGTGTCCTAGTCCAGTTCTATGATCCACTATACCATTGCTTTACTTTCCAGGACTACTAGTTGGTTCCCACCTTAGAAGAGTTCTCTGAGCTGCTCGGTATCTCCGTTCTGGAGCAGACCCCATTTACTGGTTGGGAGAAGATCCTTAGGCCCGAAGAGATTGTTGTAGCCCTTAATTTGACAAAGGATGAGGTAATGGCCAATTGGGAGACTAGAAGTGGAGCAAAGGGCTTTCTGACTAAGTTCTTGGTTGGTAAGGCTAATTATTTTTGGGATAGTCTAGACTTCAAGGCATTCGAGGATATTCTAGCTCTTCTGATATATGGCTTGGTATTATTTCCGAACTCCGACTCTTTTGTTGATGTGAATGCGGTGAAAATCTTCATCTCTCGTAATCCTGTACCCACTCTCTTGGGTGATATTCTTCATCGGCTTTATGCTCGTACTGCCCGAAAATGGGGAACCTTGATGTGCTGTGCTCTGTTATTGGCGAGGTGGTTTATTTCGCACCTCCCCAAATCAGTGCTGAAGAACAAAGAAGGCATGGGTTGGGCCTATAGGGTCATGTCTCTCTCTCACAATGATATCATTTGGACTCTCAAGGGTATGGACGAGGTGGCTATTATTGATCGATGTGGGGAGTACCCCAATGTTCCATTGATAGGGACCCATAGAGGAATTTCTTACAACCCATGCTTGGCCTTACGTCAGTTTGGGAGAGCTAGAAGAGAAGGACATCATGAGCTGCTAATTCCTAGTATCATCTTTGATTTTCAAGGGGATTGTGACGAGCAATGCCGCAGATTCATAAGGGCTTGGGATAGAGTTCACAAATCTGATCCATACGAACTGGGCCCAAAGACTTCACTCCCGATGGAGCCATATCTCAGATGGGTCCGTATCCGTGCCCAAAAGCTGGGTAGGCAATATGAAGCCGTCCGACCTATCATTGTTGAAATTGCTAATGAAGAAGGGGTTCTTTCGACTACCCTCCATCCTTACATGCCCACTGACATTGGGGCACTGAAAAGGTCTTGGATGCAGCTGAGAGAAGAACGGGATGCTTACCGAGAGAAGTTCAACGAGCAAGAGCAGAGGATCCAGAGGTTGACTAGGCAGCTGGAGAACGAGCGGATTCTCAATGACTATGTCCGCACCGACAAGAAGAGACCGTGGGAGCACTGATTGGCCTTTGTTTATTTCCATTTCAGTTTTTATTTACTTTTCAGTATTTCCTTTCATTTCAGTTTATCTAATAAAGTGTGTTTCATTTCTTGTTTACAAATTTGAATCTCCCGATTGTCTTTGAAATCATAATCATACGCATTTCATCCCATGCACTTCATAACAGGTACCCATTACAGGTCTCTTATCTTCTTCACTGTTTATTTCAGCACTCATCATGTCTGCTGAACCTTCAACTGAGCAAGCAATCAAGGCCCTACAGGCCCATAATGCCTAATTCCAGGAGCTGTTCATGAATCTAGCTAAGGGTCAGCAAGATTTGAAGACCCTGATTCTGAAGGAGAAGAAGAAGAAGAAGAGGACAGTCCTGTTTAACACAGGTCACCGGTTTGGAAACAGGCTACGGGAGGAAGTTGAATTGACCACCTCATCTGGAGGGAAAGATAGTCAAGAATAAAGGAGGGCTCCTAGCCCTGTGGTCTCCGACAACGAGACAGACTTCGACGAAGACCAGTATCCTCTGGCTGAGGATAGGTACAAATAATTGGAAGACCGGTTGAGTGCTATGGAAGTTCAGAAAGTGCCTGGTCTGGACTTTGGTGATCTGGGTCTATCATCTGGGGTGGTGATTCCCCACAAATTCAAGGCACCAGCCTTTGCTAAGTATGACGAAGTTTCTTGTCCGATGTTGCATCTCCGGTCATACGTGAGGAAGATTCAGCCGTACACCGCTGATAAGAACTTATGGATCCATTTCTTTCAAGATAGTCTCTCAGGGACTCAACTTGAATGGTTTTACCAGTTGGACGAAGCCAGTATCCGCAGTTGGGTAGATTTGGCTACTACTTTCTATAGACTGTACCAGTACAACTCCGACCTCGCTCCCACGCGTACCCAACTCCAGCGTATGTCAATGGGAACGGGTGAAGGATTCAAAGATTATGCTCAGAAGTGGAGGGACCTCGCCGGAAGAGTACAACCACCCTTAGTTGATCGGGAACTTGTGGATATGTTTCTGGGGACCTTGTCTGGTCCATTTTTCAACCACTTGATTGGAAGCTCTTCATCTGGGTTTATAGAGCTAATTATGACCGGTGAGAGGATTGAGGCTGGTATTAAGGCTGGTAAGATACAAAAGGGTTCCTCATCAAGCACCGAGAAGAAGCCCTTCAAGAAAGAGTCCAGTGTTGTCTACAGTTCGAAAAGACAGAATAGACCTAAACACCGCCAAGCTGTTAATGCGATTGTTATTTCAAAACCTGTTGGTGCTCCTCAGCACAACAATCAACAAAAGGACGAGAGACCTCGAAGGAAATTCACCCGTCTCAACATGACCTTATCTCAAATTCTGCCACAGTTACTGAAGACCAATCTGGTAATTCCAAGGGAAGCCCCGAAGAATCCAAATACAACATCACCAAAATATAACCCTAATGCCCGCTGTGCTTATCACTCTGATAGCTCGGGGAATAATACAGATGATTGTTGTACTTTGAAGAATAAGATACAGGACTTAATTGATGCTAAGGAGATTGAGTTTGAGGCTCCCGAAAGACCTAATGTTGTGACTGCTCCTATGCCCAAGCATGAAGTGAATGCTATAAATGAAGACTCGTTTGTGGTTTCTGTGAATGACATTGTTACCCCTTTGATGACTGTGAAGAAGAACCTTTTGCTAGCCGGTTTATTTCCGGGCTACGACGAAGGTTGCCGTATGTGTTCTGTTCTACCAACCGGTTGCCATCTCTTGAAGTCAGGTGTCCAACACCTGATGGATAGTAAAGAAATTATGTTTGAGAAGATTGTTGTTCCCTTAGTTCATACTGAAGAAGTTGCCATTATTACCATTTTCGACAATTCCCCCAAGGCTTCCTCGAGAAAGCCTGTCAGGATTACATATGTTCCAAGAATCGCACCTGTGATCATCACTGTTTCGGGGCCCATCCCTTACACCTCTGATAAAGTTGTCCCTTGGCACTATGGGGCTGATGTATATTTTCATGGAGTTAAACAAGAGTTGGATGCTGATACTGACATCAGCAATATTGTTGGACCTGCTAAAGTCACCCGCAGCGGAAGACTTTTCTCACCTGATATCTCTCCACCAACTGTCCGAAAACCTATTGTTATTACACCTGCCAGTGTACCTGCTACTATTCCCGTTCAAGTTCCTATTCTTACCCCTGTCGCCGAGTCATCTGACACTCGGGGCAAAGGGATCACCACTGATGTGCCTGCCCAGATGGAGGCACCGAAGGCGATTACTATTGAAGCTTCTAAACAAGAGATGGAAGAAATTCTGAAAATCATCAAAAAGAGTGACCACAATGTAGTTGAACAGCTGGGGAAAACCCCGTCCAAGATTTCTATGTTGTCACTGTTGTTATGCTCAGAGGCTCATGCCAAGGCTCTGATTACATTTCTGAAGACTGCACACATACCACAAGAGACATTAACTGATCAGTTTACAGATTGCATGGCTAATTTGACTGCTGATAATGGGTTGGGTTTCTCTGACACCGACTTACCTGCTAAGGGGAAGAATCACAAGGATGCCCTGCATGTCTCCATTGAATGCAGGGGAACTACTCTTGCTCATGTATTAGTGGATATTGGTTCCTCATTGAACGTCCTGCCTAAGAAAGCTCTAGACCAGTTGGACTGTGAAGGGTTGGAGTTGAAACCAAGCAACATTGTTGTTAGGGCCTTTGACGGGTCTAAGAGGATGGTGCATGGAGAAGTTGATATCCCGATTAAGGTTGGTTCTCAGGTTTTCAATTATATATTCTATGTGATGGACATTCGGCCATCTTATTCTTGTTCGTTGGGTCGTCCATGGATCCACAAAGCTGGGGTAGTGACGTCAATGCTCCACCAGAAGCTAAAGTACCCAGCGAAAGGGAAGATTGTGACAGTACAAGGAGAAGAGAAGTACATGGTTAGCCACCTCAACTCTTTCTGATATGTAGAAATGGATGGGGAGTTCATTGAGACCCCATTTCATCATTTTGAAGAGGTTCCCCAGACACTAGCGTCAGCTGAGACTGTTGTTGAAGATTCCCCTATGAAGATGGCTTCCCTAAAGGATGCCTGGGCTATTATCAAGAAAGGTGGGTGTGCCAATTGGGGCCAGCTCCCTGATTTTACACAGAAGATTAACAAGTTTGGTTTGGGTTTCACTGCAGAAGCTCAAAAGGCTGTTCGGAATGCATGGATCGGAAGACCTCTCGTGTTCATCACCAACTCGGGAGTGAATGCCATTGAAGACGATGTGGAAGAGTCTGAGTTCGACAGTTCGATATATCCTACGACCGACGGTGGACTAAGCAACTGGACAGCAAAGGACTTCATCCCTATTTCTTTTGTTACCTAGTAATGAAACTTTTTGTTTTGAATATCTAACAGACAATGTTTTAAACTTTATGGCACGGTGTCCTACCCGGGGAACTGTGGCTTCATTTGTGAGGGATTTATGTTTGTCATTTTCATATATCATTAATAAAAGCATTGGACGTTCTTGCATTTCAAATTTTGCGCTCCTTGTTTTTCTTTATTGTATATTGCAAAACAGATATTTTACACACACTCACATATACAGGTCTACATCCACTATGGATCTCACTGGTAACGACTCTGCTACTACCAGTTATGACTTCGAAAATCCGATCAACTTAGCCGAAGACGAAGATGAAGATGATTGTGAAGTGCCTGGTGAACTTGCAAGACTGCTACTCCAGGAAGAGAAGGCTATACAGCCGCACGAAGAGTCGGTGGAGTCAGTAAATCTGGGTACAGAAGAGGATAAGAAAGAGGTCAAGATCGGGTCAAATCTGGAGCTTAGTGTGAAGCAACGTTTGATTCAGATGCTGCGTGACTATGTTGAGATCTTTTCCTGGTCTTACAAAGATATGCCTGGTTTAGATACTGATATTGTGGTTCACCGATTGCCTACCAAGGAAGACTGTCCTCCGGTGAAACAGAAGGTCCGCCGAATGCGCCTAGAGATGTCTGAGAAAATCAAGGCTGAAGTTATGAAACAATTTGATGCCGGTTTTCTAGCAGTTACTTCTTACCCTCAGTGGGTGGCCAATGTGGTTCATGTGCCGAAGAAGGATGGTAAGGTTCGAATGTGTGTTGATTATAGGGATCTGAACAGGGCAAGCCCCAAGGATGACTTCCCTCTACCTCATATCGACGTTCTGGTTGACAACACCGCGCAGCATAAGGTCTTCTCCTTTATGGATGGCTTCTCCGGTTATAATCAGATTAAAATGGCTCTCGAAGACATGGAGAAGACAACTTTTGTTACTCAGTGGGGAACCTTCTGCTACAAGGTCATGCCTTTTGGATTGAAGAATGTTGGGGCAACGTATTAGCGTGCCATGGTTGCTTTGTTTCATGACATGATCCATCATGAGATTGAAGTATACGTCAACGATATGATTGCAAGGTCCCAAACTGAGGAGGAACACCTTGACCATCTGCAGAAGCTGTTTGACAGGTTGAATTTGTAAAAGCTGAGGTTAAACCCGAACAAGTGCACCTTCGGGGTGAGGTCTGGTAAACTGTTGGATTTCGTCGTGAGCGACAAAGGTATTCAAGTGGATCCTGCAAAGGTGAAATCCATACAGGAAATTCCAGCTCCCAGAACAGAGAAAGAAGTCAGAGGCTTTCTGGGACGACTGAGCTACATTTCTCGGTTCATCTCGCACCTGACTGCTAGTTGTGAGCCAATCTTCAAGCTACTGAAGAAAGATCAAGTAGTACGTTGGAACGATGAATGCCAGGCCGCTTTCGAAAGAATCAAAGAGTATCTCCAAGAGCCACCCATTTTGATGCCTCCGGATGAAGGGAGACCTTTGATCTTATACTTGACAGTACTCGACAACTCGATGGGGTGTGTGCTGGGTCAACATGACGAGTCCGGCCAAAAATAACATGCTATTTATTACCTTAGCAAAAAGTTTACCGACTGCGAGACCCGATACTCGTTGCTCGAGAAAACTTTCTATGCTTTGGCATGGGCTACTCGCCGACTGAGACAGTATATGTTGACTCACACTACTCTGTTGATATCAAAGATGGATCCAATCAAGTATATATTCGAAAAGCCTACATTGTCCGGAAGAATAGCAAGATGGCAGATGATCTTGACTGAGTATGACATCCAGTATACGACCTAAAAGGCAATCAAGGGAAGTTTTTTGGCATACCATTTGGCACATCGGGCAGTGGATGATTACCAGTCTATGAACTTTGAATTCCCTGACGAAAATATCATGTTGGTAACTGATTGTGAGACACCTGGACCGGATGAAGGACCTGAGGAAGGATCCCGATGGTCTATGTACTTTGATGGAGCTTCGAACGCTTTGGATAATGGCATTGGCGCTATGATCATATCTCCTAAAGGCTCTCATACTCCGTTTACCGCCCGACTATGTTTCAACTGCACCAACAACATGGCGGAGTATGAAGCATGCATCATGGGTCTTCGAGCAGCAATTGACCTAAGGATTAAGTTTCTATGTGTCTTCGTAGATTCCGCTCTCATGATCAGTCAGATCAAAGGCGAGTGGGATACAAAACACCCTAATCTTATTCCCTACAAAGAGTATGTGTTGACATTGCTTCCACATTTTGAGGAGATAACCTTTGAACACTTCCCTAGAGAGGAGAATCAGTTGGCGGACGCGTTAGCTACGATGTCTTCTATGTTCAAAGTCAATTGGGAAAATGAAGCTCCCCAGATTATCATTGAAAGATTGGACGAACCTGCAAATTGCTGTGACATTGAGACCGAAGAGGTAACAGAAAAACCCTGGTTTCATGAAGTGAAGAGGTATCTTGAGGCTCAAGAATACCCTGAGGGTGCATCTGTTAATGACAAGAAGTTTCTGAGAAGATTCGCCGCAAAGTTCTTCATCGGCAATGGCATTCTTTACAAGCGTAACCATGATTCGACCTTACTGCGTTGTGTGGATAAGAATGAAGCAGAAAGGATCACGGCAGAGTTACATGAAGGTACTTTCGGAACTCATTCCAGTGGACACACCATGGCAAAGAAAATCCTTCGGGCAGGATATTATTGGTCCACAATGGAAGCTGACTGTTATCAGAATTCTCGGACATGTCACAAATGCCAGGTCTATGCTGATAAAGTGCACATACCTCCAGTTCCTCTGAATGTCTTGACGGAACCTTGGCCTTTTGCGATGTGGGGCATTGATATGATCGGCGAGATCAGACCTACATCATCCAACGGGCATCGTTTCATCTTGGTAGCAATTGATTACTTTACGAAGTGGGTTGAAGTAGCTTCCTTTGCTACCGTAACCAAGAACATCGTGGCACGGTTCATTCGACATAATCTGATCTGTCGATACGGTGTACCAGAGAGGATCATTATGGATAATGGTACCAATCTCAACAACAAGATGATCACCGAGCTCTGCGAGCAATTCAAGATACAGCATCATAACTCTTCTCCCTATCGACCGAAGATGAATGGGGCTGTAGAAGCGGCTAATAAGAACATTAAGAAGATTGTGCAGAAGATGACGGTGACATACAAAGACTGGCACGAGATGTTACCGTTCGCTCTTCATGGGTACCATACCTCATCACAGACGTCAACAGGGGCAACACCATATTCTTTGGTTTACGACATGGAAGCAGTCTTGCCCATTGAAGTTCAGATACCCTCTCTTCGGATCATGAAGGATGCAGGTTTGAGTGAAGATGACTGGATTCAGACCCGGCTTGATCAGCTGAACCTAATCGACGAAAAAAGAATTACTGCTATTTGTCATGGTCAGACGTACCAAAAATGGATGATCAAGGCATTTAACAAGAAAGTCAGACGACAAGAGTATCAAGTCGGGGACCTGGTTATCAAGCGCATTATTTTACCTCAAGGTGATCCCAGGGGAAAATGGACCCCTACTTACGGAGGGCCATTTGTGGTTAAGAACATTTTCTCAGGAGGAGCTATGATTCTAACCACCATGGATGGTGACGACCTTCCTCACCCCGTCAATGCAGACATAGTGAAAAGATACTACGCCTAATCAAAGACCCGCTAGGTTGACTGTCCTAGGCAAAAATAAGGGCTTCCCGGCGAACCAAAAGGGTTCGGGCAAAAATAAGGGATGAAAATGAAAAATATGTACACCCGGAAAGTTGAAAACCTGAAAAGGCGACTTGGGCAAAAAAGGGTATCCCGGTGGACTGAAAACCCGAAAGGGCGGTCCAGGCAAAAATTAAGGATCAAAGTGTAACACTATGCCTCATTGGATCACCTTGCATCCAGACTTCAGTATCAACTATCAAGCTTGGACGGCACTAATCAATCTGATCTACCTTCAACTAGTAGCAAAGTGATGAGATGCTCGAGGATATAAAGGCAATAGCAGAGTTGGAACCCGGTGGGATCATTCACATAGCTGTTTTGTTTAGTTTTTTAAAAATTGTGTAAATTCTATTGTTCGGCGGCGTTCTCTTACTAGGACGTCAGCCTCTTGTACAAAAATGCCTATTTACAGGCCAAACTTCAAAATCAATACAAATTCATTTTCAAAGAAATTTCAAACTGTTTTTCCTTTATCTGTTTTGTTTTGCAAAGAACGTCCAATGTTCAAGTTTGATATATGCATTTGACATTAATTGCTGCTCATAAATATTTACATGTGAGACAAAGGACGAATTACTGGTAATATCAGAAACAGGGGCAATAAGAATTGTCTGAACTGTATAGTTGCTCTGTCTATCAGGTACAAAGGCGGATTCAGTTGAAGAATATGGCTAAGGTACTTTCACTTCCCGTGGAGTAAGATAGTAATGGTAGCTCTCCTGGATGGGACTTGCAACTATGAACAAATCAACAATATTCGCCCCAAGCAGAGTTTATCTACCATCAGCACTAAAGGGCTTGATGTCCCCGGCAGTCTTAATATTCCCCAACAGAGTATAAGAATGTTCCCCGACAGAATACAAGATACCCCCAGTGGAGTCAATATTTCCCCAGCATGGTCTAAAAAAGCTTCCTCAACAGAGTCGAAGCATCATCCCCAGTAGACTCTGGAAGTTTATCCCCAGCGGAGTACAAAAATAACTCTCCCCAGCCAAGTTCAAAGGATCATGCCCAGCATATTTCAAAGGATTATCGCCACAAGAGTCTAACAGGGTTATCCCCAGCAAGTTGCAACTGAAAGATCATCCCCCAGCGAAGTTCTTTCTTTTCACAGATAGGAATTCAATCCTCAACAGACTCAGTATCACCAGCAACGATAATCCATCCCCAGTAGAGTTTCTCAGTGGAAGCCTCAGCAGGGCGTCTCTTCCCCACAGAGTAATCTCCTCATCAGTTTATTCCCCAACGGAGTTATTTTCTCCTGCAGGTTTATTCTCACAATCACCTTCGTTCACCATCCCCAGCGGAAACAAAGAATTCAAGCTCTATTCTCCAGCAGCTATCCGGGATTTATTTTCCCCAGATAAAGCATTACATTTCCATACATCATGAAGCATGCATATACGCATCATACCACACAATCTCATTTATGTTGATAACATCATTGCTTGATCTATATCATGCATTGCATATGACTGACCTTTACCTTTCAGGAAAGATGCAGTTAAATTCTCAACTATGTGGAAGACCTTGTCTGGTCCAGTTAAATTGATTCCTAAAGATTTTTCTGATGTCGATCCAGTCAAAGTTCATCTAAGACCTTGTCTAGTCCAGTTAAATCGATTCCTAAAGATTTTTCTGATGCCGATCCAGTCAAAGTTAACCCAAGACCTTCTCTGGTCCAATTAAATCGATTCCTAAAGATTTTTCTGATGCTGATCCAGTTGAAGTTATCCCAAGACCTTCTCTGGTCCAGTTAAATCTATTCCTAAAGATTTTTCTGATGCCGATCTAGTTAAAGTTATCCCAATACCTTGTTTGGTCCAGTTAAATTGATTCCTAAAGATTTTTCTGATGCCGATCCATTCAAAGTTAATCCAAGACCTTCTCTGGTCCAGTTAAATTGATTCCTAAAGATTTTTCTGATGTCGATCCAGTTGAAGTTATTCCAAGACCTTGTCTGGTCCAGTTGAATTGATTCCTAAAGATTTTTCTGATGTCGATCTAGTCAAAGTTATTCCAAGACCTTGTCTGGTCCAGTTAAGTCGATTCCTAAAGATTTTTCTGATGCCGATCCAGTTGAAGTTATTCCAAGACCTTGTCTGGTCCAGTTAAATCGATTCCTAAAGATTTTTCTGATACCGATCCAGTCAAAGTTAATCCAAGACCTTCTCTGGTCCAGTTAAATCGATTCCTAAAGATTTTTCTGATGGCGATCCAGTTGAAGTTATCCCAAGACCTTGTCTGGTCCAGTTAAATCGATTCCTAAAGATTTTTCTGATGCCGATCCAGTCAAAGTTATCCCAAGACCTTCTCTGGTCCAGTTAAATCGATTCCTAAAGATTTTTCTGATGCCAATCCAGTTGAAGTTATTCCAAGATCTTGTCTGGTCCAGTTAAATAGGTTCCTAAAGATTTTTCTGAAGCCGATCCAGTTGAAGTTATTCCAAGATCTTGTCTGGTCCAGTTAAATCGATTCCTAAAGATTTTTCTGATGTCGATCCAGTCAAAGTTAATCCAAGACCTCCTCTGGTTCAGTCAGATCGCTGATAAGATCTCCCTGATTCCTATTCCAGTCGAAGTTCAAACCACCTACCAAAAATATCCAAATGGCATCCGTAAGCCCATTCCCGACATCACAATGCTGATATCACTTCATTCGAGTGCAAATTTCTGGGCACTCTAGTGTTCAATCATCTTCCACCTTCGGATCACGAAAGGCCCGAAAGCCAATCTATATCCTCAGGTTTATGAAAATTGAATAGGGGAAGATGTTGTACCCCAAAATTTGCCCTCTCATATTTCTCAATACATTGCAAGAAGAATCTCCAAATGGCCCAAGATTGCTCAAGAGTTGGACAGTCAAATCATCTCCTAAGGCAGTCAACCTCAAATTAGGGTTTTGTGTTGCATCAAGGTCCTTGCATCTAAATGACCTAAAGTGCTCCCCAATGTCCTAATATGTTCTAAAGTTCATTCATGTCAAATTTCAAGCCTTGCAGAGGAAGTTTGGTCAGTCAATTGCTCAAAGGGTCCAAAAATGGACTGTGCTAGGGCAAAAGTCAACTGTGACCTACAAATAGTCAAACTTCAAGATTTTTTGTCAACATTCTCATTTTGAAGTATATTTCATCATTTGATCAAGGGTTGCTCATGATTCATCAAGGATTTCTCAAAATTCATCAAGACTCAAAAGTTGCTAAATTAGGGTTTTATAGGAAAAGTCAACTCAACTTTGACCAAGCATAACTTTCTCATACTTTATGAGAAATGACCCATCCAAAGCTCATTTTGAAGAGGATGCAATTTACTACAATCCATCTTCACACCCCAATATCAATAAATGCACTCACAAAAAGTTACAAATTTGGACATTATAGGTCATTTTTGAAAGTCAACAAAAACACCTTTTTTTCCAAAGCTTATAACTTGAGAATTAAATATCAAAATGATATGATACCAAAAGGGTTGGTTAGAGGACATCTCAAGCTTTCTAAAAAGTCTAAGAACACTTCCAAAAGTTCAAAATTGAAGAAGTTATGTATTGTTGAAGTTGGGCATTTTTGCAAAATTGCCAAAAGTCAACTATCCCCAAAGCTTCAAATTTTGTCAAATGGGCCCATTCTTTTCCACTTGATTTGGTCTTGTCACACTACACACGTGTCTTAGCTTCAGCCTCATGTCCATTCATTAATTTTTCTATTCTATTTGATTTTTTATTGAACTAATTCATTTTAAATCAATTTAAATCCAATAAAATCCAAATATTGATTATTTGATTTCCTTTTGGCTATTTTAGGACCTAATAATCATCATCAATGAGATCAAATTTGAATCAACCATTCCATGTGCAAAGAGATTTTTTTTTGGACAAAATAAGCAAGTTATCAATGGTGAATCAAATCATATCTTCAAGCATTGATTTACAAAGATTCAAGACCCAAAACTTGACCTAGTCCAATGCTCATTACATATACAAGCTAGAGGCACACGAATTAGAAGTTGAAAGCTGCAAAATCACAAGAACCAAACTTGGAAAATTTGGAAAAAAGCTTGAAACTGAAATTGCACATAGAGGTGTTTTCAAGGCCAAAACTCAATGTGAATCACTTGCTGGACATCCACTGAGTGAGAAGCAATCAAAAGCAAGCTCTCTCCCCCCTTCAATCGCGCTGTAAGTCTCTCTGAAAATCACTCTGCACTTGAAATCGTAACTCCATATTTCTGCATCTTTTGAACAAATCTTTGGTATAACCATGCTTATCGTTCAATTTCTAAGCTTGCTGCATCATTTGATTGCGTTTTCATGAGCCATAGCCCCGTAACCGAACCTAGGGTTTTGGATGTTTGTTTTTGGGCGTTTTCTCTATAGGTAAAATCAGCTCCATTAATGGATATGGGCGTGCTCAGGATGTCCAGACGAACATGTCCATGGTCTTGGTTTGTATTTTTATAGCCTAGAACTAATTTTAGGATGCAGCTATGGATTTAGTTGCGGATGTAAATCCGCAGGTAAAAAACCAGGGGCCAACGGGGAAGACGAAGACGTGGCCTGTTCCAATTGGACCATTCATATTTTGCGCTTATTTTTTTTTATATTTTCTGGAATTTAGTTGTTTTACCCATATTATATTTATTGTCCACTATGATAACAAATAAAGTGCAGTGGCTTAGTGGCAAGGCGTTAGTTCAATGATTCACAGGACCTGGGTTTGAATCCCAGGTCCCCCAAAAGCTTTGTATCATTTTTCTTCAAGTTATTCCATGTAATTCCCAAGGCGCAGCACATCATACACCATCACCTAATCAGTGGACAGATGGACTTCAGGCCAAATCTGAGGGTCCAGATGAGAGATCCACCATGGTGCCTAGTCAAAGTGCATACGTGGAATTAGAAAAGTCAATCAGGCTAGCTTGTATTGGGCAACCAAAATTGCTAACCTCACCTCCAATTTGGGCCCAAAACCCCTTGGTTATTTCTTTTTCTTTCTTTCTTTTATTTATTTATTTATTGTTATTATTTTTAATTAACCAATCAAACTTTTTCCTCATAAAATAAAAAACCAAAAAATATATTTTAATTATTAAAATTAAATTCAGCACTTTATTTTTGTAAATAAATATTAATTCAATTAATTTAGTTTAATTAGGAAATAACTTTTAATATTTTTGAAATAATTAAAATTAATTTAGATAATTAGGTTTTACTAACATTGATTGATTTATTTTATTTCTTTAAATATCAAAAATCCAAAAAATATTTTTATTAATTAATTAATTTATTTATTTAATTGTTAACTTAATTTAATTTCTTTTAATCCAAAAATAATCAAAAAAATCACTTTCTTTCAAAAAAGGGTCAAAACCCTAAAAACTCGCCCGATTTAATTTCTCGCACGCGATCCATTTTATCATATTATTGTATCTGTTTCCCGGAATGTAATAGTTTAATTAGGACTTTAAATATTTTATCGCTTTATTTATTTTCCGCATTTTAATTTCAAGGGTTGGTTTTGGCGATGTAAATACCCGACGCCTTGTAATAGTTTTGTTTTAATTTCCGCAACTTATAAAACTGTTAGATGTTTGATAATAGGGAATGCATGACAAGATCAAATGTTAAACCTAAAATCAACGTAGATAACCATTTACATGTACAAAGACAAATTAACTGAAAATAATACACTCGCACATGCGCACTCTTAGGGTACACCTAACTTGGTTGCCTTCGAACGTGGTCATTGAGTATAGGAAGTTTTAGAGGTCGCCCTCTTGTCTCAAGATCATAGTTGCCTCGAAATGGTTGCCTCAGAAAAATTATCTAAGACATTAGGGTTACTGCTAAGGCATCCTAACATTGCTTTAGTGACCACACGTCCCTTAATCGAATTGACCCTTAAAACTCCAACGACGATGCTACCTATTCATCAATAGTGGGATAGCATTGTCTAAAGGACATTAGCATAGATTGATTCCTTTTTCGAGTAGGTAGATGGTTCTTAAGTACTTGCTCCTTCAAAACAAAACAAATTTCCACACTTACACCTTTCAAACAAAAAAACTTCTTTCAAACCTACAAACACAAAGAAAAGAAAATTTTGAAAAAACTTTGAGCAAGTACCTAAGAGCCCGTGGATAACCACGGATAGAAAGGGTGCTAACACCTTCTCTTTCTATAATATACCCCCCGGACCCGAGAAACATCTCGAAAAAGGAATTTTTTTGTGATTTTTTCTTTTCCTTGTTGGATAAAATAAAAGATGGTGGCGACTCTTGCTTACCGTGACATTTTGCGAAAACAAACGTAAAACGCGAACCAGTATTTCAAAAAACAGTCAGTTCTCTCCCACCGTATCACAGTGTACAAAGTGTTTGAAAATATTTGTTTTAAAAAGGTGATGTGTAAAAAATGTTTATGTTTTAGAAAAGAGTTGTGAGCAAGAAATTAAAAGTTCTTTACCCACTAAAGGTCATTCTTAATCTTTTCCTTCTCCTTTAGAGATAGTGATATCCATACCATTAGTTGGTAGGTAGCCCCATCTATTAGATGTGAAGGGACATGCATAGGGTCATCGAATGGTCATTGAATGCAACATGTAGAGATACTTTAGCAATTTGTATCGGAGGAACTAGATCATTTTTTGTAGGCAACTTTGAAGGGTCATCAAGGGACTAAGATTGTTATTCGTAGGTGTCTTTTGCTAAAGAATCCCCATTTTCGAGGGACATGACCAATTATTCGAAGGCAACAAGAGGAGGTTACTTTAGAGGTGTGAATGTGAAAAGTGATTCAGTTCAATTATATTGTCTTGAATCAGGGTTTTCTTTCGATTGATTTTATTCTTATCATACAAGCCTATTACTAACAGTTAAATATATACAGGCAAGCACAGTATAGGTGCAGAAAGTAAAGATGCGGAAAAGTAAAACCCTAATTACTATTACAAGGCTTTGGGGGCAGGTACAATAGTAAAAACTGCGCAAGAGATTGAAATCTAGACTATTACAAAATAAGGACGACCTATACAAATTGTCTAATGCAAATAAAATGTTTGGAAAATGTTTTTAATGTTCTAAATGTCTATCCTAATTCTTTTGTATTTTTTATTAATTTTTAAATGACAAAATATATGGATTCTAAATTAAATACTTAATAAATTTTAGGAAAACCTAGATCTAATTGATTAAATAAAAAAAAGTTTGTCTAAAATTAAATTAATCGATTAAAAAACTAAATCTGATTTTATAATATTTTTTAATGATTTTTTTTGATTAAAAATTAGTTAAAAATAATTAATGGAAAATTAAAAGAAAAATGAGAAAAAAATTAGGAAAAGGTTTTAAAAAATAGGGTAAACAAAAAAAGCTAGCCCTTTCGCTTGAACTCGTACCCTTAATTTCACCGCTCTTCCTCCTTGCCAACTGAGCTATACTTCTTATCTGTTACTGGAACGCAAACATATCATTATATAGTAAAATAATGCCTTTATTTTGAATTCAAAAGCAAGTCATCACATGTGGGGCACTGTTATTTGAATGGACGAATAGAGGGATGACACGCAGCACTGAGGAAGTCTCCACTGTATACTGGGGAAATGATCAAACTTCCCTATCCACTAGGGGACCTATTGAGGATGATGATCAGGTCAAGCTATCCATTAGAGATATGGAGGTGAACTGCTGGAAGATGCCCCAATTTCTTCCTGAGGACATATTAGAATTGTTGGGGAATATATCTCTGTTGGGGATGAGTTTGCGAAGATAGCTCTGTAGAGATAGTTTCATGGAGATTGCTTTATGGGGATTTATGAATGACTTAAACATTATCCCAACTCCTAGAATCTTCGATAAATACTAATCCTATTTTTTATGCAAATATTTGTAAATGGTGATCATGTTCAAATGCATATGTTCATTCAAAATAACCATTGGACGTATTCGCAAACAAAATAGAGGAAGTAAAATCAAATGGTTTTGAATTTTGAAAGAGACTGAGTTGTATTGATTTTGAAAGTTTACCTATGAACAGGAAGTTTTATACAAGGAGACAAAAATCCTAGTAAGAGGAAGTTGTGAAATTGAAAAAATACAAAGTGATAAACAAGAAAAATAGCTATGTGGAAATAATCCCATCCAGTTTCAACTCTGCTACTGCCTTTATGTCTTCAAGCATATCATCTCTTGCTGTCGGAAGAAGTTGATTGAATTGATCTCTACCGTTTGATATTGATGTTGATAACAAAGCTTGTTGTAAGTAGATGATCCAGCAAGCATAATCATACGCTTTAATCCATAACTTTTTCCTGGACCATCCTTTCGGGTTTTAAGTCCACTGGGATACCCTTTTTTTCCCAAGCCGCCTTTTTGGGTTTTCGATTTGCCGGATGTACACTTTATATATATATATATCCCTAATTTTTTCCTGAACCCTTTTGGTTCGTCGGGATGCCCTTATTTTTTCCTAGGCCTGTCAACCTAGCGAGTCTCTTTTATGTGTAGTATTTTTTTACTATGTTCACATTCACAGGATGCGGAAAATCTTCACCACCCATGGTGGTAAGTATCATAGCACCGCCATAAAATGTCTTTTTCATTACAAATGACCCTTCGTATGTGGGAGGCCTATTTCCCCTGGGATCACCTTGTGGTAGGATGATGCGCTTTATAACCAAATCACCAGCTCGATACACCTGATGTCTGACTTTCTTATTAAAGGCCTTGATCATGCGCTTCTGATACATCTGACCATGACAAACATCCGCAAGCCTTTTCTCATCAATCAAATTATCTGGTCAAGTCTAGTCTGAATCCACTCGTCTTCATCTAAACCTGCATCTTTCATAATCCTTAAGGAAGGAATCTGGACTTCGATAGGTAAGACAACCTCTATACCGTAGACTAGAGAGAAAGGGATTTCCCCAGTTGATGTGCGTACTAAAGTGCGATAACCATGAAGAGAAAATGGTAACATCTCATGCCAGTCTTTGTATGTCACTGTCATATTCTGTAAAATCTTATTTATATTCTTGTTGGTGCCTTCCACTGTGCCATTCATCTTTGGTTGATACAGAGAGGAATTATGGTGCTTAATCTTGAACTGTGTACAGATTTCTATGATCAGAGTATTGTTAAGGTTGGTACCATTATCCGTTATGATCCTTTCAAGTATTCCATACTGACAGATAAGGTTATGCTTAATGAACCGGGCCATATCATTCTAGGTAACGGAGAAAAACGAGGCTGCTTCTATCCACTTCATGAAGTAATCAATAGCGACCAAGACTAAACGATACCCATTGAAGAGATAGGCTTAATCTCTCCAATCATATCAATGACCCACATCACAAACGGATATGGAACAGTTAAGACATTCAAGGGAACCAGAGGCATATGTACTTTGTCAGCATAAATCTGGCATTTGTGATAAGTTATGGAATGATGATGGCAATCAGTTTCCATAGTAGACCAATAATAACCTGCTCTCAGAATCTTCTTAGCCATTGTATGCCCACTGGAGTGAGTACCAAATGATCCTTCGTGCATATCTTCCATAATTTTATCAGCATCCTTCTTATCTACATAATGAAGTTGAGTCGAATCATGGTTACGCTTGTTCAAGATTCCATTACTCAGAAAGAACTTGGCAGAGAACCTATGTAGAAATTTCTTATCATTAATAGATGCTTCTTCAGGATACTCTTGAGTCTCGAGGTATCTTTTTACTTCGTGGTACCAAGGCTTTTCCTCTACTCCATCAATATTAACTTTGTAGCAATGTGACAGTTCGTCTAGTCTCTCAATAGTAATTCGAGGAGCTTTATTATCCCATATGACTCTGAACATAGATGACATGGTAGCTAATGCGGCTGCTAATTGATTCTCTTCTCGTGGGATGTGTTCAAAAGTGATTTCTTCGAAGTACGGGATAATTTCAACACATGCTCTCGATAAGGAATGATATTTGGATGCTTCGTATCCCATTCTCCCTTAATCTGATTAATCACTAAGGCTGAGTCCCCATATACATTTAGGAATTTGATTCTCATATCGATGACAACTTTGATACCCATGATGCATGCTTCATACTCTGCCATGTTATTGGTACAGTCAAAACATAATATAGCGGTGAAGGGCATATGACAACCCTTAGGAGAGACAATCAAAACACCAATTCCATTACCAAGTGCGTTGGAATCTCCGTCAAAAACCATAGTACATCATGATCCTAGTTCAGGCCTTCATATGGTCCAGGTTCTTCATAAGAAATAACTAGCATAATATTCTCATCCGAGAACTTAAAATTCATAGACTGATAGTCATCTATAGCCTGATGAGCCAAATGATATGCCAATACACTCCCTTTGATTGCTTTCTAAGTAGTGTACTGAATATCATATTCGGTCAAGACCATTTTCCATCTTGCTATTCTTCCAGAGAGAGCGGGTTTCTCGAATATGTATTTTATTGAATCCATCTTAGTGATCAACAAGGTAGTATGAGTTAGCATATACTGTCTTAGTCGGCGAGCAGCCCATGCCAAAGTGCAGCAAGTTTTATCGAGCAGTGAGTATCTTGTTTCACAGTCGATAAACTTTTTGCTAAGGTAGTATATTGCATGCTCTTTTCGACAAGACTCGTCATGTTTCCCCAATACACACTCCATTGAGTTCTCTAACACTGTTAGGTACATGATCAAAGGTCTTCCTTCAACCGATGGCATAAAAATTGGAGGTTCCTTAAGATATTCTTTGATTTTGTCGAAGGCTATCTGACAATCGTCGTTCCACTTCACTACTTGATCTTTCTCTAGTAACTTGAAGATCGGATCACAAGTAGCGGCCAAATAGGAAACAAATCTGGAAATGTAGTTCAATTGCCCTAGGAAACCTCTGACTTCCTTCTCAGTATGGGGAGCTGGCATTTCTTGAATAGCTTTAACCTTTGCAGGATCAAATTAAATACCTTTAACACCGACAAAGAAACCTATGAGTTTACCGGATCTTACCCCAAAGGTGCACTTGTTTGGATTTAGCCTCAACTTGTACTTCTTCAACCTCTCAAACAGCTTGTGTAAGTGATCAAGGTGCTCTTCTTCACTCTGAGACCTGGCTATCATGTCATCAACGTAAACCTCTATTTCATGATGGATCATATAATGGAATAAAGCTACCATAACACGCTGATACATTGCACTGACGTTCTTCAAACTAAAAGGCATAACTTTGTAACAGAAAGTGCCCCACTATGTGACAAAAGTGGTCTTCTCCATGTCTTCATGTGCCACCTTTATTTTATTATAATCAGAGAAACCATCTATGAAGGAAAATACTTTATGTTGAGCAGTATTGTCAACCAGAACATCAATATATGGAAGCAGAAAGTCATCTTTGGGGCTTGCCCTATTCAGATCTCTGTAGTCTATAGACATACACACCTTAACGTCCTTCTTAGGTACTAACACTACATTTTCAACCCACTGAGGATAGAAAGTAACAACTAAGAAACCTGTATTGAACTGCTTCATAACTTCATCCTTGATCTTTTCAGACATCTCGGAACGCATACGACGAACCTTCTGCTTTATAGGGGAACAACCTTCCTTCATCGGTAGACAGTGAACCACAATGTCAGTATCAAGCCCTGGCATGTCTTTGTACAACCAAGTAAAAATCTCAATATAGTCACGCAACATCTGGATTAACCTCTCTTTGACACTGTCTTCTAGGTTGGCACCTACCTTGATTTCTTTTATGTCCTCTTCAGTACCCAAGTTCACAACCTCGACTAGCTCTTCATGCGGTTGTATAAATCTTTCTTCTTGCTCTAATAGTCTAGTAAGTTCTCCAGGCACTTCACAATCTTCCTCACCTTTGTCCTCGGCTTGGTAGATAGGATTTTTGAAGTCATAATTGGCAATAGAAAATTGTTATCAATGGGATCCATAGTGGATGTGGATCTACAATTTGTTATGTGCGTGTATATAAGAACACATAGCTATTTTAAAAGCAATAAAGTAAAATAAAGACAAAGAGCCCAAAATTTAAATGCGAACTTCCAATGATTTATTAAATGAAAATATGTGGATGAAAGATAACAACCCTAACAAATGGACTGTTGTGCCCCGGGTAAGGCACAAGGCTTAAAGTAATTGTTTAAATTACATAACTAAAAAAAATTGAAAGTAAGAAAACAGGAAATAACATTTACTCCTGACTAAAAGAGATTGGTATAAATTCTTTAGCCTTCTAATTTTTTAGCCCATTGTCAGTAGTAGGGAAAATCCAACTGTCTATGTCATAGTCACTATCAGCATCTTCCACACCAGAAACATCATCAATAGCATTAACGCCCTTGTCATGATTAAGCATAGGTGCAGTGATCACATTAGGAGTTTCGGGAGGATCAAATTCAATCTCCTTAGAGTCAATCATATCTTGGATTTTATTTTTCAGAGCCCAGCAACCATTTGTGTCATGTCCAGGACTATTGGAATGATAGGCGTATCTTACATTGGGATTTTACCAGGGAGAGGAAGTGTAGGGATTCTGAGGAGGATCTCTCAATGTAATCAGCTCTGCCTTCAACAAGTGTTGCAATGCTTGAGACAATGTCATATTTTTTTGGTGAATTGTCTCTTGGGTGTGTGATACGGTGGGAAAATCGCCGGTTTTTACTGGTTTGCATTTTTTGTTCCGAAAATGTCGCGGTAAGCAAGAGTCGTCACCGACTTTTATTTTATCCAATCATGGAAATGAAAAAGAATTGAAAAACCTTTTTTTCTAGATTTTTGAGTACGGGGGTAGATTATAGAAAGGGAAGGTGTTAGCACCCTTTCTATCCATGGTTTTCCATGGGCGCTTAGGTACTTGCTCATCTTTTTAAAATTGCTTGTGTGTGCTTGTTTTGAAAAGTTTTACTTCGTGATAACCCTTGTAGCAGTCCTCAAGGGTGTGACGAAGTTGTTTTGAAAAATTGGTTTTGAAAGGTGTTTGTGTGAAAAGTTTTGAGCAAGTACTTAAGATTCCACCTACTCAAAAAAAGATTGTTCTTTTTCATTTCCTTTAGACTGCACTATCCTACTATTAAGGAGTAGGTATCCCCGTCGTTGGAGTTTGTAAGGGACGTTCGAAAGGGACGAGTACAGTCACTAAAGCAACGGGTTGGAAACTTTAGTAGTAACCCCAGAGTCTTAAGATCTTTCCGAGGCAGCATTTCCGAGGCAATATTTCCGAGGCAACATTCGAATGGGACATTTGATCTTTTAGACAGGAGGGCAACCACAAAAGTCTCATGTGCTTGATAACTGTTTTACCGAAGGCAACCGAAGTGAGGCAAACCCTAGGAGTGAATATGTGCATGTGAATTTTTCAGTTAATTAGTCTTTTCACATTAGGTGATCTACCATTTTAATTTTCAAACAATCTTTCCATACAATCCTATTAGCCATGTATCTAGACAGTTAAAGATTGCGGGAATTTAAAGTGCGAGGAAATAAACCTAGTTATTACATGGCTTTGGCAATTACATAATTATCTTAACTGAAAATAAAAATACGCAATTTAAGACCCTAATTACTATTACAAACTCGGAGCAGTTATAATTATAATAAAAAGAATTAAAATGCGCGCGGCGAATTAAATGCGAGAATGGTTAAAAATAACCTAAAACCCTAATTGAGAGAAAAGTATTTTTGTGCATTTTTATTTGAGAAAAACAATTAAATTGCAAATTAGTTAAGCCCTAATTTCTAATTGTTTTTAATTATGAAATAATTAAATTAACCTAGTTTCTAATTAAATTAATTAATTAAAGAAATAAATATTTTATGAGAAAAACGATTTTGGTGAATTTTTGAGGAAAAAGAAAATTAATTAAGCTATGTACAATTAAAACCCTAATTCAAATTATTTTTAACTATAAAAAAGATTAAATTGCCCTAAGTTAATTAAACTAACTAATTAAAAAATTAAAAATATTTTTATTAAAAATATATTTTTGTAGTTTTTGTGATGTTTTAGTTTAATAAAAAAATAGTTCGTGTTATAATTAAGAAAAATAGAAAATAACTAAAGAAAATAAATAAAGAAATTAAAAGAAGTAGAAAGAAAAGAAAGAATTGGGCCTGTGTTGAATAGTAAGGAGGGGGTGTGATGTTGAAGCTCCCAGGCCCATTGGTGCTGAAGCCCAGTCAGTGTTGGATCATGTGTTGTTGCGTCTGAGGGTGCACCATGGTCTCTCAAGGTCGTAGGTGTTGGATCTAATTGAGAAGTATTCATTGGTTGGATGGTGGAATCGTATGGTGAGCGCTTGGGAGAGAATTGCATAGGATATGTTGAAAGAAAATAAAATAAAGAGAACGCTGAGACCTGGGATCGAACCCAGGTCCTTATGCTTAGCACCAATGCTATGTTACCAGCTGCGCTACACATTTTACTTGTTAGTATAATAACAATCAAATATAATATATGAAAACCAAACAAACTGAATCAAACGTGCACGAATTCAAATGCTCAAATGGATGGCTGACACATATCTTCTTTTTCCTGGAACCGTCGTGTTAGACATCAGATCTATACCTACAGACACCTTTCGTCGCTATAAGCCTGCAATATCTCAAAACATGATACAAGCATGATAAATCACTCATGAATACATTGATCAATCCCTTTTGACCTCACGAACACGATGTCACCCTTTATTTAGGGTAATTTCATCTGTGGACAAAAAACCTAAAAATGCAAGGTGAACCCTAGCAATGGCAGATACGCGTATAGGCTTCAAAAATGCAATTAAACTATTCAATCAGCTTGCAAACATGATAACAAACACATATATGCCATTAAAACATGCTCATAATGTATAAATCATGATAATCGAATTTGAAAAATATGGCAAACCGTGTGAGACCTGGAGGCGGATTATGGGCGTGAGAGGGTTGGCTATTGATTGAGATAGCCTCCTGAGACGTCCAACAAATGATTGGCAATGCTAGAATGGCTTGAGATAGCCTGTGGAATGAAAATCGAGTCACACTCTTCTTTGAATTTTTTGAATTTTCTTTGCCTCTTTCACGACTGCTAACCCTTGTCTTTTACCTTGTACTTGTTCATTATATACCCTTGAGTAAATTAGGGTTATAAAATTGGCTTGAATCTTTTGGAATTAAGAAGATTTGATATGATTTTAATGCCATAGGTAATCTTTCTAAATTGAGCCAAATCATTTCTTTCTTGTACCAATCAGCCCTGATTCGTTTTGGTCTTGATATCTCTGCATAATTTGATTGAGATCCTATCCAAAAATCAAATCAAAACATATCTTTGCTATTATTTACCAATTATTTGATTTAATTCAATTTTTAATTAATAAAAAATCAAAACAAAATGGAAAATGAATCAAATAACACGTGGATAAGTAATTGGGTCGTGGACCATGTTATAAGTGAGGTGCAATCATGAAATACTAAGCCCATTTGGTAAAAAATGCACTTTTGAGCATATTTGACTTTTGGCAATTTTGCAAAAAGGTTCAACTTTGACAAGGCATATCTCTTCCAATTTTAACCCTAGAGAGGTGTTATTGGACTTTTTAGAAAGCTTAGTATGTCCCCTAAGCAACCCTTTTGGTCTCATTTCAATTGGGTCTTCCATGTTCATGTAAGAAGCTTTGACCCAAAAGGTGTTTTTGTTGACTTTTCAAAAGGACCTATAATGAAATTCATATCTTTTGATGAGTGCATATTTTGAACTTGTGGGATGAAGATGAATTGTAGGAATTGAATCCTCTTCAAAATTAGCCTTGGATGGAAAATTTCTGATAAAGTATGTGGAAGTTATGCTTGGTCAAAGTGTGGTTGACTTTTTCCTAAGAAACCCTAATTTAGCAACTTTTGGGTTTTGATGAATTTAGGGAATTCCTTGAAGAATCATGATCAACCATTGATAAAATGATGGATATCAATTCAAAATGTTGATGTTGACCAAAAATCTTGAAGTTTGATTGTATGTGGGCCACAATTGACTTTTGACCTAATATAGTCGATTCTCTATTATCTGAGCAGTTGACTGAGCAAACTTCTTGTGCAGTGCATGAAATTTGACATGGATGGTCTTGAGAACATATTAGGACCATGGAGAGAATATGAGGTCTTTGGAATTCACATATCTTGATGAAAATGGAAACCCTAATTTGAGACACACTGCCTTAGAAGAGAGTTTGTCTGGTCAACTCTTGGGCAAACTTGAGCAAATTGATGATCTCTAGGAGTATGTATTGAATAAAATGAGAGGGAAAATTTTGGGGTACAACAGGTGCATATGGCCTACGCTGATTGCCTTGTTGTTAATGTTGTGTTGGTGCGGGATTGCAAATCATTACTTCCCCCACAGATTGATGACAGTCACCTTTATTACAACCTTTCTAGCCGTACACAACATTAGCTTATTTCTTCTCGTTAAATAACTTCTTCGCAGTACTTGAATATGCACCACCTGAATTTTTCCACTTCTGATTCCACCTTCAACATATTCCCCTATTAATATCAACTCGGTGAACTCGGCTGAAGAGCTTCCAATCAGATGATTGAAGAAAGGACATGTCAAAGTTCCCATAAACATGTCAACCAATTCCCTGTCAGACAATGGAGGTTGAAATATTCCAGCTAGATCTCTCCATTTCTGGGAATACTCTTTAAAGCAATCGTTAGAGCCCATGGCCATACTCTATAGATGCATACGGGTTGGTGCAAGATCAACATTATACTGGTATTGCTTATAGAAAGCAGCAACCAAATCTTCCCAAGTATGGATATTGGTCCCTTCTAGTTGATAGAACCATTCCAACTGTGTTTCAGACAGGCTCTCTTGAAAGAAATGCACCCACAACTTCTTGTCAACAGTGTGTGGTTGAATCTTCTGGACATATGACCTCAAGTGAAGCTTTGGGCAAGAAACACCGTCATACTTTGCAAAAGTGGGGACTTTGAATTTATGAGGAATGACAACTCCTGAGACTAAACCCAAATCCTCAAAATCCAACCCATGCACTTTCTGGTTCTCCATAGCATTTAGAAGATCTTCTAGCTACTTGTATTTTTCATCAGCAGGGGGATATTATTCATTCAAATAATCTTCTTCATCTTTATCAAAGTATTTAACAAGACCATGTTTTTTTTCCAGTTTCACCACTCTTATCTTCTTTATCCTGTTTGTCGTCTTCTCCTTAAGGAGTATCGGGATCCTGAACTTTCCTGACTGAACCACTGTACATTCTTCCCATATTAAGGATTATGACTAGTTTCTTTGTCTTTTTCTTCTTATCTTTGGTGAATAGTGCCTTCAGTTCTTCATGCCCCTTGGCTAAGTTTAGGAACATCTATTGGAATTGGGCATTCTGAGCTTGGAGATCTTTGATTGTCTGTTCGAGAGCCATTTTTTACTGAAATAAACAGCAAGAAGATGAGAAACATGTCTTGAGAATACATGTTATGCAACGATATGGTATGTAGACGTATATGCATATGCAATGTTTTCAAGGACCTCGTGGGATTTAAATTTGTTAATAAAAAAGGAAACAAAGAAACTTAGTAGTAAGTTAAAATTATAATTTTCTTTTAGTCCTAAAATGAAAACAAGATAGTTAATTTATGAAACTCCTAAGGCCGAAGGCATTAAGTCTCCCATGGACGCTTCCTTTTTGTGTTGACATGTGCATTAAGGCTCTACTCTTCGTGGAATCGTTTCGCCAGCTCATATACTTTCTTCTTACTAGCATAGAACCGAGTCTCAAAGGTATCCCTTTCTTCCTTGAATTGAATCTATAACTTCTATAGTTCTTCAAAGTCAGTAGGCATATTAGGATGAAGAATGGTATGAGGAACATCTCCTTCAATAACATGATCCACTATTGCTGGTAGGACAACAAGATATGGAATTATAATATTTTGAGCACGAGACCGCACCAATCTGAGGTAGGGCTCCAAAGGGATGGAGTTCATATTCCCCAAAGTCTTGATATCAATCTTATTGATCATGCCCCAAGCACGGATAAACCTTTGACGGTAACCTTGAAGGTCGTTCTTGTAGTCGAATACAATACCTTAGATAAACATATCATGAGGACCGTCTCTTCGAGCATAACCAAACTGACGTAGAGCTAGATAAGGGTTGTAAGTGATACCTCCCCTTATGCTAAGGAGTGGCACATTATGGAATTCCCCACAGCGGTCAATAATAGTGATGTCCTCTTGAGACTGAGAACACCATCAGATATTTGAATGAGCAAGTGACATCAACCTTTGAGACCACATCAAAACTTATTCATTCTTCATCACTGATCGGGGAAGGTGAAAAATAAACCACCTGGAAAGTAAATATATGCAACACATGAGAGTCCCTTGCTTCCTCGTAGTACGAGTGTGAAGAGAATGCAAAATATCTACAAGAAAAATAGGCACATGATTATGAGTAAGAAATATTTTGATGACGTTCACATCTATGAGTTGGTACGAATTAGAGAATAGTACCAACCCATAGATCAACAAAGCCAAAATATCTTCAAAAGCATGAAAACTCGTGGCATCTAGAAAAAATTGAGCCTTCTCTATCAAAAATTTAGCAAGAAGACCTTTAACTCCACTTCTTGTTTCCCAATTAGATATAATGTCTGACTGCTTCAGATGTAAGGATGCTGCAATATCTTCATGTTTTGGAACTTTCTCTAGACTGGTGAAGGGCGTCTGATCAAGAATAGGCACTCCAAGTAGATTAGAGAACTCTTCCATTGTGGGCACCAAATGATAATCTGGGAAGGTAAAATAGTGATGCTTAGGATCAAAGAACTAGAATAGAACACTCGTCATGTCTTCTTCGAAACCGGGGGTAACAAAACTGAGTAGATAGCCATGCCTTTTGGTGAATTGAGAGTTTTCGGGAACCTTTGAGACTAACTCCTTAAGCTTTGAAGGTACCCTTACAAAGTTGATTCAGATAGTATTCATGCGAGCGGAAGCTATGACCTGCAACAAGGGACAAAGATAAATCCCTAGGTCATTGAAACGGTTAGTGAAAATGTTATGATGTCATGATGTCACGATGTTATGTTCATGTTTAAAATAGTAGCAAACACAAGAAAATCACACAAGAGCCTTAAGTTTAAAGGCTTATATGAAGTCCAAAGGTAAGTACCCTTCCCCATTAAAGTTAAGTTGGCTCTACCTGTCCTAAAAATAGTAATTGAGTTCTAGGAATCTCATATCACCAATCTGTCTCACCAGCTTTATTTTAGCAGGGTCACTGGCTTTCCGCCAAAACATCTCGAGAGCCGAATCTCAATGAGCGTAGCATTGAGTATCAACCAACCTTAGACTGCAGCAAAGTCGACCATCTCACTACTTTCTAATGGCCAAGATGGGTCAATGAAGGTTCTAAAATTAAGTTAGTGCTAATGACACCACACAAAAGCCTAATGTTATCCTTGATTGACTCAAGGAACATCAGTACAAACCAAAGTGTCGCACTAACCGTAGCCATCACTTCAACCATATCAGTCTACGTCGTACAATTTTCATGATCTATTGCAACTTACCTAAGGCATCCCTAGATCCGGGTGTATGATCTTACAAGTAAATATAACCAAACAAAAAACCTTAAAGTAAAGCAAGTAAAACAATCAATTAAATAAAATAAAGTGATCTAACCCTAAGGTAACCCCTTTTTTAGTTTATCCCCAGCAGAGTCTCCAGTTCTATAATACAGTGGGAGAGTTGACTTATTTAGTGTTTTATTGCAAATGTTGCGGTTAGCAAGAGTCACTACTGACTTTTCTTTTATCCAATATAAGGAAAGGCTGAAAAGAACAGGAAAGACCTCGATAGATTTTGAGTTCGGGGGGTAAGTTATGAAAAGGGAAGGTGTTAGCACACTTTTCATTTGCGGTTACCTACGGGCTCTTAATTGCTAGCTCGTTTTTGAAAATTTGCTTTGTTTGTGATTTGTTTGAAAATATTTTTAAAGAGCTAAAGTATGGCCAACTTTGTAATGATTCGTATATCAGTCCTCAAGAACGTGTACAAAGTGTTTGAAAATATTTTTTTTGAAAAGGTGATGTGTAAAAAATGTTTATTTTTTAGAAAAGAGTTGTGAGAAAGCGATTAAAAGTTCTTTACCCACTAAAGGTCATTCTTATTCTTTTCCTTCTCCTTTAGAGACAGTGCTATCCATACCATTAGTTTGTAGGTAGCCCCATCTATTAGATGTGAAGGGACAAGCATAGGGTCATTGAATGTTCATTGAATGCAACATGTAGAGATACTTTAGCAATTTGTATCGGAGGGACTAGAACATTTTTCGTAGGCAACTTATAAAGGTCATCGAGGGACTATGATCGTTATTTGTAAAGATCTTATGCTAAAGCATCCCCATTTTCAAGGGACGTGACCAATTATCCGAAGGCAACAAGAGGAGGTTACCCTAGAGGTGTGAGTGTGAAAAGTGATTCAGTTCAATTATATTGTTTTGAATTAGGGTTTTCTATCCATTTATTTTATTCTTATCATACAAGCCTATTACTAACAGTTAAATATGTACAGGCAAGCATAATATAGGTGCGGAAAGTAAAGATGCGGAAAAGTAAAATCCTAATTACCATTACAAGGCTTTGAGGAAGGTACAATAGTAAAAGCTGTGTAAGAGATTGAAATCCAGACTATTACAAAATAAGAACGACCTATACAAATTGTCTAATGCAAATAAAATGTTTGGAAAATGTTATTTAATGTCCTAAATGTCTAACCTATTTTTTTTGTATTTTTGATTAATTTTTGAATGACAAAATAAATGGATTCTTAATTAAATACTTAATTAATTATATGAAAACCCTAGATCTAATTGATTAAATAAATAAAAAATTCTCTAAAATTAAATTAATCTATTAAAAAACTAAATCTGATTTTATTATTATTTTTGGATTAAAAAATAGTTAAAAAGAATTAATGGAAAATTAAAAGAAAAATGAGAAAAAATTAGGAAAAGGTTTTAAAAAATAGGGTAAACAAAAAAAGCTAGCGTTGGGACTTGAACTCGCGCCCTTCCTTTCACCAATCGTCCTCCTTGCCAACCGAGCTATGCTGATTATTTGTTACTGGAACACAAACATATCATTATATAATAAAACAATGCCTTTATTTTAAATTCAAAAGAAAGTCAGTGCAGATGAGGCCCTGTTATTTGAATGGACAAATAAAGGGATGACACGCAGCCTAGGAAGGGTCAAACCACCACACATGGTGGTTTACTACCTTCGTCTCTAGTTGTCCAAAAATCTCAACCTACAAAATAGCGCGATTTGAAACAAAAGATTAAGCATACTCCCCCTAAACCGGGGTCTGCGAACTCAGTGGTGGCCTTAGTTTGGCCTGAATCATCCTGTATCATGAGATTCGAAGCTTCAAAAGCTTTGTGCCTTAACAATGGCACAACCTTATATCTGCATCAAAGCTCGCGTATAATGCATCAAAATTGTTCTAAATGACACCATGAACACATAAGAATGTACAAAATCAATTTATATTGCATGAATTGAAAACTTGAAGTTGAAGAAAATACCAAAATCGGTGAGTTTGTGTGAGAGAGTTCTGGGATGCTTTAAGCTTGAGTATGGATATGGACGGATTCCTGGGACCTTCAGGAAGCTGAATGGAAGCTTAAAATCAACTAAAGACTGCTGGAGATTGAAGTTTCCTCGTTCTCTAGTTCTTTGAAATTTTGGAGAACTTAGGGTTTGTGCTTGAGATAGCTATTTGTGTCCCCTATGATCTAATGTTGTTCTTGTATTCATAGAGGATCAAATAGGGTAACATAGATAGAAAGAAATCATATGGAGTTAAGTGTGAATCAAACATGATAAAACATGTTTTCAAGTTTCCAAATTTGAATATTCCTTGCCAAATCCATCCCACACGGTTTTGGTAGGTTGGATATGTGATCTTGGGCCTCAAATATGATCCAAAACCAAGCCCACATGCCTTGGTCCATCAATTGTTATTTAATTTAATTTATTTTGTTTTTAATTGAATAAAAATCAAAGTAAATATAAATAAAAATTATGGTAAGGCATGAATGAGTTTAGGAGTCCTCTATAAGGTCATGAGCATGTTTAGACCTTAAAATATAGGTCTACTAGTCCAAAATTTCAAGTTTTCTCAATTTGCACTTCATGCATTTTCTCCAAAATTTCCCAACATGTGCAATTCCTTACTTGCTCAAATTTTATCATATGAAGGTGATCTTATAATTTTTAGAAACCTCAAGATGTCCCTACAACTTTCATGTTGGTCATTTTTTCATTTGAAGTCTTTAACATTTTATAAGTTGCTTTGATAAAAAATGTCTTTTTGTTGACTTTCAAAATGACCTGTAATATTTTGGATCATATCTCTCAAATGAAGCATTTTTGGACTTGATCTTAGAGAGAGAAAGTTGTAGATAATTGAATTTCCTTCAAGATAGGATTTGGTTGAGGAATTTCTGATGAAGTATGTGAAAGTTATGATTTGTCAAAGTTCAGTTGACTTCTCCTAAGGAAAACCCTAATTTAGTAACTTTTGACTTTTGATGATCTTGAGTTTTCTTGATGATTCATGATTAACTCTTGATAAAATGATGAATGTGACCTCAAAATCTTGATGTTGACCAAAAATCTTGAAGTTTGATTATATGTTTACCATAGTTGACTTTTTTGTCCAATATAATTGATTTTCACTCATCTGAGAAATTGACTGAGCAAAATTATGATGAAAGGCTTGAAACTTGTCATGAGGTTTCCTTGAAGCTTACTAGGAATCATGGAATCCACTTGAGGCATTATAAGATCAATTTTCTTTGAGAAATACAAAACCCTAGTTATAGGTCAATTGCTTATGAGAGGTGCTTGTATGCTCAAATCCTTGAGTATTCTTGAGCAATTGAGAACCCTGTGAGCATGAGGAGATGTCTTGAATGAATTGTCTTCAAAAATGGGAGGACAAATTTTGAGGCACAACAGTGTCATTCTGACTGTCTTTGCATATTACCTGAGGACAAATAATGATTTAAGTTTAGGGGTGTGTTAACCCACATTTCGTAAGTTAATACATGCCTTTAGTATTATCTATTTAGTCTTTTTATTTTGCTTATTAGTTATAATTTCTTGCGTTTTAGTACTTTTAGTTGTTTTAGCTTGGAGCACAATACATGCTCCATTTTTATTAATCACTTGTGTTTTTGTGTTAGTAAAGGTTAGCAGGGTCGAGCTGAGGTAAGACTGCAGTAGTCAACTGCATGGAACACAAGCTGGAGGAAATTGAGAAAGATCAAACTAATGGGAAACAACAATGGAAGCTGTCGACCAATGAGGATAGCGTAAAAGGAAGATTTAATTGGAGGGAAAACTTGGTTATACTAAAAAAGAGGAGAAAACAATTCAAAATTCAAAGAAGGAAGTGGAAGCGCTAAAAGACAAAATATGGTACAATAGTACGCTGCAAATGGCAGAGCACGTCTCCTGCACCTATTGTGGAATTGTGCCACACTACACCCTGTCTCCCACTATTGTCTCCCTATACAAGGATTCCTTGTTGGTTATGCTGCAGAATTGTGTGTTGTGCTAATTTTATGTGGGCTTGTTGTGATTTCATGAATGTAAGCCCATGATCCAGTGCAACACACGGACCATATTCCTTGGTATATAAATAGAGCTATGTTAAAGATTAAAAGAGAGAGTTCAGCCGTTCCAATATTATATTCCAAGAGTTTGAGTTCCTGAGTAGTGGAAGTGTGCAAGAGTCTTATTTCCTCATCCAGTCATGTGCTTGTTGATGAGTTGTGGTGCGACTGGATTCATCTCTTGAAGATTAATAATCTCAAGGCATCCTCTGAGTCTATCTTAGGTTTATATCTTATATTCATTCATTGTCTTAAGATTTTTCCTTTGAGAACCATGTTTGTAGCTTGTACTCAGCTCACTATGAGCTAAACCTTTTGTAGTTGAGGAATGTGAAATTAATATCAAGTTGTTTTTATGTTATATGTTGTGTGGCTAGTGCTTGCTTTACCATCTATTTGTTCTGTTAGAAACTTGTTTCTTTACTTGATCAACTTAGAAACAGGTAACATATTATTGTTGTGAGAGATCTAACAACAAGTGTATTTCATGAGTAAAAATGGTTGAAAGAGTAGGATAAAGATATTCACTTGACCTAGTTTACTTAGAGATAAGAAACTGCACCATTAAGGAATTAAGAATAATTAAAAGATAAACATTAGGGTTATAAGTGAAGCTTAGATATTTATTCCCTTTCCATTTTATGCACGTTCTAGGTGATGTAGAAATATACCACAAAATCACTTTGATCTTGCCTGTCACGACACCACATAACATTAACACATAACTACACGAAAGATATTAATGGAAAAAAGCTCAACTAAATCACTCTTAATATATTTCCAACACTTTTCACCTTACTTTTGACTCATATTTTAAGTGAACTTGAACTATAATCATTAATCATTATTTCTCTCTGCTCATGCTTAAATCAAAAGAATATTTTTTATACAAAAAGTCAAATCCAAGTAACAACACTCTTTGTGGGTACGACACTCTTATATTTATTACTTGCTAAAATAAAAACATGTATACTTGCATGTGACACTTTTGAGTAGCGAACAACCACCTAAAAGATTCCTCTTGAAAGAGTTGGATATGAGTTTGCATTTCAAGGAATCATTGGCGTCAATTATAGCCATTTGAATGATGATGGAAGCAATGTGTTCCTGTGGGTATCTCTTTTTTTCGAAGGCTATTAAGGATGAAGGCTTGAAATTATTTGGAACCAGAGTTCCCCAAATTTATTTAAAGAGGGGTTGGGGATCAAGGATCTCATCTCCCTCTAGTGAATTTTCTCATGACGCATTGTTGAAAGAGAAAGATATTATCCTACAAGACTATGTTGGAGCGAAAAAATTCCTTTATAACTACATGCATCTCCATTATGGTCTCATTATCATTGTTGATACTCCTATTGACCCATCTCTCCATTGTGAAGAACGTGATTATCATCACTGAATGTTAAGTGAGAGTGTTACCTATGTCATTTTGTTGAGGTCCCACGGTAAGCACCAATTTTACATGTGATAAATAATATGAACCCTGCTTATGTAGGGATAACAAGAGGGCTTTAGGAAGCTTAGTTTCCAAAAACTGATTGAAATCTTTAACTCTATGGCCAAAGTAATTATAAGCTAGACCCCTTATGATAACCAGTTGCCATTGGACCGACTATTTTCTCTACCCGCATAGCTAAATCATTTGGATAAGGGGAACCAATATTTTCCCCTTAATATGAGGAATACTTGTTTTTTTTGTGGAATGGTGGTAATGTCAATTACTTGCCTAGTACGTAGCCTGACACGTTTGCACCAGATTTTATTATTGAGTGGGTTGACTTAAGTTGAGAGGAAAATGCTTTGGGCACTTTGGGTCAGGTCAGGTGCTCTCTGTAATGCATGTTAATTTAATTAATTATTTAATTATATTATATTTTGGATTATTTGTGATGTTGCGAGGTGTTAAGAATTATTGGTAAAAGTTGTTGGATTATTATCAATTAATTAATTAGTTGATTAATAATAATTCTTATGTTGGGATTAATGGAATATTATAGTATTAATTTATTAGAAATAAGAATAGAGTTAGTTGGGATTAATTATATGGTTGTATGAAGTAAGAGTGTGGTGTAACATTTAGGCCCAATTGGATTTAGTTGGACTAATAGAACAATATTATATTATTATTAGAAAATTAGAGGAGAAATAGTGTATAGTGTTATCAGGAAAAGAAAAAGAAGAGCAAGAGGAATAGGGTTTTGAGAGGAGAAGAAGAACAAGAGGAAGTTGCTACTAGTGCCAAATTCTCAGAAATTCCATTGAAGTTTCTTAGAGTTGCATTCAATCCAAGGTAAGGGTGGGATTTTTGCTCTAAAATTGGGTATATGATAAATGATATGTGGGGTTGGTTATATAAAATTATCGTGTGTGATTTTGTGTGAAAGGTTGTTGTTTTGTTGCTACGACAATGTTGTGTTTCCTGATAAAGTTACAGAAATTCAATTGATGACTCTGTGGTTGGAGAATTATTTTATGTTGATGTTGGTGTATTTGTGGTAATTGATGTATGTTGATAGCAATGATAACTAGATGTTTGATTGTGTATTATTCATGAAGTTTGTGTCTTTGGAACTGAAACAAATGGATTTTCGTACTGCACTTTACAAAATTCGTAAAACTGTTTTTCACTGGGTGCAATCGGTTGCAGTAGAAGAGCAATCGATTGCACGGCTTAAAAGTTGGGATTTTTTCTTCTGTTTCAGTAAGCAATCAATTGCAGCAGAAGAGCAATCAATTTCACTGCTTAAAAACGTGATTTTTGGCCCCTGGAACAAGGTGCAATCGATTGATCACTGTTTGAGAGTATTTTTGAAAACTTGAAAACTCCATAACTTTTGAACCGTAACTCCTTTTAATGTACCGTTCAAAGCATTGGAAAGCTAATGCAATGAAATATATTTATAAGGAGTAAAATGAAGGATAAAAAGGATAATTATAGTACCCAATTTAGGATAGAGTTAGCTTTCCCATGTTGAATCGCCATGATGTTTTGTGGTGATGAAGTATGATGATGACATGATGATCTTATGATAATGATTGGTTCATAATAATAATATCTATGATGATATTGATGTAGTAGTATAGTATAACAATTTGTAGAAGTTTTTAATTAGAAATAAGCATTTAGATAAGTAATTAACCGATATAGTCGAGAATTATCCGAATAATTATGGGCAATATTATGTTGTAGGTCTATGGCCAATGTCGAATGGTTGTTGACATGTTGTTGTGATATTATTATTGTGACGTACTAAGTTGTAGGCTTATTCCAACATTGTGTTAATTGTCGTTTTTGAAATATCAAGTTGTAGGCTTATGGACAAAGTTGAATTATGTTGAGTTATTGTGATTTTCGCTGTGAATTCTTGTTGATAATGTGAAGTTGCAGAGAATTTTAGATGATGATGAATTACCTCTATTTACTGGTAACAATGGTAATGTAGGCTTATGCCTTGTGATGAATGATAAATTGTTGTTAATTACGTTGATGACGTTGTAGGCCTATGCCCAGTGAAGTAGTGATATAGGTGTATACCTAGTGAAGTGTTTAATGATGTTTTTGCATGTGTTGTACATTCAAACATTTGCATTTGTGAAGGCCTGTATTGGCGGATTTTGTAAAGGCCTGCATTGGAGGATTTTGTGAAGGCCTGTATTGGCAAAATGATTTGTGAAGAAGGCTTATGCCTTGTGCCTCGAGATTACTGGCAAATATTTTTAAGTTGGGAGTTCTGCTCCAATGGTACCAAAACATGTGCATTGTAATTGAGTCGCATTTGATGTTGCATCTTGAGTCGTGGTGAAGATAGATTTGTTGTTGCTTTATGTTGTTGACTTGTTGTGACAGGTATCATCTAAAGGTTGTGAATTAGTTGTTATGTCGTGTTGATATTTTGCTGATATTAAAGATGTTTGAAAGTTGTGAAGTAGTGATTTTATATGAACTGATTCTGATATATTAATTATCATACATTCAATTATATAGTTTGATATCTCACCCCTTTTGTTTGAATGTTTCCCTATGTTGGTAACGTGCATGTAATCAAGAAGAATAGTTGTTACCCTCGTTAGTATCGAGTCATTTTCGTTGCTCTGATACGTAGCACTCATGGGGGGGGGGGGGGGATGAACGCTTGATGTTTATTTGTTGATTATTATTTCTGTTGCTGAATCTTTAAGTTGTTTACATGAAGTAACTGTTGTCTTGAAGTTGTTTTAGTTGAATAAAGATGTTAAGTGAATTGAAGTTGAATATGTATATTCCGCTGCTTATCAATAAAAATTTGTTTGATTTTAAAGAATAAATCAGGTTGTTATCGGTTCATCCGAATTAAGTGTTATGTATCTATTTTATATGCGAATAAATGAAGTTTGATTTCAAGTTGAAAAATGTAGCATCTTATTTATGTTGAACTCTGATTTTATTATTATCCACCAGGTAGAAATGGGGTGTTACACTCTCATATACTACCATATGACATTGCCCCTCCACGCTGTTATACCCCAATTTTTTCCCCTAAGATCTCTCATCATTTCAATATCAACCCAATCACATCAAGATCACACACTAGGGTTTGGTTCTTCTTTCTATATTTAGGTTTACTCATGTGGGATCACCAAGCACTTTAATTTTCATGTTTTGTACATGTATATCTCGTGTTGATTAACTCTTATCTAACAAATATAATGTATGTATGTTTGCTCTATAGATGTTGGCATTATAGGTGATGACACAACATATTTCATCAAGATAATTCATAGGTTCATGAGTTCATTTCCATGCCTTCCTCAATAATATTTATTGAGATATAAATTTCATCTTTGAGTGTGCTTTAAGATAATGTCATGACAAGGCCTACTATGATCCATCATGCTTCAATTTTCCAAATGAAGTAAAAAAAATGCAAGATTGATTCAAGAAGTTTGACCTAAATTGGACACGTTCTTGACTCCTTGACCACAAGTGCATAATTTTCTCAATTTTTAATATTTGGAAGTGATTATTGTTGCTATGGGTTCTTATTATCATCCATAACAGCTTCTATTAACATAGAAAAGGCAATTATGCAAGAAAGATTGTCAAAAGTTAAAAGGGGGTTCCAAGTCATTTTGATGCTTTAGGAGCTAGGGTTTTGAACTTCTAAGGACTATCTCTTGTTCATCTTTTGATATTTTTAAGTGATTGAAAAGACATGTTTCTATTTAAAGGGTTATTAACAAATCACTTCAAGAGTTTCAAGAAAGTTTTATATGGAAGATCACTAATAGTTGAGAAATATTACAAGTCCTCTAGATAGGCCATCAAATTATTTCATGTGACTTCAAAGGATCATAACTTGGTCAACTTTTATTATCTTGAGCTCATTCTTTTTCACAATGATCTTAAGGATGTTAATTTTAACTCTCTTTTTGGTGCTAATCTTGTAAATGATTGCAAGATGCTTGTTGAGTTCAAAATATTATAGGTCACCTCATGAATGTTCATCAATTTCAAAAGATCATATCTTGTTCAGCATTTGGAATTTTTGAGTGATATAAGTTTCACAATACTGTTTAGAGAGTCCACTTCAAGCTAGCATCAATGATAAAAGCTAAATATTTTAAGGAAGACCTTGTTTAGAATCAAAACATTATAGGTCATTTTTGAAGAAAAAACTTAGAATTTTTCTAAGTATAAAAGTCAGTGCATTTTTCCTGATTTGGACCAAGCATAACTTATAGCTCAAGCATCCAGATGAATTATTTATTGGCACATTATAAATCATGTTACATGATCTTTCCAATGCATCAAGGATCAAGTCCTAAGGCTCCCTAAATCGTGCACACCATGAGTACAAAGTCAGCTACTTGGAATTGCATTTTTACTCCAAGTCAAATTTTGAAATCCATAATCCAGCTTCTAAACACCAAATTAGCACGTGTTTTTGATTTAAACATGTTTAACAAAGTTACCAAAGTTGAATTAAGGATCAAAATACATGAATTGACTGAGTTTTGATGCACATGGAGTCACATGTTTTCCACTTTCGAGCTCCATCCAATTTCCCTCCAAACTTCAATTTTCCTCTCAATTCTTTGCACTATTCACTTTCCTATAAATAGAGGACCTCACTCATCTTATTTTCTCAAGCTTAGACAGCCAAAATCATCTTGCCAAACTCTCTCCATATCTCACTTTTCTGAGTTTTCGAATTCATCTTTTCTCCACTTTTCAATCCAATTTCTTTTTTGATTCTTCATCTGTGAACTTCACTGAAGCTAACAGAAGAAGAACCAAGCCTTGAGGTGTCCTAAATCGTGTTAGACAAGTCCAATTGCAGAGAAAATTCATCTGACTTCGTTCAGGTAGTTTAAGGTACCAAATCTTCTAACTCAAATTATTAGAATGGTCTATTATTGTACAACAAAATTTGCCCTCTCATTTCTCAAGGATTCTCTCACAAGATCTTCTATGACTTCAAGTTTGCAGCAATCATACATCAATTTAGGCTTGGAATTGGCACAAGGGCAAAATGGTCAATTGCATATAAGAAAGTCAAACTTTGACTTTTTGCTCAACATTACATTCCAAAGATCAAATTTCATCAAGACATTCAAGAATATCAAGCTTGATCATCAAGAAGTCAAGAAAGTCAAAAGTCAACTTGAAAAGTCAAGATTTCCAAGACTTAGAAATTTTTTAAGTGTTTTATTTTTATACATGATAATTTCATCACTTCATGCCATTCTTTCACCAAGATGCAAGACAGTTCAAGGGAAACTTTCAAAATGAAAGATGTATATCTCCATGATATCTACAACATTTCTTTACACAACTTCTCCTAGAAGTGCTTGAATTTTGAGTTATAAATTCATGAAGTCATGACATTTTCATTTAACACTTAGAGAAATTTTCAACAGATTTTGGTCAGGATTTTACCCCAACTTCTAGGCATTTTTTCACATAGTTCCAAGATGATTTTGTCAAAATGGCCAACATGAAAATTATAGAGGATGTTTCAAGCTTTTCAAAACATCCAAGAGCATGAATTTATCATACTTGAGCTAGGAGTTTCAAGGGCTTGAAGTTGGGCATCCATCCTTGAATTGCAAGTAATTCTAAGTGAAGAACACATAACAAAACCCTTATGCTATGTTGCATAATCTTATGTTACACACCTTATTTGCTTGCAAATCTCATCATAATTTAATGCTTACACCCACTCTTAAGTTATTACCCAAGTGTTTAAACCATTGTCCAAAAGATATTTCCATTTATGGCATAAAGGCACCATTGCTATTCTTGAAAAGCAAGCTTTTTGTACAAAGTTTGTCTTGAGCCCATACCTTGATTGTTGTTGATTATACTCCACCATAAATCATGAGAAGTAGCTCCTCTATACCAGCAACTTTGGTACTTCACCTTGGGACTATGGAGTACGTGACATAGTTTGATTTTTGTAATCCAACCAAACCATAACATGTTGTCTTGCAAACTTAGTGAGATCATATGCACAAACCTCTTGCCTATAAATAGAAGAAGCATTTGCAAGACAAAGAGGTTAGAAAAAAATAGAAACAAAACCATAAGTTTTGTTGACAAACTCTCAAAAATCTCATAACTGAAAAAGGTCATAACAGTCCATAAGGCAACACCTCAAGCTCAAAACATCAATTCTAGCTGCAAGGTAAGTCTCCTTAACTTTAAAACTCTTCATTTCAATCATCATCATTTGGTTCATTTTTGAGGCTAAAATGCAGCGACCTTCAGAGAAAAGGTTTGTAAAAAATCATGAACAATTGCCAAGATTGAGTGAAAAGTTTTCCATGAAATAGTATCATGAACAGGTAGGTGTAAGGTTGCTATTTTTCAAAACCATAGAGCAGGAAATCGATTGCACAACCATGCAAATCGATTGCACGGGGTTCCAGTAGCCAGATTTCCAATTTTTTTGAGTCTGCAATCGATTGCACGGGGTTCCAGTAGCCAGATTTCCAATTTTTTTGAGTCTGCAATCGATTTCACAACCATGCAAATCGATTGCACGGGGTTCTAGTATCCAGATTTCCAAATATTTTGAGTGTCCAATCGATTGCACAACCATGCAAATCGATTGCACTGGAAGTCAGTAGCCATGTTTTGAAAAACTGAAGCATGAAATCGATTGCACTAACATGCAAATCGATTGCACTCAAATGAAAATTAAATTTTTGCTTTGAAAATACTTGAATAAAGAGTTGGACAATATAAAATGTTTCTTTTGACCATTGAACATCTAATCTTAAGTTCAAGGTAAGTATTATCATTATACCTTGAAATTTGCTAAGGGCTTGAACCAAAGACTTCATCCAAAGAGGCTTTTAACTTGATCAATAATTTTTTCCTTCTTTATCAATCATGATTTGTCTTCATCAAAGAAAAAGTGTATTCGAGAAGCTTGATTTCACGGCATGTGTCGACACATAATGATCCAAAGTGTTTTCTTTTCCTTTCATTTTTCTTTATTTTTACATGCTTCATATATTTTCTTCATGGCTATTCAATATGGTTGTAATAGATAATTAGGACTTTAATTTCTTGCAATCCCCATTTCCAAATTTGTACACCCCATCCCCAAATGATTGTAATAGCATAGGATATTTACTTTCCGCAATTTATCGCTTTATATGACATGTTAATAATTAGGGTTTGTATGGTAAGATAAAACCAATCGAATAGAAAACCCTAATTCAAGACAAAATCAAGCATGAAAATGACACACTTGCACACAAACACCCCTAGGGTTACTCCACTTGGTTGCCTTGAACAAAATGGCCATATTACGCATGTAAGGTATCTTAGCAAAACAAACAACAAGATCATAGTCCCTCGATGACGCTATTCAAAGTTGCCTTACAAAAATGATCTTAGTCCCTCAAAATGATAAGATACTTTGCAACATTGCTAATCATGGTCATACGATGACCCACGCCCATCACGTTTATATCCAAAGATAGGGTTGTTTACCAGATCAATGGTAAGACAACAATATCAAAGGAAAAGAAAATGAACAAGAAAGACATTTGAGTAGATATATTACTTTTGGTTACTTGCTTTATTTCAAACAAATATCCTTGCTATTTTTCAAAACAAACACACACATTTCAAAAAATCTTACAAACTTGAAAACATTTTCAAAAAGACATAAATCTTTGTATACATTCTTACGAACAAGAATCATTACAAAGATTGCCTAAACAATGGCCTCTTTTACAAAATACTTTCAAAACCACACAAAGCATAATTTCAAACAAAAACAAGTGATCTAGCAAGTAACTAAGAGCCCATGGAAAACCATGGATGAAAAGGGTGCTAATACCTTCCCTTTTCATAATCTACCCCTCGAACTCAAGAAACAATCTCAAAGGTTTTTCCTGTTCTCTTTCACCTTTCCTTTTGGATAAAAGAAAAGTCGGTGGCGACTCTTTCTAAACCACAATATTTGCGATAAAACAAAAAACCTTCAAGTCATTTCTCCCATCGTATCACAGAAATGGCGACTCTGCTGGGGAGTTGACTAAAGTGGGGTTACCTTAGGGTTATATCACATTTACTTGCTTTATTTGTTTGATTTGTATGCTTTACATTATGGTTCTCTGTTGGGCTTGCTTTGATCCTCCACCCGGATCTGGGACACCTTTTTAGGTAAGTAGCAATAGATTTTGGAAACTATACATAATAGACTGATATGGTTGAAGCAATGGATACGTTAGTGTAACACATTTGTGGGTACTGGTATCCCTCGTGGTGAATCGAGGAGAATACGGGGCCGCTGAGTGGCATCATGAAGCACTAACTGACTTTAGAACCCTAATTGAACAAACTTGGCCATTAGGACATAGTGAGATAACCGGTTTTAGTGTAGAGCTGAAAATTGGTTGATACTCGATACTACACTCATTAAGGCTGGACTTTTGGGATATCTCGGCCGCAAGAAAAGATTGATTATGCTGAGGCAACGCCTAAAAGAAAGGTCGGTGATATTGAGATCCTTTAGAACCCGATCACTATTACTAAGACAGGTTGAGCCGACTAAACTTCAAGAGGGTACTTACCTATAAAACCTCATGCAAGCCTAAAACATAGGGATTTGTTTGCTCTGTGTGTATATACTTACTTGTACATACCATCATAAACATCATAAGCATCATACACATACTCACTAACCATTTCAAGGATTTAGAAATTTATCTTTGTTTTTGTTTTGTAGGTCATGAATTTCGGCCGAAGAAACACCATCTGAATCAGCTTTGTAAAAGCACACCCTCAGCTTCAAGAGTTAGCCTCAAGAGTGCCCGGGGATTCTCCTTTTACCAAGAAATATGGTCGACTCCTCAGTTTGGCTACCTCCAACTTCCAAGAGGAGATGATGTGTGTGTTGTTCCAGTTATTTGATCCCGTACATCATTGTTTCACTTTCCCGGACTATCAGTTGGTACCTACACTGGAAGAGTTCACTCTAATCTTACGGGTGCCCGTGCTTGATCAGATACCATTCACCGGTCTAGAAGGTATTCCAAAACCTAAAATCATCGCTGAAGCTTTACATCTCAAAAGAGCTAACATCATAACCAATTGGGAGACAAGAAGCGGGGTCAAAGGTTTCCTAGCCAAGTTTCTTTCGGAGAAGGCTCGTTCATTCTGGGGAGACATGGATTTCCAAGCTTTTGAAGACGTCCTAGCTCTTATCATTTATGGTTTGGTTCTGTTCCCTAACTCGGACCAATTCATAGATGTTAATGCCATCAAAGTCTTTCTCTCTCGCAATCCCGTACCTACCTTATTGGGAGACATCTTGCATTGCCTTCATACCCGCACCATGAAGAAAAGAGGTACTCTCTTGTGTTGTATTCCCTTACTCGCCATATGGTTCGCTTCACACCTACCTCAATCAACATTGAAGAACGAGCAAAGACTAACATGGTCTCAAAGGATGATGTCCCTCACCCATTCTGACATCCGTTGGTGTTCAAGATCCTTGGAAGATGTCTCTATCATTGACCGCTGTGGGGAATTCCATAACGTCTCTTTTCTTGGTATTAGTGGAGGTATCACCTACAATCCCTGCTTAGCTCTTCGATAGTTTGGGTATGCCCGAAGAGACGGCCCTCATGAGATGCTCATTCAAGGTCTGGTGTTTGACTATGACAAGGAAGACCAAGATTACCGCCAGAGGTTTACATGAGCTTGGAGAATGGTGAACAAGGTGGACATTAAGACTTTGGGACACAAAAACTCTATCCCTCTCGAGCCTTACCTTAGGTGGGTACGGGCTCCTGCTCAGACACTTTTGATGCCTTATCCTCCCATTTTACCAGTCATCGTGGAACCTGTGGTCGAAGGGGATGTTTCCTACACTATCCTCCATCCAGACATGCCTACCTCTCTCGAAGACTTACAAAAAGGTTGGATCCAGATGAAGGAAGAACGAGATACTTTCGAGGTTTAGTTCTATGCCAGTGAGAAGAAGGTCTTGGAGCTTATGAAGCAGCTACAAGAAGAACAAAGTGTGAACGCTTATCTCGCGCCAAAGAGGATGCGTTCAATCTTTTTATATTAGAAAGTTATTTTGTAAGCCAAAGAGGCATGATGTAATTTTTTTTTTGTTTTGTCTAAATGAGAATTAACGTTTGCCCATTCTCTTGTCTATACAAATTTAAATTTCATTAATCCTTGAAATCATTTTCATATACATATTCCATGCATCATAACATGACAGGTTTTCTCATAACAGGTTTCCTTATCTTTCTGCTGTTTATTTCAGCAAGATGGATCTAGAGAAAAATTTGACGGAACTCCAAGCCCAAAACTCTCAGTTTCAGGAAGCTCTACTCGCCCTAGCCAAGGGGCAGCAAGATATGATGGCTTTGCTGGCCATTAAGAAAAAGCCAAAGAAGAAAGCTCTGCTCAACATGGGTAGAAGATTCAAGGAGACAATCCATCAAATCCCAGTTGAAGAAGATTCATCTGAAGAGGACGAAAACCAGATTGGTGAGGTCAAGAGTACTCAGGCTGACTGTATCAATAATCAAGTATCTAATGATGATTATTTCAACGAGCAATATCCACCCGCTGACATCAAATACAAGCAGTTAGAAGACAGATTGAAAGCTGTTGAAATTCAAGCCATCCCCAGTTTAGATTTTAATGATTTGGGTTTGATCTTTGGGGTAATCATTACCCACAAATTCAAGGTACCAATCTTTTCAAAGTACGATGGGTTTTCTTGTCCCAAACTCCATTTGAAATCTTATGTACGCAAGATACAGCCGCACACTGCTGATAATAAGCTCTGGGTTCACTTTTTCCAGTAGATCTTGGCTGGAACACAACTTGAATGGTTTTATCAGTTATACGGTTCTTGTATTAACACTTGGGAGGATCTAGCTACTTCCTTCTACCATCAGTATCAATACAATGCCGACTTGGCACCAAAAAGGGTTCAGTTACAAGATATGACCATGGGAAAGAATGAAGGATTTAAGGAATATGCGCAAAAGTGGAGAGACCTTGCTAGTAGAGTCTAACCTCCCTTGACTGATAGGGAGCACATTGATATGTTCATGGGCACTTTATTTGGTCCTTTCTTTAATTTGTTGGTTGGTTGCTCTTCTTCTAGTTTCACCGAACTAATATTAACCAGTGAAAGAGTGGAAAGTGGCATCAAAAGTGGGAAGATCTCTGTGGCATCCACCTCCACCATCAATCCTATCAAGAAACCTTTTGTTGCAAAGAAGGAAGTTAATGTTGTGTATGGGGAAAGGGCACATACCAAGAAGAATGAACGTCCGTCTATCAATGTTGTTCGAATCTCCAATCCAACTCCTACTCCAAGACCATCCGCAAATCATCAATGTTTTGAAACTCCAAGAAGACAGTTTATAAGGTTAGGTGTTGTACCCCAAAATTTTCCCTCTCATTTTATCAACATTCCTCATCACAAGACTTTTGGAATTCAAGATCAAGCTAGGGTTTGCCCTGCTCAAGACACCTCCTTGCACTGTTGACCTAAATTAGGGTTTGAGTTTGCACAGGGATATTTTGACCCACAATTCCCAAATTGACTTTCATACTTCATGTTGGAATCATAAGTTTGTCCATACCAAGTTTCAAGCCTTGAATCAAAATTTTGCCCAGTCAATTGGACAGTTGACCTAGAAATCAGCCGTATTGGGGAAAAAGTTAACTGTAACCAATTTACAGTCAAACCTCATGAATTTTGACCCACATCAACATTATGAACTCATATGAACCATTTGATCAAATTTGGACCACAAATCCACAAGAAATTTGATCAGATCACCAAAAGGGCAAAATGGTCATTTTAAGGGTTTTGACTGTACAAAGGCAATTTTTGACTGTTTGACCTAGCCAATGGCAAATTAAGCTCAACCATGGACTCAAGGACTCAATTAAATTATCTTGACCTATTCAACAAGTTCAAAAGATCTCAAATGCATGGGATTGACAGATGAATTTTTCAGTCAACTGATCAAATTTTGACTGTATACTGAAAAGTCAAACTTTGACTTTTTGGTCAAAATCAAGTGCCAAGGGTCATTTTTCATCAATATGTGTCAAATTATGAAACTTTTTCATCAATAAATCCAAAATTGCAAATTAGGGTTTGAAATTGAAAATTTTCATAACTTAGAAATTTTCTAAGTTATGAAAGTTTCTTAATTTTTCCTAACTTTGCCCCACATTTTCACCATGATGCAAATGGATTCAAATAAAACTTACAACATGAAAGTTGTATTCCATCCCAATGTATACAACTTTTATTCACAATGTTTTCTCAAAAGAAGCTTGGATCTCAAGTTATGATTTTTGGAACAAGGGTCCCTAAAACTTTTAACTTAGAGAAATTTTGCCCTAGTTTAGGCAGGATTTTGACCCATCTTCTTGGCCATTTTTCACATAGTTCCACTTGGAGTATCAAGTTTCATTTCAAAGATGGATTATATTACATGTTGCAAGCTTTCCAAATTGTCCAAGAACTCCTCAAACACATTTATGGTTAGGGAGAATCGAATGCTTGAAGTTGGAAAAAACTCACTTTGTATCCATGGCCAATACATGATCATACAAGTTGCAAAACCTGTCCAAACTAGCTTTGTACTTAATTACAGGTCTCTAAACCCTTCAACACTCAAAAATTAAATGCAAACTCATTGGACATTGGTGTTATTCTGATCATTAGAGCTTGGCACAAGGAATAAATCCATTTTGGGCATAAAGGTAGCACTTCCATTTTCATAAAGGCAACTTTATGTCAACATTGCTTCTCTTGAGCCTTGGACCTCTTTCTTTGCAGCAAACAAGTTCCACAAACTCAGGCAAAGGTACAAGAAACTTGTGCATGCTTGGAGATAGCCTGTACAGGCCTACCTCATATCACTTCACACTTTTCTTTCAAAACAAGTCAACTTTCCAAAAAGGACACAACTTGCATATCTGATATATTCAACTCTTGCCAACATTTCAAACAAGTTTTGCACATCCCTTGGAGCCATAAACACGAGCCAATCATCCCTCAAACACTCTTGAACACCAAATCAAATTCTTCTTGCAAAACATGGCACTCCCTACAGATTCACATCCATCACACAAACCAATCGTGTGTTTGGCCTCAAACTTGTTCCAATACCTTCCATTCAACTCACTCAAGCTATCCCAAACCTCCATTGCCAACTGTAACTCCATTTACAGTGTTCACCATTTCTGTTTTGAAGCTTTACAGGTTGAGTTCTATAGAGAGATTCAGACCATTTCAAAGCAAACTAAACATTGGGAAAGGTCCAGGGAACATCAAGCAAGCTCAAAAGAACCTCAGGCCTCACTGAAAGTTGCTGCATTGCCATACTCAAGCTTGACTGAAACAGGTATTTCTCAAACTTCTATCTCTCTATTTAGGAACATTTAGCCTTGGGTTTATGAATGAAAGATGTAGTACTCATTGCCATGAAACCATACATATGCTCAGTTTTCATTTATATCAAACGTGCTAAGAGAATTTCATCCATGAACATGCTGAAAAAACTAGGTCAAATTTTAGGGCCAGAGAAATTCTCTCTGGTCTTTGAGAGTTAGATTAAGTTTTTTATATGGTTAGAATCGTGGTTTGATGCTCTACAAGTTTCATGTTTTGAGTTTTGGCAAAAGATCACGAATACAAGATGTAGCATTTGAACAGGGCAAACACGCGTTTTTGTCACAAGGAAGAAGATGAAGTGGAAATGGGCTGGGCCTGTTTGTTCTCACTTTTGACACCTCTCTCTTTAGTTTCACCCCCCTGCCCCAATTTCTTTATATTTTATTATTTTTGCATTTTTATTTCATTTCTGATTTTATTATTTTATCCCCAAATATAAAAAATGCTTTAAAATATTTTCACATTTTTTTTACATTTATTTGGCATTTTATTCTTTTCTTTCTAACATTAAAAACATTTTTAATACTTTTATTATTTGTTTAAATTTAAAAATAATGTAAATAATACTCTTATTTTTATTTCTTATTTTTTTATTCACATTGAAAATATTTTCTTGAAAATATTTTATTTTTGTAAATATTTTATTTTATTTTTATACATACTTATTCACATGTACATGTATATATATATATATATATATATATATATATATATATATATATATATATATATATATATATATATATATATATATATATATATATATATATATATATATATATATATATATATATATATATATATATATATATATATATATATATATATATATATATATATATATATATATATATATATATATATATATATACTTTTATTTTATTAAAAAATTAGAACAAAAATATAAAAATATTACCTTTTTATTTTTATATTAAAAAATATCTTTTCTTCAATATATTTCATTTTTGTATATATTAATATATTTTTTGTACATAAATAATATAAGATATTATTTTCTTAAAGAATTAGGGTTTACCCCTTTAATAAATGAAATTAATCTTCTTTTATTTATTTATTTATTTCTTTGTATTTCTTTACATTGAAAATATTTTACATACATAAAAACTTCTTTTTTGCATAATACATTTTATTTAACATTTATTTATTTTTTTTATTTGAATAATTGTACATTTAAATATTGTTGCATTGAGATTCAATTCGGATGTAATAGTAATCTAGGGTTTATATTTCTTATCAAATACCGCCTATTCAAAATTATACCCCCATCCCCATAATCATGTTGTAATAGCTTAGAATTTAAATTCTCGCAGTTAACGCTTTCAATTATGCCATGATTAGAGAATTAGGGTTTGTATGCCAAAATCAAATTAACAAATAGTTTGACCTAATCAAAGATAAAAATTCATGAAAGACAAACACAATGCACACTTGCACCCCTAGGGTTACAATCCACTTGTTGCCTTCAAAAATAGGCCATGATATGCATGTTCGGTACTTTGGCAAAACAAAAAAAAAACAAAAGATCATAGTCCCTCGATGACGCTATCTTGGTTGCCTAGACAAAAATGATCAAGTCCCTCAAGAAAATTGCCAAAAATACTTGACACAATTGCTATCATGGTCTATACGATGACCCGCGCCTGTCCCGTTTAACATCCTAACACAAGGTTGTTCACCAAATGCAATGGTGAAACAACACTGTTAAAAGGGTTAAAAACATAAGAAAGATCCTTGAGTAAAATAGGGTAGATAGCTCTTAGTTACTTGATCAAAATCTTGCAAAACATCCTTGCTATTTTCAAACACACTTCACAACACAATTTCAAAATCCAACTTTCAAACATTGAAAACTTTTCAAAAGACAAAAACACCTTTGTATACATTCAAACGAGAATCATTACAAAGGTCTCCACGACGATGGCCTCTTTTCAAAACCACACACAAAGCATAATTTCAAACAATTGAAAAGCACCATTTCAAACAATTGAAAAGAAAAGCAAGTGATCTAAACAAGTAACTAAGAGCCCATGGAAAACCATGGATGAAAAGGGTGCTTGCACCTTCCCTTTTCATAATCTACTCCCTGAACCCAAGAAAACATCTCAAAGGTATTTCCTATGCTTTTTGACCTTTCCTTAGGATAAAATAAAAAGTCGGTGGCGACTCTTGCTAAACCGAAACATTTGCGAACACAAACGCAAAACCTCAAGTCAGTTCTCCCACCGTATCACATTAGGCATGTCAGTGTCTCAAGCCCTTCAACATTTTCTCAAGGATAATTTAGTGACATTGCGCGATCCTCCCGCCAACCCTGACACCTCGTCACCAAAGTATAATCCAAATGCTAAATGTGCTTACCATTCATACAGCCCCGGGCACGAGACTGATCAGTGCTGGGCCTTGAAGAACAAAATCCAGGATTTAATTGATAACAAAACTATTGAATTTGATCCTCCTCCAATGCCGAATGTAATTACCGCTCCAATGCCGAAGCATGAAAAATGTGTTAATGTTGTCGAAGATACAATTTTTGTTACCTCTGTTGAAGATTTGACTACTCCACTGAATATAATCAAGAACAATTTGTTGAAAGCTGGGATCTTCCCTGGCTGTAAAAAAGACTGTGTGTGATGTACAAAACGACTCGATGAATGTGAAGGGCTGAAGAAAGGCATACAACGCCTGATGGATAGCCATGAAATTCTGTTTGAAAAGACTCTATTTGCCAAGAGTTTGATTAACAAATGTGAAGACCTCTCCATTATTACCATCTCAAACAAACCTATTAGGATCACCTCCAAAGGTCTTATTAGGATTTCAAATGAACCCACCATTGCTCTATTAATAATTACCAATCCTAGACCGATTCCTTACTCTTCAAACAAAGCGGTACCATGGAATTATGGTGCTGAAGTGTTCTATCATGGGATTAAATAAGATGCCTGGATCGGAGAAGGAAAAGATGACGATGTCAGTAACATAGCTGGCTCAAGCAAAGTAACTAGAACTGGAAGAATATTCTCACCCAATATCTCACCTCTAGTAGTTACAAAGACGCCCATCCGCATTACTGTCTCCAAGCCAAGTACCGAGACAAAAGGGAATGGGAAGGTGGTTGAGCCTGATGTGATTGAGGTACCTTCCAAAGATGTAGATAATGAAGAACCCTCCTCCTGTGAAATGGACGAGATTTTGAAGATCATCAAGTGAAGAGACTTCAAAATTGTAGAACAATTGGGGCAAACCCCCTCTAAGATTTCAATGTTGTCATTGCTGATTTGCTTCGATGCCCATGCTCGGACATTAATCAAGTTCCTAAAAAAGGCTCATGTCCCCCATGAGACAACAACGAACCAATTTGAGAATTGCGTGGCTAGCTTGACAACTGATAATGGCTTGGGGTTTTCAGATACTGACCTAACACCTCTCGGGAAGAATCACAACAAAGCTTTACATGTTTCTATCGAGTTCAAAGGGGCTACCTTAGCACATGCGCTAGTCGACACTGGTTCTTCTCTGAATGTATTACCAAAGGGGGCGTTAGACCATCTTGACTGTGAATATTTAATCTTGAAGCCAAGTGATATCATCGTAAGGGCGTTTGATGGATCAAGGAGGACTGTTCATGGGGAGATAGATCTTCTAATAAAAGTGGGTTCCCAAACCTTCAACTCCACCTTCTATATTATGGATATTCGTCCGGCATATTCCTGTCTGTTAGGTCGCCCGTGGATCCATAAAGTTGGGGCAGTAACCTCAACCCTCAACCAGAAACTCAAATATCCAGTCAAGGGCAGAATAGTCACCATCTGTAGAGAAGAAGAGTTTATGGTGAGCCACCTTAACTCTTTTAAGTATGTAGAGATGGACGGAGAATTCATTGAAACCCCATGCCAAGCCTTTGAGGTTGTACCACCGATGATTGCTGCTACTAAATGTTCTTCTAATGAGTCTGAACCTGTCAAGGCCACGCCAAAGATGGTTTTAGTCAAGGATACCCGCGCGGCAATTGAAGAAGGAAACTGTGATACTTGGGGGCAACTCCTCGATATCCCTTTTAAAATGGACAAATTTGGGTTGGGCTTCACTGGAAAAGCTCAGAAGGAAGTGAGGCGTGCTTGTGCTGGAAAGCCACCTCTCTGCATTAGAAGCCATGAAGTCAACGTCGTGGGTGACTCTGAAGAAGAAGCCGTATTTGAAGAATGGGTGTATCCAACTACTACGGAGTTGAAGAATTGGCATACAAAGGACTTTGTGCCCATCTCCTTCATTGAGGAGTGATCAGTACTTTATGAGTCTATCGGGATACTAACTGCAAGTATACAATTTAGTCGTTCTAGTTTTAAATGATTATCAAACCCACATAGTCTGAGGATCAATCGCATACGATCTAATGTTACAATTGTTTAACTAAGCGATGAATATTTGGTTTTAGGGGAAAAAGATTTTAATTAAAAACAATAGTAATAGTTATACCGGTATGTTATAGCCGGACTTCGGGAACTCGGTGAATCACTTGGCATATAAAGTATTTCGGTAAAAACGAATTGTTTAAAAACCTGAGACATACACTCTCGTGTTCATGAAATAAGTTATGCTACTAAACCTAGTGGATGCACTATAAATTTAATAACACTTTTTGAAAACGACTTGAGTTTAATTAATTTGTTAAAACACTCTCGTGTATTTAAAAATTAATGTTTCGTTACCACTATCTGGGTCGAACCCCAGCTCTCGCATGCAGGTTCTTGCCTTAATTAATTTCCCACTCTCGTGGCAAAATCGTGTCAAATATCCTTCCACTCTCGTGACAAGGGTAGTTAAATTAAATATGGAAATTGGAAACCAGAAATTATTTATAAAAGTTTTTAGCCAAGTTATCACCAGATTCCTTCGGGGCTTAAGAGTCACATACCGGTACAAACGAAATTAGCCAGATATAATGTATTTAGTAACCATGCACGTAAAATATAGTTCATAAAAATAATTAACATAGCATATGAACAATAAAGACCAATTGCATAAAAAAACCTGTAATTATGTTGTTGTGGTAATCTTGAGTTCGTACAATAGCCTTGCGATTAATTAAAATATAGGACTAATCGTGTTAATCCTTCGATGAAGAATTAACACTTTTGGAAACTACTTTTGGAAATTGAATGTTACAGAGGCTATAATGGTTCAAAAACAAATAAACAAAATAATGTTGAAAGGAAAAAGTATGGTTCTGTCGAAAAATCTCCGACCCCTTCAAAGTGAATTCTTCAAGATATATATAGGCCTTTGGTTGTAAATGTCTTCTTCCATTAATTTCGTATGTGCGCTAAATTCTTGGCTGGTGGGACGAGGTGCCAAAAACTTCGCGTAGACTTCGTGTGGCCGTTTCGTGGTTTATTGCGTAGAATGGGTATTTAAAACGTTACGTTCGTAATGATATTCATTACGTTCATAACAGCGTAGGATTTTTGTTACGTCCGTAACACGTTGTGTTACGTTCGTAACGGCGTTGGTTGGGTGTTGCGTTCGTAATGCTGGGCGTTGCGCTCGTAACACCCTTCTGGAGTGAGCTTCTTAACAGACTTCCCTTTTTCTTCTTTCTTCTTGCCATTTCCTAGCTTGTATTTCTCCTTTTAACTAATTTGCCATCTTATGCCTTGGAAAATATAGTTTACCTGAAACAAATAAAAATACCTTCGTGATGCATATTATTCGATAAAAACGTACAAATAACTCGTGTAAATTAGACCTAAAAAGCGATACATTTTCGTGCTATCAAACTCCCCTACACTTGAACCTTTGCTTGTCCTCAAGCAAAAAGATAAGGCGGTTTATAAAAACTACGAATTAAACACACGTGACAATGGTTGCAAACTAGCTAGTTTGTAAATTTTGATTAGGCCAAGAGATTTAGACGCAAAAGAGGTACGTTGACGACATTAGAGTACTCCAATTGTGCAGACCATTTCGAGTCATGATGTTATAGCACCAATCAACCCTTTAAACTAGATTTCACCCGTGTTCATTCAGGCGCAATCACATTAAGCCCTTTATCTCCACACGCACATAGCAAAGTAACCGGTTAGCGACTATGATCCGTTGATTCTTGGGGTTCTGGCACTTATAAGTGGTAACCCCTTCTTTTATAACTTAATTTTAAATTGCGGGGGATCGGTCCGTAGTCTGCCCTACCAAGTTCAGTACCAGATACTTTTGAACCAATTTGCAATAAGTTTTCTTTTATCTTGCGAGAATTACATCCTTTGGGCTAAACGACCGGGTGAGGGTCACCTAGCTTACTTTGGGAATTTCACGGCAAAGATTATTATTTTATCATCATTTCTTTCGGATCATTCACTTATATTCATCGGTTCCTTGCATAGTTTGTGTTTTGACGGTGCCGACTGCTAGAAAAACTACTAGGGGATAATTTAAAGTAAAATTTGCGGTTGGCGGTATAATAAGTACCCAAAATGGCATCGCATAAGGTGGAGTTCTAAAATGTCAGAACCGTAACGATTTTGTCAAACTTCCTCAAGTGGCCTAAGCTGAATTGAGTATTTGGTTTTAGCTAGCCGTTTGGAAACATCGCGTTGTATGATAAACGTGAAAATTTCCGTTATGGCTCAAGAATTGTAAAGTTTGGGGAATTCCAATAATGCACGAAAAAGAACTTAAGAACTTAGCAATTAAGGATTCAATTGTACATGAATTTGTTTTGTTGAAGGGAAAGTACAAGAAAGGAAAAATGATGCGAAATATTAAATCTAATCTAGAAAGCGAAATAAAATGATAGAGTTTCCTCCCCCACACTTAAATCTAACATTGTCCTCAATGTTTCGAAATAAGGTGAAGGAGGTAAAGATGGGAGGGGATGTCTTCATTCGGGTCCTCTTCCTCTGGCTCTTCCACGACCTCTTCTCAGTCCATCAAAACCAGGAAATCCAAGACGGCGTAGGCTCTCCTGAAAGTCGTCCATACGGACACTCAAACCACCCATTTCTGTCGTCAAAGTATCCATACAGGCCTCATGCCTAGCTCCTTGTTCAATTTGTTGCTGCTGCATCTGTTGCATGAGTTGCATCATTGCAGTTTGCTGAGCTTGGATTCTGTGACCTATTGGGCTTATCGAGTAAGTTGGGCATTCATGTTTGTCATCCTTTGGGTTTGGTCCATCATTTCCTCATAAAGATCTTCAGTAGCCGGGTTACGAGGCCTTCTTCTGCGCCTAGTAGAAGTGCTTGGCATATCCTGTTGAGGTGCGGTTTGGTGTTGTGCATCCATTTCTTATTCTACCTTATCAACAGGTTGAGGATTTTGGTTCCTCTGAGAAGCTTGGTCAGGTTTAGGGGCTTTTGAATCATAAATCCATTTTTCCATGTTTGCCACATTTGTGAGCAACCTATTTGGCATAATCACACTTGGAACAATTTTGTTCCTCACCATCAGATTGTACCTGCCATCATCCCGGTTCCTAATCAAACGCATGTATTTGCAATTATCTAAATCCATGAGAAGAGGCGGTAGAGCATCAAGAGTCTCCAGTTGGCTTTGCAAATTAAGCCCATGAGCTAATGTGGTTATCAGCCCTCCGATCAAAAATGGTTGATGTCCCCTTGCACAAAGGGATTCAAAATGACGAAGAAGAAATGGAGTAGCATTTACCTTGGTATTTTCAGCTAAGCAGCAATGAAGGAAAAATACCTCCTTTGAGTTGACTTTGTTGCTATTAGCTCGTCTGAAAATGGTGTTGGAGAGAATCTTGAAGAAGTACCTAGTGGTGGGGTTGTAAATGTGAGATGCCAAACACTCGTCCCAATTTCCTGTATAGACATTTGTGAGTTTCTCCCATAATTCGAACAGAACAACGGCCCAATATTCGGTAACAGGGACCTTGTGGTGCACCGTTTCAGATTCATCTTCCTTGGTTGAAAATTTGAGCAGCTCCATGATTTTTTCTTGGTATAACGTATATTCGGTGTTGAACATACGGAAAGATACGGTGCCCGTGAGGAACATGCTGTCATCACTCGGTGTCGAATACGAGAACGAGCTAAGGAACTCGAGCGTCAGCTTAGGGTACGTCGGGTGATGTTGCACGCATACGAATGAGAGGCCAGAGAGACGGAGCAGCCAATCCACTCCATCAAATATTCCTAATTTGTGGAGACAATCGTTGTCGGGATATCTCGTGGCCAAGACTCCCCTACGGTGAAACTTTAAATATTTCTCCCGTTGGTGTCCGCTGTCTTGATTCCTAAAAGTGATTCCACCCATGTCGGCTTCTCTGTTCTCCATTGACAATCTGTTGATTTAAGCAAGGTTTTACTATTAAAGTGGTGAGGGAGAGATTTTGTAGAGAGTGTTTGAATGGGATGGGTTGGAATTATGTGAAGCTTTTTGTAGGATGCAAATGTGTTTGCTCTTAAATGGGAATGGATGCAAGTTTGGAAAATGGGTATGGTGAAGAAATTTGAAAAGTGGCTGAGAGGTGCGGCTGCGTTTGATACTGAGAGAGAAAGAAAGAGTGCAGCGCTTCTGTTTTGTTTCTGGTTCGTAATAGCTAGCCCTGTTACGTTCATAACACAAGGGCGTTACGTTCGTAACGCGGAAGGGGGTTGTTACGTTCGTAACAGCTGTGTTACGTTCGTAACACCTCTGTTTATGGGGAAAAATAGCTTTCATACACTACTATATTACTTCTGGATTTTTGGGGGAAATTAGGCAACAAAATAGCATAGTTGAATATAGTAGTGTATGAATATAGTATTGTGAAGTAGTAATACTAACACTAAAAATATAATGACAATAATAACAGAAAAAGTAATGACAGTAATGACAGTAAAATTGAAACTTGATGAATAATTGAAATATCATTAAATAATAAAATTGTTTAGAATTTGAAACAAATAATAACTAAATGCATGGAATAATAATAAAAGACTAAAACTAAGTTCCTCCCCCACACTTAGACTAAACAGTGACCTCACTGTGTACATAAATGCAAGAACGGAACAAATTAGCATAACGACGACAACTCCTAGCCACGATGAGTAGAGAACAGATGTTGGTGAATGAAATCCAATTGTTCAGTTACCAAATCCATAAAAGCAAGGAAATCCACATGTAAAGATGTAAGCTCACCCCGCATTCTGGTTATTTCTGCATTCAAAGAGTCGATTGTGACAGTAGGTGGAGGTGGTGGTGGTGGTATCTCAGGAACTGGGAAGGTAGACTCAGTGGAAACTACAGGCTGATCCCATGGGTCAGGAAACTGGTGGTATCCAGGTGGTGTTTCAGGATCGGATTCTTCAGCAGCTGGAGAGGTATTTGGGACTTCATAAATTTTAATAGTGGAGGGATACGAAGGCGGTGTAGGAGGGTGGTGGAGATTAAAAAGCCAATTTGCTCTGTTATGGACACTAGTAATAGGATTTGGGAGTACAAACTGGTGAACAGTTTCATGTTTAATCAGCATCTCAAATTCATTCGGCCCAAGGTTTCCTATGAAGCTAGTGTTGAAGCAAAACTCAATATTCATCGGCTTAATCCCATAGTGTGGATTTTTTCCTAACATAGGTCTTCGGAGTCCAATAGCATTGGAGATCATAGTAACTAACCCACCAATGATGATTGGTGCATTTTCTGTTTGGATAATACATTCCATATTAGCAATCATATAGGTGGCACCATTTACTGGACGGTTCTGCGAAGCACAATACATGATGAAAAGCTAATCACGTGACACACATGTAACATTATGCTCTTTTCCGAAGAGGGTGTGGGCAATGATTTTATGGAAGTACCTAATAGCAGGGTTATGGATGGACTCCGAGTAAATATCATTTGGCTCAGGATGGTTGTTTCCAGCAATACTACCCCAGAAGTAATCAAGGTCATGATCTAGCAATATGTCTTCTTGGGTCATAGTGATAACATCAGGGCCATTAGGGAATCCTAACAGATTGGCAAACTCCCTATGATTGTAGTGGTAGTCCATATTAAACAGTCTGAAGGTGATCAGCCCGCGGTTGAAACCTAACCCATGGTTTGGCAGATAGCTTAGTATGCTCAAGAACTCAAGGGTCAACTTATGGTAGGTACAATAGCGTCTTTGAATTGGAGCAACGTCCCAGCCTATTTGGTTAAGAAGATACGTAACGCTCTCACGAATGCCTTAGGCAGTCATTGCATGGTCGTCAGCATAAATGGTTGGACACATCTCTCGCTCAACTAGATCCTCAAAGCGCCTTCTTTGATGCCTACCTCTCAGGGTTATGTTCATGTAGTTCATACGTGCCATGGAGCTAAAAAATAAAGCTAATGAATTACCCTGAAAATATTTAATAAATGTATGAAAAACTAGGTTAGTATTTTCAGGTTAAAATGCTGAAGTTAATCAAAAAGAAAAAGAAGTTCAAATAAAAAGGAGTAAGGGATGCAACATAAAAATTTGAAAGATTAAAACAAAGTTAAAAAATAAAAACGTATCAAAACAACAAAAATAATTAAAAGTAAACATGGGTTGCCTCCCATGAAGCGCTTTTGTTTTATGGCGATGGCTCGACAGACAATACCTATTCAGTTAGGTATCGGGGTAGGTGGCTCACTTAACTGTAGATAAGCCGAATAGTTTAGATTTTCGATGTTAAAATAATGCTTTAAGCGCTGGCCATTGACTATAAATGGTTCGATGGAATTTCCTTTAATTTCTACCGCACCACTAGGGAAAACTTTATTAATTTCGAATGGTCCTGACCACCTGGAACGTAATTTACCCGGAAAGAGTTTCAGTCTAGAGTTGAATAGGAGTACAATGTCTCCTTCCTTAAATTCTTTCCGTGAGATACGCTTATCATGCCATTTTTTTGTTCTCTCCTTATAGATTCTAGCATTTTCATAAGCGTCTAAACGAAATTCTTCTAATTCATGGATATCTAATATTTGTTTCTCGCCAGCAGTCTTGTAATTTAAGAGTTTTAATGGTCCAGTAAGCTTTATGTTCTAATTTTACTGGCAAATGACAAGATTTTCCATAAACTAATTTAAACGGCGTTGTTCCGATAGGGGTTTTAAAAGTTGTCCTATATGCCCAAAGAGCATCATTTAGCTTGGAGGACCAATCCTTTCTGGATGTGGCTACGGTTTTCTCAAGGATTTGTTTAATTTCCCTATTTGACACTTCCACTTGTCCACTCGTTTGAGGATAGTATGGTGTGGCTATACGATGTTTAACGCCATATTTTGAAAGTATTTTTTCGAAAATTCTAGAGATAAAATGGGAACCACCATCACTAATTACTAGTCTTGGTATACCGAATCGTGGGAAGATAACATGCTTGAATAATTTAAGTACCACTTGTGTATCGTTTGTGGGTGTAGCGACAACTTCAATCCATTTTGATACATAGTCAACAGCTACCAATATATACTTATTTCCAAAAGATGCGGGGAACGGTCCCATGAAATCAATTCCCCATACATCGAAAATTTCGACTTCGAGAATCCCTTTTTGCGGCATTTCGTCACGTCTAGATATATTTCCTGTGCACTGACATCTATCGCATTTCATAATTGCTACGTTGACGTCTTTCCATAAAGTAGGCAAAAAAAAACCAGCTTGAAGTATTTTTGCACAAGTTTTCGAAGTACTAGCATGTCCACCATAAGGGGCGGAATGGCAATGAGTAATAAAGTCGTCCACTTCACCGTTAGGAACACAGCGACGGTAGATACCATCGGCGCCTCTTTTAAAGAGTAGTGGTTCATCCCAAAAGTAGTGTCTAAGATCGTGGAAGAATTTCTTCCGCTGTTGGTACGTTAAATCGGGTGGTAGAACACCGGCGGCTAAGTAGTTAACAAAATCAGTGTACCATGGTAATGTGGTGTTGGTACAGATGGCTTCTACTACCACAGTTGTTAAATTTTCATCGCATTGATCTAAATTGTCGGTAGGAGTTGTCTCTAGTTTAGCAATAAGGCGTTCATATGGGAAATCTTCGTTTATGGGAACACTCTCGGTTTGGATTCCATCCAATCTTGATAAATGGTCTACTACTACGTTTTCAGTTCCCCTTTTGTCTTTTATTTCCAAGTCAAACTCTTGTAGGAGTAAGATCCATCTGAGTAGTCTTGGTTTGGCGTCTTTCTTACTTAGCAAGTATCGGATCGCAGCATGATCCGTGTAAATAACGATTTTGGCGCCTACTAAGTAGGAACGAAATTTGTCTAACGCGAATACAACAGCTAAGAGTTCCTTCTCCGTAGTGGCGTAATTCATTTGTGCGGGATCAAGTGTTCTTCTTGCGTAGTAAATAGCGTGAAGCTTTTTATCCTTGCGTTGTCCTAGGACTGCGCCTACAGCATAATCGCTCGCATCGCACATTATTTCAAATGGTTGGTTCTAATCAAGAGGTTGCATTATAGGTGTTGAAATTAATGCTTCTTTAAGCGTCTCAAATGCGTTTAAGCATTTATCGTCGAAAATAAACTCGTCCTCTTTCATTAATAGTTCAGTTAGTGGCTTAGTGATTTTAGAGAAATCTTTTATAAAACGTCAGTAAAAACCAGTGTGTCCTAGAAAACTTCTTATTTCTCTAACTGTTTTGGGTGGTTGAAGGTTTTTGATAATTTCAATTTTTGCTTTATCGACTTCAATCCCTCTGTTTGATACAATGTGACCCAACACAATTCCTTGTCTCACCATGAAGTGACATTTTTCCCAGTTGAGCACTAGGTTGACATTGACACAGCGTTTCAGTACCAGCTCAAGATTTGATAAACATCCGTCAAAACTTTCTCTGCAGACAGAAAAATCGTCCATGAATACTTCTATAATTCCGTCCAAAAAGTCTGCGAAAATCGCCATCATGCATCATTGAAAAGTTGCAGGTGCGTTACATAGTCCAAATGGCATTCTTCGGTATGCAAAGGTACCATAGGGGCATGTGAACTTAGTTTTCTCCTGATCATCAGGATGAATGGGAATTTGGAAGAATCCAGAGTATCCATCAAGATAGCAAAAATGGGAATGTTTAGCTAAGCGCTCGAGCATTTGATCTATGAATGGTAATGGGAAATGGTCCTTGCGCGTAGCTTTGTTTAATTTTCTGTAATCAATACATATTCTCCATCCTGTTTGGGTACGTTGTGCTACCGATTCTCCTTTTGTGTTTGTTATAACCGTAACACCTCCTTTCTTAGGTACTACGTGAACTGGACTGACCCAGTTGCTATCCGATATTGGGTATATGATGCCTGCCTCTAGTAGTTTCTGCACTTCTTTCTTTACGACTTCACTTAGGATAGGATTTATCCGTCTTTGATGTTATCTAGAAGTCTTGCAGTCCTCTTCTAGCATAATGCGGTGCATACAGACAAAAGGGCTTATTCCTTTTAGATCTGATATATTATATCCTAACGCGGTTGGATACTTCCTTAACACATTAAGAAGTTTTCGGTTTCGATCTTCCCTAAATTAGCATTGACTATAACTGGTCGTTCGAGTTCTTTATCTAAAAATTCATACCTTAGATCTTTAGGTAACGTTTTAAGTTCTATACCAGTTTTCTTATCAGTTGGGGTAGGATCGGGTGTTAAGGCGAAACATTCTCTTAGGTTGGCATCGTGATATTCCTGTCTTCAGTCATCATCCTCGAAAATAGTTGGCGTCAGAACTTTCAATATCCCAGAATAGGTGTCTTCTTGGCTTTCTGGTTCTTTGACACATTCATCGATAATATCTAGGAAACAACATGAGTCATCTATAGCAGGGGCTCTGAAGAATTGGGAAAGAATAAATTCTACTTTTTCTTCTCCTACCTTGAAGGTAAGCTTTCCTTTCTTAACGTCGATAATGGCTCCTGCAGTGGCTAAAAATGGCCTTCCTAATATGATGAGAATATTTTAATCTTCCTTTATGTCCATTATTATAAAGTCAGTAGGTATGTAAAATTATCCTATTCGGACAGGAATGTTTTCTAGCATACCAACAGGGAATTTGACTGATCTGTCGGCTAGTTGTAGGGACATCTTGGTAGGTCTCATGTCACCTAGTTTGAGCTTCTCGCAAATAGATAAGGGCATTAGACTAACACTTGCTTCTAAATCGCATAGAGCTTTGTCTATGACAGATTTTCCAATTACACATGGTATGGAGAAACTACCAGGATCCTTTAGCTTTGGAGGCATGTTATTTTGAATTATGGCGCTGCATTTAGCAGTTAGCATAACAGTTTCGTTTTCAACAATTTTTTTCTTATTAGACATTACTTCTTTTAGAATTTAGCATATGACGACATTTGAGTTATAGCTTCTGTAAATGGAATAGTAACGTTTAGTTGTTTTAGAAGTTCTACGAATTTCTTGAATTGTCCCTCGTTTTTGGATTTTGCAAGTCTTTAAGGGTATGGAATTGGTGGTTTATATGGCGGTGGAGGTACGTAAGGTTTATCTGAAACCTCTCTGCTCTCGTTTGCGTCTTCCTTTCCATTCTCAGATTGTTCTTTCGATTTCTCTGCTTCCTTTTCGGGTTTTTGATACATGGTCGGGTTTTGGAGTTTAGGATCTACCGGTCCATCAAGTGCTGTCCCACTTCGTAATGTGATAGAATTTGCATGTCCTTTAGGATTGGGTTGTGGTTGTCCAGGAAATGTACCAGCAGGTGCGACAGAACTAGCTTGGTGTTGTGCTACTTGGGAGATTTGGGTTTCTAACATTTTATTGTGAGTTGCTAGGGCATCTACCTTATTTGCTAATAACTTCAATTGTTCACCGGTGTGAACGTTTTGATTGAGGAATTCTTTGTTTTGTTGAGCTTGATTAGCGATAAAGTTTTCCATTAGGATTTCAAGGTTAGACTTCCTAGGAATGTTAGGAACATTAGCAGCGGGTTTTTGATAGCCTAAAGGTACAACGGGTGCTTGGCCAGGTGCATATAAAGCGTTATTGTTCTTGTACGAGAAGTTAGGATGGTTCTTCCAACTAGGGTTATAGGTATTAACATAAGGATTACCTTGAGCGTAATTCACATGATCAACTGATATTCCTGCTAGGATTTTACATTCGGTTCCAACATGACCAGGAACTCCATAAACTTCGCAGTTTGGGGTTACGGCAGCCACGGTGGCTGCAGGAGGTAAGATCAAGCTTTCTATCTTTTGGGTAAGAGCATCTACCTTAGCATTAACTTTATCTAGGCTATTGATCTCGTACATCCCACTTTTGGTTGGAGTTTTCTCCACGGGTGTTCTTTCTCCTCCCCACTGATAGTGGTTTTGAGCCATATTTTCAATGAGTTATATAGATTCGTCGTAAGGCTTGTCCATCAGTGTACCACCTGCGGCAGCATCTATAGAGAGTCTTGTGTTGTACAAGAGTCCATTATAAAATGTGTGGATAATCAGCCAGTTTTCTAATTCGTGATGTGGGCACATTCGCATCATATCTTTGTAGCGTTCCCATGCATCGAATAGCGATTCAATATCCTTCTGCCTAAATCCATTGATTTGTGCTCTTAATGCAGCAGTCTTACTTGGGGGAAAGTATCGTGCCAAAAATACTGTCTTAAGTCCTTCCCACGTAGTGACGGAATTTGACGGCAAGGATTGCAACCAAGCCCAAGCTCTATCTCTTAGCGAAAAAGGAAAAAGATGTAATCTTATTGCATCTTTACTAACACCATTTGCTATAACTGTATCGGCAAATTGAACGAATTTCGTAAGATGTTCATTTGAATCCTCGATAGGATTTCCATAGAATTGGCGTTGTTGGATAACTGATATCAATAAAGGTTTCAACTCAAAATCGTTTTGATTAATTGCTGGAGAAGCAATGCTATTGTGGGGTTCTTGTTGTGAAGGAGCTGCGTACTCCTTCAGTGGACGGGTCCTTCGTTCTTCGGCCATGTGTAATTCTGGATTGATTTCGGTTTCAGAAGAAAAATTAGAATTTGTTTCAGAATCAATCTTGATTTCGGGTTTTGGTAAAGGAATAGCGTGATTTAAACAGTAATCCCTGACTGTTCGTCTTATGGAAAGGATGCATTCAGGTTCGTCCGTCGATTTGTCAAGTGGTTCGCCTTGTGAACGAGTCCTTGGCATAAAAATCGAAAAAGGGTTTCTGTTGCCTAGTCTAAACGCGCAACAAAAGAATCGTACTTAATTGACTAATTAGTCCCCAGCAACGGCGCCAAAAACTTGATTGGGACTTTATGAGTCTATCGAGATACTAACTGCAAGTATACAGTTTAGTCGTTCTAGTTTTAAATGATTATCGAACCCACAGAGACTGAGGATCAATCACATAGATCTAATGTTACAATTGTTTAACTAAGCGATGAATATTTGGTTTTAGGGGAAAACTATTTTAATTAAAAACAATAGTAATAGTTATACCAGTATGTGATAGTCGGACTTCGGGAACTCGGTGAATCACTTGGCATATAAAGTATTTTGGTAAAAACGAATTGTTTAAAAACCTGAGACATACACTCTCGTGTTCATGAAATAAGTTATACTACTAAACCTAGTGGATGCAGTATAGATTTAATAACACTTTTTGAAAACGACTTGAGTTTAATTAATTTTTTAAAACACTCTCGTGTATTTAAAAATTAATGTTTCGTTACCACTATCTGGTTCGAACCCCAGCTCTCACATGCAGGTTCTTGCCTTAATTAATTTCCCACTCTCGTGGCAAAATCGTGTTAAATATCCTTTCACTCTCGTGACAAGGGTAGTTAAATTAAATATGGAAATTGGAAACCAGAAATTACTTATAAAAGTTTTTAGCCAAGTTATCACCAGATTCCTTCGGTGCTTAGGAGTCACATACCAGTACAAAAGAAATTAGCCAGACATAATGTATTTAGTAACCATGCAACGTAAAATATAGTTCATAAAAATAATTAACATAGCATATGAACAATAAAGACCAATTGAATAAAAAAACATGTAATTATGTTGCTGTGGTAATCTTGAGTTCGTACAGTAGCCTTGCGATTAATTAAAATATAGGACTAATCGTGTTAATCCTTCAATGAAGAATTAACACTTTTGGAAACTAATTTTGGAAACTGAACGTTACAGAGGCTATAATGGTTCAAAAACAAATAAACAAAATAATATTGAAAGGAAAAAGTATGGTTCTGTAGAAAAATCTCTGACCCCTTCAAAGTGAATTCTTCAAGATATATACAGGCCTTTGGTTGTAACTGTCTTCTTCCATTAATTTCGTACGTGCGCTAAATTCTTGGCTGGTGGAACGAGGTGCCAAAAACTTCGCGTAGACTTCGTGTGGCCGCTTCGTGGTTTACTGCATAGACTGGGTATTTAAAATGTTACGTTCGTAATGATATTCATTACGTTCGTAACAGTATATGATTTTTTTTACGTCCATAACACGTTGTGTTACGTTCATAACGGCGTTGGTTGGGTGTTGCGTTCGTAACGCTGGGCGTTGCACTCGTAACACCCTTCTGGAGTGAGCTTCTTAACAGACTGCCCTTTTTCTTCTTTCTTCTTGCCATTTCCTAGCTTGTATTGCTCCTTTTAACTAATTTGCCATCTTATGCCTTGGAAAATATAGTTTACCTGCAACAAATAAAAATACCTTCGTGATTCATATTATTCGATAAAAACGTACAAATAACTCGTGTAAATTAGACCTAAAAAGTGATACGTTTTCGTGTTATCAAGGAGTAATCTACTTGTTATTGCTTTTCTTTCAATTCAAGAACATGGTGTCTGTAATATTTTAACAATGACATTTCAGCCATTTGCCTGGCCCGGGGCACTTTGGTCCATTTGTCAAGGGTTTTATTTATGTTCATCTAATCATATGATCATTCAGCACATTGGACTCTTTTTCATTCGAATATTTGTGTTCATTGTCTTTCCTTTCTTTCAATTATATTTTTCAAAAAAATAGCCATGTATCTTACATGCACACACATACACACTCTTGCATGTCCACATCCACTCTGGATTCTATTGCCAATGACTCTACTATTACCGACTATGACTTTGAATGTCCTATCAACGAAGCCGAAGACGAAAGCGAGGAAGATTGTGACATACTGGAAGAACTAGCCAGACTTCTATTACAAGATGAAAAAGCTATTCAACCGCACGAAGAGTCAGTTGAGGTTATCAACTTGGGTACTGAGTCAGATAAGAAGGAAATCAAGATCGATGCTAACTTGGAAAATAATGTCAAGAGCAGGTTGGTTCAGATGTTGCATGATTATGTGGAAGTTTTTTCTTGGTCTTATGAAGATATGCCTGGGTTGGATACTGACATTGTAGTTCATCTTATTCCAACAAAAGAAGATTGTTCGCCTGTCAAGCAAAAGGTTCGCCGCATGAGGCCTGATATGTCTGAAAAGATCAAATCTAAAGTGATGAAACAATTTGATGCAGGGTTCCTAGATGTGACATCCTATCCTCAATGGGTTGCCAATGTGGTGCCAGTGCCAAATAAAGACGGGAAAGTTTGCATGTGTGTAGACTATAGGGATCTGAATAGGGCAAGCCCCAAAGATGATTTCCCTCTACCACACATTGACGTCTTAGTTGATAATACTGCTCAGCATAAAGTCTTCTCTTTCATGGATGGCTCCCGAAGACATGGAAAAGACTACTTTCGTTATGCAATGGGGCACCTTCTGCTACAAGGTCATGCCGTTCGGACTAAAGAATGCAGGGGCAACATATCAAAGGGCTACGGTAGCTTTATTTCATGACATGATTCATCATGAGATAGAGGTATATCTGGATGATATGATTGCCAGATCACAAACCGAAGAAGAACATCTCGATCACTTACATAAATTATTCGAGAGGCTGAAGAAGTACAAGTTGACGTTAAACCCTAACAAGTTCATGTTTGGAGTACGCTCTGGAAAGCTTCTAGGTTTTGTTGTCAGCAATAAAGGCATTGAAGTTGATCCTGCCAAGGTAAAGGCCATCCAAGAAATGTCAGTCCCTCATTCTGAAAAAGAAGTCAGAGGATTCTTGGGTCGTCTCAATTACATTGCTCGTTTCATATCCCACTTGACTGCTACTTGTGAACCACTCTTCAAACTCTTGAAGAAATATCAGGTAGTCAGATGGAACGATGAATGCCCGATTGCCTTTGACAAAATCAAAGAATACCTACAAGAACCTCTTATTCTCATGCTTCCATTTGAAGGAAGACCCTTGATCATGTACTTGATTGTACTAGAGAAACCTATGGGGTCTGTGTTAGGCCAACATGATGAGTCTGGCCGAAAAGAGCATGCTATTTATTACCTGAGCAAAAAGTTTACCGACTGTGAAACCAGATATTCACTGCTCGAGAAAACTTGCTGCGCTCTGGCATGGGCTACTCGCCGGCTAAGACAGTATATGTTGACTCATACAACTTTGTTGATTTCTAAAATGGACCCAATCAAGTACATCTTCAAGAAACCTGCCCTTTCTGGACGGATAGCCAGATGGCAAATGATCTTGACTGAGTACGACATTCAATACACGACTCAAAAAGCCATAAAAGGAAGTGTACTAGAAGATCATTTGGCCCATCAAGCCGTGGATGATTATCAGTCAATGAACTTCGACTTCCCTGATGAGGACATCATACTGGTAACTGACTGTGCGAAACCTGGACCGTATGACGGACCTGAACAAGGATCCCGATGGACTATGGTATTCGATGGGGCTTCCAACGCCTTAGGTAACAGAATTGGTGCTGTGATCATCTCTCCTGAAGGTTTCCACACTCCTTTCACTGCCAAGCTATGCTTCGATTGCACAAACAATATGGATGAGTATGAAGCATGCATCTTAGGTCTGAAAGCTGCCATTGACTTAAGGATCAAGCATTTGGATGTGTTTGGAGATTCTGCCTTGGTGATCAGCCAAGTAAAAGGAGATTGGGACACTAAACACCCTAATCTTATCCCTTACAAGGAACTTGTGCTATCCCTAATTCCTTACTTCGAATAGATCACGTTCGAGCACTTCCCTAGGGAAGAAAACCAGTTGGATGACGCTTTGGCAACCATGTCTTCAATGTTCAAAGTCAGATGGGACAATGAAGCCCCTATGATAACAATTGAAAGATTCGATGAACCTGCACATTGCTATGAGCTTGACACCGATGCGGAAAAGCCATGGTACCATGAGGTGATGAGATACGTTGAAACACAAGAGTATCCAGAAGGGGCATCTATTAATGATAGAAAGTTCTTGTGAAGATTTGCAACCAAATTATTCCTAAGAAACGGGATATTGTACAAACGCAACCATGATTCGACTCTACTCCGATGTGTAGACAAGAAGGAGACAAAGGAAATTATGGAAGACATGCACGATGGTCTCTTCGGTACTCACTCAAGTGGGCATACGATGGCCAAGAAAATTTTAAGAGCAGGTTACTATTGGTTAACAATGGAGATTGATTGCCATCAACATTCAAGGACCTGTCACAAATGCCAAATCTATGCTGACAAGGTCCATGTGCCTCCTATCCCTCTGATTGTCATGACCGCTTCGTGGCCATTTGCAATGTGGGGCATCAACATGATTGGATAGATCAAGCCCACAACTTCCAACAGACATCGCTTCATTCTTGTTGCTATCGATTATTTCACCAAATGGGTCGAAGCCACCTCATTTTCCTCAGTCACCAAGAATGTGGTAGCCAGTTTCATTAGACACGACCTCATCTGTCGTTATGGTATCCCCGAAAGGATCATCACTGACAATGGGACTAACCTCAATAATGCTATGATTACTGAGCTTTGCACTCAGTTTAAGATGAAGCATCACAATTCTTCTCCATATAGACCAAAAATGAATGGCGCAGTCGAAGCGGCCAACAAAAATATCAAGAAGATTATGCAGAAGATGGTAGTAACCTATAAGGATTGGCATGATATGTTATCGTTTTCTCTACATGGCTACTGTACTTCAGCTAGAACCTCAACCGAGGAAACTCCCTTTTCTCTAGTCTATGGCATGGAAGTTGTTCTGCCAGTGGAAGTTCAGATTCCCTCGCTGAGGATTATGATTGAGGAAGGCTTAGACGAAGACGAGTGGATTCAAACGAGATTGGATCAGCTGAATTTGATTGATGAAAAACAGTTAGCTGTTGTTTGCCATGGTCAGACGTACCAAAAACGGATGATAAAGGCTTTCAACAAAAAGATCAAGCCTCGAATATATCAAGCTGGTGACTTGGTGATAAAACGCATCATTCTACCACAAGGCGACCCCAAAGGAAAATGGACTCCCACCTATGAAGGGCCATTTGTTGTCAAGAGAGTTTTCTCCGGCGGTGCCATGATGCTGACTATCATGGATGGCGAGGATTTCCCACATCCCATAAACGCGGACATAGTTAAAAAATACTATGCATAAGAGACCCGTTAGGTTGACACACCTAAGAAAAATAAGGGCATCCCGGCAAACTAAAAGGTTTGGGAAAAAATTAGGGATATATGCAAAAGATTGTACACCCGACAAGTTGAAAACCCGAAAGGGCGACTTGGGCATAAAGGGGTATCCTGGTGGGCTGAAAACCCGAAAGGGCGGTCTAGGCAAAAGTTAAGGATTAAAATTGTATGACTATGTCTCGTGGAATCAATACAGTCAATTTTTTCATCAAGGTCCAAGTTCAAACGGTCCAAGATCAATCCAATCAACTTCTATCAACGACAAGAGACATTCAAAGACATTGGGGCAATAGCAGAGTTGGAAGGCAATAATATCATTTCACATGGCTATTTTGTTTTCATTCTCAGTGTTTGTTTTCCTTTCGACGATTTCCTCTTACTAAGATCTCCGTCTCTCTGTACAAAAACACCTATTCATGGACAAAATATCAATACAAATACACTTTGAAGTGCAAAATTTCTGTCTTTGTTTTGAATGCAAATTTGTCCAATGACTAAAATTGAATGAACATATGCATATGAACATAATTAAAAACTATTTGGCACGTGTGTCCTACTAAGAAGCAGTAAGCATATCTTTAATGTATATGAAATATCCCCACAGAGTTATCCCATTATCATTATCCCCATGAGGACGGTTGCAATAAACCTTTCCCCAACAGGTTTTTATTTCCCTAACAATCATCGAGGAACCACATAACTCCCCAGCCGAGTTCAAATTTCCCCAACATACAACAATCAAGACACCACAAAGTTCCCCAGCTGAGCATATCTTCCCCGGCCAAGGATATTATCCCCAAGCGGAGTTTATCCTCCCAGGTTGAGTATATCCTCCCCAAGTTGAGTCTGTCCTACCCGACTGAGTCTACACTCTCCAGTTTGAATTTCCCTTTCAAATTATTGCAAATCACAGGGCCAAAACCCCTGATCCCTAGTAAAGCCGTCAACAAATCCTTTACTATCTCCAAAAGATGCTATGAAGCCTAGATCCGACCAAATATTAGCACATTTTTCAAGTTATTACTGAAGCCTAGACCTGGCCAGATGATAGTTTGACTTCTTCAAATACTGAAACATGGGCCTGACCAGATAACAGTTTGAGTATCTGAAACTTGGATCCGACTAGATAACAGTTGATCTCAATTTCAAAATGCTATGAAACCTGGACCCGACCAGATAATAGTCTAACTCTTCAAAGATATAGAAGAACCTGGACTCAATCCGACCAAGGTTTAATTTCTTTTCCCCAGTAGAGTTTGCCCTTACCCTAACAAGTTGTTGTAAAGCCTGGATCCGACCAGATAGCGATTACCCTCGGAGATTTATTGTGAAACCTGGAAACCATCCAGATAACAACTAAATCCCCAAACAGTTTATTGTGAAACCTGGACCTGACCAGATAACAATTGACCTCATCAACCTCAGAAATCTGCAAAGCCTAGACCCGACCAGATGACAGTTTTTTTCTATTAAATAGTTTATTGTGAAACCTGGAGCCTGACCAGATAATCATTAACTATGATCCCCAGAGAGACACTATGAAGCCTGGACTCGACCAGATAATAGTACAGCTTTCCAAAACCATGAAACCTGGATCTGACCAGATAGTAGTTACCATTTCATGTTACTGTGAAGCCTGGATCCGACCAGATAACAGTTAACTTTCGTATCCCCAGCAAGTTGTTGTGAAGCCTGGATCCGACCAGATAACTATTCAATTTCAAAAAAATTTCCGCAAAGCCTGGAATCTGACCAGATAACAGTTAATTCGTCTCTTCCCCCAGTAAGTTGCCGTGAATCCTGGATCCGACAAGATAGCAGTTGACTACTTCATCCTCAGCAAATTGTGAAGCCTGGATCCGACCAGATAGCAACTAACATTCAAGAGATATTCCCCAATGAAAGTATCCTTTCAATAAAGTTTGAAGATATGCATATTCTTCATCCCCAACGGAAATCAAGGATTCAACCCCCCAGAATTTCCTCAGCAGAAATCAGGGATTTACTTTCCCAGACAGAAACATACATCTCACGATCATACATCATAACATATACATACCCTATGCATTTAGCATAATACCACATCTGGTGAAAATCATGCATGCATCTGCATTTTACTAACTCTTTTTCTCACAGGTAAAACATCAAGTTTTAGTATAAATCAACAAGAGATTTGTGCTAATATTTCTTCAAATGTTTATCAACTTTCCTCCAAATGGCATCTATAAGCTCATTCACCATCCATCTTTGAGTGCAAATTTCTGGCACTCTAGTGTTCAATCATCTTTCACCTTCAAGTCACGAATGGCGGACTTACCAATTTAACTCTTCAGGTTTAAGAAGATTGAACAGGGGCAACTGTTGTACCCCAAAATTTGCCCTCTCATTTCTCAAGGATTCTCTCACAAGATCTTCTATGACGTCAATCTTGCAACACTCATACATCAATTTAGGCTTGGAATTGGCACAAGGGCAAAATGGTCAATTGCATATTAGAAAGTCAAACTTTGACTTTTTGGTCAACATTACATTCCAAAGATCAAATTACATTAAGACATTCAAGAATATCAAGCTTGATCATCAAGAAGTCAAGAAAGTCAAAGTCAACTTGAAAAGTCAAGATTTCTAAGACTTAGAAATTTTCTAAGTGTTTTATTTTTATACATGATAATTTCATCACTTCATGCCATTCTTTCACCAAGATGCAAGACAGTTCAAGGGAAACTTTCAACCTGAAAGTTGTAGATCTCCATGATATCTACAACATTGCTTTACACAACTTCTCCTAGAAGTTCTTGGATTTTGAGTTATAAATTCATGAAGTCATGACATTTTCATTTAACACTTAGAAAAATTTTCAACAGATTTCGGTCAGGATTTTACCCCAATTTATTGGCATTTTTTCAAATAGTTCCAAGATGATTTTGTCAAAATGGCCAACATGAAAGTTATAGAGGATGTTTCAAGCTTTTCAAAACATCCAAGAGCATGAGTTTATCATACTTGAGCTAGGAGATTCAAGGGCTTGAAGTTGGGCATCCATCCTTGAATTGCAAGTCATTCTAAGTGAAGAACACATAACAAAACCCTTATGCTATGCTGCATAATCTTATGTTGCACACCTTCTTTGCTTGCAAATCTAATCATAATTTAATGCTTACACCCACTCTTGAGCTATTACCCAAGTGTTTAAACCATTTTCCAAAAGATATTTCCATTTATGGCATAAAGGCACCATTGCTATTCTTGAAAAGCAAGCTTTTTGTACAAAGTTTGTCTTGAGCCCATACCTTGCTTGTTGCTGATTATACTCCACCATAAATCATGGGAAGTAGCTCCTCTATACCAGCAACTTTGTTACTTCACCTTGGGACTATGGAGTACTTGACATAGTTTGATTTTTGTAATCCAACCAAACCATAACATGTTGTCTTGCAAACTTAGTCAGCTCATATGCACAAACGTCTTGCCTATAAATAGAAGAAGCATTTGCAAGAAAAAGAGGTTAGAAAAAAATAGAAATAAAACCAGAAGTTTTATTGACAAACTCTCAAAAATCTCATAACCGAAAAAGGTCATAACAGTCCATAAGGCAACACCTCAAGCTCAAAACATCAATTCTAGCTGCAAGGTAAGTCTCCTTAACTTTAAAACTCTTCATTTCAATCATCATCGTTTGGTTCATTTTTTAGGCTAAAATGCAGTGACCTTTGGAGAAAAGGTTTGTAAAAAATCATGAACAATTGCCAAGATTGAGTGAAAAGTTTTCCATGAAATAGTATCATGAACAGGCAGGTGTAAGGTTGCTATTTTTCAAAACCATACAGCAGGTAATCGATTGCACAACCATGCAAATCGATTGCACGGGGTTCCAGTAGCTAGATTTCCAAAAATTTTGAGTGTGCAATCGATTGCACAACCATGCAAATCGATTGCACGGGGTTCCAGTAGCCAGATTTCCAAATATTTTGAGTGTGCAATCGATTGCACAACCATGCAAATCGATTGCACTAGAAGTTAGTAGCCATGTTTTGAAAAACTGAAGCATGCAATCGATTGCACTAACATGCAAATCAATTGCACTCAAATGAAAATTAAATTTTTGCTTTGAAAAGACTTGAATAAAGAGTTGGACAATATAAAATGTTTCTTTTGACCATTGAGCATCTATATCTTAAGTTCAAGGTAAGTATTATCATTATACCTTGAAATTTGCTAAGGGCTTGAACCAAAGACTTCATCCCAAAGAGGCTTTTAGCTTGATCAATAATTTTTGCCTTCTTTTTCAATCATGATTTGTCTTCATCAAAGCAAAAGTGCATTCGAGAAGCTTGATTTCACGACATGTGTCGACACATAATGATCTAAAGTGTTTTCTTTTCCTTTCATTTTTATTTATTTTTACATGCTTCATATATTTTCTTCATGGCTATTCAATATGGTTGTAATAGATAATTAGGACTTTAATTTCTTGCAATCCCCATTTGTAAATTTGTACACCCCATCCCCAAATGATTGTAATAGCGTAGGATATTTACTTTCCGCAATTTATCGCTTTATATAACATGTTAATAATTAGGGTTTGTATGGCAAGATAAAATCAATCGAATAGAAAACCCTAATTCAAGACAAAATCAAGCATGAAAATGACACACTTGCACACAAACACCCCTAGGGTTACTCCACTTGGTTGCCTTGAACAAAATGGCCATATTACGCATGTAAGGTATCTTAGCAAAACAAACAACAAGATCATAGTCCCTCGATGACGCTATTCAAAGTTGCCTTACAAAAATGATCTTAGTCCCTCAAAATGCTAAGATACTTTGTAACATTGCTAATCATGGTCATACGATGACCCACGCCCGTCCCGTTTATATCCAAAGATAGGGTTGTTTACCAAATCAATGGTAAGACAACAATATCAAAGGAAAAGAAAATGAACAAGAAAGACATTTGAGTAGATAGATTAATTTTGGTTACTTGCTCCATTTCAAACAAATATCCTTGCTATTTTTCAAAACGAACACACACATTTCAAAACATCTTACAAACTTGAAGACATTTTCAAAAAGACAAACATCTTTTATACATTCTTATGAACAAGAATCATTACAAATATTGCCTAAACAATGGCCTCTTTTACAAAATACTTTTAAAATCACACAAAGCACAATTTCAAACAAAAGCAAGTGATCTAGCAAGTAACTAAGAGCCCATGGAAAACCATGGATGAAAAGGGTGCTAATACTTTCCCTTTTCATAATCTACCCCCCTAACTTGAGAAACAATCTCAAAGGTCTTTCCTGTGCTTTTTCACCTTTCCTTTTGGATAAAAGAAAAGTCGGTGGTGACTCTTGCTAAACTGCAACATTTGCGATAAAACGCAAAACCTTCAAGTCAGTTCTCCCACCGTATCACATCTATGATGTTCATTGATGCTTGTTATCAACTTAATTTTGGTGAATCAATGCATTTGATGCTTCTGTTTTTGATTTCAAACCTTTCAAAAACTCTCTGGTTTTTTTCAAATCGACTACGTTGTGATTTATATAAATTTTTCGCGAGCATGTGGTTGTGATCGTCTCAAGTAGACGCATCTGATGGCACCATTGTGAACGTGTATATTTATAGATTGCAGGAGGCTGGAGGTTGATGACAACCTACGTGTCGTTCTTTAACCAATGATACTCGGCCATTTGTTTTATTTTGATTGGTTGGACTTTTTTGTGTTACATACGCGCGCATTGACTTGGATTTATGATACTTCCTCACCTGAGATCCATTAGATCTGCCAGCGTGTATAAGTAGTTAGATCCAACGCGTGTGGTTTTTTCTGATATATTTTATTTTACAAAACTATTTTTTAAATTCTTTTTATCTTTAAAAATTCATAACTCTCTTATTTTTTATCCAAAAATTATGAAAAAAATATACATAAATACTTTGAATTATTTATGACTTTTGTGAATATTTTTTCATATTTTTATTTTTATGTTTGATATTTTTCATAATTTTTGTATTGTTTGACTTATTTTAATTGTTTTAAAAATACTATCTGGTCTTTTCAAAATTTTGGAAAAATTATTGAAGGATCCAATGACTTCTTGACAAATATTAGTGACCTCATTTTATTTTTATTTCTGATTTTACTATTTTTTTTACAAATTTTGTTTTATTTTGCTTGTTTCTTTAAATTTTAAAAAATAGTTCCCGACTTTAAAAACTCTGAAATTTTTTGTCAACTATTATTGACTCATGTTTAACCTCTGACTATTTTTTAGGATTTTTATTTGGTGTTTTAATATACTTTGTGTATTTTACCAATTATTTTCCTTTTATTAACCATTTAAATATTGTTTTATTAAATATTATTTTATTATTTTTGTATGGTCCTGAATTGGATTTCATTTGGTGACAAATTCCGCAACCTCATTGGATCTTGGGTGTTGATAGTTTGAAAAATCAAATCCACCAAAATGGATGAATGATGTTGATGATATTTGAAACCATAATTTCATATAATACATCCCTTTCTTATAAGTCTACATGTTGCTACATGTTGTTAGAGAATAATCTACATATCATTTCTCTAAACATATGGTACATAGATCGCTATTGACCGGCCTCAAAATAGGTGTGACTTCTATATAAGTCTACTTACGATTGCTTAACATAGTGCTAAATTTTGCCCCGATTCGAGAAATGATCATTCGTGGCCCAAACCCATGTTTGCAAGCCCAAGTATGTTTAATTTGAAACCTTTGATCCAATAACCTTGAGGTTAATTGTTAGGAGGCTTTGGTCTTATCAATCCTCTAATGAATCATCATAAACTTTGGTCTATGTGAATTATTTAAACATCGTTGATCATATGTTGTTGCCTCGAGAATTTGAAATGAATGATATACTTGACAAAAAGAAAATGAAACTTATTGTTGAGAAGCTTTGATTTTATCAATCTTCTAATGAGTCTTCAAATGAAAGCTTCAAGATGGTCATTCAACTAACCACTAATTTTTAATTCACTAACAATTGATTTTTTCTTTGATTTTTTACTTTATGCTTTTTATTTTATGCCTTTACTTTTATCTACCATTTACTTTGGCATTCACATTTCATGTCATTTTAATCTTTGCTCACTTAAGCATTTATCTTTATGTCTTCTTTTTTTTATCTTTGCGCACTTAAGCTTTCATTTTCTTTTTGAAGACACTTAATAATTAACTTGAACAATAAAAAACTTTAAGGTTACTTGGAATATTTGGTTACTATCCTTGGCATAATGGAGTTGTGGACTTCTTGGACTTAGGATTAGAAGCCTTGATACCCTTGGGACCGTGTGACTCTGTTGTTATTTTGTATGGAGTTCTCGGGGTTTACCCCAAGACATTAGGTTGATTTTCTTTGTGTGTAGGTTATTCTGATTATATGCTTTGTCTGTGATTGGGAGTTTCCTCTGTATACAACCGTTACTCTGCCCAATTTTTGTGAAGACTTAATGCATCTGAAGTTTGGTATTCTTAAGAGGTTTAGTATCCTTGCTTTCTTGGTTTCAATCCAAAGGATGGGAATTCTACATTGACTCTTTATGTCAAGTGTTGACTTATTGTTGGTTAGACGGTTCTTTTCCCTAGATTTTACCTTATGCTTTAGGATAGTTCCTTCATCTCCTCCCATTTTCTTTTATTTCAAAAATATTCTCCCTCCTTTATAAAAATCTTCTTGTTTTCCAACTTGAAAACCGCTTTCCTAGTAAACTTGGACTTAGGTCCATACGTTTTCAAAAATATTTTCTTAATCAAACTTTAACCAACTTAATCATACTTTGAAATTTTTGTGAGAAGACTAAAAGTCAATCAATCCCATTCAAACCATTTTTTCCATGTTGGATTTTTACTTTAAACTCTTTTCTCAAAAAGACTAGATTCTTGTCAATCCTTGTAGTGATGCAAGCTAATATACTTCTACGATATATAGTGAAGAGAGATATTTTCCACTTTAGTGTCGAGTGAGGCTTTGTTGGTTTTAAAATCCAAGCTATATCCTCCACTTTGAGATGATGCAAATGCTCTTTTCTCATAATCATGGATAGTAAGTATGTTTTCCACTCGAAGATGACGATGATGTCTCGTCTCTTAAAAATTAACCAACACACTTGTGTTTTAAAATTTTTAAAGGTGAACTACGAGTACCTTGATCCACTATTGCACGGAAGGTGGTATGTATGCACTAAAGGTTCACAACCACGACGGGTGCAAAATTGTAAAAAAAAAACTTATTTTCTCATCTCCACCATCTATTTTTTGTATACAACACTTATAACAAAGATACATAAATTTTAAAAGAGGTTCCTACAGAGTACCATAGATGTTTCGGGTGCTAATACATTCCCTTTGCATAACCAACCCCCGTACCTAGATTATCTCCCCCTCTTTTTGGGTTATTCGCTTTTTTCCCATTCCTCTAGAAACAATAAAGTGCGGTGGTGATTTTTATTTGATCTGTGCGAGTCAAGTTAATCTAATGGCTTAGTCTCAATATTTCTACCGCTACACATGCCTTTTGCACTCATGTGATATTTTTGGTCTCACTGAGATGCAGACTGACCTCCTTAGACCCAATAAGGTTATCATGATTCATCTCTCAGTGGTATTCACATTATCTTTAAAGATATTATATTTTTCTGAAATCCTGGTAGTCAGATCACAAATTTCCTAAGAGATGTCGAGACACCTTTTTCCAAGAAAACACACAATGACAAGGTAAAAGATAATCAAAGTGTGGAAAAGTAAATAACACACAAGATTGTTAATCCAGTTCAGTATAAAACAACACCTACTCTGGAGGTTACTAAGCCAGGAACAGAATCAACTAGATAGTATCAATTTGAAGCTAAAATCCCTCGTTTACAACTTCTCACTTAATCACTACCCTTGCTTAACTTCTACCTAAGACTCACCTAGGTATGTGACCCTTCTTAAATCTATTCCAATCACAAACCAGTGACTGAATAATTCTAACCACTTAGAAAATCACAGAATTCATACTTCAAAGACACACAATCATTCACTGCTTAAAAGCTTTGGAATGACTGACAAAACTTACAACTAAAAAACAAAGTCCTACTCTTTTATCAAGATGATAATCGAGAGGCTCACAATAAACAAACAAACCCTAATAAAAATACACAATAAGTTTCACACTTTTACTAGGGTTGAAGCCTTCTATTTATAATCTTCAATGAACTATATTTGGGCTTGACATATGCAGCTGGGTATGGCAGAGGCGTTGCAGAATTATCTTCTTAAAGATAGGACATCAATAATTGTTTTCCTAAATTATCTCCATAATTAGAAACTAACAATTCTCCTTAAAATCGGCTTGAATCTTTTTAATCTTCAACCTGTGTGCCACATAGGATAGCATAGTATTTACAAAATATTCTCTACCTGTAACAAACTAAAATATCCAACAGTCCAACTGTACAAAATTATGATGTCGAAAGAAACTGCATAGGACATCGCATTCGACATGTTTCTCTAGTTGATAGAACATATTTATTAAACATGTCTAAGCTAAGTTACTTTTACCAAACATAATTCCAATCACAACAAAGTAGAGAATTAACAATCTCCCCCGTTGGCTTATTTTGGCTAAAAGTACTTAGCACATCTTCCACACATAAACAACAGTAGCTCAGGTTTAAGAAGAACCTCAAACTCACAAAAAATCAGAGACGCAACATCAACAAAAGTCAACAAAACAAATATCATAGCAACAACTAATGGAAGCTACTCAACATAAAAACTAAGAGAATGTCGAATTATCAACATGTCAGGACATCATGTTTGACAACTTTTCATAGCAGTCTAGTCCAGAATGCAAAACCTGCTAAACACCACTTCAAAGAATAGAACTATCATTATTGCACAGTACACCCAGGATGAAGGAAGAAAGTCCTGAATACATTTGGTTTACACGAGGAAGAAGATAAGCAACATCTTCAAGAACAACCAAACTACACCCCTCAAATTTAGAACCACTTCTTGACTCAGAGTCTTAGGAGAATTTTCCTGAACAATCCAGATGATAACTCAGGGGAGCAGAATCCAATTCCAGGTAACTCAGAACACAAGTCACAATTAATTTCATAACTCATATCACAAGAAAAAAACCAAACATGACTCAAAATCGAACATCTTATTCGAAATCTTTGTAAGTGACCTGTAAGAACTAGCTCCAAACTTAAAAGAAGAGCATACCCAAAACCAGAACAAACCAGACCTTTCTCTTCCTTTTTTAGCCCAAAATTGACAAATAAATCCACCACAAGACCATACCTAAATCGTACTCACACATACTCGAACAAAAACCACAATAGCTATGTTAGAAGACAACCTAACATAAGATGAAAGAAGTGAAGAAACGATCTCCTTAAATACTCGAGTAGTTACTTAGGAATTAATGATCCTTGAATGTGCCAATGGTCTTGGTCATAGAGAGTGTTATTTGAGAAAGATAATTGCACCAACCATAGAGTGTACACTATCCAAGTTAGTTTTGAATGCCTTTATTTACTCTGGACTAGTTCTCTTGAAACTGATTGTCCCAATAAATGCACATCCATAGACAAAAACATGTGTCACACTTCCTCCTGACTCATTCTTGATTACACCATCCAACTTGTTAATCTCAGAAGAAACAAGTCCTGAACAATGTCCTGACATCCAATCATACATTGTCTAATTTTACAAAGCAACCTTCTTCAACCAACAGAAAGGATGTTTTACAAATTTATCCACATGTTCTAAAGCATAACCACAATGACTTCTACTAGACTTTAAGCATATCCTTTTAGCCAAAAAAGGTGAATCATACCAAGATGATACATTTCTCATTCACCAACCATGCCATCCATTAAGTCTAACTTATAGAGGAAGATGAATTCAGGCAATCAATATCACATGACTAGAGCCATTCATATCATGTCAAGGATAAATAGTCCTCCTTCCAGATTTAAACCCTCTGGATTTAGAAGAAATTACATGAAAGATTTCATATCCTCATAGTGGAGAGAAACAACTTCACTCTCCTGGTTCAATACACCTTGTCATGACACATTTCATGATGAACCACTTAAAACAGTTGCATACAATAATGATCAACCCTTCTCCCTTGCTTTAGACAATTATTTCTCCATCTAAAGCAAAGATCCCAAGACACAAGATAATCCAAAATAATAACCCAATATGAACTTCTCATGTTCACACATCAGGAATGATGTCATAGCATTTGGTAGGACATCATTCACACACGCATGCCACCATCGACAGTAGTAGCAGAGACATGCTATAGTATTAGGAATAAGATAACCTTGATCATCTTCAGGTGTACTTCCACCTATAGGATGTCTGATCTGATACCAATTGAAATTCTCATAGTCAGATTATAGATGTTCTAAGAGATGTCGAGACACCTTTTTCTGAGTAAACACACAATGACAAGGTAAACGATAATCAAAATGCAGAAAAGTAAAGAACACACAAGATTGTTAACCGAGTTAGGTGTACAATAACACCTACTCCGGGGGCTACCAAGCCAGGGACAAAATCAACTAGATAGTATCAATTTGAAGCTAAACTCCCCCATTTACAATTTCTCACTTAATCACTACCCTTTCTTAACTTCTACCTAAGACTCACATAAGTATGAGACCCTTCTCAAATCCCTTCCAATCACAAACCACTGAGTGAACAATTCTAAACACTTAGAAAATCACATAAGTCACACTTCAAACACATACAATTATTCACCGCTTAAAAGCTTTAGAATGACTAACAAAACTTACAACTCAAAAACAAAGTCCTACTCTTTTATCAAGATGATAATCACGAGGCTCACAATAAACATACAAACATTAATAAAAATACACAATAAGTTCCACATTTTTACTAAGGTTGAAGCCTCATTTTTGATGTTTTGTAACGTGAATCCATTTCCACTAACATAAATCTTACGTCCGTTCAACTCATTGTCTTTCGTTCGATCCAACTTGGTAGTTTATGGTTAAATATAGTAAAAATATACTATAAAAAGGTCAGTTTAAAATTGGGTTAAATAAATTTACCGCAAATTTAAAAAATTAAATTTGTGGATAAAATTGGTAATGGTGATACAATATTTATTTAATCAAAATCGGAGTTACTGTGAAAAAATATATTAAAATTGTGATATTCATCAAAGGGGAAAAATTAAGTTTTTGGAGAGGTGATAAAATAAACAAAAATTTAAATAATTATATATTACTGTAATATATAACTTAGTAGTAGAAAATGAATACTGAAATTTGGAACAAAATAGAGAGAAAAATTTAGATAGTTGTTTGACGTTGAATATCGATTCTTTTCCACCATCTCCTTGATGAAATGACTAGTTTTTATTTTTTATTTTTGGAGTATTATTAGGGGTGGAAAAGTGGGCGGTCTGCCCTATTTATACTCGCCCCGTTTAAGCCCGTCAAAAAATGGGGCGGGGCGAGGCAGATCAATTTATGTGTCCGAGCTCAAAAGTCATGCCCGCCCCATTTACTAACGAGTTGGTGGGCGGCCCGCGAATTTTTTAATTTTTTAATTTTAAAATTTAATTTATTATATAATTTACAATAAATTTAATAATTTCCAAAGAGGTCGACATGAGATATTTTTTAACAATGCATAATAGAACTTCAATATGTCTTAAGTCCAAACAGTTCAAAAAAAATAAAATAAAATAAAGACCAATTACAATAAAAACATAATGAAATAGACTCAAACACAATAAAAAACATATCAAAATAAATAAATAAACAACACACATCCTAATCATATTTAAAAACTAACTACTAAAAGAACCCAATTAATAACTTGTACAAGATAAACAATGATAACAATTACAGTGCATAAAATATAAACACTTGACTTTCTCACTGCATTATATAGACTCTTATATTGACAAATTCCTAAATAGTTATATCATAAATTTGTCACACGTATACACTAATCAAATCTTTCTTTTTCTTAAAATCAACATCAGTTTCTAAAGAAAATATATGAGCTATTGTATTAACGACTTAATAAATCTTCATGCCATACAATTGTTCTTTTATTTCAAGCTTTTCCAACCAACACATATATTAGAAAGTTATAGAAAGAACCTTACAATTATAATTCAATTTGTTTGTATAACAATTTATAATGCAATTTAATCAATATAATTCTAAGAGAAGAGTGTTGTTTTTATAGTTAAAGTTGTTTTAATTCTAAGTAAAAAATAAAAAGTTTTAACAAAAAACCCACGGGTAAAATCCGCCCCCGCCTCGGCCCGCTTTTTAAGCGGGTTAAGCGGTGGCGGACCAACTTAAGGTACCGAGCCGAAAACTTCAACCCAGCCCGCCAAAAATGGTGGGTCAAATAGCCTGACCCGACGGGCCCGACCCATTTTCCACCCTGTATTATAGCTCTCTAGGTATTTTTTTTGTCTACTTTTTCTTTGGTGTTGTTCACTACACCCTATAAAAACCCCACAGAGCCCTTTATATCGTCCAGATTTCAAAATATGTACACGCCTATTATACACCAAAACACTTCATTAGATTGAAGCCTTATCTTTGCCAAAAAAATTGGCCAGGATTCCAATCTCTGGATTAACCTTGTCTACACATATTTTTTGTTTTTCCTTACAACCACAATTCCATATTTCAATCTCTGAATTAGCCCCCATGACAATATTTTAGTCCTTTAGATAGTAAATTAGAAAAACTGTCATTTTTTAATTAACCTTATATTATAATTCATTTATAAGTCAATCCGACAATAAATCGTACACATTTTTCATTCAATAATAAGATTCAAAATTAAGGAACTGATGTGTATACCTGAATGCAAATATGTCAAATGTCAAAATGTCATAATCAATACCACAACAAATTGTAATACAAAAATGTCAAAATATCAGAATATATACAAAATAAAAGACAACTACTTTGTATATCTAACACCCATGTTTATCTTCTGCAGTCAGTACTGCAAAGCATGTTGTGTCAATACTAAAATACCATGTAGAGTGGCCATCTAAGTAATTCCTTTATCAAACCCGCCCCTATATATGGTCTCTCTTCTAATAGCTATAGCAGGACGACATATCAACAACACATCAACATCATGGCTCATATTTTCCTATTCCTCCTATAAGATATCCTGATGAGATAGTTTTGGGGGATCTCCTTCTGCATCTGGGGTCATGTAAGGATGTGACACTCTATAAATCCATTGGATTTAGATGTATATTGTACTCCATGAAAGAGGAGTTGGTACACGATGTACATCTTATGGGACCAGATGATCATAGTACGCTGCAAAAATCTCATCAACATCCCTATAAAGTACAATGTCAAGAGTAACAATGATGGGGTCTCTGAGTATACCTTGTTGTGATACGGTGGGAGAACTGACTTGATGTTTTGCGTTTGTGTTCGCAAATGTTGCGGTTTAGCAAGAGTCGCCACCGACTTTTCTTTTATCCAAAAAGGAAAGGTGAAAAAGCACAGGAAATACCTTTAGAGATGTTTTCTTGGGTTTGGGGGGTAGATTATGAAAAGGGAAGGTATTAGCACCCTTTTCATCCATGGTTTTCCATGGGCTCTTAGTTACTCACTAGATCAACTTGCTTTCGTTTGAATGTGCTTTGTGATGTGGGCTTTGAAAGTATTTTGGAAATATCTTTGTAATGGTTCTCGTCTCTATAAGAACGTATACAAAGTTTTGTTTCGAAAGATAGTTCAAAGGTGTACTTGTGGATTGTGATTTTGGAAAGTCGTTTTCGGAAAGATATTTTGCAATGGTTCTTGTCTCTATAAGAACGTATACAAAAGGTCTTGTCTTTTGAAAATGTTTTGAGATGAAAGTGTTGGTGTAAAAATGTTTTTGTCATGAGCAAGCAAGTAATTAGGAGAGAATCTACCTACTCGAAAGGTCTTAAATGTGTTTTTCCTTCTCCTTTAGATGTGACTATCTTACCATTGATTTGGTAAGAAGCCCCATCATTGGATGTAAAGGGACGGAAACGAGAAGTTTGAATAGTCATAGAAGGCAACTTATGGGATGTTTTAGCAATGTCGTTTTAGGGACTTGATCATTTACCGAAGGCAACATCGAGGGTCATCGAGGGACTACGATCTTTTATCGAGGGTCTTTTTCTAAAACTCCCATGTTCGAGGGACATGACTATTTTTCCGAAAGGCAACAAAAATGAGATTACCCTAGAGATGCTAGTGTGCAAGTGTGTTGGTTTGCATGCATTTTGTCTTGTATTTGAAAGTCATCTATTTATTGATTTTATCTTGCCATACATCCTATTTACTAACAATATATGAAAAACAAGTAAAATGCGGAAAATAAAATCTAATCTATTACATCGCTTTAGAGGGATGGGGGTACAAATTTACAATGGGGATGAAGTGGAGACTGAAATATTACAACCATATCGAATGATAATAAAAACAATGTTAAAATAATGCAAAACAAAGGAAAAAAAAGCATTTTGAACTGCTATGTGTCGACCCGTGCTGCTATGCATCGACACATAGCTTTTCCCTGCCCCTGTAAAAAAAATCAATTCAGTATGAGTCGACACGTAATGGGATGTGTCGACTCATACACCTTCTTGTATCGATGCGAAATGCATATGTATCGACTCGTAGGTTTTTCCAGCTTTTGTTTTGTAACTTGAACTCAGTATGGGTCGATGCATGGGCGTTATGTGTCGACTCATACCCTGTTTTTCACTAGGATGAGTCGATACATAAGAAAATGTGTCGATACATGCTGCATTTTCCTGCCTTAAACATTGTTTTACTGACTGTACAAGTTAGCATATGATGGATAAATGTAAATAAAACATGATTGAATAAGCCTAAACCATAAGAAAATGATTAGTTCAAAGGGATAATAAAATACTACATCTTATCTTCAAAATATACAGATCATTAATGATGTATGGAGAGATATCAAGTCAAGAAGACTTACCTCTGGACTGCACTGTCTGTTTTAAATCTGAATGTTTTTCCAAATGTGACGAGGACCTCAATGAATCTCCAGAAAGCTACTCCGGACTGTTGAAACTAAGCTGGATTGTACTGTAATGTTTTTGGTGTTTTGAGGATATGGATGAACAGTACTACATGGACTCTTTTTTTTTGTGTTTGGACAGTCTTTGAGGAAGAGTTTGTATGGTGGAGTAATGGGTTGGGTTTCTGTTTTGAACAAGAGCTGTTTTGGTTTTGAAAATGAGTCAAAGTTGCACAGAATATTGTTTTTCTACTCAACAAAACTCTCTATCTTATCTCTAGAAAAATTTTAACCTCTCTTTAAAATCCAACCTTTTTTGTCTTATGAGACAGTCCTCCTTTTGTAGACCCCTTGACTGTGGTTTAGGGGGGAAAACAAATAAGTCATTTTGAATTGTTTTTGCCTACTGCTTTGATACTTTCTGCACACAATTTTCCTTTGCCATTTTGGTGCAATTTTGGAGCTATTTTGGTGCAGGCTTGGGCAGACTGCATAGAGCAGTTTTGGAATGTATTGGGCAACATGCATACTTAGGATGTAGCATGGCACAAGCTTTCTTGTAGGGCAGCATGGGCTGATGTGGCATATCACATTTTGTTCAACTTGGACAGTATGATTTGTAGCATGACTCAAATTTGGTCTTGTGGAATATTTCATGTACATTATGTCAAGGGAAAAATAATGTGGCATGGTTTCAATCAAGACATAGTTTTAGAATTTGTAATTTTGCAAAAATGTCATTTTGTAATAACTTGAATTACTTGCATCATTTTTAATTATTTGTAATTGTAGCAAAAAATATCATGAAGTAAATGAAATTAACCAAGTATAGAAAATACTTAGAAAAATTTCAAAGTCTTGCAAAGTTGGATTTTTGATTCTCTTGATTTTTGATGATCAAACTCCATTTTTGGATGTCTTAACATAATGTGATTTTTGGGACTCAAATTTGGTCAAAAAGTCAAAGTTTGACTTTTTAGCGTCCGGTTGACTTTTTCCAGCTGAAACTCCAATTTTACTCATTTTGCCTCCTTTTGACAATTTGAATGGTTCTTCTTAGAAAATTATGATATGAGGTTTACAACTTGACTGAAGTAATTCTAAGAGTCCTTGAGACATGAGAGGATATATTTTGGGGTACAACAGCTGCCCTTGTTCAATCTTCTTACACCTGAAGAGTTAGATTGGTAATTCTGCCATTCGTGACTTGAAGGTGGAATATGATTGAACACTAGAGTGCCCAGAAAGTTTGCACTCAAAGATGTGTTAGTTGGTTATGTAGGGAATGGGCTTAAATATGACATTTGGAGAGGTAATGGATAGTTGTTGGAGATGGGCTTAAAGATTCCATCTGAAGGTGATTGTATTTGGATTGTATTTGAATGAGTGACAGAATGACATCCGAATCGGGATTGTATCTGGACCGTATTTGAAGGTTGGGTTGTTTGATGATGAGTCAGTGTAAAACTTCATCTTGGAAAGAGAAGGAACCGGTGTAAGGTTGCTTGATGATGAGTCCGTGTAAAACTTCATCTAGAAAGGAGGAACCTGTGTAGGGTTGCTTCATGATAAGTCTGTGTAAAAATGCATCTTGAAAAGGAGGAACCTGTGTAGGGTTGTCTGATGATGAGTCCGTGTAAAACTGCATCTTGGAAAGATAAGGAACCGATGTAGGGTTGACATGATGATGAGTCCGTGTAAAACTGCATCTTGAAAAGAGGAACCTGTGTAAGGTTGCTTCATTATGAGTCTGTGTAAAAATGCATCTTGGAAAGGAGGAACCTGGGTAGGGTTGCCTGATGATGAGTTCGTGTAAAACTGCATCTTGGAAAGGAGGAACCTATGTAGGGTTGCCTGATGATGAGTCAGTGTAAAAATGCATCTTGGAAAGAGAAGGAACCAGTGTAGGGTTGATATGATGATGAGTCTGTGTAAAACTACATCTTGGAAAGAGGAACCTGTGTAGGGTTGCTTCATGATGAGTCCGTGTAAAACTTCATCTGGAAAGGAGGAACCTGTTTAGGGTTGCTTGATGATGAGTCCGTGTAAAACTTCATCTCGGAAAGAAGGAACCAGTGTAGGGTTGCTTCATGATGGTCGAGTAGATAGTTGTCCTGTCTGATTTTTTTAGGTGTTAATCTTTGACCTGAGAAAGAAAGATAGTTTTCCTAGCTTGTTACAGGTGTTAATATTTGATCTCTTTAAGTAGATAGTTTTCCTGGCTTATTACAGGTATTAATCTACAATCAGTAGTCCCTAGATAGTTTTCCTGGCTTGTTACAAGTATTAATCTGGAACTTGAAAAGGTTGATGGTAGCCATCTATTGATTGAACTTTTCCTGAAAAGTTAAAACGTTAGCTGTATGCAATGTCATGATGTATGAAATGCATGATGTCATGATGTTCTCAAAATAAATGAGATTGTGTCGTATGCACTTATCATGTATGTAAATAGGATGTATGAAATGTGAAATGTTTATGAATGCATTTTTGTATGGGAAAATAAATCCTTGCCAAATGCTGGGGAGTTGTTAAATCATGGACAGCTGTTAAAGAGTTGGTGTGCCTTCAAACTTTGCTTAGAATATTTCCACCAGGGATTCCTGTTTTGTTGTTTGAGGAGAACTCTGTTGGGGAATATTGAAAATTCTGTTGGAGAGTGTTGATTCCTACTTGGGGAAAAGAGTTCTGGAGCCTCGGTTGTCCGTTGCTCTACTGAGGTCGAAGTTGAACTGATATCTGGTCGGGTCCAGGTTTCACAGTAACTTGTTGGGGATTATAGAGTAGTCTACTGGGGAAAGGGATTTGTGGTCCTTTGATTTGTAGTAGTTGGAAAGGAAAACTAAAACTGGGGAATCTGTAGTTTGTTGGGGAAATAAACCTTGTTGCCGATCTGCTAGAGAAGTGACAACTTCGTTGGGGAAAGTCCTCGAGGACTCTTGAGGTTGTCTCAGCTGGAGAAAGCTTTTCAGAGATTAAAATCTTGCTGGGGAATCATCCTATGAGAAGGATTTTGGGGAGATTTATCACTGCCCCTAGTAGCGAGTGTTTGTGGCACCGCCTAGAAATGTTTGACCATACGTAACCCTTTGTCGGGATTGATGTTCAAAGCCCCAAGTGATGGGGATGGAGCCCTGCCCCTGGTTACTCTGCAATTCTTGAGATATTTCTTGGAATCTTGACTGGACTGCCCCATGTGTGCTGGATAGTGGCATGTCATGTCCCCTGTTGATAGGAGATTTGTCAATGGGAGTGTCATCCTACTTGACTTGATTTTGTTCACTGAGAGATCTTTCGTTCACTGGATATTCATTGTATGGATTTCTCTGTTGTCAAACAAATAACCACATGCAAACAGTGATATTCAAGTAATGCAAACTTTATGTTTGTCTTGAAGTTTTGAAAATGCGTTTTAGCGAGTAAAGAAATTTTGTTAAGAAAATTCAAACTCAGAATTTAGAGCACAACCTTACAGGAGTCAGGATACCTTTTGTAATAGTATGATTTCAAACTAACCCATGCTTCAATTAGTACTTTTGAAGGGTTGTAACATGGCTTGGTTCACGGTTTAAGAAACAAAGGATAAAGGCTCAAAGTGTATTTGTACCCACCCGCTCTTCGTGATGTTCTTCAGTCCTAAGCTCAGTTAATTGTGCGTTTGAATTCCAATTGAGTCTGGAATGACATATTGGTGATGGTTCAGACAAGTTAAGTTTGTCGGAAGGCAGTCATTCTTGCAACATTTTTCGTGTTGTTGAGGATTTGTAGTGACCTCTTTTTGATTTGTTATCCCTGATTTTTGTCTGGCTGTTCTTGTTTTGAGATTACAGTCAGCAGGATGCCCCAGTTTTCTTTAAGTCTCCTTCATAGGTTTTGACTTAGTGGGCTTTTCCTTTTGAGAGATAATGACTTCCTATGTGATAGGGAACTATCACCGTCTTTTGATTCCAGAGGAATGTTTTGATGTCATTCGTTGTAATACGAGATAAGAGTTTGCAGCTTAACGCACGTTTGAATTAACTGAGAGACTACCCTGCCCCAGGTTTTGATTAAAGGTTTCAATTTTTGTGAAAAAGGAAAACTTCTACTTCTTTGGCTCGAAGGGGTTGACTAGGAATTATCTTCCTTATAACTCCAGTGTTTAGGATTTTGAAAGAATACATGTACATCGTCAGCATGGTCTGTCCAAAAGCATACTGTATGAGATTATGGCATTGTTTTCGTCATCCTCCCTCTAAAGGCTTGTAACTTTTAGCAAGAGTTAAATGTCATAAAGAAAGTAGAAAGCATAGTTTAAATGTAATCAAAATGAGTGGATCAAATCAAGACAAACATATGCAATGCATTAATGAAATAAAGTTTGACATTAATAGATAATTGTTTGAATAACAAAATAGAAATTACAATTTGAAAATTCAAAATGAATAGAAGCCTCTTTCAATGTCTTGGCATAGGAGTAGTGATCACGTTTAGAGTCTCCGGAAGATCAAACTGGATCTCCTTGGCGTCAATCAAATTCTGAATTTTGTACTTTAATGCCCAGCAATTGTTAGTGTCATGCCCGGGACTGTCAGAATGATAAGCACATGTTGCATTAGGATTATAGTTAGGAGAAGAAGTTTTGGGGTTTGGATGAGGTCCTATCAATGCAATCATATTCATCCTCAACAAGTGTTGTAGCGCTTGAGACAACGGCATGTTGATGTTGGTAAATTGTCTTTTAGGCTCGTTTGGCCTTCGTTGATTTCCCCTTTGCTGCTGTCGATGTGATGCAGAACCAGAGATCAAGATTGCCCCTACTTGTTGGTTATGACGACTCTTTTGATCAGACACTGCAATGGACTCTTTCTTCTCATTGTATGGCCTTTTCTGAGCATCAGAAGGTGTAGCTCCTTGGATCTTTCCACTTTTGATGCCAACTTCGACCCTTTCACCAGTCAGTATCAGCTCGGTGAACCCGACCGAGGAGCTTCCGATTAGGTGTTTGAAGAAAGGCCTCGTCAAAGTTCCCATGAAGATGTCGATCATCTCCCTGTCAGTTAAAGGGGGTTGCACCCTACCAGCCAGATCTCTCCACTTTTGGGCGTATCCTTTGAAGCTCTCGTTGGAACCCATGGTCATGTTCTGCAATTGCACGCGAGTTGGTGCAAGATAAGCGTTGTACTGATATTGTTTGTAAAGAGCAGCAGCTAAATCCTCTCAGGTGTGGATGCGAGAACTCTCCAATTGATAGAACCACTCGAGTTGAGTCCCTACCAAGCTTTCTTGGAAGAAATGGATCCAAAGCTTTGGATCAGTTGTGTATGGTTGAATCTTGCGGACATAAGACTTTAAATGCATCTTAGGGCAAGAGACTCCATCGTACAGGGCAAAGGTAGGGATTTTGAACTTTGGCGGTATGACCACTCCAGAAACCAAACCCATGTCTCCTAAATCCAAGCCAGGTGTCTGTTGAATCTCCATAGCACTGAGGCGATCCTCTAATTGTTTGTACTTGTCATCAGTGGGAGGATATTATTCTTTATAGTAGTCAGCTTCAGCTTCATCAATCTCCAGACTGTTGTCTTCTTCATGACTATCCTCCATGTTGGATGAAGTTGAAAGATCTAGAGTTCTTTTGACTGGTCCTCTAGGTCTTCTTCTCAAGTTCAGGACGCCTACTAACTTCTTGGACTTCTTCCCCCTGTCTTTGAGAAGGAGAGTTTTCAGGTTTTCTTGCCCCTTAGACATAGCCAGGAACATTTGTTGGAATTGAGCGTTTTGAGCTTGGAGATCTTTCACCATTTGTTCCATATCCATCTTACTGAAATAAACAGTAGGAAGATAAGGAGACCTGTACGGGAGAAACCTGTCATGATATGATGCATGATATGATGCATGATATGTGGATGCATGTTTTCAAGGATCTCGCGGGGTAAACACAAGAAAAAGTTAGAGATTGAACTTTGATCAACAACTTTGATTGGAGAACTTTGTATCGATGGATGTCCTTCCACGGGAATCAAACTCACCATGTCAAGTGGGTTGTAGCCCTTGACTCAAGTTTGCCATACTTGATCTTTGACGATGTTTAGTCAGAGGAAAATAAATCCCCCTGCCCCTTGCTAGACATTTGGTTCCTCATAACCTGCATCAAAGACCCTCGAGATCCTTGAAATGGTTATTGAAAATACTATGGTATGATGTTATGATGTTATGTACAGATATGCGAGGTAAGCAAATTTATATACAAATAATCATATTCACACAAAGCAAACAAATCCTTAGTTTTAGGCTGGCATGGAGTTTGTAGGTAAGTACCCTCTTGAAGTTTAGTTGGCTCAACCTGTCCTAGTTAATAGTAATTGGGTTCTAAGGGGTCTCAATATCACTGATCTTTCCCCCAAGCTTCGTTCAATAGGCGATTGACTCGTAACCGATCAAAACTCAAGAGTCAAACCTCAATGAGTGTAGCATCGAGTATCAACCAATTTTCAGCTTTACACCAAAACCGGCTATCTCACTACCTCCTAATGGCCAAGTTGGTCAAGTAAGGTTCTAAGGTCAGTTGATGCTTCACGACACCAGGCGGTGGCCCCGTACTCTCCTTGACTGAATTAAGGGTTACCGGTACCAACCAAAGTGCCACATCAACGTAGCTATTGCTTCAACCATGTCGGTATACGCTGCACAATTCCCTCACAATTTATTTCTACTTACCTAAAAGGTGTCCCCAAATCTGGGTGTAGGATTTAAAACAAACCCAAACAAGGAACAAAAATGTAAAGCAAAGAAATCAAACAATGTAAGCAAGTAAAGGTGATCTAGCCCTAAGGTAACCCCACTTTTAGAAAAATTCCCCAGCAGAGTCGCCAGTTCTGTGATACGGTTGGAGAACTGACTTGATGTTTTGCGTTTGTGTTTTCAAATGTCGCGGTTTAGCAAGAGTCGCCACCGACTTTTCTTTTATCCAAAAAGGAAAGGTGAAAAAGCACAGGAAAGACCTTTAGAGATGTTTTCTTGAGTTCGGGGGGTAGATTATGAAAAGGGAAGGTATTAGCACCCTTTTCATCCATGGTTTTCCATGGGCTCTTAGTTACTCGCTAGATCAACTTGCTTTCGTTTGAATGTGCTTTGTGATGTGGGCTTTGAAATTATTTTGGAAATATCCTTGTAATGGTTCTCGTCTCTATAAGAACGTATACAAAGTTTTGTTTCCAAAGATAGTTCAAAGGTGTACTTGCAGATTGTGATTTTGGAAAGTGGTTTTCGGAAAGATATTTTGCAATGGTTCTCGTCTCTATAAGAACGTATAAAAAATGTCTTGTCTTTGGAAAATGTTTTGAGATGAAAGTGTTGGTGTAAAAATGTTTTTGTCATGAGCAAGCAAGTAATTAGGAGAGAATCTACCTACTCGAAAGGTCTTAAATATGCTTTTCCTTCTCCTTTAGATGTGACTATCTTACCATTGATTTGGTAAGAAGCCCCATCGTTGGATGTGAAGGGACGGACACGGGACATTTGAATAGTCATAGAAGGCAACTTATGGTACGTTTTAGCAATGTCGTTTTAGGGACTAGATCGTTTACCGAAGGCAACATCGAGGGTCATCGAGGGACTACGATCTTTTATCGAGGGTCTTTTTCTAAAACGCCCATGTTTGAGGGACATGACTATTTTTCCGAAAGGCAACAAAAATGAGATTACCCTAGAGATGCTAGTGTGCAAGTGTGTTGGTTTGCATGCATTTTGTCTTGTATTTGAAAGTCATCTATTTATTGATTTTATCTTGCCATACATCCTATTTACTAACAATATATGAAAATCAAGTAAAATGCGGAAAATAAAATCTAAGTTATTACATCGCTTTAGGGGGATGGGGGTACAAATTTACAATGGGGATGAAGTGGAGACTGAAATATTACAACCATATCGAATGATAATGAAAACAATGTGAAAACAATGCAAAACAAAGGAAAAATGCATTTTGAACTGCTATGTGTCGACCCATGCTGCTATGCATCGAAATATAGCTTTTCCCTGCCCCTGTAAAAAAAATCAGTTCAGTATGAGTCAACACATAATGGGATGTGTCGACTCATACACTTTCTTGTATCAATGCGAAACACGTATGTATCGACTCATAAGTTTTTCCAACTTATGTTTTGTAACTTGAACTCAGTATGGGTCGATGCATGGGCATTATGTGTCGACTCATACCCTATTTTTTCACTAGGATGAGTCGATACATGAGGACATGTGTCGATACATTCTGCATTTTCCTGCCTTAAACATTGTTTTACTGACTGTACAAGTTAGCATATGATGGATAAATGTAAATAAAACATGATTGAATAAGCCTAAACCATAAGCAAATGATTAGTTCAAAGGGATAATAAAATACTACATCTTATCTTCAAAATAAACAAATCATTAATGATGTATGGAGAGATATCAAGTCAAGAAGACTTACCTCTGGACTGCACTATTTATTTTAAATCTGAATGTTTTTCCAAATGTGACGAGGACCTCAATGAATCTCCAGAAAGCTACTCCGGACTGTTGAAACTAAGCTGGACTGTACTGTAATGTTTTTGGTGTTTTGAGGATAGGGATGAAAAGCACTACAAGGACTCTTTTTTTTGTGTTTGGACAGTCTCTGAGGAAGAGTTTGTATGGTGGAGCAATGGGTTGGGTTTCTGTTTTGAACTAGAGCAGTTTTGGTTTTGAAAATGAGTCAAAGTTTCACAGAATATTGTTTTTCTACTCAACAAAACTCTCTATCTTCTCTCTAGAAATTTTTTAACTTCTCTTCAAAATCCAACCTTTTTTGTCTTATGAGACAGTCCTCTTTTTGTAGACCCCTTGACTGTGGTTTAGGGGGGAAAACAAATAAGTCGTTTTGAATTGTTTTTGCCTACTGCTTTGATACTTTCTACACACAATTTTCCTTTGCCATTTTGGTGCAATTTTGGGGTTGTTGTGGTGCAGGCTTGGGCAGACTGCATAGAGCAGTTTTGGACTGTATTGGGAAGCATGCATACTTAGGATGTAGCATGGCACAAACTTTCTTGCAGGGCAGCATGGGGTGATGTGGCAATGTGGCATATCACATTTTGTTCAACTTGGACAGTATGATTTGTAGCATGACACAAATTTGGTCTTGTGGAATATTTCATGTACATTATGTCAAGGGCAAAATAATGTGGCAAGGTTTCAATCAAGACATAGTTTTAGAATTTGTAATTTTGCAAAAATGTCACTTTGTAATAACTTGAATTACTTGCATCATTTTGAATTATTTTTAATTGTAGCAAAAATTGTCATGAAGTAAATGAAATTAACCAAGTATAGAAAATACTTAGAAAAATTTCAAAGTCTTGCAAAGTTGGATTTTTTATTCTCTTGATTTTTGATGATCAAACTCCATTTTTGGATGTCTTAACATAATGTGATTTTTGGGACTCAAATTTGGTCAAAAAGTCAAAGTTTGACTTTTTAGCGTCCGGTTGACTTTTTCCAGCTGAAACTCCAATTTTACTCATTTTGCCTCCTTTTGACAATTTGAATGGTTCTTCTTAGAAAATTATGATCTGAGGTTTACAACTTGACTGAAGTAATTCTAAGAGTCCTTGAGACATGAGAGGACAAATTTTGGGGTACAACACCTGCATATACTAGAACTATATCATGACTCACTCATGTAAATGTGGGTATACAAATCAATACTCACATACCAATTATCCAAATTACAATATTATCACCTCCAAGGGTCGTGTCTATAATACGGTGGGAGAACTGGCCTGGTTTTGCATTTTATCGCAAATGTTGCGGATAGCAAGAGTCGCCACCGACTTTCCTTTTATCCAATAAGGAAAGGGTGAAAAGAACAGGAAAGACCTTGAGATTTTTGAGTTCGGGGGGTAGGTTATAAAAAGGAAAGGTGTTAGCACCCTTTTCATCTGTATTTATCTACGGGCTCTTAATCGCTAGCTCACTTTTTTTGAAAATGCTTTATGAATGTGTGTTTGAAAATATTTTGAAAAAGCCAACAGTAAGGTAAGACTTTATAATGATTCTCGTTTCCGTTTTTGAGAATGCGTATAAAGTGTCTGTTTGAAAATATTTTTGAAAGTGTGATTGTGAAAGATGTTTTTGTTTTGAAATGTTTGTGAGCAAGAGACTACAAGTGTTCTACCTACTCAAGGTCTTTATTGTACTTTTCCTCCTCCTTTAAATAGTACTACCCTACCATTAGTTAGTAGGAAGCCCTATTGTTGGATGTGAAGGGACAGGTATAGGTCGTCGTTCAGTCATAGAAGGCAACTGGTAAGGACACTTTAGTAATTTCCATTTAAGGGACTAGACAATTTACCGAAGGCAACATTCGAAAGGCTCATCAAGGGACTACAATCTTTGGTTTCGAGGGACAATGCTAAAGCGTCCCCATGTTCGAGGGACATAACTATTTTTGTTCTGAAGGCAACAATGGAAATTACCCTAGAGGTGCGGGTGTGCAAAGTGTGTTCAATTCAGTTTATTTACTTGCATTTGGGTTTTGCTACCGTTTGCTTTTAATCTTGCCATAAAATCCTATTAGCTAACAGTAACAGTAAAAATAATAAAGCAATAAAGTATAAAAGGTAGATGCGGAAAGTAAAAGACGGAAAGTAACCCTAAAATTATTACATGGTTTCGAGAGAGATACATAATAGTAGAAAAATGCGGAAAATAAACCCTAATTAACTATTACATCCCTTAGACAATTACAATAATGATAAAGAAATAAAAATATATTCGCAAACACCCCATCAATATAAAAAAGGGAAAAATTGGAATCGACGGAAAAGGGAATGTTTTTTGTTGTTTTTTATATAAAAAAGATATTTATGATTAATTGATTAAAACCCTAATCAATGTTAATTTAGAAAGAAATTATCAATTAAAATAAAACCTAAAAAACCTTAATAATTTTGATGAAAAAAGAAATTAATTTAATTATAAAAAAAAAGTTGATTAATTAGAAAATAATCAAAAACCCTAAAATTCTTAATTAATTTTAATTGGAAAAACATTAATGTTTTTTGGTATTTTAATTAAATAATAAAAGGTAAAAGAAAAATATAAAAAAAGAGAAATGGTTGGGCTAGAATTAGCAAACAGTGGGGGTGCAGGTTGCAATTTGAGTCCAGGCTCAATAAGCCCCAGCACTTGATCCAACATGGGTAGCTCCCAGGAGGTCCATGGTATGCACACGGGCCCTAGTGCATTGATTTGGAACTGTTGAGATCCAAGGGTGGTGATGAGAGGATGCATGGTGGACGCATGAGAGTTTGCTGCGCTGGATCTACAAGGGTTAAAAAACAATTATGGAAAAGAGTGCAAGGGGCATGGATCGAACCCTTGCCCTTGCACACGAACGTCTTACTACACATTGTCTTGCCGCTGGACCACTAGTTGTTTCGCATTAACTATACAACATAAAATAAAATATTAAATATGTTGGAGTCAACCCACCACCTCTGGTGGTCAACTTCTTCTTCTCCGGCGAGGGGAATTCGCAAACCTGCAAAATAAAGGCCAAGTGAGCATGAAAAGCATATTTGTCCACTAACTGAGGCCTTACGGATCTAACAGTGATATTAGTTTAGATTGAAATGGCCTGTAGCTAGGGTTTCACAGGTTCACAAGCTTGGTGCCAAAACTATGGAAACTCTTTATTCTTGCGTAAAAACTTGCAAACAATGAGTTCAAATGAATCTAAACATTATTATAAGCAATAATATATGCATGAACTTAAATTATAATGCATGGCATGTAAGTTTGAACTCATGGTAATTCCATTAACCGGAGTTGCTTTGTTGTGGCGATTTGGGGGGCCACGATCTTCAGTGATGGCTGGGTATGACTCCTGGAAGTCTCAGGGAACTGATAGAGTGCTTGTGGTCGGCTGAAACTTGCTGGAAAGCAGTGTTTGATTATGCCCTAATTCTTGAAAATTTGTGAGTTTTTTGTAGGTGATTTCTAGCACAAGGTTTCGTGGCTTTTGTGTATGAGTGATGAAGATTATATAGCATGAATTAGGTCAAAGATAAAATGGGCTTGGACTTTGTGTAAGAAGCCTTGTATTTTATCTTATTTATTTTTGAATTAATAATGAATAAATAAAAAATAATTAAAATAAAATAGAGAAAGGGGTACATAAACAAGATTTGAGGTGTATAAGGAGTGTAATACACACTTGTATTCTTAAACAATGGCCCAATAGCCCAAAATATCAAGTTTTCTCAATTTGAACTTCAAGCATTTGCTCAAAATTTCCCAACTTTCACTGGTCATAACTCTCTTAATTTTCATCCTTTGAAAGTAATCTTGGACTTTTTGGAAATACCAATGTGTCCTCTATAATCTCTATGTTGATCATTTTTTCATTTGAAGACATTGTCTTAATGTAAATTGCCTTGACAAAAAGTGTCTTTTTGTTGACTTTTGAAATGACCTATAATGTATTGGCTCATATCTCTCAAATGAAGCATTTTTTGGATTTGAGATTAGATATAAGAAGTTTTATAGAATTGAATTTTCTTCAATATGAGATTTGGTTGGATAAAAAATGATGAAGCATGCGAAAGTTATGCTTGGTCAAAGTTCAGTTCATTTCTCCTAAGGGAAACCCTAATTTAGCAACTTTTGACTTTTGATGATTTGAGAGGTTTCCTTGATGAATAATGATAAAAACTTGATAAAATGATGAATATGACTTCAAAATGTTTATGTTGACTAAAAGTCTTGAAGTTTGACTGTATGTTGACCATAATTGATTTTTTTTACCAAATACAATTGATTTTCAGTCATATAAGCAATTAATTGAGCAAACTTGTGATGCAAGGCTTGAAACTTGGCATGAGAATTCCTTGAGACATATGAGAAACCATGAGAACCACTTGAGGCCATAGGGAAATTTTTTTAGTACAATAGCTGCTTCTATTCAATCTTCTTAAACTTGAGGAGTTAGATTGGCATGTCCTCCATTCGTGATCTGAAGGTAGAGAAGGATTGAACACTTAAGTGCCCAGAAATTTGCACTCATATGTGCACGAAGTAACACTGTCGGTTGATTATATTTCTTGAATTGGATTAAAGATTCCATTAGGAAAGATGATAGAATATCGTCGGAGATGGGCTTATAATTCCATCTAAGGTAATTGTTGATAAGTGTATCAGAATGAGTCTACCATTGACTTCATATGAGGAATGCTTTCCAGAATGAACCTCTGGGGAAGGTGCTTAAGTAGCTGCTTATTAGATTTAGTCTCTGAGGGAAATTCAACTCAGTATTCAGTCTCTAAGGTAAATGCTTGTCATGTAGATAGTCGCCACATCTTGTTTCGGGAATTGATTTACAATCTATTTTTGTTGGTAAACCCGTTTTGTTTTGGGAGTTCATACCACCTGGCCATGCTGATAGTTTCCCCGTCCTATTTTGGGAGTTAATCTCTGCCTAGTTGTAAAGATAGGTTCCTTGTCCTATTTCGGGAGTTAATCTTTGTTCGTCCATAAAGATAGTTTCCCCGTCTTGTTTCGGGAATTAATCTTTGACATGCTTCCTGTCGGCGAACTCGTCCTGTTTCGGGAATTCATGTCGCCTGATCGTTCAAATAGTTTCCCTGCCTTGTTTCAGGAATTAATTAGTGACCTGTTTGAGAATTGTTGATGATATTTGTCTGTTTTTGGACTTTTACCTAAAAAACAAAGTTAGTCTTTATGAAATGTCATGATGTATGTAATGCATTGCGTAATAATGTTCTCAAAGTAAATGAGAGTGTGCTAATACATTTCATATGCATATGCTATGATACTTGTAAATGATGTGTGGATGAAAGATGTTGTTGAAGTGTATTGGTAGCTTCGTATAACATCTTTGCTGAGGGAAATAAATCCTGAACCATTGCTGGCGATGAAGAATGTGAATCTTCAATCTTGTTTAGAATGTCTCCAATGGGGATTCCTGCTTTCTATTTTGAGGATGTTCCGCTGGGAATTTTTGACTTTCGCTCGGGGATAGAAGAGTTTAGGAACATTTTTCGTTCATCGCTCGACTGGGGGAATTTAGTTCTTATATACCCTGACTGGGGATAAAAGACATGGATAATATTCTGAGGTGTTATATGACTAAGTTTCTGATATGGATTCTAACTCTTCTGAGGATAGCAGCCTGGACTGCCCTTGCTAGAGAAGAGAATCTTGTCGGTGATTCATAGTAGTCAGAGAAATAAACTTTGTTTGGGAAACTAAATTCTGTTGGGGAAATAAACCCTGCTGGAGAAGAGAATTCTGCGGGGAATTTTACAGTGGAGAAATCAACTCAGCTGGGGAATTAAATTCTTGTGAACTGTGTTGAGGAAGTTTCTGCTATATGCTAGAGAAATGATCAGATTCCTTTATCCGCTAGGGGGATTTGCCGGGGAGTATGATCATGTGAACTACTTGAAGATTCCCCAATTCCTGTCTGAAGGCATGTTAGACTTGCGGGGGGTATGTATCTCTGTTGAGGATGAGCTTGTGAAGGTAACTCTGTAGGGATAATCTCATGGAGGTTATTCTGTAGGGGTTTTCCTGTGGGGACTTGTGGATGAACTGAATGTTATTCCAATTCCTAGAGTCTTTAGTAAATCATATTCATATGCATATGTTCATTCAATTTAATCATTGGACATTTTTTGCAAACAAAACATAAAAGATAAAACAAAATTTGAATTTTGAAATTGTATTTGTATTGATAATTTGCTTATAAACAGGCATTTTTGTACATAGAAACAGAAATCCTAGTAAGAGGAAATCATCGTAAAATGAAAAGAGTAAAAACAAAACATATAGCTATGTGTAAACGACCCCAACGAGTTTCAACTATGCTATTGCCTTTATATCTTCAAGCATCTCATCCCTCATTATCGGAAGAAGTTGACTAAATTGATTTGTACCGTTTGAACTAGACATCGGTAACAAAGCTTGTTGTAAGTAGATGATCCTACGAGACATAGTCGTATGCTTTTAATCCCTAACTTTTTCCTGGACCGCCCTTTTGGGTTTTCAGTCCACCGAAATACCCTTTTTTTCCCAAGCCTCCTTTTTAGGTTTTCGACTTGCTGGTGTACAATATTTATATTTATCCCCGATTTTTTCCCGAACCCTTTTAGTTCGCTGAGATGCCGTTATTTTTGCCTAGGCCGGTCAACCTAGCGAGTCTCTTTCATGCGTAATATCTTTTGACTATATCCGTGTTCACAGGGTGAAGAAAGTCTTCACCGTCCATGGTGGTAAGTAACATAGCACCGCCAAAAAATATCTTCTTGACTACAAATGTCCCTTCGTAGGTGGGGGTCCATTTGCCCCAGGGATCACCTTACGGTAGGATGGTGCATTTTATTACCAAGTCACCCACCTAATATACCCGATTATTGACTTTCTTGTTGAAGGCTTTGATCATACGCTTCTGGTACATCTGCCCATGACAAACAGTCGCAAGCCTCTTCTCATCAATCAAATTTATCTGGTCCAGCCTAGTTTGAATCCACTCATCTTCATCTAAGTCTTCGTCCTTCATAATCCTTAGAGAAGGAATCTTGACTTCGACAGGCAAAACTGCTTCCATGACGTAGACTAAAGAGAATGGGGTTGCCCCAGTTGATGTTGGTACAAAAGTGCAGTAGCCATGAAGAGAGAATGGTAACATCTCGTGCCAGTCTTTGTACATCATCGTTATCTTTTGTATAATCTTCTTGATGTTCTTATTGGCGGCTTCCACTGTGCCATTAATCTTTAGTCGATACAAAGAAGAGTTTTGGTGTTGGATCTTGAATTGCGTGAAGAGTTTCGTGATCATAGTGTTATTAATATTGGTACCATTATCCGTGATAATCCTTTCGGGGATGCAATACCAATAGATGAGGTTATGCTTAATGAATCGGGCCATAACATTCTTGGTGACAGAGGCAAATGAGACCGCTTTAACCCACTTTGTGAAATAATCAATGGCAACGAGGATGAACGATGTTCGTTGGAAGCAGTAGGCTTGATCTCTCAAATCATATCAATTCCCCACATTGCAAATCGCCAAGGAGCAGTCAAAAATTTAGAGGGACCGGCGGTACGTGTACCTTGTCAGCATAGATCTAGCATTTGTGATAAGTTCTCAAGTGGTGATGACAATCAATTTCCATAGTCGACCAATAGTAACCCACTCTCAGAATCTTTTTAGCCATCGTATTACCGCTGGAGTGAGTACCAAAGATATCTTTGTGCATATCTTCCATAATCTTCTCCGCTTCCTTCTTGTCTATACAACGAAGCATAGTCTAATCATGGTTGCGCTTGTATAAAATTTTGTTGCTCAGGAAGAACTTATCAGAGAACCTCTGTAGGAATTTCTTGTCGTTGATAGATGCTCCCTCGGGATATTCTTGATCCTTGAGGTATCTTTTCACTTTAAATGAAATCAAGGATTCTCTTCTACTGCGTTGGTATTAACTATGTAACAGTGTGGCGGTTCGTCCAGTCTCTCAATGGTAATTCGAGGAGCTTCATTGTCCCATCTAACTTTGAACATGGATGACATGGTAGCTAATGCGTCTGCTAGCTGATTCTCTTCTCGTGGAATATTCTTAAAGGTAATTTCCTCGAAGTACAAAATTAGTGTCAATACATGCTCCCGATAAGAAAGGAGATTTGGGTGCTCAGTATCCCAATATCCCTTGATTTGACTGATCACCAGGGCTGAGTCCCCATATAAATTTAAGAACTTGATTCTTAGGTCAATAGCAGCTTTGATACTCATGATGCCTGCTTCGTATTCGTCTATGTTGTTTGTACAGTCAAAGCATAATCTGGTGATGAAGGGCGTATGACAACCCTTGGGAGAGATAACCACATCAGAGAAACGTTTCCAAGTGCGTTAGAAGCCCCGTCGAAAACCATAGTCCAACGATATCCTGGCTCAGGTCCTTCATACAGTCCAGGTTCTTCACAATCTGTAACTACCATAATATTATCATCTAGGAACAAGATTTTCATTGACAGATAGTCGTCTACAGCTTGATGAGCCAAATGATCTGCCACTATACTTCCTTTGATTGCTTTCTGAGTGTATTGAATATCGTATTCTGTCAAAACCATTTTCCATTGGGCTATCCTTTCAGAGAGAACTGGTTTCTTGAATATGTATTTTATGGGATCCATTTTAGAGATCAACAAAGTAGTATGGGTCAACATATATTGTCTTAGCCGGCGAGCAGCCCATGCCAAAGCGCAACAAGTTTTCTCGAGCAGTGAGTATCTTGTTTCACAGTCGATAAACGTTTTTCTAAGGTAGTTGTTGTACCCCAAAATTTTTCCTCCCATTTATCTTCAAGGCATTCTTCTAAGATCCTCAAATACTCAAGGATTCTTAAGAGTTGATCATACAAGCTCACCTCCTAAGCATTGGATCCACAATTAGGGTTTCATATTCCACAAGGAATATTGGGTTGCAAAGGTCTCAAATTACTTTAATATTCCATTATAAGTCCTCAACAATGAGTATGTCAAGTTTCAAGTCTTGCCTCACAAATTTTTCCAATCAATTGCTCAGATGACTGAAAATCAACTGCATTGGGTAAAAAGTCAGTTGCGGTCAACATACAATCTAACTTCAAGATTTTTTGTCAAAATCAACATTTTGAGGTTATATTCATCATTTGATCAAGGGTTGACCATGATTCTTCAAGGAAATCCCTCAAATCATCAAAGATAAAAAATTGTCAAAATTAGGGTTTTGATTGAAGATGACTGATCATTGACTTTTGACCTAGTGCATGACCTAATGGCTTGAAGCATGATCTAAAGAGCTCAAATACAACATATTGACCTAATTACTTTTCTCAATACATTTTCAAAGATACAAGTGATTTATAGTTAAAATTTTTTATCAATTGATGAAAGTCAACAGTCACTCAAAAAGTCAAACTTTGAATTTTTGGTCAACATTGAAATTTCAAAAGTCAATAATCATCAAGATATTCAAAATTATCAAACTTGATCATAAATAAATCAAAAAGTAAACAAAAATAAAATTTGGAAAATTTTCTAACACTCAGAAAAATTATATGTGTTTTTGTTCTTAACAAATGTCTTAACTTCATATCCATTTTTCACAAAGATCCCAGTTGATTCAAAGAAAACTTTCAACATGAAAGTTGTAGGAATTGATGAATTCTAAAACTTTGTCAATGTAATATGAACCTCAAAAAGTGCTTGGATTAAGAGATATAGGCCCATGAAGTTCTAATTATTTTTATCCAACACTTAGAAAATATTTTACAAGTTTTGATCAGTTTTTTGTCCTAACTTCTTGGCCAATTTTCACCAAGTTCCCATTTGATTTAGCCAAAACTCGCAACATGAAAGTTGTAGACAAAGTTTCAAGCTTTCCAAAATTTCCAAGAACACAATTTTATCATGCTCGAGCTAGGAGATTCGAAGACATGAAGTTGGCATTTCATTCTTGAATTATAGTCAATTTGTGACAAGTTCATAACCAAATCTTTAAGCTATGCTGCATTATAATCTCCCCATAATTTAATGTTTACACAATTGATTGAACCATTATCCAAGTGTCTGAGCCATTGTCCAAATGATTTTTCCTTTTATGGCACAAAGGCACCATTGCCATTTACATAAAGCATGCTTTATGCATTTTGTCAACTTTCCTTGAGCCTCTCACATGTTCCTTCTACACACACATAATGCAAAATCAAGAAGCAACATGTCTACAACTCCTAACCACCCTATGAGCCATTGTACCATTGCATTGGAACCATTCCTTTGCAAGTTACTTCAAAACCAAGTTTCAAAACCATAACATGCTTTCTTGAAATCCTGGTTACTTCAAGCCCTCAAACATTTTCTCTATAAATAGAGAGGTTATTTGCAATCTAAGACATGAGTTTACAAGCCCTCTAACCCTCTCAAACTCTCCCAAGTCATAATTTCACACAAAACCTCCATTCTTGAGCTTTGAAGTCCAAATCTTATAATCTCTCAAACCTTACAACTTTTTTCCAAACTAATCATCCAAACACTTCATATACATCATATATAACTGATTCATACCCCTGTTTCCTCATTGTAACATCATCTTCATCATCCACCATTTTCAAATTCCAATTGTGCAACTTGACTTGGTTGGAGTGATTCAGCCACTCTCAGCACCAAGTGGCATCCAAACAACTTTCTCAGGGTCCAAGCAATCTCACCAAATCATCATTTCACCTCTGGAAGTTGTGTAGAGATCATTCAGATTTCCTATCAAGAGGTGAGTTTTCCAAACTTTGAAATATTTGTGCAAGTATCATTTGCATTTATTTTCTAAAGCAAAAATGTAGATATCAATGCCCTGAAACTAACCATATCCTTAGTTTTCATTTATGATAACTATGTGATGAGAATTTTGAAATTGAAGTTTTTGAAAAAATTAGGTTCCAATTTGGTACTGAGCAAAATTCATTTTAACCATTGATCTATAGCTTTTGAAAGTAATATGGTTGGATTCGTGGTTAAAATTCAATCAAGTTTGATGTTTATATCTTTCCATTTGGTTGAGAAATAAAGCTTTTACAAAGTTCAAAAATGTTATTGTTATTGCGGGCGCGAGGAAGAAGAAGAAGTGGGAATTTCAAATTTAAAAAGTGAGTTTATAATATATTTATTGGTGGTTGTTTCATAACCGGATGAAACAGCCACCCCGGTGGCAAGCATGTGTGTGTGTAGGGCATTAGTGTGCAAGGGCAGGGGTTCGATCCCTGCCGCTGGCATTTTATTTTTTAACATTTCCTTTGTAGATCAGGTACCTGAAAATCCAGCGCGCAATGATGTACCCCTCATCAACACCATTAGATCATCATACAATCAGGTCAAACACACCATATACGTGCCCCATGATGTACCTTCTGAATAATGTCCTCATTGGATTACAAACAATAACCTAGGCTCCTTTTTAGGCCTTTTTATTTTTGCTTGTTCATACCCCCCCCCCCCCCCCCCCCTAATTTCTTAGTGCAAAGCAGGTCCATTCTAACATTTTTTAATTTTATTTTCTGTTTTAAACAAAAAAACTCCTTGGGTTGGGCCTGAGTTATTTTTGCTACTTCTCACCCCCTTAATTTCTTATACTGCATACCCATTTTATTTCTTTTTTTAATTTTTAATTAACTTTCCTTTCTAAAATAATTTTATTTAAAATCAGAAAAAATCATAAAAATGATTTTAAAAAAATTAGATTTAGATTTTTTTATTATTAATTAATCTATTTTTTGAAAATAAAAGCTAATTTAATTTAATCACTTTGATTTTATTTAATTAGAATTAGGTTATACTTCAAATATCTTTTCTAAATAAAACTCCAAAACAATTTTCTAAATACTTAGAATTTTTTTAAGTTTTTTTAAATTAATTAGTTAAATTTTCATAAATAAAATTAATTTAATCACAAATTATTTTATTTTAAATAATTAAATTGTAAATAAAATTAGAATTAGGTCTAACTTTTTATTTCAAATTTCAAATATTTTATAAACAAAGAAACAACAAAATATTTTCTTAAAACACTTAAGAATATTTTAGGGTTCCTTAAACTTCTTTCCCTTTTTTACCACCTTTAAGCACTTTATTTTCACATTAACATTTTTCAATATTGTAATTTCTCAAAGCTTGTAATAGATAAATTAGGATTTTTACTTTACTTGTCATCCTGTGGTTCGATGGGAGAATTGACTTGGTATTTTGTGTTTTATCGCAATTGTTGCGGATAACAAGAGTTGCCATCGGCTTTTCTTTTATCCAATAAAGGAAATGATGAAAAGAACAGGAAAAACCTTTTGAGAATTTTCTTGAGTTCGAGGGGTAGGTTATGAAAAGGGAAGGTGTTAGCACCCTTTTCGTCCGTAGTTATCTACGAGCTCTTAATTGCTTGATCACTTTGAAATGCTTTGTGTTTGTATAAGTTTGAAAATATTTTGAAAACACCATAGTTTGGAAAACTTTGCAATGATTCTTGCATCGTTGAGAATGTATGCAATGTGTTGGTTTTGAAAATATTTGTTGAAAAGGGAATGTTTGTAAAGATGTTTGAAACATGCCAATGTAATGCAATTTTTGTAATGATTCTCGTACCCTTGAGAATGTATACAAAATGTTTGTTTTAAAAAAGTGTTTTGAAAGTGTGAAGTATGGAAATGGTTTTGTTTGTGAGCAAGTAATTAAGAGCAATCTACCTACTCAAAAAGTTTTTTTTTCTTTTCCTCCTCCTTTAGATAGTGTTATTTTACCATTGGTTGGTAAGGAGCCATATCATTGGATATGAGGGACGGGTGTGGGTCGTCGTATAATCCTATAAGGCAACTTGTAAGATGTTTTAGCAATTTTCATAAGGGACTAAGATCATTTACCGAATGCAATATTGAAGGGTCATCGAGGGACTACGATCTTTTAATCGAGGGTCTTTTGCTAAAACATCCCACGTTCGAGGGACATGACTGTTTATATCCGAGACAACAGGTGTGAGTTACCCTAGAGGTGCATGTGTGCAAAGTGTTTTATTTTCAAGTATTTATATTTGGATTAGGGTTTTTCTAATTTTTATTTTAAGTCTTTTCATGCAAATCCTAATTACTAACAATAATAAGGAAAGCGATAAATTGCGGAATTTAAATGTCCTACGCTATTAAAATGCTTTGGAAATGGGGGGTACAAATTTGTAAATAGGGGGAGGAAAGCAATAGATCCCTAATTACTATTACAAACCATTCAATATGGATTACAATAATAATACACAAAGTGTAAAGGTGAAGAAGAACAAAAGGCAATTGTTTTTAGGGTTTTTGATGAAAAGGTTTAGAGATTATCCTAATTGAACTACTTAATTTTAATTATAAAAGAAGTTAATTAATTTTTAACAAGACCTAAAATCTAAGTCAATTGAATTTAAGAAGAAAATAAAACTTAAGTCTAATGTAATTTATTTAGAAAATAATTTGAATGTTAGTATTAATTTGAAAAAATGTTTTACAATGTAAAAGAAAATAATACAATTTGATTTAATAAAAATAAGATAAAATACTTAAATAAAATTATTTTAATAAAAATATATGTTTTTGTGTTTTTAGTTTTAATAAAATAAATAAGTAAATAAAAAAAATACAAAATAAATGGGTTTGGTGTTTAAAAGTAAAAAGGGTGGTAAAAAGTAGTAAACAAGCCCAAATAGTTTTTTTTTGTTGGAATCAGAAAATAAAATAAAATAAAAAAGTGTATATGGGCCTCCGTGGTTTTTTAGTAAAAGAGGGGGTATATAGAAGTAAAAACAAAAAGGAAAGAGGCCCATGATATGGGAGGCTCGACGCTTCATTTGATTAAGTGTTGCTGGTTTCTTAAGGGTTCATGATGCACACGTGAGCTTGGAGCATGTGATTAGATAGCTAGCAGATCTGATGGCCTTAGTGTGAAGCGCATGGTAGGAACGTCTTGCTTGTATGCACAGAATTTGAAATAAACAAATAAGTGAAACACAAAAGGGTACCACTGGGGCTCGAACCCAGGTCCCTATAGTTCAATGCCTTACGCGCGCTCTCTCTGCCACTGGGGTAATTGTTTCATCCATTTATAGAATAATAAATAATAAATATATTACAAACTCATTTCTAAATGTAACTTCATCTTCTTCTTCGCGCCAGCATCCCCATTGTTACATTTTTGAATTTCTGAACTCATTCATTTCTCAACCATTTGCAAAAGTATAAACATGAAACTTGCTCCATTTTCCAATATGAATTCGACCATATAAATTTCATGAGCTATAAATCAAAGATGAATGAGAATTTTACAGGTACCAAATAAAAACCCAATTTTTTCAGAAAGTTCATCTTCAAAATTCGCTTCACTCAGACAATATAAATGAAAACTAAAGGCATGGTTAGCTTCAGGGGTATGATGTCTACATTTTTTATTCACAAAGTAACCATTAATGATTCTTGTAGAGAGAGTTCAGAGTTGAGAAAACTTTACCTCAAAACTGGAAATCGTGTATGGTGTTTGAGCACTTCTGGAGGCGTAGTGATGATCTGAATAGCTTCACTGGACTCTTAGGAATCTAATGCAACTCTTACTTTGTGCTGAAAGTGCCTGAATGGTGCTGGAGAAGTCAATGTGAAGAGCTCTATTTTTGAGTTTCGGAGATGATGAACATGGAGCTACAGTTGTGAAATAGTGATGTGGATGAGTTATATTTGATGTAAGGGACCTTTGAAAATGATTTAGAGGGAAAATGCACGAGTGGATTGTGAGTTTGGAGTTTTTGTCCAGAAATTGCAACAATGGATCTTTTGGTGCAAGTTCTGAGTTTCAGGGAGTTTAAGGGTGCTTCAAGGCTTGTAAAAATCGTGTGTTAGGTTGCATATAACATCTCTATTTATAGGCAAGATGTTTGGAAGCTTGAAGGGATCAGAAACAAGAGATCACATGTTTTAGTCTTGAAACTTATTTTTGAAGCAAGCTTGACAAACATAGTTACAATGCATGGTACAAGGACTTGTAGGGTGGTTGACAGGCTCTAAACAAGTTTCTTATGGATTTGAGATGGTGTATGTTTAGAAGGAACAAGTGTAAAGCTCAAGGAGAGAGGACTTTGTGATTAAAGTCACTTTTCCAAAATGGCAATGTTACCTTTGTGCCAAAAATGGTTTAATCACTTGGACAATGGCTCAAATGCTTGGACAATGGCTTACTCAGTTGTGTAAGAATTTAATTTGACTGATTTGTAAGTTTGAAGCCTGAAAAGTAATATTTATACATCATGGCTTGAGATTTGTTCAAGTGTTCTTCATGAAAATGACCTATAATTCAAGAATGGATGCCCAACTTCTTCTCTTCGAAACTCCTAGCTCAAAAATTATATCCTCAAGTTCTTTGACATTTTGGAAAGCTTGAAACATTGTATATAACATTTATGTTTACCACTTTTACAAAATCATTTTGGAACTAGGTGAAAATTGGTCAAGAAGTTAGGTCAAAAATCTGCCTAAACTTGCTAAAATTTTCACTGAGTGTTTTATGAAAAATGTCATGACTTTATGAGCTTATATCTTCAAACCTAAGAATTTTTTGGACATCAAACCTAAGGTATAAAGTTGTAGAATTCATCAAGATCTATAACTTTCATGTTGAAAGTTTTCCTTGAATTATCTTGCTTCTTAGTGAAAAATTGTCATGAAGTATTGAAATTATCAAGGTTAAAAATACTTAGAAATTTTCTAAGTATTGAAAACTTTGAATTTTTTTGGACTTTCTTGAATTTCTTGATTCTTGATGATCAAGTTTGATATTTTTGAATTTCTTGATGAATTTTGATCTTTGAAATTTAATGTTGATCAAAAAGTCAAAGTTTGACTTTTTGTGTATCAATTGACTTTTCATCAGTTGATCAAATTTCAACTATCAATCCATTGATCTTGAGAAATGATTTGAGCCATGAAATTATGTCAACAAGTTGTGTTTGAGTCCTTGAGATCATGTTTCAAGAGATTAGGTCATGTACTAGGTAAAAAGTCCATGATCAATCATTCTCAATAAAAACCCTAATTTTAACAATTTTGCCCCTTTGATGATTTGAGTGCTTTCCTTGAGGCATTGTGATCCAAACTTGATCAATTAATATGACTTTAAAATGTTTATGTTGGCCAAAAATCATGAAGTTTTACTGTACTTTGACCATAGTTGACTTTTTTATCCAATACAACTAATTTTCAGTCATCTGAGCAATTGACTGAGCAAATTTGTGATGAAATGCTTGAAACTTGGTATGAATAATCTTGGAGACCTATAATGAACCATGAAAGTCATTTGAGGCATTAAAAGTCCAATTGTCCTGGAGAAAATCAAAACCCTAATTTGGAGGCTCAGTGCTTAGGAGGTGAGCTTATCTGATCAAACTCTTTGAAACTTCTTGAGCATTTGAGATCTTTTGTGAAAAATGTCTTGAGAATAGAGAGGGAAAAACTTGAGGTACAAAATCTGCCCCTGGTCAATCTTCTTAATCTTGAAGAGTTAGATTGGCTTGTTCGCCATTTGTGACTTGAGGGTAGAAGATGATTCAACACTTAAGTGCCCAGAAATTTGCACTCGCTTGTGCACGAAGTAAAACTGTGTGTTGATTATATCGGGAATGAGCTTAGAGATGCCATTTGGAGAGGTGATAGAAAATCGTCGAAGATTGGCTTATAGATGCCATCTAGAGGTAATTGTTGATAGAAGTATCAAAATGAGTCTTTGCTCAACTGTATCTGAAGAAGTATCAGAATAAACCTTTGGTCGATTTAATATGAGTTAAAAGGTTCTACTGATAGAAGTATCAGAATACATATTTGGCGATTTAATCTGAGCCAGCAGATGTTTTTAAATCTTTAACTGAGAGAAGTATCAGAATAAATCTTTGGTCGATTTCATCTAAGCCAGAAAAAAGGTCTACTGAGAGAAGTATCAGAATAAATATTAGTCAATTTAATCGGAGCCAGCAGATGTTTTTAAATATTTAACTGAGAGAAGTATCAAAGTAAATCTTTGGTTGATTTAATCTAAGCCAAAAAAAGGTCTACTGAGAGAAGTATCAGAGTAAATCTTTGGTCAATTTAATCTGAGCCAGTAGAGGTCTTCAAATCTTTAACTGAGAGAAGTATGAGAATAAATCTTTGGTGGATTTAATCTGAGCCAGAAAAAGGTCTACTGAGAGATGTATAAATTTATGTTCAATTTAATCTAAGCCAACAATGGTTTGAAGAGAGTGTTCATCATGTAGATGTTTGCCCTATCTTTTGCAATCTTCTTTAAGGATTCGTTGATGATATCATTTTGTTGATTGATCTTTCTTGAAAAGGTAAAGAGTTGGTTGTATGCAATGTCATGATGTATGAAATACATTGTGCAATGATGTTCTCAAAATAAATGAGATTGTGCTATATGCGTTTCGTATGCATATGTTATGATGAATGAATGTACAATGTTGTTGAAGTGTATTTTCCTTGGAAAATAAATCCCTTACTATTGTTGGGGCTAAAGAGTATGTGTATCTTCAATCTTGTCTAGAATGCTTCTGCCAGGTATTCCTGGTTACTTGTTTGAGGAAAATCTGCAGGGCATGTATTGATTTCTGTTTGGGGAATAGATTTTAGGAACATAGGTCGTTTGTTTCTCTATTGGGGAATTTATTTCTTATATACCATAACTGGGGATAAAAGAGACAGTTAAACTTCTGACTCGTTTGGGGAGGATAAAGTTAACTGGTATTTTGTCAGACTCTAAGCTAAGCAACAACTTTCTGGGGAGAAGAATTTTGTCATCGATTTTTAGTAGTCTCAGGAATATACTTGAGTTGGGGAATTTGTAGTCTGTTGGGGAAATAAGCCTTGTTGGGGAAATAAACCCTTGTTGATGGAAAAGTTCTCTGCTGGGGAAACAAACTCTCTAGGGGAAATTGATTTAGAAGAAACTCTACAAGGTCTATTTTTTAAGTTTTGGAGGACCAACCTCAGCTGGGGAAGAGAGTTTCCATGAAGTATACTGATTTGGAACTCCGTAGGTTGGTGATATTGTTGGGAAAGGGATTATACTCCTTTATTTGCTAGAGTGGTATGCCGGGGGGATTATGGGGAATGTACCCTTATTTGTGAAGATTACTCTGTGGGGATAATCTCATAGAGGTGGCTCTGGCGACTTCACGGGGGATAACATTATGAAAGGGATTCTGTGGAGATTTATGGACAACTTGAGTGTTATCCCAGCTCCTAGAGTTTTGAGTAAATGTTGATTCTTGTTCTTATGTATATACTTGTTAATATTTAATCATGTTCATATGTGTGATACGGTGGCAGAACCGACTGTTAATACTGGTTTGCATTTTTGTTCTCAAATGTCGCGGTAAGCATGAGTCGCCATCGGCTTTTCTTTTATCCAATCAGGAAATGGTGAAAAGAACAGAAAAAGACCTTTTTTCGAGATTTCTGAGTACGGGGGGTAGATTATAGAAAGGGAAGGTGTTAACACCCTTTCTATCCATGGTTTTCTATGGGCTCTTAGGTACTTGCTCATTTTGAAATTGCTTTCGTGTGTGTTTTGAAAGGTTTTTGTTTACTTCGTGGTAACCCTTGTATCTATCCTCAAGAGTGTAACGAAGTACTTTAAAAAAAAAATTTTGAAAGTGTAAGTGTGAAAAAGTTTTTGTTGTTTTGAGCAAGTACTTAAGAGTTTCTACCTAATCGAAAAAAAGGGTTGTTCGTTTTCTTATTTCCTTTAGATAGCGCTATCCTACTATTAAAGAGTAGGTAGCCCCATCGTCGATGTTTTAAGGGACAATTGAAGGGATAATTACAATCACTAAAGCAATGGTTAGGAAACCTTAGTAGTTAGCCTAGAGTCCTAAAGATCTTTCCGAGCCAACATTCAAAGATAACCGGAGTAGTGATACCCTAGGGGTGCGCATGTGCGTGTAATTGTTTTTCAGTTATTTATCTTTGCACAGTTATGGTTTTCTACTGTTTCAAATTATTGATCTTTTGCATACAATCCTACACATACATCTAAATAGTTTATATATTTGCAGAAAATAAAAGCAGAAAAGTAAATCTAGTTATTACAAGGCTTCGGGGAATGGGGATTACATGACAAAAAACATTGGGGGTTAAACAGTAAATAGGGAACGACAATAAATAACCTAATTAAAAAAGAATACGCGTGACAAAATTAAATACGGGGAATTAACAATTAAATTCAAAGACATCTAATTAGTGAATAAAGAAAAATATTTTTTGGATTTTGAGAAAGTAATTAATTTTGCAAATTAAGCTAATTTCTAATTAATTTTAATTATGAAAAAGGAATTTAAATTATCCTAATTAACCTAATTAATTGATGAAATTAAATATGTTTATGAAAAAAACCTAATTCTAATGTTTTTGTGTTTTTATTTAAGAAAAGTAATTTAATTGCAATTAAAACCTAGTCTCTAGTTAATTTAAATTATGAAAAAGAAATTAATTTTTAATGATAAAAAATCTAGTTCTAATATTTCATGTTTTTCTTGATTTTATGATTTAGTTAAAAAATAATGATTTTTTTTGTAAAAATTATTGAAACAAATAATTAAAACAAATAAAAGAAATCAAAAAGGAATTAAAGTGGGCCTGATGTGATGAGCAAAACTGGGGGGTGTATTGCTGGAATTTGATAAAGCCCAAAGTTGATGGCCCATCTGCCTGCGTGTGAATCTAGTGATGCTGATTTCTGTGGTGTGCACCATGGATTGCCTTTGCTGGACCATTGGATCTGGATTGATGATGACCTGATGGCTGGATCTAGGAGTTGCATGATACTCCCCTTTGGATGTTGCGCGCTAGATCCTGTGGAAAATATTGAGAAAATACAAAATGCATATGCCTGGGATCGAACCCAGGACGTTTGCATTGCACGCCTTGCCCGTTAACCATCTACACTGGAAAGTTATTCATTTATATAATTAAACGAATAAACTATAAGCAAAACAAAGTGTTATGCCCAGAAACACGCGCCAAATTCAAACTCTCCAACGGAATGCTTCCACATAATTACCTTTTTCCTGCAACCGTTGTTTTTGATACCAGCCTTTTACCTACGGGCAAAGTTGTCGCTAAAGGCTATAGTGACAGTTTTCGTCCATAGCTATAACCCTGCAGATTTCTACAACACAAAATAAGCCATATTAACCAAAACTAAAAGCATATATCTACCAAGAATTTTGCCCTTAGTCTATTGGTGCCCATGATCCCCTTCAATTTTCTCTGGACAGAGAAACCCCAACTTTGAGCTCATAAACCCTAGCTATGGCGCATGCTTGTTCCTGTACTAAAAATCAAATCCAGGCTATCCAAAAGATCACAAATATGATTATGAACACTTTTATGCAAGCAAATCGAAGGTAAATCACATAAAACCATGAAAACGATTTTGAATTAAGGGAGTGCAAACCGTGATGTGTAAATGGAGATTGTTGAAGCTTCATGGCTTGGAAACAATGGGAAAAGCTTCCTGAGTATGCGTGGATGATTACTGAAGACTCAAAACTCCTTGAACTGGCCTGTGGAAGAAGATAGGTCTTGCACTTTTTTAACAAAAGTTGGAACTCGTTTCTTGCTTTGGAGACAGGCCATGCGTGTAAAAAACTTGTCCTTAGGGTTGAGAATGCTTGTGTATAAATATGTGAATCAAATTAGGTCACTATGTATGGCAAGAATCCAACAAATAATTCCTTTTCAATTTTTTACTTCCAATCTTTCCATATGTGGAGATTTCCTCTCTTTTCAATCTTGCACGATTTTTCTTGGTATTATACAGCATATTTGGATTGTAATTCAATGCGAAATCAAAACAAATCTTCATTATTTTTATATCATTTATTTGATTTGATTTTTAAAGGATTAAAATCAAAATAAATTAAATAAATAAAGCAAATGATGCATGGAAAGGTGTTTGGGTCGTGGACCAGGCTAGGAATGTGTTTCAAGTATAAAAAGTTAGGCCCATTTGGAAAAATGCAAATTTGGGCATTATTGACTTTATGCAAATTTCCAAAAATAGCCAACTTTGACAATGCATATCTCTCTCAATTTTAACCCTAAGAGGGTGTTCTTGGACTTTTTAGAAAGCTTAGGATGTCCTATAAACAACCTTTTTGGTTTCATCTTAATTAGATCTTCCATGTTCATGTAAGGAGCTTTGACCCAAAAGGTGTTTTTGTTGACTTTTGAAATGACCTATAATGTATGAACTTGTGTCTTTTGATTGAGGCATTTATTGACCTTGAGGGATGAAGAGGAGTTATAGGGAATTGTATTCTCTTCAAAATGAGCCTTGGTTGGAAAATTTCTGAAAAAGTATGAGAAATTTATGCCTGGTCAAAGTTTGGTTGACTTTTCCGATAAAAACCCTAAATTGCCATTTTTGACTTTTGATGAGTTAGGAGCATTTCTTGAGGAATCATGATAAAACCTTGATCAAATGATGGATAATACTTCAAAATATTGATTTTGACCAAAAATCTTGAAGTTTGACTATATTTGGGCCACATTTGACTTTTGCCCTAATACAATTGATTTTCAGGCATTTGAGCAGTTGAATGAGCAAACTTGCTGTGCAAGGCATGAAAATTGGAATGGATGATATTGAGGACATACTAGGACAATGTAAACCATTTGGGACCCTTAGAACTCAACCATCTTGATGAGGAGTGAAACCCTAGTTTGAGGCTTATTGTCTTAGGAGGAGGATTTGTCTGGTCAATCCTTAGTCAACTTGAGCAATTGAGGACCTCTAGGAGTATGTTTTGTGTGAAAATGGGAGGGAAAATTTTGGGATACAACAACTGCCCATGTTCAATCTTCTTAAACCTGAGGATTTAGGATGGCTTGTCTGCCTTTCGTGATCTGTGGGTGGAAGATGATTGAACATTAGAGTTCCTAGAAATTTGCACTCGCATGAGGTAAAACTGACGGTTGATGACGTCGAGAATGGGCTTATAGATGCCATCCAGAGAAGGTGACGGAGAGTCATCAAAGATGGGCTTAAAGATTCCATCCAAAATAATGATGATTTCGTGAGATATTCCTTCGTGGGAATTCCTGTTCCTGTTGTTAGAGTGGCCTTCACTGAGGAATGTTGGTCTCTGTCTTGGGGAATAGAGTCTAGGAGCTTTAGTTTGTCCATTACTCTACTGAGGAGTCATCTCTTGATTGAAGAGACAGAAGTAAGATGCTATCTGGTCAGGATCCAGGATTCACAGTGACATGTTGAGGATGATAAGGCTGACTGCTATCTGGTCGTATTCCAGGCTTCACAGCGACTTACTGGGGAAATGAGATTAAACTGTTATCCAGTCAGGATCCGGGCTTCACAGTGTCTTGAATTGTTGATTGACTATTATCTGGTCAGTTTCCGGGCTTCATAGCTTCTTTAACTGGAATAGAAATCTTAGTATCGATTTGACTAATCCAGAGAAAATCTTAGGTTGAATTTGACTGGCATAATAATCAGGAGCATCTTAGTAGCGATTCAACTGACCCAGTCTTGGAATCTCTTCTACCGGCATACTGAGCAGAGAGATCTTGGGATAACTTTGACTGGCATAATAATCAGGAGGATCTTAGTAGCGATTCAACTGACCCAGACGAAAGTCTTAGAACCTCTTCTACCGGCATAGTAAGTAGAGAGATCTTGGATTAACATTAACTGACATAGTAATCAGGAAAATCTTAGTAGCGATTCAACTGACCCAGACGAAAGTCTTGGAATCTCTTCCACCGACATAGTGAGCAGAGGGATCTTGGGTTAACTTTGACTGGCATAGTAATCAGGAGAACCTTAGTAGCGATTCAACCGACCCAGACGAAAGTCTTGGAATCTCTTTAGCCGGCATAGTGAGCAGAGAGATATTAAGTTACTTTGAATGGCATAGTAATCAGGAGAACCTTAGTAGCGATTCAACTGCCCCAGACGAAAGTATTGGAATCTCTTCCACCGGCATACTGAGAGGAGAGATATTGGTGGATCTGGCTGATTCGGAGAAAGTCTTATGAGGACATATTCTTGAAGAAAATGCGGAAATAGCCTTTGGTTAGACGTAGCTTGTTGATTTGGTCTTTTCCTGAAAGGTGAAGAGTTAGTCGTATGCAATGTCATGATGTATGAAATGCATTATGATGATGTTCTAAAAATAAATTAGATTGTATTGTATGCAATATGTATACACATGCCATGATGTATGGATATGGTATGCTATTGCGGTATTCCTTAGTCGGGGAAAATAAATCCCGGACTGCTGCTGAAGAGTATTGGGGCAGCTGGATTCTTCATTTTCGCTGGGGATAGTGAATGGAGATGACTATGCTATGGATTTACTCCTTTCTGTTTGCGAATATTCTTCCAGGGGAAAGACTCTGCTTGAGAATAACTCTTCGGGGAAATAGATTTGTTTGTGAGAGGAGATGCTTTACGGGAAGATTTTTCCGATTCGGAGAAATAAACTCTGCGGGGGGATGAACTTCCATAGTTAGAGAGATAAACTCTGTTGGGGATTGAGCTTCTGTATTCATAGAAATAAACTCTGCTTGGGAGAAAACTTTATGAACCGCTTGCGATTATAAAATTCGGTTGGGGAATATAGATGTCGGCTCTCTGAAGGAACTTTGCTGGGGAAAGTAGCTCCTGTTTGGGGAAACCTTTGTCAAAGTTTTTGGTTGTCTCTACTCTGTGGGGAACATAGACGTCATGGGGTTTCATGTAATGGTTACCATGTATCAAAACTATACCTGCCCCTGTACCCACTGGAAGGAGTAACTATCGGGATTGACATGTTTTTTTAGTCTTTGTCCTTGTTCCTTAAGTTATAAGCAACTGTCTTTCCATTTCTTATGCAAATATTTGTGAATAGAAATCATACTCAAATGCACGTGTCAAGAATAAGTCATTGGACATTTTCGCAAAACAAAACAGAAAAAGAAAAACAAATGGTTTTGTAAAAATGACTTGTATTAGTTTCTGAAGTTGGCCTATAACAAGTGTTTTTGTACAAGGAAGATGACACTCTAGAAAGAGAATGTCGCCGTGAAAATGAAATCCATACAATATTGTGTACAAAGAGAAGAAAACATCTATGTGTAATAAATCCATTGAGTTTCAATTATGCTATTGGCTCTATGTCTTCGAGCGTCTCATCACTTTGTTGCTTAGCTAACTAGATTGATTGGTACCGTTTTGAGCTTGATAGATGATGCTGAAGTCTGGTCGCAAGGTGATCCAATGGGACATAGTGATACACTTTAAATCCCTAACTTTTTCCTGGACCTCCCTTTTGGGTTTTCAGTCCACCGGGATATCCTTTTTTGCCCAAGCCGCCTTTTCAGGTTTTTGACTTGTCGGGTGTACAATTTTTTTTTGGTTTTCATCCCTAATTTTTGCCCGAACCCTTTTGGTTCACCGGGAAGCCATTATTCTTTCCTAGGCCAGTCAACCTAGAAGGTCTTATTTATTCATAGTATATTTTCACTATGTTCGCATTGATAGGGTGAGGAAGGTTGTCACCGTCGATGGTGGTCAGAATCATGGCTCCACCAGAAAAAATACTTTTGATCACAAATGGCCCTTCGTGTGTAGGAGTCCATTTGCCCCTGGGACCACCTTGCGGCAGTATGATGTGCTTGATCACTAGATCCCCGACTTGATATACTTGTCGTCTGACCTTTTTGTTGAAAGCCTTGATCATCCGTTTTTGATACATTTGACCATGACAGACAACAGTAAGTCTCTTTTCATCGATCAGATTCAGTTGATCAAGTCGAGTCTGGATCCAACCAACTTCATTTAGACCTGCATCCTTCACGATTCTCAGAGAAGGGATTTGGGCCTTGATAGGCAGGACAACCTCCATGCCATATACCAGAGAATAGGGTGTCTCCCATGTCGATGTTCGTGTTGAGGTGCGATAACCATGAAGAGAAAATGGTAACATCTCATGCCAGTCTTTGTATGTCACTGTCATCTTCTGTATGTTCTTCTTGATGTTCTTGTTAGCAGCCTCCACAATGCCATTCATCTTCGGCCGGTAAGGGGAAGAATTATGATGCTGGATCTTGAACTGTTTACAGAGTTCGGTGATCATCGTATTGTTGATATTTGTACCATTGTCAGTGATGATTCTCTCTGGAACACTGTATCGACAAATCGGGTTATTCTTGATAAACCGCGCCACAACGTTCTTGGTAACAGTAGAAAAAGAGGCAGCTTCAACTCACTTCGTGAAATAATCAATGGCCACCAGGATGAAGCGGTGCCCATTGGAAGCGGTAGGTCTAATCTCTCCAATCATGTAAATGCCCCACATTGCAAAGGGCCAAGGAGCTATCAGGACGTTCAACGAAACCGAAGGTACATGCACCTTATCATTATAGATCTGGCACTTGTGACAAGTTCGGGAATGCTGATAGCAGTTTGCTTCCATATTGGACCAATATATCCTGCCCGTAGGATCTTTTTAGCCATGGTATGTCCACTTGAATGGGTTCCGAAGATACCTTCATGTAGATCTGCCATAATCCTCACTGTTTCGCTCTTGTCTATGCACCGAAGTAGAGTAGATTCATGGTTGCGCTTGTAAAGGATTCCATTACTGAGGAAGAACTTGGCAGCGAACCTTCTCAGAAACTTCTTATCATTGACAGATGCCCCCTAGGGATACTCTTGAGCCTTGAGACATCTCTTTACTTCATAGAACCAAGGTTTGTCTGCTACTCCTTCCGTGTCGAACTCATAGCAGTATGCTGGTGTGATCGGTAGATCTGGAACTGACTGTTTAACGCTGGATCACGAAATGTCGCGGAAGCAAGAGTCGCCACCATCTTTTATTTTCTCCAATATGGAAAGGACAAAAGCACAGAAAATTTCCTTATTGAGATTAGTTCTCGGTTCGGGAGGTAGATTTATAGAAAGGGAAGGTGTTAGCACCCTTTCTATCCATGGTTATCCATGGGCTCTTAGATACTTGCTCATTTGTGTTTTCAAAAGTGTTTGTTTGCTTTTCAGAGTGAGTGGGTTTGAAAAAAGCTCCGTTTAAAATTTCAGTTCGACTCTTGTATCAGTCCTCAAGAGTGTTTGAAAAGTTGTTTTTGAAAGCTTTTTGCAAAGTGTCGGTGTGAAAAGAAGTTTTTGATTTGTTTTGAATTAGGGCAAGTATCTACGAGTCATCTACCTACCCTAAGGAATTAGTCTGTGTAAATGTCCTTAAGGTAGTGCCATCCCACCATTGAGAGGTAGGTAGCACCACCGTTGGAGGTGTTCGCGTCAATTCGAGGATTAGGGACAATGTAGTCACCAGAGCAATAGGAGGACACCTTAGAAGCTACCCCCATGCCATGTTCATGGACATGAGGACTTACTAAAACGTCCTCTACTCGACGACCACATTTCGAAGGGGCAAGGCAATAGTGAGGCGTACCCTAGGAGTGGTGTGTGAATTGTGTGTCATTTTCAGTTATGTTTTATTCTTGTCATGCATTTAGTGGTCTATGCTTTGATTTTATTAGAGCATACATTCTTTCATGTGATTATTAACAGTTAAAAGGTGCGGAACTTAAAGTGCGGAAAGTAAAAGTCCTACGCTATTACAAGGCGCGGGTCTACATCGCCAAATTAAACCAAGACCCGATTTGAATAAAAGTACAGAAAGTAAATGTCCTAATTATCTATTACAAGGCTTTGGGGTAAATACATTATATCCACAAAAGAAATAAAAACAAATGCGAAAAGAAATTAGAATCGAGTGCGAGGGCGTTGGACCCTTTAAGGAAATTAAATTGGACTTGAAAATTGATTTAATTATTAAATGAGAAAAAGAACTTATTTTTTATGTTTTTGGATTTATGAAATTAAAGAGAATTAATTGGAATTAAAAGTTAAATAACCCTAGTTCTAAATTGTTTTTAATTTATTAAAGAAAAATGTTTAAGTTTGACTTAATTTAACCTAATTATTTAATGACAAGTTTATTTACAAAATTAATAGTTAATAATAATAAGAATAAAAAATTATTTATTGAGGAAAAAAAAGAATGAAAATGCTAAACCTAATTTTTATGTATTTTATTTATTTAAGAAAAACAAACATTAAAATTAAACCTAAAATTAAACTAATTGATTATTAAATTTATTTACAAAAAAAAACTATTAATGGATTAAATATTAAAACATATTTTTATTTTTCTGATTTTTATTTTGTGTTATAAAATTATTTTGTGGATTAAATAAAATAATTAGAAGAATTAAAATAAATAAAAGAGAATAAAGAGAAAATACAAACAAGGTGGGGGTTCTGGCCCAATTATGGAGGTATGTGCAAGGAATTAGGCCCACTGAATTCAAGGCCTGTTGACTTTCAGTGCTTGCGTATGGTATGGTCAACTAAGGTGCATGATGGACCTCACATCCTTACCTTTAGATTCATCTCCTGGGACATTTGGCAAGCCAAGGCGTTGAGTGCATGGTAGATCACTGAAGGGCACGCTGCATAGGAATATGTTAAAGAAAAAATTATGAAATATGTAAGGGGACCTGGGAATCGAACCCAGGTCCCAGTACCTGTAGTACACGTCTGCTACCAAGTGAACTAGCGCGTTTATTTGTTCAGTTAATGGACACTGATCAATATATGCCAAGCGTGCAATTATTCTGGAGCCAACAAAAAAGAGCGCCAATGATTTGAACGCACCACTCACATTCTTCCACGCATCATCTTCTTCAAATGTTATTTGTTTTGCCTGAAAAAATAAACTAGATAGCGGGGGTTTTAAACCCCCACAACCCGAAACCACAAATAATAGCGAATAGAAATTGGGCAATCATAAAAAAGGCGCGATGTGATGATTGTGTTCGTATGAAGGTCCTGGTTTCAATGGTATAAGTTCCGTGGCTTAATTTTTCCAGATGAAGGAAACCCCAATTCACAGCTTCTGCAACCCTAGAAAATTTCAATGGCATATTTCGCTACAGATGATATTAACTCAATTCAATGGCACCATTAGCTTCAGAGGATGCATATTAGTACAAATCAGTCATTAAAAATCATAAATCATGCGTGGAATGTGAAACACGATCATGAATAATTTTAGGGAAAGTGAGACTTCAATATACCAATTATTTGCGCGTGGAGGGTTGATTTTGATTGGAATGGTTTCCTGGATGTGGCAGGAGTGTAATGGAATGCTTTTTAGACCTTGGAACACCTTGCAATTGGGTTTTCAGTTTCAACCTTTTTTTGAAAAAATGCAAAGTTTGTTTTGAGGTTTTAGCGCAGCTTTCTTGTTCTCTTGATTAGGGTTGCAATGTGCACATATATGTCAATGAATTAGGGTAAAAAGATCAAGCCCAAAGCCTTGTTTTAATGCTTTTCAAGATTGTGATTTTCCATAATCTTTTTCAATCTTTTTCATTCCTTTTTGATGCCAATCATTGAAGATTCTTGCCTTTTTGAGTAATGACGAAATATTGAGGCTTTGATGAGTGGAAATGCTGCATAAAAAGATTTGAAAGGTGGCATTTAGTATTTTTTTCATATTTAGTTTTAATTAAGTGAATTAATAATAATAAAAATTCAAATAATTAATAAAAAATGATGAAATAACTCCCTTGAATGTCAATGGGTCTTGCATAGCTTTTGGGTGATGATTCTTGGAAGAAATTGAGGCCCATTAGCAATTTTGAGGCATTTGAAGCAAAGTTGACTTTTCAAAATTCCCAAAAATTTCCCAACTTCTACAAGGCATATCGTGCTCAATTTTTAAGATTTGATCATGTTCTTGGACATTTTGGAAAGGTATTGAAGTCCTCTAACCAATGTCTTTTGTCCCATGTCATTTTGATTTACCAATCTCAAGTTATGGTCTTTGACTTAAAGTGCCTTTTTGTTGACTTTTGAAAATGACCTATAATGTTAAGATTGATAACTTTTTGTGAGAGCATTTCTTGGACTTGAAGTGTGAAGAGGAGTTGTAGGAAATGTCATTATCTTCAAAATGAGCTTTGGATGGAATTTTTCTGATAAACCATGTGGAAGTTATGCCCTGGTCAATTTGCAGTTGACTTTTTCAACTGTCCAAAAATAGAAACTTTTGCATCTTGAGACTTTTTGAGCCATGCTTTGAGAATCATGATCAAGAATTGTTCAAATGATGTTTGTGGCTTCAAAATAAGATGTTGACCAAAATTTTTGACTTTTGACTGTCAAATGACCATTTTGCCCCTACAGTTGACTGTGATGCAATTAGGGTTTTTGACTGTGCAATTTTGTGCTGTGAGTCTTGAAACTTGACATGAGGATGCTTGACAATATTTATAGGCATGTGGGACTTGATTGGACCCTTGGAAACTTCAATTTCTTTGCCAGAACCAAAACCCTAATTTTTGACTGTTAGGAGGCCATTGGACTGTGCAACCCTTGGGAGATTTTGAAGCATGCTCTTAGCAAATCTTGGAGAATATGGGAGGGCAAATTTTGGGGTACAACAGCTGGTTCATCCAATATTTCAATAGTAATCTGAGGGGCCTCGTTGTCCCACCTGACCTTTAACATAGATGACATGGTAGCTAGTGCGTCTACTAACTGATTCTCTTCTCTTGGAAAGTGTTAAAAGGTTACCTCCTCAAAGTGTGGAAGCAATGTCAGCACATGCTCTTTATATGGGATGATATTCGGGTGCTTAGTATCCCACTCTCCTTTGATCTGACTTATCACCAAGGTTAAATCCCCGAAAAAACTCAAGAACTTGATCCTCAGGTCAATAGCAGCTTTGAGACCCATGATGCATGCTTTATATTCCGCCATGTTGTTGAAGCATAGTCGGGCAGTTAAAGGAGTATGACAGCCCTTGGGGGATATGATTATAGCACCAATGCCATTATCGAGTGCGTTCGAAGCTCCGTCAAAAACCATAGTCCATCAGGATCCTTCTTCAGGTCCTTCATCCGGTCCAGGTTCTTCATAGTCAGTCACTAGCATAATATTCTCGTCTGGGAACTCAAAATTCATGGACTGGTAGTCATCCACGGCCTGATGAGCCAAATGATCAGCTAATACACTTCCCTTGATTGCTTTCTGGGTCGTGTATTGGATATCGTATTTGGTTAAGATCATCTACCATCTCGCTATTCTTCTAGAGAGAGAGGGCTTCTTGAAGATGTATTTGATCGGATCCATCTTAGATATCAGTAAAGTAGTGTGGGTCAACATATATTGTCTTAGTCGGTGAGTAGCCCAAGCCAAAGCACAACAAGTTTTCTCGAGCAGTGACTATCTTGTCTCACAGTCGGTAAAATTTTGCTAAGGTAGTATATTGCATGCTCTTTTCGACAAGACTCATCATGCTTCCCCAACACACACCCCATTGAATTGTCTAACAACGTTAAGTACATTATTAAAGGTCTTCCTTCAATCAGAGGAATCATAATTGGTGTTTCTTGAAGGTATTCCTTGATTCTTTCGAAAGCAGTCTGGCATTCGTCATTCCATTTTACCACTTGATCTTTCTTCAGGAGTTTGAAGATTGGCTCACAAGTAGCAGTTAAATGGGAAATGAACCTGGAAATGTAATTTAGGCATCCCAAAAATCCTCTGACCTCCTTCTCAGTGCGAGAAGGCGGCATCTCTTGTATAGCCTTTACTTTTACAGGGTCTACCTGAATGCCCTTGTCACTGACAATGAAACCTAGTAGTTTACCAGACCTTACCCCGAAGGTGCACTTGTTCGGATTCAACCTTAGCTTGTACGTCTTTAACCTATTAAACAACTTTTGTAAATGATCAAGGTGCTCTTCATAAGTTTGAGACCTGGCTATCATGTCATCCACATATACCTCTATCTCATGGTGAATCATGTCATGAAACAAGGCGACCATGGCTCGCTGATAGGTTGCACAACGTTATTTAATCCAAACGGCATCACTTTGTAACAGAAAGTGCCCCATTGAGTGACCAAGGTTGTCTTCTCCATATCTTCAGGTGCCATCTTGATCTGATTGTAACCATAGAAACCATCCATGAAGGAAAAGATCTTGTGTTGCACGGTGTTTTAAACCAGGACATCAATGTGGGGGAGCGGAAAGTCATCTTTAGGGCTTGCCCTGTTCAGATATCTGTAGTCCACACACATCCGTACCTTACCGTCTTTTTTAGGTACCGGCACCATGTTGGCAACCCATTGGGTATAAGAGGTGACAACTAAGAACCCACTGTTAAACTGCTTCATAACCTCTGCTTTGATCTTCTCTGAAATTTTAGGGGGGCATGCGACGGACCTTCTCCTTTACCGGAGGGAAATCTTCTTTAGTTGGTAGCCGATGAACCACAATATATGTGTCCAGTCCTGGCATGTCTTTATATGACCAGGAAAAGATCTCGACATAGTCGTGCAACATTTATATCAACCGCTGTTTGACATTAAGCTCCAGATTTATGCCGATCTTGACTTCTTTTCTATCTACCTATGTGCCCAAGTTTATTGTCTCAACTGGCTCCTCATGAGGCTGTATAGCCCTCTCTTCCTGCTGTAACAGTCTATCAAGTTCTCCAGGTACCTCATAATCTTCCTCACCTTCCTCCTCGGCTTAGTTGATCATATTTTCAAAGTTATAACTTGAAATAACATAACTGTTATCAATGGGATCCAAAGTGGATTTGGATCTACAATTTGATATGTGAGTTTGTGTGTAAGAGCATAGTTGTATTAATTAAAGTAAAAAGCAGAAAAGAAATACAGAGAGCGCAAAAATTGTATGCAAAACATCCAATGCTTTATTAATGTCATATGAAAGTGAAACATGATAACCCTCACAAATAAACCGATGTGCTCCGGGTAAGACACATGGCCATAAAGTTATATTGTTTATTACATATCCAAAAAACAAGAAAGACAATTACTTCTGAAAAAAAGTAATAGGTACAAAATCCTTTTCCATCCAGTTACTAGGTCCACCGTTGGTAGTAGGGAAGATCCAGCTATCCATGTCATTATCATCGTCTCCGTCTTCTACAGTGTTGACCCCGTGATTACTGATGCGTAGGGGAGGTTTTCCAGAACGAGCGCGTCGAACAGCCCTTTGAGCCCCTGAAGAGAAACCCAAACCAAATTTATCAGAGTTGTACAGAATATCAGGGGGTTGACCCCAGATGGTAGACCCACCTTCTTCAATAACAGCTTTTGCATCCTTGAGAGAGGCCATCTTAAGGGGAGGTCTGGTGATCTTCGGCACGTTGACAACAGTTTCAGTTGCGGCCAGAGTCTGAGGTATCTCTTCAAAATTCTGGCACGGAGTCTCGATGAACTCACCCTCCATTTTAACATATCTGAAAGAATTCAGGTGACTGACCATGTATTCTTCTTTGCTGCGTACAATGATAATTCTCCCTTTGACCGGGTATTTCATCATTTGATGCAGAGTGGACATAACAGCTCCAGCCCCATGTATCTAAGGGTGACCCAATAAACAAGAATAAGATGGCCTGATATCCATCACGTAGAAGGTAGAGTCGAAAGTCTAAGAACCGATCTTGATGGGGATTTCCACTTCCCCGTGCACCATTCTCTTTGATCCATCAAAAGCCCTTACTACAATATTGTTGGGCTTCAAAGTTAAACCTTCGCAGTCTAGTCTATCCAGAGCATTCTTAAGCAGCACATTTAACAACGAACCAGTATCTACAAGTACATGGGCCAAAGTGGTACCATTGCATTCGAGAGAGACATGCAACGCATCATTATGCTTCCTCCCTCTAGGAGTCAAATCAGCATCAGAAAAGCCCTAACTGTTATCAGCCGTCAAACTGGCCACACAATCTTCAAATTGGTCAACAGAAGTTTCCTGAGGCACATGGGCATTTTTTAGAAATTTCACCAACGCCTTTGCATGAGCTTCGGAGCACAATAGCAAGGCTAGCATAGATATCTTTGAAGGGGTCTACCCCATCTGTTCGACCATGTTGTAGTCGCTTCTCTTGATAATTTTCAGAATTTCTTTCGTCTCCTTCTTGGAGGCCTCTGGAATAGATATTGATTGCACCTTCGTCTAGACAAGCTCAATCAATATATATTTGGCCCGAGTCTCGGTCGACTCGATGATAAGGGTGTCAGCAGGAGTAATCAAAAGAATTGCAGTAGTAGCAGGAACAACAGTCGGAATTATCACAGGACCAGTTACAACTTTCAGAGGAGAAATCTCGGGGGAGAACACTCTCCCGCTTCTTGTTATTTTGCTGGTTCCAACAATGTTGACAATGTCAGGATCAACATTCTCAAAGACCTGGTCTTCATCAGCTGACCAATCTTGCTTGACGCCTTGGTAGTAGACGTCACCCCCATAGTTCCAAGGGATAATTTTATCAGAGGATTACGGGATTGGCCCCAGCGCAGTGATTATCAGCGGAGTAACCTTTGGAGCAGATGTAATCCCGACGGGTCTTTTGGTGGAGCCCCTGGGAGGATTGGCGAAAATGGTTATTATTGAAATATCATTGTACAAAATAGTTGGAACGGGAGTCTTCTCAAACAAATTCTCTCCAACATCCATCAGGAGCTGAACACATGCCTTTAAAAATGACAATCAGTCAGTAGAGATAAACAAAAGTGGCAGCCTTCGCCATAACCCAGAAATAAACCGGCCTTCAACAAGTTCAACTTAATGGTCATAAGCAGAGTAACAAGATCTTTAACAGTAGTAACAAACATATCATCTTCAATAGCTTTAACACCACGACCATGCTTGGGCATAGCAGCAATGATAACATTTGGTATCTCAGGGGCGTCAAACTCAATTTTCTTCGCTTCGAGAAGGTATTGTACTTTTTTTGTCAAATCCCAGCATTCGTTTGTATCATGAGCTGGACTTTCTGAATGATAAGCACAACAGGAATTTGGATTATAGCGGGGAGAGTTAGTGTTGGTATTCTTTGGCGCTTCCCGCAAGGTTACCAGATTGGATCTCAACAAATGAGGCAAAACTTGAGGTAGAGTCATATTTATCCAGGTGAATTGTCTTACCGGCCTTTCTATTCTCTGCTGATTATTCATCTGTTGAGTGGGTGCAGGCTTAGGAATCACGATAGCCCCTACTGTTAGACGGCGTTCAGTTCTATTCTGACTCTGTTGATGGTGCACATCACTAACCTCTTTCTTCCCAGCGAATGGTTTTCTCATGGCACTGGAGGATGAGTCCTTTTGGATTTTCCCACTTTTAATTCCAGCTTCCACTCTCTCTCCGGTCAAGATTAATTCACTGAAGCCGGATGAGGAGCTTCCAATTAGATGATTAAAGAAAGGACCGGAAAGGGTACCCAGAAACATGTCCACTAGCTCCCTATCAGACAGGGGAGGCTGGACTCTTCCTACTAAGTCCATCCACTTCTGAGCGTAGTCTTTGAAACCCTCGCTCGAACCCATAGCCAAACTATGGAGTTGAGTATGGGTGGGAGCAAGGTCTGCGTTATACTGATACTTCTTATAAAAATTAGTGACCAGGTATTCCCAATTATGGATGCTGGCCCTCTCTAGTTGATAGAACCAAACTAACTAAGTTCTGGATAGATTGTCCTGAAAGAAATGGACCCACAAATCTCTGTCAGTAGTGTGAGGCTGTATCCTCCTCATATAAGATCGGTGGTGCATCTTGGGACACGAAACCCCGTCGTACTTAGAAAACACTGGTTCCTTGAACTTTGGCGGAATAAAAATCCCAGACACCAAACCCAGCTCTTCAAAGTCTAACCCGGGCACTTTCTGAATCTCCATCGAACTCAGACGCTCTTCCAGCTATTTGTACTTTTCATCAGCCTGAGGATATTGCTCTTCATTGTAATCAGTGTCATTATCAGATTCCTCCAGAATAGGGTCTTCCTCTCTTGTCTCACCCTCTTGATTCTCTACGTCCTTGGATGAAGAGGTCAGATCAACCATTTGCTTCAACAGTCCCTTGAATCTTCTTCCCAGGTTTACTATACCCACTGTCCTTCTAGGCTTCTTAGCCTTGTCTTTAACAATCAAGGCTTTCATTTCTTCCTGCCCTTTGGCTAGGGCCATGATCATCTGTTAGAATTGTGCATTATGAGTCTGTAGGTCTTTCACAATTTGTTCGAGAGCTATTTCTTGCTGAAATAAATAGCGAAGAAGATGAGAAACCTGTTATGAAACTTGTTTATGCATTGATATGTATGACATGTGTATGCAATGATTTCAAGGACCTTATTAGATTCAAAATCTTTTAAACAAAACAAAAAGCAAAACCTTTTATTAGTAAGTTTTTAAAGAAACAAAAGATTACACAAGGATAAACATTGAAAGGAAATTCCTAAGTCTCCCATGGGCGCTTCCTCTTGGTGTTGAGGTAGGTGTTGAGGTTCCTCTCTTCATGAAGTTGCTTTATTAATTCGAGCGCCTTTTTCTCACTTGCATAGAACTGAGCCTCAAAAGTATCTTGTTCTTCCTTGAACTGGATCCAAGACTTTTGCAACTCTTCAAAGTTGGTTGGCATATCAGGATGGAGAATAACACGGGACTCGCCCCCTTGAACAATAGGTTCTAAGATCACTTGTAAGATGGAATCGTATGGCATCATAAGACTTTGGGCTCGAGATCTCACCCATTTGAGGTAAGGTTCCAAAGGGATGGAGTTCTTACGCCCCAAATTCCTACTATCAATCTTCTTAACAATTCCCCAAGAGCGGATGAACCTTTGACGATAATTATGCAAATCATCTGAATAGTTGAACACAATACCCTGGATGAGCATATCTGGTGGACCATCTCTCAGTGTATAACCAAACTGACGTAGTGCTAAAGAAGGATTATAGGTGATGCCTCCCCTAATTCCCAGAAGTGGCACATTAGGAAATTCTCCACAGCCATCAATAAAAGAAATGTCCTCTTGAGAGCAAGGACACCAATAGATGTCAGAGTGAGAGAGAGACATCATTCTTTGACTCCACCTTAAGCCTAAATCATTTTGCATTACTGACCGGGGAAGGTGCGAAATAAACCACCTATATAGAAAAGGGATGTGTTGTACCCCAAAATTTTCCCTCCCATTTTACTCAACGTATGTTTATTGAGATCCTTAACTTGCTCAAAGATGCCCAAGAGTTGACCAGAAAAACTCTCTCCTAAAGCAATGAACCTCCAACTAGGGTTTCAATTTTCATCAAGATGGGTGAGCTCCAAACGCCTCATATGCTCTCCATAGTCCTAATATGTTCTCAAGACCATTCATGCCCAGTTTCATGCCTCGCACAAGAAGTTTTCCCAGTCAACTGCTCAGATGCTTGAAAATTAACTATATCAAGTCAAAAGTCAACTGGGGCCCATATACAGTCAAACTCCAAGATTTTTGGTCAACATCAGCATTTTGAAGTGATATACATCATTTGATCAAGGTTTGATCATGATTCCCCAAGGAATGCTCCTAATTCATCAAAACTCAAAAGTTGCTAAATTAGGGTTCTCAAGAAAAGTCAACTAAACTTTGACCAAGCATAACTTTCTCATACTTTATCAGAAATTTCCCATCCAAGGCTCATTTTGAAGAGAATACAATTCCCTGCAACTCATATGCATCCCTCAAGTTCAAGAAATGCACTCATTAAAAGATCTGAATTCAGACATTATAGGTCATTCCAAAAAGTCAACAAAAAAACCTTTTGGACCAAAGCTTCTTACATGAAATTGGAAGATCCAATTGAGATGAAACCAAAAGGTTTGTTTAGGGGACATCCTAAGATTTCTTAGAATTCCAATAACACCCTCTTAGGGATAAAATTGAAGGAGATATGCATTGTCAAAGTTGGTCATTTTTGGAGAATTGTCAAAATTCAACAATGCCCAAAATTGCATTTTTTGGCAAATGAGCCTAACTTTTTATGCTTGAATCTTACTTATAGCAATGTCCACGACCCAAGCACTCTCTCTTATATTATTGACTTTATTTATTTAATTTATTTTGATTTTAATCATTCAAAAATAAAATTAAATCAAATAAATGATATAAAATATGAAAGCTTTGTTTTTTGATTTGATTTTGAATAGAATCTTAATTCATTGATGCTGTCAAATAGAATCAAATCGTGCCAAGGTTGATTGGGATGTGAACGGAATGATTTATCTTGATTTGGAAAGAAATAATGCAAGGTTAGAATGAAATCAAATCTTAATAATTGGCAAGGATTTGAAGCCTTTTTGTTAACCTAATTCAAAGAGATACTTATACAGAACAAATCCCAAGCACAAAAACAGGGAAATATTGTGTGAAACGGCCAAGAGCACATTGCATTTTTTTCCAAAAAATCTCAAAGTGAATTCCATATTACAGCCATTCTCAAGGAGATTCAAGGCTTGGAATAGTTTCCTGGACACATTCAGAAGTTGTTTCAATCATTTGCACGCGCTAAGACACCCAGAACCAGCCTCCACATCCCTTACGCTTTGTCATATTTTTTTTAATTTGTTCTTTAAATTTATGCATCATAAATAATTTCTAAGCATGCTTTCTTGTTTACATCATAATTTGGAACACATTGGTATGGGTAATTAATATTTTTAGCGCGTGTACTGATAGTTGCCATTGTTAGGGTTTGAGGTCGTGTTTTAGGGCTTTGTGATGCAGGTAAAATCAGGGCAAAAGAAGGATGCCATCGTACTCGTGAGATCAAAACTAGTTGATTTGTATGCTTGGAATGGATTTATCATGCTTGGCATTAATTTTTGAGATTTGCTGGGTTGTAGTTACAGATGAAACCGTAGGTAAAGGTCTCCATCTAAAACGACAGTACCAGGGAAGAAGAAGACTGTGTGGCAATGTCCTGTTGGACCATTTGAATGTTAGCGTGTTTTGTTCTAGGCATAGTGCACTTTTGTATTATATTATATTTTGTTGATTTATATTAACAAGAGGCCAAATGGCCCAGTGGTGTGTAGGAAGGTAGATAAGGCGTTGCATACGAGAGGTCAGGGGTTCGACCCTTACCTCCAACATTTGTTATTTTTCTTCCAGTTTCCTTGCAGGTTCCATGTATCTCACCTTCAGAAGATTACCACGCGCCCTCAGATCTCATCCTATGGGTCCATCTCTAGCCAGATCCAACGTCCAGCATACGCAAGTTTATGATAGACCCTTAGAGGATGGTCTCATTGAATCATGCACGATCCTCTGGGCCACCAGCTTTGGGCCCATCCTTCTGGATTTTAGAAGTTCAGCATACACCCCCCTGGAGTGCTAACTACATGAGTCCCAATTCCTTTAATTCTTTTTTTCTAATTTCTTTATTTATTTTGTGTGAATATCTTGTTTTAATTATTTTCACAATAAAAATCATTTTTTAATTAAATCAGAAAATCACTAAAAAATTAGATTTAGTTTTTTTTTCATAAAATATTTAATTGAAATTAATTAATTAGTTTAATTAGATTAATTCAAATTCCTTTTTTTGTAATTAAAATGCAATAGAAAATTAGGTTAATTTAAAAATCTTTTTTTATATAATTAAAAACAAATGGAAATTAGGTTAATTTGCAAGATTAATTGCTTTTCTCAAAAATCCAAAAATATCTTTTCCTCATTCTCGTCTTAATTCTTCGCGCGCGTTTTTATTTATTTTTGAATTATTGTATCTGCTTTGGGTTTGTAATAGATTAATTAGGATATTAATTTCTGCATCTTTATTTTCAGTCAAATATTGGTGTATCTGCCCAAAAGCCTTGTAATAGCTAGGACTTTAATTTCTCATATTTTTTAATTTCCACAACCATTAAACTGCTAGATGTATGGATATTAGGATTGTATGCGAAAGATAAATCCATGATTAAAAGGTAGATAACCCTAATTATGCAAAGATAATTAACTGAAAAAACACACTTGCACATGCTCACTCCTAGGGTTTTCCCCACTTGGTTGCCTCAGAAATAATGGTCGTGTCCCTCGAACATAGGGATACCTTAGCAATGACCCGTGATTCAAAGTCGTCATAAAGATCAGAGTCCCTACTTTTCTGTTGATGTGCCTACGAATTGATCTTATGACGATAGTCCCTTCGAAATGCTAAGGTATCCTTACTTGTTTCCTTCAGAGACCACTTCGTCCCTTCAAACGTCCATTAAAACTCCAACGACAGAGCTACCTACTCTTTAATAGTAGGATAGCGTTGTCTAAAGGAAACGAGAATGAACAGTCTTTTTCAAGTAGGTAGAAAATCTTATGTACTTTCTCAAAACAATAAAAAATCTTTTACACAAACACTTTCAAAACAGTTTTCAAAAACAACTTCGTCACACTCTTGAGGACAGATACAAGGGTTATCACGAAGTTAAACAAAAACTTTTTCAAAACACACACAAGCAATTTCAAAATGAGAAAGTACCTAAGACCCCATGGAAAACCACCGATTGAAAGGGTGTTAACACCTTCCCTTTCTATAATCTACCCCCCTTACTCAGAAAACTCTCAAAAGGTCTTTTTCTGTTCTTTTCACCCTTTCCTTTGTTGGATAAAAGAAAAGTCGGTGGCGACTCTTGCTTACCGCATATTTGCGAATACAAAACGCAAACCAGTATAACAGTCGATTCTGCCACCATATCACAGAACTGGATACTCTACCGGGAAATACATAAAGTGGGGTATACCTTAGGATCTAGGTCATTTTTAAAAAATTGTTTTCTTGTTTGTTTTTTCTACTTTATCCTTAAAGGGTTTTGTTTGGGCATTGTTAAAGATCCTACACCCGGATCTGGGGGCACTTATTAGGTAAACAGAAATAGATCATAGAGATTGTACGGCGTAGAATGATATGGTTTAAGCGATGGTTGTGTTGGTGTGACACTTTGGTTGGTACGGGTATCCTTCGTGTGGAAACGAGGTGAATATGGGCCCACCGCATGGTGTCGTAAAGCACTAACGGACTTTAGAACCTTAGTTGAACAAACTTGGCCATTAGAAAGTAGTAAGATAGTCGGCCTCGATATAAAGCTGAGGATTGGTTGATACTCGATGCTACACTCATTGAGATCAGACTTTCGGGATATTTTGGTCGTAAGAAAAGATTGCCTGAGCTGAAACAATGCCCGATAAAGGATGATCAGTGATATTGAGAATCCTTAGAACCCGGTTACTTTTCTAAGACAGGTTTGAAACCAACTAAACTTCAAGAGGGTACTTAACTTTAACCTCATGCAAGCCTTTGAACCTAAAGTCTATTATGTGTTTTGCTTGTGTATGGTTTTCTTTGTTTGAACATAACATCATGCATCATAACATAGCATCCATTATCATTACACTAACCATTTCAAGGACCAAGGGAATTTATCTTTGTTCTATTTTGCAGATTATGGCTTTCGCTCGTAGAAACACTATCTGAATCATCTTTGTGAGAATACCTCCCTAACTCAAGGAACTAGTATCAAGTGTTCCTGAAACTTCTTCATTCACTAAGAGACATGGTCGACTTCTCAACCTGGTTACTTCGAGCTTTGATGAAAAGATGATGGGTGTACTCTTTCAGTTCTTTGATCCCAAGCACCGCTGTTTCACCTTTTCAGACTATCAGTTGGTGCCTACCATGGAAGAGTTCTCTCAGTTATTGAATCTACCCATTCTTGACCAGGTGCCTTTCATAGGTTTAGCAGAGGTTTCTAACCCAGAAGTCATTGCCTCAGCTTTGCATCTGAAACGGACCGATGTGGTATCCAATTGGGAAACAAGAAGCGGAGTCAAGGGTTTTCTAGCCAAGTTCCTAATAGATAAGGCCCAACTATTTTGGGATGATTTGGACTTTCAGGGTTTTGAGGAGGTCTTGGCCCTTCTAATCTATGGGTTAGAATGGTTCCCTAATCCATACTTACTCATAGATGTGAATGCTATCAAGATCTTCCTCTCTCGCAACCCTGTGCCTACCTTGCTCGGAGATATCTTGCATGCTCTCCATACTCGTACCATGAAGAGAAGAGGGGTTCTTATGTGCTGCATGCCATTACTATCGAGGTGGTTTATATCTCACCTCCCTAAGTCAGTGCTGAAGAACGAGGAAGGTTTGGGTTGGTCGCAAAGGATAATGTCACTTTCTCACGCGGATATTCTCTGTTATTCCCGATTTATGGGAGATATTTCTATTATTGACCGCTGCGGGGAGTTTCCTAATGTCCCACTACTTGGCATTATGAGAGGCATAACTTATAATCCTTGTTTGGCTCTACGACAATTTGGTTACGCTCAAAGGGATGGTCCTTATGAGATACTTATCCAGGGCCTTGTGTTTAACTATGAGGATGATGTTCAAGGCTATCGCCAGAGGTTCATACGAGCTTGAGGCATGGTAAACAGATCTGACACCAAGACTTTGAGGCTGAAGAATTCCATTCCTATGGAACCTTATCTCCAATGGGTACGAGCTCGCGCTCAGAAACTTATGATGCCCTACATAGTCATCTTACTAGTTATTGTAGAGCCCATTACTAAAGGGGATATTCCCTACACGGTTCTTCATCCTGATATGCCCACCGATCTTGAAGAACTACAGAGGTCCTGGATTCAGTTAAAGAAGGAGAGTGATACTTATAGGGACCAGTTTTATGCCCAGGAGAAGAAAGTTTTAGAGCTCACAAAGCAGCTTCATGAGGAAAGAAGCCTCAATGTCTATCTCGGCACAAAGAGGAAGCATCCATGGGAAACTTGATTTCTTTTAGTTTTTAGAATTTTCAATTGTAACGCCTAAAAGGCAATTGTGTTTTGAATTCTACTAATAAAATCTTTGTTTCATTTTGGTTCGCAAATTTAAATTTCCCAAAGTCTTTGAAATCATTACATATGCATCCCATCCATAGCATTGCATAAACAGGTACCATTACAGGTTTCTCATCTTCTTCGTTGTTTATTTCAGCAAAAATGACTTCTGAACAAAGCATCAAAGATCTTCAGGCACAAAATGCCCAATTTCAACAGATGTTCGTAACTTTGGAAAAAGGGTAGGAGGATCTGAAGGCCCTCATCCTGAAAGAGAAGAAGAAGAAGAAGAAGAAGAAGAAGAAGAAGAAGCCCGCTGGAATCCTCAATATGGGCAGAAGATTCAAAGAGCTGCTAAAGCAACCAGTCGATCTGACCTCCTCGTCCAAAGAAGGGGAGAATCAAGAGAGGGAGACAAGGGAGGAGGACCTCAGCCCTGAAGTTTCTGACAATGATACAGACTACAATTATGAGCAGTATCCTCCCACTAAGGATAGATACAAGCAGTTAGAAGATCGGTTGAGCGCTATGGAAGTCCATAGAATACTTGGGTTGGACTTTGGAGAACTGGGATTGGTGTCAGGAGTGGTCATCCCGTAGAAATTTAAGGCTCGGTTTTTCGCAAAGTATGATGGGGTGTCTTTCCCAAAGCTCCATCTCTGTTCCTATGTAAGGAAGATCCAGCCTCACACCGCTGATAGAAACTTGTGGGTTCACTTCTTTCAAGACAGTCTGTCAGGGACTCATCTTGAATGGTTATACTAACTGGAGGGAACCAGTGTCCGAAACAGGGAGGATTTGGTTGCTGATTTTTATAAGTAGTATCAATACACGCTGATCTTGCCCTTACTCGTACTCAAATCCAGAGTAAGTCCATGGGTGCAGGTGAAGGCTTTAAGGACTATGCGCAGAAATGGAGAGACTTGGCTGGGAGAGTCCAACCCCTTTTATCTTACAGGGAGTTAGTTGACATGTTTCTTGGGATGCTGTTTGGTCCATTCTTTAATCATTTGATTGGTAGCTCATCAGCTAGTTTCACCGAGCTGATATTAACAGGAGAAATGGTAGAAGCTGGGATCCGGAGCGGCAAAATACAGAAAGACACCTCGTCGAGTTCATTGAAGAAGACCTTCGCTGGTAAGAAGGAGGCCAGTTCCATTTATAGCCCGAGAGGTCAGAGCAGAGCTGAACACCGTCCAATGGTAAATGTTGTAATGATACCTAAGCCTGTGGCTACCCCACAATGCAAAAATCAGCAAAGGGTAGAAAGACCACAAAGGCAGTTTACCCAGATTAACATGACATTGACAGAGGTTCTACCCCATCTGCTGAGATCCAACTTGGCAACCTTGAAAGAGGCTCCCAAGAATCCTAATACCACAGCTCCTCGGTACAATCCAAATGCTCGGTGTGCCTACCATTCTGACAGTTCTGGCCACGATACAAATGACTGCTGGGCTCTGAGAAATAAAGTACAAGATCTGATTGAATCCAAGGAGATTAAGTTCGATGCTCCAGAGAAGCCCAATGTCATAAATGCTCCCATGCCTAAGCACAATCGTGGAGTTAATGTCGTTGATATCGATCTGTTTGTTACCTCAATTGATGAAGTTTCTACTCCTTTTATGACTGTTAAGAAGAATTTGTAGTTGGGCGGTTTATTTCTGGGTTGTGGTGAAGGTTGCTACATGTGTTCATCTCTGACTTCTGGTTGCTATTTGCTGAAAACAGGTGTCCAACGCCTGATGGACAGCAGAGAAATTTTGTTCGAAAAGACCTTGATTCCAACTGTTTCGTTTGAAGATAATGCTATTATAACCATTTCCGCAAATCCTTCCAAGGTCTCCTCGAGAAGACCTGTTAGGATTACATCCGCTCTGAGAGTCGCTCTGTTAATAATCACTTTTCCTGGTCCTGTCCCATACTCCTAGGACAAATTTGTCCCTTGGCATTATGGCGCTGATGTTTACTATCACGGCGTTAAACAAGATCTGAAGAATAAAGAGGCCGATCCTGATGTTAGTAACATTGTCGGGACCAATAAGATTACCAGAAGTGGAAGGGTTTTCTCTCCTGAGATTTCCCTGAAGACTGTCAATTATCCTGTTGTTATTTAACCTGCTATTCCTACTAGTACTTCAGTTACTACTCCTATTCTTACTCCAATTGTTACTCCCGCCGTTGAGTCATCTGGGACTCGAGGCAAAGAAGCTATAGGTGAGCCTGCCCGGACGGAGGCACCTAGAAAGATTATTGTAGAAGCCTCTAAGCAAGAGATAGAGGAAATATTAAAAATAATCAAAAAGAGCGACTACAATGTGGTCGAGCAGCTGGGGCAGACCCCCTCGAAGATATCAATGTTGTCTCTATTGTTGTGTTCCGAAGCCCATGCGAAGGCTTTGATTGCATTCCTCAAGACCGCATGTGCCGCAGGAAACTTCAGCCGATCAATTCAAAGACTGTGTGGCCAGCTTGACTGTTGACAATGGGCTGGGTTTTCCAAATGCCGGCTTAACGCTGAAGGGGATGAAGTATAATGAAGCTATGCATGTCTCGATCGAATGCAGGAGCACCACTATGGCTCGTGTGCTGGTGGATACTAGGTCTTCATTGAATGTTCTGCCTAAGAAGGATCTCGACCGGCTGTATTGTGAGGGCTTGACCTTAAATCCTAGTAACATTGTAGTAAGGGATTTTGACGGGTCGAAGAGAATGGTGCATGGGGAGGTGGACATCCCTGTCAAGGTAGGCTATCAGACCTTTGAGTCCACCTTCTATTTGATGGACATCAGACCATCGTACTCTTTTTTGTCTGGTCGTCCTTGGATCCATGAAGCTAGGGTCGTTACTTCTACACTACACCAAATGCTGAAGTATCCGGTGAAGGGAAAGATTGTCACTGTGTGTGGCGAAGAGGAGTATATAGTGAGCCACCTGAACTCCTTCAGGTATGTGGATATGGACGGGGAATTCATAGAAACACCCTGTCAAAACTTTGAAGAGGTTCCCCAGATTTTGGCGTCAACCGAGACTTCCACCAGCACCAAACCTCCTCTAAAGATGGCTTCTCTCAAGGACGCCAGAGCAGTGGTCGAAGAAGGTGGGTGTACCAACTGGGGACAACTCCCTGATTTTACTCACAAAACTGACAAATTTGGTTTGGGCTTTACTTCAGGAGCTCAAAGGGTTGTTCGATGCGCTCGAGCTGGAGGACCTCCCCTACGCATCAGCAATCATGGGGTCAATGCTACTGAAGACAGTGAGGACGACTCTGATATTGCCAGCTGGATCTACCCAACTACCAACGGTGGACCGAGTAATTGGTCGGCCAGAGATTTTATACCAGTTTCTTTTATTGCACAGTAATTGTCTTACTTGTTTTTCTGAGTTTGTAATAAACAATTTAAACTTTATGGCCATGTGTCTTACCCAAGGAACAATGGTTCTATTTGTGAGGGTTATTATATGTCATTTCATATATCATCAATAAAAAATTGGACGTTCCTTGTATACAAATTTTGCGCTCTCTGTTTTTCTTTTCTGTTTTTACTTTATCGAAACATCTATACTCTTACACACACTCACGTATCAAACTGCAGATCCATATCCACCCTGGATCCCATTGATAACAGTTCTGCTATTGCCAGTCATGACTTTGAAAATCCGATCAACCAAGCCAAGGACGAAGGTGAGGACGATTGTGAGATGCCTGGAGAACTTGCTAGACTATTGCAGCAGGAAGAGAGGACTATACAGCCTCATGAAGAGCCAGTTGAGACGATAAACTTGGGCATGGAGGTGAAAAAAAAAGAAGTCAAGATCAGCGCAAATCTGGAGACTAAGATCAAATAGCATTTGATACAGATGTTACACGACTAAGTTGAGATCTTCACCTGGTCATATGAAGACATGCCTGGTTTAGACACTGATATTGTGGTACATCGTCTGGAAACTAAAGAAGATTGTCCTTTGGTCAAGCAAAAGGTCCGCCGTATACATCCTAAAATTTTAGGGAAGATCAAGGAAGAGGTTATGAAGCAGTTCAACGCAGGGTTCTTAGCTGTCACCTCTTATCTGCAGTGGGTTTCTAACGTCGTTCTGGTGCCAAAGAAAGATGGTAAAGTACGGATGTGTGTAGATTACAAAGACCTTAACAGGGCGAGCCCCAAGGATGACTTCTCGCTTCCCCACATTGACGTTCTGGTTGACAACATCACGCAACACAAAATCTTCTTCTTCATGGATGGTTTCTCTGGCTACAACCAGATCAAGATGGCTCTTGAAGACACGGATAAGACAACCTTCGTCACACAGTGGGGCACCTTTTGTTACAAGGTGATGCCTTTTGGGTTGAAGAATGCTGGAGGCAACTTATCAGCGAGCCATGGTCACTTTGTTCCACGATATGATTCACCATGAGATCGAGGTTTATGTTGATGACATGATAGACAGGTCTCAAACCAAAGAGGAACACCTTGATCATCTACAAAAGTTGTTCGACAGGTTGAATACATACAAGCTGAGGTTGAATCTGAATAAGTGCACCTTCGGGGTAAGGTCTGGTAAGCTTCTAGGTTTCATCGTCAGTGACAAAGGTATTCAGGTGGACCCCACAAAGGTAAAGGCCATACAAGAGATGTCGGCTCCCCATACAGAGAAGGAAGTTAGAGGTTTCTTGGGACGCTTGAATTATATCGCCAGGTTCATTTCACATCTGACTGCTACTTGTGAGCCTATCTTCAAGCTTCTGAAGAAAGATCAAGTGGTAAAGTGGAATGACGAATGTCAGACTGCTTTCGAAAGGATCAAGGAATACCTTCAGGAACCACCAATTTTGATGCCTCCATTTGAAGGAAGGCCTTTGATATTGTACTTAACATTGCTAGACAATTCAATGGGGTGTGTGCTGGGGCAGCATGACGAGTTTGGTCGAAAAGAGCACGTAATATACTACCTTAGCAAAAAGTTTACCGACTGTGAAACACGATACTCACTGCTCAAGAAAACTTATTATGCTTTGGCATAGGCTGCTCACCGACTAAGACAGTATATGCTGACCCACACTACTTGGTTGATATCTAAGATGGACCCAATCAAATACATCTTTAAGAAGCCCGCTCTCTCCGGAAGAATAGCAATATGGCAGATAATCTTAACTGAATACGATATACAATATACAACCCAGAAAGCAATCAAGGGAAGTGTATTCGCTGATAATTTGGCTCATCAGGCCATGGATTACTACCAGTCTATGAATTTTGAGTTCCCAGACGAGAACATTATGTTGGTGACTGACTACGAAGAACCTGTACCGGATGAAGGACTTGAGGAGGGATCCTGATGGACTATGGTTTTTGACAGAGCTTCGAACACACTCGGTAATGGCATTGGTGCCGTAATCATATCTCCGGAGGGATTTCATACTCCTTTCACTACATGACTATGCTTCAACTGCACTAACAACATGGCGGAGTATGAAGCTTGCATCACGAGTCTCAAAGCCGCTATTGACCTCAAGATCAAGTTCTTAAATGTATTCGGGGATTCATCCTTAGTGATAAGTCAGATCAAATGCGAATGGGATACGAAGCATCCAAATCTCATCCCATACAAGGAGCATGTGATGACATTGCTCCCACACTTTGAGGAGGTAACCTTTGAACATTTCCCACGAGAGGAGAATCAGTTAGCGGACACACTAGCTACCATGTCTTCCATGTTCAAAGTCAGTTGGGACAACGAAGCTCCTCGAATCACCATTGAGAGGTTGGATGAACCAGCACACTGTTGTGAGATTGATGCCGAAGAGGTGGCAGAGAAACCCTAGTTTCATGAAGTAAAAAGGTACCTTGAGACTCAAAAGTATCCCGAAGGGGCACCTGCCAATGATAAGAAGTTTCTGAGAAGGTTCGCTGTGAAATTCTTCCTCAGTAATGGAATCCTCTACAAGCGCAACCATGACTCTACCTTAATGCGGTGTATAGACAAGAGCAAAGCAGAGAGGATTATGACAGATCTACATGAAGGTACCTTCGGAACCCATTCCAGTGGACATACCATAGCTAAGAAGATCCTACGGGCAGGATACTACTAGTCAACTATGGAAGCAAATTGTTATCAACATTCCCAAACTTGTCATAAGTGCCAAATCTATGTTGATAAGGTGCACGTGCCTTCGGTTCCTTTAAATGTCTTAACAACTCCATGTCCCTTTGCAATGTGGGGCATTGACATGATCGGAGAAATCATGCCTACTGCTTCCAATGAGAATCGCTTCGTCCTGGTGGCCATTGATTACTTCACAAAGTGGGTTGAAGCCGCCTCCTTTGCTACTGTGACCAAGAACGTCGTGGTGCGGTTTATCCGGCATAATATGATTTGTCGGTATGGTGTGCCAGAGAGAATTATTACTGACAATGGTACGAATCTCAATAACACGATGATCACCGAACTCTGTAAGCAATTCAAGATACAACATCATAACTCTTCTCCCTACCGGCCGAAGATGAATGGCGTTGTTGAAGCAGCTAACAAGAACATCAAGAAGATTATACAAAAGATGACGATTACATACAAAGATTGGCATGAGATGTTAACATTCACTCTTCATGGGTATTGTACCTCAGCACAGACGTCGACAGCGGAAACACCCTACTCTTTGGTATATGGCATGGAGGAAGTCCTACCCATTGAGGTCCAGATCCCTTCTTTAAGGATTATGAAAGATGCGGGTTTGAACGAAGATGATTGGATCCAGACTCGACTTAATCAACTAAATCTGATTGACAAGAAGAGACTTACTACTTCCTTTCATGGTTAGACGTATCAAAAGCGGATGATCAAGGCTTTCAACAAAAAAGTCAGACGTAAGGAATATCAAGTCGGGGATCTGGTAATCAAGCGAATCATACTGCCGCAAGGTGATCCTAGGGGAAAATGGACTCCCACATACGAAGGACCATTTGTGGTTAAAAACATTTTCTCGGGTGGAGCCATGATTCTAACCACCATGGACGGTGACGACCTTCCTCACCCTGTCAATGCAAACATAGTGAAAAGATACTATGCATGATAAAAGACCCGCTAGGTTGACTGGACTAGGCAAAAATAAGGGCTTCCCGGCGAGCCAAAAGGGTTCGGGCAAAAATAATGGATGAAAATGAAGAAAAAAATTATACACCCGGCAAGTCAAAAACCTGAAAAGGCGGCTTGGGAAACAAAGGGTATCCCGGTGGACTGAAAACCCGAAAGGACAGTCCAGGAAAAAATTAGGGATGTAAAGCGTATCACTATGTCCCATTGGATCACCTTGCGATCAGACCTCAGTATCAACTATCAAGCTCGAACGGCACCAATAAATCTAATCAACTTCGGACAAGTAAGCAAAGTGATGAGACGCTCGAAGACATAGGGGCAATAGCAGAATTGGAACCCAGTGGGATTGTTGTACATAGTTGTTTTTTTATACACAATGTATAGATTCTATTTTTATGGCGGTATTCTCTTACTAGAGTGTCATCCTCCTTGTACAAAAACGCCTATTACAGGCCAACTTCGAAAATCAATACAAATCATTTTTACAAAAACTATGAGTTTTTTCCTTTTCTGTTTTGTTTTGCAAGGACATCCAATGATTTATTCTTGACATATGCATTTGAATATGATTGTTGATCGTAAATGTTTACATAAGAAACGAAAAGACAATTGCTCGTAACTTAAGAAACAGGGGCAAAAAACCAGAAATGTCAAACCCGACAGTTACTCTGTCCAGCAGGTACCGGGGAAGAGACACCTTTGAAGCTAATCATCAGTGCGTACGACCTCGTAGCATTTGTACTCCCCACAGAGCAAAGGTAATCAAAGCTTTGATATCAGCTCTTCCAAAATAGGAAGTAATCTCCCTAGCCAGGGTCTTTTAGAAACCTGACATCCATATTCCCGAGCCAAATTTCATAAATCGCGAGCGGGTCATAAAATTTGTCTCTCAAGCAGAGTTTATTTCTCTGAATACAGAAGGTCAATCACCAACAGAGCTTATTACTTCAGCTATGGAAGTTCACCTTCCAACAGAGTCATTGCCCCGCAGATCTATTCTCATAAAGAGTCTCTCCCTGGAAGAATATTTACAAACAACAAGGAGTAAATCTCCAGCACAGTCATTTCCATTCACCATCCCCAGCAGAAGTATAAGAATCACAGTTCTCTACAACAGTCAGGAATGTTATACTCTCCAGCAGCAGTCAGTGATTTATTTTCCCAGACTCGGACATGTCATAATAGCATTTCATGTTCATGCATCATGACATGCACATACATATCACATACAGCGTAATCTCAAGAAAGACAATTATCTCCAATGATCCCAACAGTTATACATGTCATATCTGTAGACAGCTAATGAAAAATCAGTTCCCAAAACCCAAACGGGTCAACTAATCTTCATCCCGAAGTAACCCTACTATCCAGGTTCCTTCTCATAGACCTACTACCAGGCTTTCATCTCGAAGCAACCCTACAATCTAGGTTCCTTCTTATTGCCCTACTATCCAGGCTCTCATCCCGAAGTAACCCTAATATCCAGGTTCATTCTCAGAGCCCTATTATCCAGGCTTTCATCTCAAAGTAACCCTACTATCCAGGTTCCTTCTCATAGCCCTACTATCCAGGATTTCATCCTGAAGTAACCCTACTATCCAGGTTCCTTCTCATAGCCCTACTATCCAGGCTCTCATCCCAAAGTAACCCTACTATCCAGGTTCCTTCCCATAGCCCTACAATCCAAGATTTCATCTCGAAGTAACCCTACTATCCAGGTTCCTTCTCATAGCCCTACTATCCAGGCTCTCATCCCAAAGTAACCCTACTATCCAGGTTCCTTCCCATATCCCTACAATCCAAGATTTCATCTCGAAGTAACCCTACTATCCAAATTCCTTCTCATAGCCCTACTATCCAGGCTTTCATCTCGAAGCAACCCTACTATCCAGGTTCCTTCTTATAGCCCTACTATCCAAGATTTCATCTCGAAGCAACCCTACTATCCAGGTTCCTTCTCATAGCCCTACTATCCAAGCTTACATCTCGAAGTAACCATACTATCCAGGTTCCTTCTCATAGCCCTACTATCCAGGCTTTCATCCCTAAGTAACCCTATTATCCAGGTTCCTTCTCATAGCCCTACTACCCAGGATTTCATATCAAGCAACCCTACTATCCAGGTTCCTTCTCATAGCCCTACGATCCAGGCTTTCATCTTGAAGTAACCCTACTATCCAGGTTCCTTCTCATAGCCTTACTATCTAGGCTTTTATCTCGAAGTAACCCTACTCTCCAGGTTCCTTCTCATAGCCCTGCTATCCAGGCTTTCATCTCGAAGCAACCCTTCTATCCAGTTTCCTTCTCCCTTATCTCCAGACAATAGTGTACAACATTATAAGACCTGGACCCGACCAAGTAAAGTCAATTTCACATTTCCCCAGTAGTTCATTATGCAGCCTGGATCCTAACCATGATAAGCAGTTTACTCTCACCTCCTCAATTAGGAGTTAATTCCCTAGTAGAATAATGGACAACTGAAGCTCATATACTCTATTCCCCAGAACATAAATCAACATTCTCCAGCGAAGTCCTCCTCAGCGGTAGGTACAAGAATTATCGCAAAGAAATCTCTCCTGCAACTGATATCTTTTCTGGATGGAATCTTTAAGCCCATCTCCAACGATTCTCTGTCGACTTCCAAATGACATCTGTAAGCCCATTCCCGATATCACCAATCAGTAATACTTCATACGAGTGCAAATTTCTGGGCACTCTAGTGTTCAATCATCTTCCACCTTTAGATCACGAAAGGCAGACCAGCCAATACACATCTTCAAGTTTAAGAAGATTGAACAGGGGCAAATGTTGTACCCCAAAATTTTCCCTCCCATTTTACTCAACATATTTTCATTGAGATCCTTAACTTGCTCAAAGATGCCCAAGAGTTGACCAGACAAACTCTCTCCTAAAGCAATGAACCTCCAACTAGGGTTTCCATTTTCATCAAGATGGGTGAGCTCCAAAGGACTCATATGCTCTCCATAGTCCTAATATATTCTCAAGACCATTCATGCCAAGTTTCATGCCTTGCACAAGAAGTTTTCCCAGTCAACTGCTCAGATGCTTGAAAATCAACTATATCAGGTCAAAAGTCAATTGGGGCCCACATACAATCAAACTCCAAGGTTTTTGGTCAACATCAGCATTTTGAAGTGATATCCATCATTTGATCAAGGGTTTATCATGATTCCCCAAGGAATGCTCCTAATTCATCAAAACTCAAAAGTTGCTAAATTAGGGTTTCTTAGGAAAAGTCAACCGAACTTTGACCAAGCATAACTTTCTCATACTTTATCAGAAATTTCCCATCCAAAGCTCATTTTGAAGAGAATCAAATTCCCTACAACGCATCTACAGCTCTAAAGTTTAATAAATGCACTCATGAAAAGATATGAATTCATACATTATAGGTCATTCCAAAAAGTCAACAAAAACACCTTTTGGACCAAAGCTTCTTACATGAACTTGGAAGATCCAATTGAGATGAAACCAAAAGGGTTGTTTAGGGGACATCCTAAGATTTCTAAAAAGTCCAATAACACCCTCTTAGGGTTAAAATTTAAGGAGGTATGCATTGTCAAAGTTGGCCATTTTTGGAGAATTGTCAAAAGTCAACAATGCCCAAAATCGCATTTTTTGGCAAATGTGCCTAACTTTTTATGCTTGCATCTTACTTCTAGCAATGTCCACGACCCAAGCACTCTATTATATATTATTGAATTTATTTATTTAATTTATTTTGATTTTAATCATTTAAAAATCAAATTAAATCAAATAAATGATGTAAAATATGGAAGATTTGTTTTTTGAATAGAATCTCAATTAATTGATGCTGTCAAACAGAATCAAATCGTGCTAAGGTTGATTGGGATGAGAATGGAATGATTTAGCTTTATTTGGAAAGAAATAATTAAAGGTTGGAATAAAATCAAATCTTAATAATTGGCAAGGATTTGAAGCCTTTTTGTTAACCTAATTCAAAGAGATACATATACAGAACAAATCCCAAGCATAAAAAGAGGGAAAATCGTGTGAAACGGCCAAGAGCACATTGCATTTTTGTCCAAAAAATCTCAAAGAGAATTCCATATTACACCCATTCTCAAGGAGATTTAAGCTTGCAATAGGTTCCTGGACACATTCAGAAGTTTTTTCAATCATTTTCACGCGCTAAGACACCCAGAACCAGCCTCCACATCCCTTACAGTTTGTCATATTTTTAGAATTTGGTTCTTTAAATTTATGCATCATAAATAATTTCTAAGCATGCTTTCTTGTTTACATCATCATTTGGAACGTATTGGCATGGGTAATTAAGAGTTTTAGTGCATGTACTGATAGTTGCCATTGTTAGGGTTTGAGGTCGTGTTTTAGGGCTTTGTGATGCAGGTAAAATCAGGGCAAAAGAAGGATGCCATCGTACTCGTGATATCAAGACGATTTGATCTGTATGCTTGGAATGGATTTATCATGCTTGACATTAATTTTTGCGATTTGCAGGGTTGTAGTTACAGACATGAAACCGTAGGTAAAGGTCTCCATCTAAAACGACAGTACCAGGGAAGAAGAAGACTGTGTGGCAACGTCCTGTTGGACCATTTGAATGTTAGAGCGTTTTGTTCTGGGCATAGTGCGCTTTTGTATTATATTATATTTTGTTAATTTATATTAACAAGAGGCCAAATGGCCCAGTGGTGTGCAGGAAGGTAGATAAGGCGTTGCATACGAGAGGTCAGGGGTTCGACCCCTACCTCCAACATTTGTTATTTTTCTTCCAGTTTCCTTACAGGTTCCATGTATCTCACCTTCAGAAGATTATCACGTGCCCTCAGATCTCATCCTCTGGTCCAACTCTAGCCAGATCCAACGTCCAGCATACGCAAGTTCATGATAGACCCTCAGAGGATGGTCTCACTGAATGAAGCACGATCCTCTGGGCCACCAGCTTTGGGCACATCCTTCTGGATTTCAGAAGTTCAACACACCCCCCCTGGAGTGCTAACTACATCAGGCCTAATTCCTTTAATTCTTTTTTTCTAATTTCTTTATTTATTTTGTCTTAATATCTTGTTTTAATTATTTTCACAATAAAAATCATTTTTTTAACTAAATCAGAAAAATCAGAAAATCACTAAAAAATTAGATTTAGTTTTTTTTCATAAAATATTTAATTGCAATTAATTAATTAGTTTAATTAGATTAATTCAAATTCCTTTTTTTTGTAATTAAAATTCAATAGAAAATTAGGTTAATTTAAAAACTCTTTTTTTTATATAATTAAAAACAAATAGAAATTAGGTTAATTTGCAAGATTAATTGCTTTTCTCAAAAATCCAAAAATATCTTTTCCTCATTCCTGTCTTAATTCTTCGTGCGCGTTTTTATTTATTTTCAAATTATTGTATCTGCTTTAGGTTTGTAATAGATTAATTAGGATATTAATTTCCGCATCTTTATTTTCAGTCAAATATTGGTGTATCTGCCCAAAAGCCTTGTAATACCTAGGACTTTAATTTCTCACTTTTTTTTAATTTTCGCAACCATTAAACTTATAGATGTATGGACATTAGGATTGTATGCGAAAGATAAATCCACGATTAAAAAGGTAGATAACCCTAATTGTGCAAAGATAATTAACTGGAAAAAAACACTTGCACATGCTCACTCCTAGGGTTTTCCCCACTTGGTTGCCTCGGAAATAATGGTCGTGTCCCTCGAACATAGGGATACCTTAGTAATGACCCACGATTCAAAGTCGTCATAAAGATCATAGTCCCTACTTGTCCTTTGATTTTCCTACGAATTGATCTTATGACGATAGTCCCTTCGAAATGCTAAGGTATCCATACTTGTTGCCTTCAGAGACCATTTCGTCCCTTCAAACGTCCCTTAAAATTCTAACAATGGAGCTACCTACTCCTTAATAGTAGGTGTTGTACCCCAAAATTTTCCCTCTCATTTTATCAATATTTCCCCTTACAAGACCTCTTGGACTCCAGACAGAATTAGGGTTTGCTCAGCTCAAGACATCTCCTTACACTGTTGACCTGAAATTAGGGTTTGAGTTTGCACAGGGATTTTTGGACTTTCAATGCCTCATGTGACTTTCATACTTCATATTGGACTCCTAAAATTGCTCATACGAAGTTTCAAGCCTTGAATCACATTTTTGCCCAATCAATTGGACAGTTGACCTAAAAATCAACTGTATTGGGGAAAAGTCAATTGTGGCCAATTTACAGTCAAACCTCATACTTTTTTATCCACATCAACATTATAGGCTCATATGAACCATTTGATCAAGTTTGGACCACAACTCCTCAAGAAATTTGATCATATCTTCAAAAGGGCAAAATGGTCATTTTTAGGGTTTTGATTGTAGAAGGACAATTTCTGATTTTTAATCTAGCCAATGGCAAATTGGGTTCAAGCATAGTTTCAAGGACTCAATGGCATTATCTTGACCTAATCACAAGGTTCAAAAGATCTCAAATGCATTGAATTGACAGATGAATTTTCCAGTCAACTGATCAAAAATCAACTGTACACTGAAAAGTCAAACTTTGACTTTTTTGGTCAAAATCAAGTGCCAAGGGTCATTTTTCATCAAGATGTGTCAAAACATGAAACTTGTTCACCAAGAAACCTAATTTTGAAAATTAGGGTTTAAGATTGAAATTTTTCATAACTTAGAAATTTTCTAAGTTATGAAAATTTCTTATTTTCCCCCAACTTTCCCCAACTTTTTTACCATGATGCAATTGGATTCAAAGAAAACTTCCAACATGAAAGTTGTAGTCCTCCACAAAATATACAACTTTGATTCACAAAGTATTCCCAAAAGATGCTTGTATATCAAGTTATGATTTTATAAATAGGGGTCCAAAAACTTTTTTAACTTAGTGAAATTTTGCCCTAGTTTAGGCAGATTTTTGACCTAACTTCATGGCCATTTTTCACCTAGTTCCAAGAGAAATCTCAAAATTAATTTCAAATATGGATTGTAGAGCATGTTACAAGCTTTCCAAAATGTCCAATAACTCTCCAAGATCATTTATGGTTAGGGAGAATCGAAGGAAAGAAAATGGCAATTTCTCTCTTTTGTCCAAGGCATTTTTCACAAAGGTGCAAGTTGCAAATTTGTCCTAAGCATGCTTGTACTTGGTTTACAGGTTCTAATCCTTTTTACACTCCAAAATTGAATGCAAATACATTGGACAAAGGCTTTGTTCTGAGCTTTGGAGCATTGTACATTGATTTATTCCATTTATGGCAAAAAGTTAACAATGCTACTTTGATAAAGCACACTTTTAGCAATTTTGTTTATCTTGAGCATTGAACCTGATCTTTGGTTATAAAAAAGATCCATGAACATCAAGAAATGTGTACCAACCCTCTACATCCCACGAGCTAGCAAGTACAGCCTTTGCCTTTGTCACTTCAACTTTTGCTTCAAAAGCAAGTAAGTTTGCAAAAGTCCACACATCTCAACTATCTGATAAAACCAAGTCTTGGCATCATTTCAAACGACCTCAGCATATTGTAACAAGCAAGAAACATGATTTTCCAAGCTCTCAAACACCCCAAAACACAAAATCACAAGTTCTTGCCCAAACAGGGCATCTGCTGCAGAACCATTTCCAAAACCAATTTGGCTCATGCGTTTTATCTTAAATCACTTCAAACACATTCCCTACAACACACCTGAGCTATCCAGACCCCTGTCCAGCAACTGTGAGCTCATTTTCAAGCTTCACCATTTTCAATTTCTGAGTTTGCAGGTTGACTTCTACAAGGAGATTCAAGCCATTTCAAAGCAAGCCGAGCATTGGGAAAGGGTGAGGGAACTTCAAGCAAGCTCACAAGTACTTCAGGCCTCACTCAAAGTTGCTACATTGCCATAACCAAACTCAACTGAACAAGGTAATTTTCAAAGTTCTATCTCCTTATTTAGGCATCATTAGGCTTAGGTTTGTGAAGCAAAAATGTAGTCTTTAATGTGCTTGAGTTGTACATATGCATAGTTCTTATTTATATTGAATGAGCTAGGAGTATTTGATAGTTGAAGTTGTTGAAAATTTTAGGTCATAAATTAGGGGTGATAAAATTCTCCCTTGTTTCTTAGAGTTAGATCACAAAATGGATATGGTTGGAATCGTGATTGAAAATGCTATAACTTTCATGTTGTAAGTTTTTGATTTCATGCAAGCATGAGCAAGAACATGATCAAGCTCAGAAATGCGCGCGTTTGGTCATTTGTTCAAAGGACAGGGACGAAGTGAGATTGGGCATGGGCCTGGCTTTTCTGGCTATTTGCACCTCCCTTTTTACTTTCTGCACCCCCTTGGCCCATTTTCTTTATTTTTCATATTTTTTATTTCTTTTATATTTTCTGACTTTATTTATTTTTTCTAAACTTTATAAAATCATAAAAATATTTTCTTAAATTTTTGCATTTTATTTTATTTTTTATATTATTTTTAGGGCATAAAAATAGTTTATTAATAACAATATACTTTATTTTTATTAAATAAAACTTGTAAATAATATAAAAATATCACATATTTTATTTTTATTATTTATACATATAAAATATTATTTTCTCACATATTTTAATTTTTTAACATTTTTGTACATATTATTATTATTTTTCTTGAATAAAAAATAAATAGTATAAAACATATTTTCTATTAAAAAAAAATTAGGGTTTTCACCCTTTCAAAAATAATCATTTTATTTTTTATTATTTTTTTTAAGACATAAACAAATTCATTTTTACATACATAAAAACGAATACAAAAACATTTTGCATATTTATAATTTATTCCATATTTAAATACTTGTTTATTTATTCATTGTTGTATAAATTCAATTGGGTTGTAATAGCTTTAGGGTTTTATTTTGAGTAATATCCCCTATTCAAAACTTGTACCCCCTCCCCATAATAATTGTTGTAATAGTCTAGATTTACTTTACGCATTTTATTGCTTTCATATACCATGATAATAAACTAGAGTTTTGTATGCAAAGACAAAAAAATCAAACAAATAGCATAACCGAATGCAAGACAAAAAGGCATGAAAAATGACAACACCTTGCACACAAGCACCCCTAGGGTTTCATCCACTTTGTTGCCTTAAAATGGCCATGGTATGCATGCTAGGTATCTTGGCAAAATCAAACAAAACAAAAAGATCATAGTCCCTCGATGACGCTAGATAAGTTTCCTAAAACAAATGATCTTAAGCCCCTCAAAAAATTGTTAAGATACTTGGCAATATTGTTATCATGGTCATACGATGACCCACGCCTATCCCGTTTAACATCCAAAGATAGGGTTGTTTACCAAATGCAATGGTAAAACAACAATGTCAAAGGAATAAAAATGTGTAGGAAATACTTTTGAGTAGGGTAGACAACTCCTAGTTACTTGATCAAATTGCAAACCATCCTTGCTATTTTCAAACATACACACACAATTTCAAAACATTTTCCAAACAAACTTTCAAACATTGAAACATTTTTCAAAAAATGAACATCTTTGTATACATTCTTACGAACGAGAATCATTACAAAGATTGCCAAAATGATGACCTCTTTTCAAAATACTTTCAAAACCATACAAATCACCATTTCAAACAATTGAAAAGCAAAAGCAAGTGATCTAAAACAAGTAACTAAGAGCCCATGGAAAACCATGGATGAAAAGGGTGCTAGCACATTCCCTTTTAATTATCTACCCCCCGAACCCAAAAACAATGTCAAAGGTCTTTCCTGTGCTTTTTTACCTTTCCTTTGGATAAAATAAAATTCGGTGGCGACTCTTGCTAAACCGCAACATTTGCAAACACAAACGCAAAACCTCAAGTCAGTTCTCCCACCGCATCACAGAACTGGCGACTCTGTTGGGGAATATTTATAAAAGTGGGGTTAACTTAGGGTTTTAGATCACCTTTACATGCTTATCTTTCTTGACTTGTTTGCTTTACACTTTGGTTCTATTGTTTGGGTTTGAATACTCTACCCGGATTTGGGAAATATTCATAGGTAAATAGCAATACATTATGGAAACTGTGCGGGGTATACCGACATGGTTGAAGCAATAGCTATATTAGTGCGACATATTTGTGGATATCGGTAGCCTTTGAGTCAATCAAAGAGAATACGGGGCCGCTGAGTGATGTCATGAAGCACTAATGGAATTTTAGAACCTTTACTTTACCATCTTGGCCTTTTAGGATATAGTGAGATGACCGGCTTTGGTGCAGTCCGAAGTTTGTAGATACTCGATACTACACTCATTGAGGGTTGTTTTCTTGGAATATTTTAGTCCCCAGTAAAGTGGCTAAACTGAAACAATGAACACAGAAAACAATCCAGTGATATTAAGCTCCTTAGAACCCGATTACTATTTCTAGGACAGGTTGAGCCAACTAAACTTTAAGAGGGTACTTACCTATGAAACCCCATGCAGGCCTGAAACTAGGAACTTGTGTGATTTGTTTGTACATATATACTTGTGTATAACATCATGGACATCATGAATCATCATATGCATCCACTAACCATTTCAAGGATTTTGGATCTTCATCTTTGTTCCTGTTTTGTAGGTAATGGATTCACTTCGCAGGAAAACTATCCAAGTCAACCTTGTAAGAATTTCTCCATAACTAAAGGAGCTAGCTTCAAGGATTCCTGAGAATTCTCCATTCACTAAAAGACATGGTCGTCTTCTCAACTTAGTCACTTCCAACACTGAGGAGGATATGCTGAAGGTTCTCTTCCAGTTCTTTGACCCTTTGTATCATTGCTTTACATTTCCTGACTACCAGCTTGTGCCTACTTTGGAGGAATTTTCTCAACTCTTGAGGATTCCTATTCTCAATCAACTACCCTACAACGGTATGGAAAGAGATCCAAAGCCTAAAGATATTGCTCAAGCCTTAGACTTGCACTCATCCGATGTCACAACACATTGGGAAAATAGAAGTGGTGTCAAAGGCTTCTTGTCAAACTTTCTGTTTGAGAAGGCCCAAAGTTGTTGGAATTCTCTAGACTTGCAAGCTTTTGAGGAGATTGTAGCTCTTCTCATCTATGGTATGGTCTTTTTCCCTAATCCTGACCAACTTATAGATATGAGTGCTGTCAAAATCTTCATGGCTCGCAACTCGGTGCCTACATTGCTTGGGGATATCCTCTACTCTTTTCACACTCGAACAATGAGGAAAAGAGGTGTTCTTATGTGTTGTACTCCTCTACTGGCAAGATGGTTTATTTCTCATCTTCCCCAATCAATTTTGAAGAATGAGCAAGGTTTGAGGTGGTCACAACGGTTGATGACCCTTACACATTCAGATATTCATTGGTGTTCTCGATCAAAAGAGAATGTCATCATCATTGACCATTATGGGGAATTCCTTAATGTCCCTCTACTAGGAATTAGGGGAGGCATTACCTACAACCCTTGTTTGGCTCTGAGACAGTTTAGGTATGCCCGAAGGGATGGCCCACATGACATGCTAATTCCAGACTTGGTTTTTGACTTCGACAACGACGATCAAGGACTCCGACAAAGGTTCATCCGAGCTTGGAGGATGCCCAATAAGGTAGATAGTAAGACCTTGGGACACAAGAATTCCATCCCTCTTGAGCCTTACCTCAAGTGGGTACGAACCCGCGCCCAAAGTCTTATGATGCCTTACCCCTACATTCTCCCTGTGATTATAGAGCCTGTTATGGAAGGAGAGTTTCCATACACCCTCCTACATCCTGACATGCCAACATCACTCGAAGATTTACAAAGGAGTTGGATACAGCTCAAGGGAGAGCGCGATACTTTCGAATCCCAATTCTACGCAAGTGAGAAGAAGGTTTTGGAACTCACTCGTCAACTTCACGAAGAGCAGACTCTCAACACCTACATTGCACCAAAGAGGATGCGCAACGTCTTTTTACCTTAGAATTTTGTATTATTTTGCCCATGGGGCATTAATGTACTAACAATTCTATCTTATTAATATGACGTGTGTTTCTTTTTTGTTTAAAACAAATTTGAATTTCTGAATCATTGAATGCATTACATGAATACATATCATTCATCATATGCATAAACAGGTCTTCACACCAAGTTTCCTCATCTCTCTGCTGTTTATTTCAGCAAGATGGATATTGAACAGACGGTCAAAGACTTACAAGCTCAGAATTTACAGTTTCAACAGCTGCTTCTGACCTTGGCCAAGGGGCAGGAGGAGCTCAAGACGTTACTGGAGAAGTAAAAGGAGAAAAAGAAAAAGAAGAGAGCTGGTGTGGCTACCTTGGGCAGAAGATTTGAAGGTCAAGCCAGAAGGGTCTTGGATTTCCCCTCAACATCTGATGAAGGGGTAAGAAAGGGAAAAGAAACTGTAGTGCCATCTGATTCTGAGGAAGAAGAAGAAGAAGAAGAGGATGAAGACTATTCTGAACAGCAGTACCCTCCTGCAGATAACAAATACAAGAACTTGGAAGAGCGTCTGGAAGCTATAGAGATACAGAGAGTGCCTGGGCTGGACTTTGAAGAGTTAGAGTTGGTTTATGGAATTGTAATCCCTCCCAAGTTTAAAGTACCTCTGTTTGCTAATTAAGATGGTTTATCTTGTCCCAAGATGCACCTACGATCTTATGTCAGGAAAATTCAACCACATTCTTATGACAAAGACCTGTGGGTCCACTTCTTCCAGGACAGTTTATCGGGGACGCAGCTGGATTGGTTTTACCAGTTAGAGAGGTCTGACGTGCATAATTGGGAAGATTTGGCGGCCGCCTTCTACAAATAGTATCAATATAATGCGGACTTAGCACCAACTCGTACTCAATTACAGAGTATGGGCATGGTCTCAAATGAAGGTTTCAAAGAGTATGCCTATAAATGGAGAGACTTGGCGGGACGAGTACAACCACCTCTATCTGAGAGGGAGATAGTAGACATGTTCTTGGGTACACTATCAGGTCCCTTTTTCAATCACCTAATTGGAAGTTCGTCTGTGGGGTTCACCGAGTTGATTCTAACTGGTGAGAGAGTTGAAGCCGGCATAAAAAGCGGGAAAATTCAAAAGGATGCATCTGCTTCCGCTGCCATTAAAAAGACTTTTCCAGCAAAGAAGGAAGTATCAGCTGTCTACTCCCAAAGAGGTTAAGGAAGAGTTTAGCGCCGGCCAGTGGTGGGGGCCGTAATGATTCAGAAGTCTGCAGCTGATCAGCCTAGAAACAATCAACCCAGAACCAACCAAACAAGGGTGGAAAGGCCTGTACAGCAATTCACCCGGATCAACATGACTCCTGCTCAGGTTCTACCCCATCTCTTGAAGTTAAACCTTGCAAGTTTGAAAGAAGCCTAGAAGAATCCGAATACAGCTTCTCCTTACTACCATTCGAACGCCAAGTGTGCTTATCATTCAGATAGCCTGGGGCACGACACCAACAATTGTTGGGCCCTCAAGAATAAGATTCAAGATTTGATAGATGCTAAAGAAGTTGAATTTGATGCCCCTGAAAAGCCGAATGTAATATCTGCTCCAATGCCAAAGCATGGCCACAATGCCCATGCTGTTAAAGAGGATCTTTTTGTTGCTACTGTTAATGATTTGATGACTCCGCTACCCATAATCAAGTTGAATTTGCTGAAGGCTGGGATTTTCCCAAGTTGTGAAGAAGATTGCTGCCTTTGTCCATCCTTACCAACCGACTGTCCATTGTTGAAGTTAGGCATCCAACGCCTAATGGATAACCAAGAAATCCTTTTTGAAAAGACTCCTGTTACATCGACTCCTGTCAATGATGTCTCAATAATAACCATATCCGCCAATCTTTCCAAGGTCTCCAAGAGACCTGTTAAGATTACATCCGCTCCGAAGACTGTACCTTTGAAGATAACCATGTCCGGGCCCGTCCCGTACAAATCCGACAGATCAGTACCGTAGAACTATGGTGGAGAAATATACTATCACACTATTAATCAAATTGAATCGAATGAAGAGAGTTCTGATGAAGAGACTTCTGACATTGGAAACATTACTGGATCAAGCAAAATCACCCGCAGTGGGAGAATTTTCTCTCCAGAGATTTCCCCCCCAAAGGCAATCTTTGGACCCTCAGCTTTTCCTAAGGTTACCCCTGCACCGGTAAACATATCTGCGAGAACTCCAATTATTGAAGAAGTTGTAACTCCTGTGGTTGTCCCCTCTGCTGCTGCTGATGATAGAGGGAAAAGGATCAAAGAAGAGCTCATCAGGACGAGGCCTCAGCCATCGGTCATCCCTGAAACCTCTCAAAAAGAAATGGAAGAAATTTTGAAAATAATCAAGAAAAGCGATTATGATGTTGTGGAACAAGTGGGGCAAACCCCCTCAAAGATCTCTATGTTGGCCATGTTGCTTTGTTCAGAGGCTCATGCTAAAGTTTTGATAAGATTCTTGAAGACGGCCCACGTGCCACAGGAAACCTCCACGGATCAGTTCCAGGAATGTGTAGCTAGCTTAACAGTTGACAATGGTCTAGGATTCTTCGATGCTGATCTAACAATCAAAGGGAGAAAACATAATGACGCTTTGCATGTCTCGGTGGAATGCAGAGGGACTACTCTAGCACACGTACTGGTAGACATTGGTTCATCGCTGAACGTCTTGCCAAAGAAGGCCTTGGATAGACTGGATTGTGAAGGCCTAACCCTGAAACCCAGCAACGTCATTGTCAGAGCCTTTGATGGTTCTAAAAGGATGGTCCACGGGGATGTGGACATCCCGATCAAGGTGGGAACTGAAACCTTCAACTCCACATTCTATGTGATGGACATCTGTCCTTCTTATTCTTGCTTGTTTGGAAGACCCTGGATTCACCATGTTGGAGCCGTCACTTCTACTTTGCATCAAATGCTCAAGTACCCTGTCCAGGGGAAAATTATAACTGTTCACGGCAAAGAGGAATACATGATAAGCCATCTAAATTCTTTCTGCTATGTAGAATTGGATGGTGAATTCATCGAAACCCCTTTTCAGCATTTTGAAGAGGTAGCTCAAGAGATTGCGGCAACCAAAACAGTGTCTTCTGTACCCATGATTACCAGACCTCTACCTCGGATGTCGTCTCTCAAAGACGCAAAGGTTGTGATTGAAGAAGGAGAAAGCACAATCTGGGGGCAACTTCCCGACTTTCCTTTCAAATCAGATAAATTCGGCTTGGGATTCACTTCTTCTGCTCAAAAGACTGTACGCCGCACCCATGCGGGAGGGCCACTAGTGAAGATCACCCATCATGGAGTCAATTCTTTGGAGGATAGTGAAGAGGAGAGCAACTTGGAAGACTGGATTTTCCCTACTGTTGACGGAGGATTGTGCAACTGGCAAGCAAAAGACTTTGTTCTGATTACTTTCATACTGCAGTAATTTATCTTTCAAACATTTCTGTTGGTTTGTAATAATTCTCAAACAATTCGTACACTTTTAACCTTGTGCCTTACTCGAGGCACATAGGTCCATTTGTAAGGGTTTGATTTTTCACCTTCATATGCCATTTTAATGAATCATGGACGTTTTCACATATAAACTTTTGTGTTCATTGTCTTTCTTTTTACATTTTATTTGTTTAAAGATGGCTATCCCTTACACACACCCACACTCATAAATGCAGGTACCCTTCCATTCCAGATTCCATGGGTAACAATTCTGCTATGACCTTTAGTGACTCTGAAGATCAGGTCTACTATGCCGAATACGAAGGTGAGGAAGATTTGGAGGTGCCGGGAGAATTGGCTAGGCTGCTACAACAGGAAGAAAGGGCTATTCTACCTCACGAGGAGCTGTTAGAGGCATTAACTTGGGTACTGAGGAAGACAGAAAAGAAGTTAGAGTGGGTGCCAACCTAGAGCCAAGTGTCAAAGAGCGCTTAATCCAGTTGTTGAATGAATATGTTGAGATCTTTGCCTGGTCATACGAAGACATGTCGGGACTCGATACAGACATTGTGGTACACCGTCTACCCACAAGAGAAGACTGTCCACCGGTTAAACAAAAGGTCCGCCGCATGAGGCTCAACATGTCTGAAAAGATCAAAGCAGAAGTTATGAAGCAGTTCAATGCTGGATTTCTCGCTGTTACTTCCTATCCACAATGGGTTGCTAACATTGTGTCCGTGCCTAAGAAGGACGGCAAAGTCAGAATGTGCATGGATTATAGAGACTTAAACAGGGCCATCCCTAAAGATGACTTTCCACTTCCGCACATTGACATCTTGGTTGACAATACAGCTCAGCATAAGGTATTTTCTTTCATGGATGGATTCCCAGGCTATAACCAGATCAAAATGGCCCCTGAGGACATGGAGAAAACTACTTTTGTTACACAGTGGGCGACGTTCTGCTACAAAGTGATGCCATTCAGACTGAAGAATTCCGGGGCAACCTATCAACGCGCCATGGTAGCTTTGTTTCATGATATGATACATCATGAGATAGAGGTCTACGTAGACGACATGATATCCCGATCACAAACTGAAGAAGAACAGCTCGACCATCTGCAAAATCTGTTTGTCAGGTTGAAGGAGTACAAGCTCAGGCTGAACCCTAACAAATGCACATTTGGAGTCCGATCTGGTAAACTCTTGGGTTTCATTGTCAGCAACAAAGGCATCGAGGTTGATCCTGCCAAAGTCAAAGCTATGCAAGAAATGCATGCCCCTCGCACTGAGAAGGAGGTTAGAGGTTTCTTGGGACGCCTAAACTATATTGCAAGGTTCATTTCTCACCTAACATCTACCTGTGAACCAATCTTCAAGTTGTTGAAGAAAGATCAGGTGGTTAAATGGAATGATGACTGTCAATTTTCTTTCGATAAAATCAAGGAGTATTTGCTAGAACCTCCTATCTTGATGCCACCCGTCGAAGGAAGACCGCTAATCATGTATCTGATTGTCCTAGAGAATTCAATGGGGTGCGTACTGGGCCAACATGACGAGTCTGGCCGAAAAGAGCATGCCATTTATTACCTTAGCAAAAAGTTTACTGACTGTCAGACCCGATACTCACTGCTCGAGAAAACTTGCTGCGCTTTGGTATGGGCTGCTTGCCGGCTAAGGCAGTATATGTTGACTCATACCACTTTGCTGATATCTAAGATGGATCCGATCAAGTACATCTTTGAGAAGCCTGCTTTATCTGGAAGAATAGCTAGATGGCAAATAATCCTAACGGAATATGACATATAGTACACGACCCAAAAAGCTATAAAGGGGAGTGTGTTGGCCGATCATCTGGCCCATCAAGCTGTCGAAGATTACCAATCCATGAGATTCGACTTCCCTGACGAGGATATTATGACATTGGACAATATTGAAGAGAACAGACCATATGACGGACCTGAACAAGGATCCTGATGGACCCTGTACTTTGATGGTGCCTCCAATGCACTTGGCAATGGTATCGGCGCGGTACTCATCTCTACAGAAGGTTTCCATACACCTTTCATTGCTAGACTTTGCTTCAACTGTACTAACAACATGGCCGAGTATGAAGCTTATATCTTTGGTCTCAAGGCTTCCATAGACTTGGGAATCAAATACTTGATTGTGTTTGGGGACTCAGCTTTGGTCATCATCCAGATCAAAGGAGAGTGAGATACTAAACATCCAAACCTCATCCCTTACTAAGAACATGTCTTGACATTGTTACCACATTTCGAGCAGATTAACTTCGAGCACTTCCCGCGAGAAGAAAATCAGCTAGCAGATGCTCTAGCTACAATGTCATCCATGTTTAAACTTAACTGGGATAATGAGGCTCCCCAAATCACCATTGAACGGATGGACGAACCTGCACATTGTCACGAGATTAATACCGAAGAAGTAGTGGATCGACCTTGGTTTCATGAAGTCAAAAGGTATCTCGACACTCAAGAATATCCTGAGGGAGCTTCAGTCAACGACAAAAAGTTCTTAAGGAGATTCTTAGCTAAGTTCTTCTTGAGCAATGGTATCCTGTACAAGCGCAATCATGATTGCATTCTGCTCCGTTGTGTGGACAAGGTTGAAGCTGAGCAGATCATGGCTGAATTGCATAAAGGCACCTTTGGCACTCACTCTAGCTGGCATACGATGGCTAAAAAGATTATACGGGCAGGCTATTACTAGTCTATCATGGAAGTTGATTGCTATCAACATTCCAGGACTTGTCACAAATGTCAAATCTATGCAGACAAGGTACATATACCTCTAGTTCCTCTCAATGTCTTAACATCTCCTTGGCCATTCGCTATGTGGGGAATCGACATGATTGGGGAGATCAAGCCTACAGAATCCAATGGACACCATTTCATCCTGGTGGCCATTGACTACTTCACCAAGTGGGTCAAAGCAGCTTCCTTCTCATCTGTCACAAAGAATGTTGTTGCCCGCTTCATCAAGCAGAACCATATTTGCCGGTATGGTATCCCCGAAAGGATCATCACTGACAACGGTACAAACCTTAATAACACTATGATCACTATTGTACCCCAAAATTTTCCCTCTCATTTTATCAAGATTTTCCCCTCACAAGGCTCCTTGAATTCCAGACAGGATTAGGGTTTTGCTCTGCTCAAGACATCTCCTTGCACTGATGACCTAAATTAGGGTTTGAGTTTGCATAGAGATTTTTGGACTTTCAATGCTCAAAGTGAATTTCATACTTCATGTTGGACTCATAAGATTTTCCATACCAAGTTTCAAGCCTTGAATCAAATTTTTGCCCAGTCAATTGGACAGTTGATCTAGAAATCAGCTGTATTGGGGAAAAAGTCAATTGTGGCCAATTTACAGTCAAACCTCATAATTTTTTACCCACATCAACATTATAGACTCATATGATCCATTTGATCAAGTTTAGACCACAACTCCTCAAGAAATTTGATCAGATCATCAAAAGGGCAAAATGGTCATTTTTAGGGTTTTGACTGCACAAGGTCAATTTCTGATTTTTTTTGACCTAGCCAATGGCAAATTGGGCTCAAGCATGGATTCAAGGACTCAATGGCATCATCTTAACCTATTCACAAGGTTCAAAAGATCTCAAATGCATTGGATTGACAGATGAAATTTTCAGTCAACTAATCAAAATTTGACTGTACATTGAAAAGTCAAACTTTGACTTTTTGGTCAAAATTAAGTGCCAAGGGTCATTTTTCATCAAGATGTGTCAAAACATGAAACTTGTTCATCAAGAAACCCAATTTTGCAAATTAGGGTTTAAGGTTGAAAATTTTCATAACTTAGAATTTTTCGAAGTTATGAAATTTTCTTAATTTTTCCCAACTTCGCCCAACATTTTCATCATGATGCAATTGGATTCAAACAAAACTTATAACATGAAAGTTGTAGTACTCCACAAAGTATATAACTTTTATTCACAAAGTTTTCCAAAAAGAAGCTTGGATCTCAAGTTATGAGTTTTGGAACAAGGGTCCATGAAACTTTTAACTTAGTAAAATTTTGCCCTAGTTTAGGCAGGATTTGGACCTATCTTCATGGCCATTTTTAACATAGTTCCTCTTGGAATCTCAAATTTCATTTCAAATATGGAATGTAGAGCATGTTGCAAGATTTCTAAAAAGTCCAAGAACTCCCCAAAATCATTTGTGGTCAGGGAGAATCGGAGGCTTGAAGTTGACAAAAACTCACTTTTTATCCATGGCATGTTCATAGTGATACAAGTTGCAAACTCTAATCAGCTTGCTTTGTACTTGATTACAGGAATCAAAACCATTCCATAATCAATAATTAAATGCAAATCCATTGGTATAAGGGTTTGTTTTTGTCATTAGAGCATTGCACACAAGATTAATCCTTAAATAGAAAAAGCAACATTACCATTTTTGCTTAAATCTTGCTTTATGTCAAAACTGCATCCTTGAGCATTGAGCCATATCTTGTGCAGAAAATCAAATCCACCAACTTGAGGGGCCAAGGGCATAGTGTGCAAGCTGATAGATAGCCTGTACAGGCTGGTTTTACATCACTTCTCATTTTTGCTTAAAATACAAGAAACATATCCAATACACAAAAACTTACACATCTGTTAGAACCAACCTTGGCAAGCATTTGGAACAAGTTTCTCACATACCCTTGAGCCAGAAACATGAGCCTTTGATCCCTCAAACCTCCCATAGCACAAAATCATCTTCATTTGGCAAAACAGGGCACTCATTGCAGTTTGATTTCCATAGCACAAATCCCTCGCGCGTTTTGCCTCAAACTGGTTCAAACACCTTCCACATAACCCATCCAAGCTATCCCAACCCTTAAACACTGATTGTAACTCCATTTACAAGGTTTGCCATTTTTGATTTCAGCTTGTGCAGGTTGAGTTCTATAGGCTTGTTCAAGCACATTCAAGGCAAGCTAGGAATTGGGGAAGGTCAGGGGAAGTTCAAGCAAGCTCCCAAACATCTCAAGCCTCACTGAAAAGCTCCACATTGCCATACACGAAGTCAACTGAAACATTTTTTTGTCAACTTCCTATCTCTCTATTTAGGAATAATTAGGCTTAGGTTTATGAATAAAAAATGTAGTATTCATAGCCATGAAGTTGTACATATGCTCAGTTTTCATTTTAGTTAAGCATGCTAAGAGAATTTGATCCATGAACATCCAGAAAAAAAATAGGTTAAGATTTAGGGCCAGAGAAATTCTCTCTGGTCTTTGAGAGTTAGGACAAGTTTCTTATATGGTTGAATTTGTCTTGAAAAATGCTACAACTTTGATGTTATGTGTTTTTGCATTAGAGCACGTATGCAGGATCTGGCATTTGTGTACAGGGCGCGCGCATTTGTGAACAAAGGTTGAAGATGAAGTATGGCTTTGGGCTGGGCTTTGGCTTTTCACTATTGACACCCCCCTTTTACTAAATACACCCCCTGGCCCAATTTCTTTACATTTTATATTTTTGTATTTATTTCTCATTTATGATTTTATTTCATATTTTCCAAACATAAAATATATCCAAAAATATTCTCATAAATTTTCACATTTATTTTTATTATTTTATTATTTTTTTTAGACATGAAAATAATTATTAAGTAGTATATACTTTTATTCTATTTAATAAAAAAACTTATAAACATTATAGAAATATTATATATTTTATTTTTTATCATTTATACCTATAAAATAATATTTTTTCTCATATATTATTATTTATCTAAATATTTGTGTATATTTATATTTTATTTTTTGTACATAAAATAGTTAATATAATGCATATTATCTTAAAGCAAAAACTAGGGTTTCCACCCTTATTAAAAATAATACTTTTTTTTAATATATTTTTGTTTACACTTGAATATATTTTTTAGTTTTATTGTACATAAATAATATAGTTAATATATTTATTTTCTTAAAAAAGAAAATTAGGGCTTTACCCTTAATAAAAAAAAATCTTTTTTATTTCTTTCTTTTTGCATTAAATATTTTTTTACATACATAAAAAATAAACATAAACATTTTTGCATATTCATAATATTTTGTATTTATTTAATATGTTTATTTAAATATTATTCATTTATTATTTATGCCATTGATTCAATTTGGATGTAATAGTAAAATTAGGGTTTTAATTTCTTGCCAAATAATCCCCATTCAAAAATTGTATCCCCCTTCCCATATCAAATGTTGTAATAGTGTAGATTATTTTACGCATTTATGCTTTCAATTATGACATGGTTAGAGATTATGGTTTGTATGCAAAAAAATCCAAGATCAACAAGTAGCTTGACCTAATACAAGACCTAAATGCATGAAAATGACAAACACAATGCACACTTGCACCCCTAGGGTTTCATCCACTTGTTGCCTTTAAAATGGCCATGTTATGCATGTTGAGTACTTTGGCAAAACAAAAACAAAACAAAAGATCATAGTTCCTCGATGACGCTATCTTGGTTGCCTAAACAAAATGATCAAGTCCCTCAAAAAATTGCTAAAGATACTTAACACAATTGCTATCATGGTCCATACGATGACCCGCGCCTGTCCCGTTTAACATCCTAATACAAGGTTGTTTACCAAATGCAATGGTAAAACAACACTGTCAAAAGGGTTAAAAATGTGTAGGAAATACCTTTGAGTAAAATAGGGTAGACAACTCTTAGTTATTTAATCAAAACTTACAAAAACATCCTTGCTATTTTCAAAATATACCCCACAACACAATTTCAAAACATTTCCCAAAAACAAACTTTCAAACATTGAAAATCTTTTCAAAAGATAATACACCTTTGTATATATTCAAACAAGAATCATTACAAAGGTTGCCACAACGATGGCCTCTTTTCAAAACATTTTCAAAACCACACACAAAGCACCATTTCAAACAATTGGAAAAGCAAAGCAAGTGATCTAAACAAGTAACTAAGAGCCCATGGATAACCATGGATGAAAAGGGTGCTTGCACCTTCCCTTTTCATAATCTACTCCCCGAACCCAAGAAAACATCTCAAAGGTCTTTCCTGTGCTTTTTGACCTTTCCTTAGGATAAAATAAAAAGTCGGTGGAGACTCTTGCTAAACCGAAACATTTGCAAACACAAACACAAAACCTAAAGTCGGTTCTCCCATCATATCACACAACTGGCGACTCTGCTGGGGAAACTATTGAAAGTGGAGTTACCTTAGGGTTTAGATCACCTTTGCATGCTTACTTTGTTTGCTTTGTTTTCTTTACAATTGGTTCTTTTATTTGGGTTTGAAATCCTCTACCCGGATTTGGGAAACATTCTTAGGTAAATAGCAATACATTGTAGAAATTGTGCGGGGTATATCGACATGGTTGAAGCAATAGCTATATTAGTGTTACATATTTGTGGGTACCGGTAGCCTTTGAGTCAATCAAAGAGAATACGGGGCCGCTGAGTGATGTCATGAAGCACTAATGAACTCTTAGAACCTTTACTTGACCATCTTGGCTTTATTAGGGGTAGTGAGATGACCGACTTTGGTACAGTCCAAAGTTGGTAGATACTCGATACTACACTCATTGAGGGTTGTTTTCTTGGAATATTTCGGTCGCCAGTTAAGTGGCTAAACTGAAACAATAAACACAGAAAATAATCCAGTGATATTGAGCTCCTTAGAACCCGATTACTATTTATAGGACAGATTGAGCCAACTAATTTCAAGAGGGTACTTACCTATGAAACCCCATGCAAGCCTGAAACTAGGATCTTGTGTGACTTGCTTGTACATATACTTGTGCATACATCATGAACATCATAAATCATCATATGCATCCACTAACCATTTCAAGGGTTTGGATCTTCATCTTTGTTCTTGTTTTGTAGGTTATGGAATCTCTTCGCAGGAAAACTATTCAAGTCAACCTTGTGAGAATCCCTCCTCAACTCAAGGAGCTTACTTCCAAGATTCCAGAGAATTCTCTCTTCAGTGAAAGACATGGTAGACTTCTCAGCTTGGTCAACTCCAACATTGAAGAAGACATGGTGAGAGTTCTCTTCCAGTTCTTTGACCCCCTACACCATTGCTTCACATTTCCTGATTACCAACTAGTGCCTACTTTGGAGGAATTTTCTCAGCTCCTGAGGATTCCTATTCTCCATCAACTATCCTACAATGGTACCGAAAGATAGCCAAAGCCTGAAGATGTTGCTCAAGCCTTACACTTGCAACCATCTGATATCAAAGGTCATTGGGAAACCAGAAGTGGTGTCAAGGGTTTCTTGGCAAAGTTTCTGTTTGAGAAGGCACAAGAATGCTAGAATTCTCTAGATCTGCAAGCTTTTGAGGAGATTGTAGCACTTCTCATCTATGGGTTAGTCTTGTTCCCAAACCCTGACCAGCTTATAGATGTGAATGCTGTCAAGATTTTCATATCTCGGAATCTTGTGCCTATATTGCTTGGGGACGTCCTACACTCATTTCACACACGAACAATGAGGAAAAGAGGTGTTCTCATGTGCTGTACTCCTCTTCTAGAAAGGTGGTTTATTTCTCACCTTCCCCAGTCAGTCTTGAAGAATGAACAAGGCTTGAGGTGGTCGCAACAATTGATGACTCTTACACATTTTGATGTTCATTGGTGTTCTCGGTCCAGAGAAAATGTCATCATCATTGATCATTGTGGGGAATTCCCTAATGTCCCACTACTTGGAATTAGGGGAGGCATCACCTACAACCCCTGTTTAGCTCTAAGGCAATTTGGGTACGCCCGAAGGGATGGCCCTCATGACATGCTGATTCCTGACTTAGTTTTTGACTTCGACAACGACGCTCAAGGACTTCGACAAAGGTTTATCCAAGCTTGGAGGATGCCCAACAAAGTGGACAGTAAGACACTGGGACACAAGAATTCCATCCCCCTTGAGCCTTACCTCAAGTGGGTACAAACCCGCGCCCAAAGTCTTATGATACCTTACCCCCACATTCTGCCTATAATCAAAGAGCTTGTTATGGAAGGAGAGGTTCCATACAACCTCCTACATCCTGACATGCCAACATCATTGGAAGATTTGCAAAAGAGTTGGATACAGCTCAAGGAAGAACGAAATACTTTTTGAAGCCAGCTTCTACGCCAGTGAGAAGAAGGTTTTGGAACTTACCCGTCAACTCCATGAAGAGCAGAATCTCAACACTTACATCGCACCAAAAAGGATGCGCAACGTCTTTTTACATTAAGAATGTAATATTTTGCCCATGGGGAATTTATGTACTAACAAATTTCTTCTTATTAATATGACGTGTGTTCTTTTTGTTTGCAACAACTTTGAATTTCTGAATCCTTGAATGCATTACATGAATACACATCATTCATCATATGCATAAACAGGTCTTCACACCAGGTTTCCTTATCTTTCTGCTGTTTATTTCAGCAAGATGGATATAGAGCAGACGGTCAAAGATCTGCAAGCACAGAATTCACAATTCCATCAACTCCTCATGACCTTAGCAAAGGGTCAAGAGGACCTTAAAGAACTGTTAGAGAAAGAGAAGGAAAAGGAAAAGAAGAAAAAGAAAAGAGCGGGTGTAGCTACTTTGGGAAGAAGGTTTGAGAATCAGGCTAGGAGGGTCCTCGATTTCCCCTCGACGTCTGACGAAGGGGTTGGTAAATGTAAAGGAGCTGTGGTACCTTCTGAGTCTGAAGCTGGAGAGGAAGAAGAAGAGGATGAAGATTAGTCCGAGCAGAAGTACCCTCCGGCGGACGATAAGTATAAGAATCTAGAGGACTGGCTGGCAGCCATGGAGGTACAAAGAGTACCTGGGTTAGATTTCGAAGAACTAGGGTTGGTTGCTGGGATCGTCATTCCCCCCAAGTTCAAGGTGCCTACATTTTCTAAATACGATGGTTTGTCCTGTCCAAAGATGCATTTGCGGTACTACATCAGAAAGATCCAACCTCACTCTTCTGATAAGGATCTGTGGGTCCACTTTTTTCAAGATAGTTTGTCGGGTACGCAATTGGACTGGTTCTATCAACTTGAGAGATCTGATGTACATAACTGGGAAGATTTGGCTGCTGCTTTCTATCGATAATATCAATATAACACGGATTTAGCGCCTACTCGTACTCAACTACAGAGTATGGGTATGGTCTCTAATGAAGGCTTTAAGGAATATGCCCAAAAGTGGGAGGATTTGGCTGGAAGGGTGCAACCACCATTGTCAGATAGAGAGCTGGTTGATATGTTTTTGGGGACCCTGTCAGGTCCATTCTTCAATCACTTGATCGGGAGCTCATCTGCAGAGTTCATCAAATTAATTATGAAGGGTGAAAGAGTCGAATCTGGCATTAAGAGTGGTAAAATTCAGAAGGATACCTCTGCTTCCACTGCTATCAAGAAGACTTTCCCATCCAAGAAGGAAGTTTCTGCTGTTTATACCCAGAGAAATCAAGGAAGAATGGAGCGCCAACCAGCGGTGGGGGTTGTGATGATCCAGAACTCCTCAGCCGATCAACCTCGAAGCAGTCAACCCAGAGCTAACCAAACTAGGGTGGAAGGGCCACAATGGAAATTCAGTCTGATCAATATGACACTGGCTCAGGTCCTCCCTCATCTATTAAAGTTAACCCTTACCAACTTGAAAGAAGCACCGAAAAACCCAAATACCTCTTCTCCCTATTATCATTCCAATGCAAAATGTGCATATCATTCGGACAGTGTAGGGCATGACACCAACAACTGTTGGGCCCTTAAAAACAAGATCCAAGATTTAATAGATGCCAAGGAGGTAGAGTTTGATGCCCCCGAAAAACCTAATGTGATATCCGCTCCTATGCCAAAACATGGTCATAATGTCCATGCTATTGTAGAAGATATTCATGTTACCGCTGTGGATAACTTAATGACTCCGTTGCCAATGATCAAGATGAATCTGTTGAAAGCCGGGATTTTCCCAGGCTATGAAAAAGATTTTTACCTTTGTTCGACCTTGCAATCCGACTGTCTGCTGTTGAAGTCAGGCATCCAACGCCTGATGGATACTCAAGAAATCCTCTTCAAGAAAACTCTTGTTACTCCTGTTACTCCAGTCAATGATATTGCTATAATCACCATTTCTGACAATCTTTCCAAGGTCTGCAAAAGGCCTGTTAAGATTACACCTGATCCAAAGTTTGTACCGCTGAAGATTACTATGTCGGGGCCTATCCCATATAAGTCCAACAGGACGATACTGTGGAATTATGGAGGAGAGATCTTCTATTACGGTGTTAAGCAGATCGAATCAGTCGAAGAAATCTCTGATGAAGAGACTCCTGATGTAGGGAATATTGCGGGGACAAGTAAGATCACTCGTAGCGGAAGAATCTTCTCTCCGGAGATTGCCCCTCCAAGGGCAGTCTTCGGACCCTCAAGTGCTCCTGTGCCAGTCAAGATACATGTACGAAGTCTAGTTATTGAAGAAATTGTTACTCTCGAAGCTATACCCTCTGCTGTTACTGCTGATAAAGGTAAGGGGATCCAAGAAGCGCCAGTCAGGATGAGGGCTCGGACTTTGGTTATCCCCGAGACCACCCAAAAGGAAATGGAGGAGACTTTAAAGATAATTAAGAAGAGTGACTATGATGTCGTAGAGTAGTTGGGGAAAACCCCTTCAAAAATCTCTATGATGGCTCTGTTGCTCTGCTCTGAGGCTCATGCCAAAGCCTTGATCAAATTCCTAAAGACGGTGCATGTGCCTCAAGAAACTTTGCAGATCAGTTTCAAGAGTGTGTAGCCAGCCTTACAGCCGACTATGGTCTTGGTTTCTCTGATGCCGACCTAACATCTAAGGGAAGAAAGCATAATGATGCGCTGCATGTCTCGGTGGAGTGTAGAGGGACCACTCTTGCTCATGTTCTGGTTGATACCGGTTCATCTTTAAATGTCCTACCAAAGAAAGCATTGGACAGATTAGACTGTGAAGGTTTGACCCTAAAGCCCAGTAATATCGTTGTTAGAGCCTTTGACGGTTCTAAGTGGATGGTTCACGGAGAAGTAGACATCCCAATTAAACTGGGTATGGAAGTTTTCAACTCTACTTTTTATGTGATGGACATCCGTCCTTCATATTCATGCTTGTTGGGAAGGCCATGGATCCACAACGCTGGGGAAGTCACTTCTTCTTTACACCAGATGCTCAAATACCCAGTCCAGGGTAAGATCATAACAGTTCATGGTGAGGAGGAGTATATGATAATCCACCTTAACTCTTTTCGCTACATGCAGTTAGATGGTGAATTCATAGAAACACCTTTTCAACACTTTGAAGAGGTTTCTCCTGAGGTTGCGGTAGCCAAGACAATGACTGATGTGCCCATCATTACCAAACCTGTGTCCCGGATGTCACCCCATAAAGATGCAGAGTTGTGATCAAGGAAGGAGAAAGTACAGTATGGGGTCAACTGCCATATTTTCCTGTCAAGATAGATAAGTTCGGTTTGGGTTTCACTGCTGCTAGTTAGAAAGTTGTGCGTCGCTCCCGGGCTGGAGGACCACCACTGAAAATCACTCATCATGGAGTTCATGTTTAGAAGATGATGAAGAAGGAAGCAATTTTGAAGACTGGATCTTTCCAACTATAGAAGGAGGACTGAACAACTTGGAGGCGAAAGACTTTGTTCCTATTACTTTCATCAATCAGTAATTTATCTTTTGAACATTTATTGTTTAGTCTATAATAATTATTAAACAATTCGTACACTCTTTTCGCCTTATGCCTTACCCGGGGCATATAGGTCCATTTGTAAGGGTTTTGATTCTTCATTTTCATATGCCATTTTTAATGAATCGTGGACGTTTTCATCTATAAACTTTTGTGTTCATTTTATTTCTTTTTACATTTTATTTTGTTTAAAGGTGTCTATCCCTTACACACACCCACACTCACAAAATACAGGTACCCATCCACTCCAGATTCCATGGGTAACAATTCTGCTATGGCCTTTAGTGACTTTGAAGATCTGGTCAATCATGCCGAATACGAAGGTGATGAAGACTGTGAAGTGCCTAGAGAGTTGGCTAGACTTTTGCTACAGGAAGAAAGGGTTATTCTGCCCCATGAAGAGTTGTTAGAGACTATCAATTTGGGAACAGAGGAAGAAAGAAAAGAGGTTAAAGTGGGTGCCAACCTAGAGCCAAGTGTCAAGGAGCGCTTAGTTCAGCTGTTGAATGAATATGTTGAGATCTTCGCCTGGTCCTATGAAGACATGCCGGGACTGGATACAAATATTGTGGTTCACCGTCTCCCTACAAGAGAAGACTGTCCACCAGTCAAACAGAAAGTCCGTAGAATGAGGCCTGACATGTCCGAAAAGATCAAAGCTGAAGTGATGAAGCAGTTCAATGCTGGCTTTCTTGCTGTTACTTTCTATCCACAATGGGTTGCTAACATTATGCCCGTGCCTAAGAAGAACGGCAAAGTCAGAATGTGTGTGGACTATAGAGACTTAAATAGGGCTAGCCCTAAAGATGACTTTCCACTGCCACACATTGACATCTTGGTTGACAACACAGCCCAACATAAGGTATTCTCTTTCATGGACGGATTTTCAGGGTACAACCAGATCAAAATGGCCCCCGAAGACATGGAGAAGACTACTTTTGTTATGCAGTGGGGTACCTTCTGCTATAAAGTGATGTCGTTCGGACTGAAGAATGTCGGGGCAACCTATCAGCGAGCCATGGTAGCTTTGTTTCATGACATGATACATCATGAGATCGAAGTCTACATAGACGACATGATAGCTCATTCACAGACAGAAGAAGAACACCTCGACCATCTGCAAAAGCTGTTTGTCAGGTTAAAAGAATAAAAGCTCAGACTGAACCCTAGAAAGTGCACTTTCGAAGTCAGGTCCGGTAAACTTTTGGGATTCATCGTCAGTAACAAAGGCATCGAGGTTGATCCTGCCAAAGTCAAAGCTATACAAGAAATGCCTGCCCCTCGCACTGAGAAGGAGGTTAGAGGTTTCTTAGGACGCCTAAACTACATTGCAAGGTTCATCTCTCACCTAACATCTACCTGTGAGCCAATCTTCAAACTGTTGAAGAAAGATCAGGTGGTTGAATGGAATAATGACTGTCAAGGTGCTTTCGATAAGATCAAGGAGTATTTGTTGGAACCTCCTATCTTGATGCCACCCGTCGAAGGAAGGCCGTTAATCATGTATCTGACTGTTTTGGATGATTCAATGGGGTGCGTACTGGGCCAACATGACGAGTCTAGCCAAAAAGAGCATGCCATTTATTACCTTAGCAAAAAGTTTACCGACTGTGAGACTCGCTACTTACTGCTCGAGAAAATTTTTTGCGCTTTGGTATGGGATGCTCGCCGGCTAAGGCAGTATATGTTGACACATACCACTTTTTTTGTTTCTAAAATGGATCCGATCAAGTACATCTTTGAGAAGCCTGCTTTATCCGGAAGAATCGCTAGATGGCAGATGATCCTGACAGAGTATGATATCCAGTACACAACCCAAAAAGCTAAAAAGGGGAGTGTACTAGCTGACCATCTAGCTCATCAAGCCGTCGAAGATTACCAATCTATGAGGTTCAACTTCCCTGACGAGGATATTATGACATTGAGAAACATTGAAGAAAACAGACCGTATGACGGACCTGAACAAGGATCCCGATGGACTCTGTACTTTGAGGTGCCTCCAACGCACTTAGGAACAGTATCGGCGCAGTACTTATTTCTCTAGAAGGTTTCCATACACCTTTCACTGCTAGACTCTACTTCAGCTGCACCAACAACATGGCCGAGTATGAAGCTTGTATCTTTGGTCTCAAGGCTGCTATTGACTTGGGAATTAAATCTTTGGTTGTATTTGGGGACTTAGCTTTGGTTATCAGTCAAATCAAAGGAGAGTGGGATACTAAGAACCCTAACCTCATCCCTTACAAAGAACACGTCCTGACATTGTTACCACACTTCGAGCAGATTACCTTTGAGCACTTCCCGCGAGAAGAGAATCAGCTAGCAGATGCGCTAACTACAATGTCATCCATGTTTAAACTTAACTGGGATAATGAGGCACCTCAAATCACCATTGAACGGATGGAAGAACCTGCACATTGTCACGAGATTAATACCGAATAAGTAGTGGACCGACCTTGGTTTCACGACGTCAAAAGGTATCTCAAAGCACAAGAGTACCCTGAAGGAACTTCAGTCAATGACAAAAAGTTCTTAAGGAGGTTCGCTTCCAAGTTCTTTCTGAGCAACGATATCCTATATAAGTGCAATCTTGATTGTGTCCTACTCTGTTGCATGGAAAAGATGGAATCTGAGTAGATCATGGCTGAACTACATAATGGCACCTTTGGCACCCACTCAAGCGGTCATACGATGGCTAAGAAGATTCTACGGGCAGGCTACTACTAGTCTACCATGGAAGCTGATTGTCATCCATATTCCCGTACTTGTCACAAATGCCAAATCTACGCTGACAAGGTACACATACCTCTAGTTCCTCTCAATGTATTAACATCTCCTTGGCCATTCGTGATGTGGGGAATCGACATGATTGGAGAGATCGAGCCTACTGCATCCAATGGACACCGTTTCATCCTGGTGGCCATTGATTACTTTACAAAGTGGGTCGAAGCAGCTTCCTTCGCCTCCGTTACAAAGAATGTGGTTGCCCGCTTCATCAAGCAGAACCTCATATGCCGGTATGGTATCCCCGACAGGATCATCACTGACAACGGTACAAATTTGAACAACATTATGATCACCGCTCTGTGTGAGCAGTTCAAGATTCAACATCACAATTCATCCCCCTATCGGCCTAAGATGAATGGTGATGTCGAAGCTGCGAACAAAAATATCAAGAAGATCATTCAAAAGATGACAGTCACTTACAAGGACTGGCATGAGATGTTACCGTTTGCTCTGTACGGGTACCGTACCACGGCACACACTTCAACTGGGGCAACCCCCTTTTCTTTGGTATATGGCATGGAAGTTGTTTTACCTATGGAAGTTCAGATTCCTTCCTTGAGAATCATGAAGGATGCTGGTTTGAGTGAAGACGATTGGATTCAGACCCGACTTGATCAACTTAACTTGATTGACGAGAAGCGACTTACTGCTGTTTTCCATGGTCAGGCGTATCAGAAACGTATGATCAAGGCCTTCAACAAGAAAGTCAAGAGGCAAGTATATCAAGTCGGGGACCTTGTAATCAAGCAAATCATCTTGCCGTAAGGTGATCCCAGGGGAAAATAGACCCCTACTTACGAAGGACCATTTGTGATCAAAAACATCTTTTCTGGTGGGGCAATGATTCTTACCACCATGGACGGCGATGACCTGCCGCACCCTGTGAACACAGACATAGTCAAAAGATACTACGCATAAACGACTCGACAAGTTGAAAACCCGAAAGGGCAACTTGGGCAAAAATGGGCATCCCGATGAATCGAAAACCCGAAAGGGCGGTTCAGGAAAAAATTAGGGATAAATAAAACAATATGTACACTCGGCAAGTTGAAAACCCGAAAGGGAGACTTGGGCAAAAAAGTGTTTCCCGGTGGGTCGAAAACCCGAAAGGGCGATCCAGGCAAAAGTTAGGGAATTAAAGCGTATGACTATGTCTCGTCGGATCACTTTATGGACAGTCTCTTCACGGACAAGCTCCAAGCATCTGATCAATCCAATCATCTGCGGACGAAGCAACGAATGGACAAGATACTCAGAGTTGTGAAGGCTATAGCAGAATGGGAACCCCATGGAATTGTTACACATAGCCATCTTTCTTTGTATAAATTTTTCTCATTTTTTTTATGACAACATTCTCTTACTAGGATGTCTGTCTCCTTTGTACAAAATACTTACACAAAGTTAATACAAAGATACTTCAAAGTGCAGGAATTTGTTTGCCTTTTATTTCTTTTTACACTTGTATTTTATTTGGAAACGTCCAATGATTTATTAAATGAGCATATGCATTTGAATATAATTGCTGCTTACAAATAAAACGAAATGAGAAAGGATAATTACTGATAGGTTGAAAGTATAGGAAAAACGTCTGTAGGCTATTCCAGAAGAAATCCCCTACAGTATGTCTTTCAGATCCTCAACAGAGCTAAAATCTTAAAATACATATCCCCAGCGGAGTTAAGTTTCAAAATCCCCATCAGAACTAAGTTTCTAAACTCCCAAACCTCAGTGGAGCTAGAAAACTTTGAACTGCAAACCCTCAGCGAAGATAAAACTTTCTCCCCCAACGGAGTCCAAAACTTCAAATCTTAAACCCCGGTGGAGTACCATCCAATTTCCTCCATAAATCCCCAGTAGATTGGCCTACAACCCAAGCTCTTGAGAACTCTTCGACGGAATAAACGTTCTCCCCAGAGTTATTTCCCAGCAGAACGAAGTTTCTTGTTCTCATTCCTCCAATTGAAGCCTCCCAGGTTTTAATTCCCCAGTAGAGATCGTCAGAATTTTCCTTATTCCCCGGGAAAGTCATGAAGGATTCTCAATTCCCCGTAGAAGTTGTCAAAGCTCTTGTTAATCCCCACAAGTCACCAAGGATTTTCAATCCCCAGCAGTAGTCCAAAGGATTTCTCAGTCTCAACTATTAAAGGTTTTGAATCTCCAGCAGCAGTCAAGGGTTTATTTTCCCCGGCAGCAGTCAAAGATTTCATTATCTCCAGCAGCAGTCAAGGATTTATTTTCCTCAGCAAGACGGCTAATCAGCTTACATGCGCATACATTACATTCCTATATCATAAGCATTGATAAAACACATTTATTGCACCATACATTTCATGCAACATAACTTTGTGTTTTCAGCTAACATTTTACCCTTTTCAGGATAAGATTAAAAGCTATCTTTAACAAATATTCAAAGATCTCAGATACAGTATGAATACACCCCAGACACGGAGGTCATTCTATTACTCATTCAGAATTTCAAGTCAAGATACATTATGGATACATCCCAGACACGACGGTCATTCTACTACTCATTCAGACTTCAGCAATCAAATACAGTACAGATACGCTCCAGACACGAAAGCCATTCTATTTCTCAATCATATTCAACTATCAACCTCAGGTTCAGATACACTCCAGACACGGAAGTCATTCTATCACTTGTCCAGATCCCAGTTACAGTACGGATACACTCCAGACACGGAAGTCATTCTGCTACTCATACAGATCTCGACTTCAGATACAGTCCAGATACGCTCCAGACACGATTGCCATTTTGTCACTCATTCAAAATTATTCCCCAACCCAGAGATACTCCAGACACGGATGTCTTTCTGTCGCTTATTCAGATTTCAGATTTCGGATACAATACAGATACACTCCACACACGGAGGTCATTCTGATATTCATTCAAGAATCAAATACAGTTACATCTTGGATACGCTCCAGACACGGACGCCATTCCTTTGCTCATAGAAATCCAATCTCCAGATACAACTCAGATACGTTCCAGATATGGATACCATTATGACATTCATTCTCCTAATTCTCAACAAATAAGTCTTGGATTTCATCTTTAAGCCCATCTCCAACAAGATTCTTCCAGCTCCAAATGGCATCTTTAAGCCCATTCCCTCATTTACATTTTGACGAGTGCAAATTTACGGGCACTCTAGTGTCCAATCATCTTTTACCTTCGAGTCACGAAAGGCAAACTCGCCAATCCAACTCTTCAGGTTCAAGAAGATTGAAAAGGGTCAGCTGTTGTACCCCAAACTTTTCCCTCACATTTTATCAAGATTTTCCCCTCACAAGGCTCCTTGAACTCCAGACAGGATTAGGGTTTTGCTCTGCTCAAGACATCTCCTTGCACTGATGACCTAAATTAGGGTTTGAGTTTGCACAGATATTTTTGGACTTTTAATGCTCAAAGTGACTTTCATACTTCATGTTGGACTCATAAGATTGTCCATACCAAGTTTCAAGCCTTGAATCAAATTTTTGCCCAGTCAATTGGACAGTTGACCTAGAAATCAACTGTATTAGGGAAAAAGTCAATTGTGGCCAATTTACAGTCAAACCTCATAATTTTTTATCCACATAAACATTATAGACTCATATGAACCATTTGGCAAGTTTGACTGCACAAGGGCAATTTCTGATTTATTTTGACCTAGCCAATGGCAAATTTGGCTCAATCATGGATTCAAGGACTCAATGGCATCATCTTTACCTATTCACAAGGTTCAAAAGATCTTAAATGCATTGGATTGACAGATAAATTTTTCAGTCAACTGATCAAAATTTGACTGTACACTGAAAAGTCAAACTTTGACTTTTTGGTCAAAATCAAGTGCCAAGGGTCATTTTTCATCAAGATGTGTCAAAACATGAAACTTGTTCATCAAGAAACCCAATTTTTCAAATTAGGGTTTAAGGTTGAAAAAATTCATAACTTAGAATTTTTCTAAGTTATGAAATTTTCTTAATTTTTCCCAACTTCACCCAACATTTTCATCATGATGCAATTGGATTCAAACAAAACTTCCAACATGAAAGTTGAAGTCCTCCACAAATTCTACAACTTTTATTCAAAAAGTTTTCCAAAAAGAAGCTTGGATCTCAAGTTATGATTTTTGGAACAAGGATCCATGAAACTTTTAACTTAGTGAAATTTTGCCCTAGTTTAGGCAGGATTTGGACCTATCTTCATGGCCATTTTTCACATAGTTCCACTTGGAATATCAAATTTCATTTCAAAGATGTAATGTAGATCATGTTTCAAGCTTTCTAAAAAGTCCAAGAACTCCCCAAAATCATTTGTGGTCATGGAGAATCGAAGGCTTGAAGTTGACAAAAACTCACTTTTTATCCATGGCATGTTCTTAGTGATACAAGTTGCAAACTCTAATCAGCTTTCTTTGTACTTGATTACAGGCCTCAAAACCATTCCATACTCAATAATTAAATGCAAATCCATTGGTCTAAGGGTTTGTTTTGGTCATTAGAGCATTGCACACAAGATTAATCCTTAAATAGAAAAAGCAACATTACCATTTTTGCTTAAATCTTGCTTTATGTCAAAACTGCATCCTTGAGCATTGAGCCATATCTTGTGCAGCAAATCAAATCCACCAACTTGAGGGGCCAAGGGCATAGTGTTCAAGCTGATAGGTACCCTGTACAGGCTGGTTTTACATCACTTCTCATTTTTGCTTAAAATACAAGAAACATATCCAATACACAAAAACTTACACATCTGTTAGAACCAACCTTGGCAAGCATTTGGAGTAAGTTTCTCACATCCCCTTGAGCCAGAAACACGAGCCTTTGAGCCCTCAAACCTCCCATAGCACAAAATCATCTTCATTTGGAAAACCATGGCACTCCCTGCACTTTAATTTCCATAGCACAAATCCCTCATGCGTTTTGCCTCAAACTGGTTCAAAAACCTTCCATATAACCCATCCAAGCTATCCCAACCCTTAAACACTGATTGTAACTCCAATTACAAGTTTGCCATTTTTGATTTTAGCTTGTGCAGGTTGAGTTCTATAGGCTTGTTCAAGCACATTCAAGGCAAGCTAGGAATTGGGGAAGGTCAGGGGAAGTTCAAGCAAGCTCCCAAACATCTCAGGCCTCATTGAAAAGCTCCACATTGCCATACACGAAGTCAACTGAAACAGGTTTTTGTCAACTTCCTATCTCTCTATTTAGGAATAATTAGGCTTAGGTTTGTGAATAAAAAAGGTAGTATTCATAGCCATGAAGTTGTACATATGCTCAATTTTCATTTTAGTTAAGCATGCTAAGAGAATTTGATCCATGAACATCCTGAAAAAAATAGTTTAAGATTTAGGGCCAGAGAAATTCTCTCTGGTCTTTGAGAGTTAGGACAAGTTTCTTATATGGTTGAATTTGTCTTGAAAAATGCTACAACTTTGATGTTATGTGTTTTTGCATTAGAGCACGTATGCAGGATCTGGCATTTGTGTACAGGGCGTGCGCGTTTGTGAACAAAGGTTGAAGATAAAGTCTGGCTTTGGGTTGGGCTTTGGCTTTTCACTATTGACACCCCCTTTTACTGAATACACCCACTGGCCCAATTTCTTTACATTTTATATTTTTGTATTTATTTCTAATTTCTGATTTTATTTCTTATTTTCCAAACATAAAAAATATCCAAAAATATTCTCATAAATTTTCACATTTATTTTTATTATTTTTTTTTTTTAGACATGAAAATAATTATTAAGTAGTATATACTTTTATTCTATTTAATAAAAAAACTTATAAACATTATAGAAATATTATATTTTTTATTTTTTATCATTTATACCTATAAAATAATATTTTTTTCTCATATATTATTATTTATCTAAATATTTGTGTATATTTATATTTTATTTTTTGTACATAAAATAGTTAATATAATGCATATTATCTTAAAGCAAAAACTAGGGTTTCCACCCTTATTAAAAATAATACTTTTTTTTAATATATTTTTGTTTACACTTGAATATATTTTTTTATTTTTATTGTACATAAATAATATAGTTAATATATTTATTTTCTTAAAAAAGAAAATTAGGGCTTTACCCTTAATAAAAATAATAATCTTTTTTATTCCTTTCTTTTTGCATTAAATATTTTTTTACATACATAAAAAATAAACATAAACATTTTTGCATATTCATAATATTTTGTATTTATTTAATTTGTTTATTTAAATATTATTCATTTATTATTTATGCCATTGATTCAATTTGGATGTAATAGTAAAATTAGGGTTTTAATTTCATGCCAAATAATCCCCATTCAAAAATTGTATCCCCCTTCCCATATCAAATGTTGTAATAGTGTAGATTATTCTACGCATTTATGCTTTCAATTATGCCATGGTTAGAGATTAGGGTTTGTATGCAAAAAATCCAAGATCAACAAGTAGCTTGACCTAATACAAGACCCAAATACATGAAAATGACAAACACAATGCACACTTGCACCCCTAGGGTTTCATCCACTTGTTGCCTTTAAAATGGCCATGTTATGCATGTTGAGTACTTTGGCAAAACAAAAACAAAACAAAAGACCATATTCCCTCAATGACGCTATCTTGGTTGCCTAAAAAAAATGATCAAGTCCCTCAAAAAATTGCTAAAGATACTTAACACAATTGCTATCATGGTCCATACGATGACCCGTGCCTGTCCCGTTTAACATCCTAATACAAGGTTGTTTACCAAATGCAATGGTAAAACAACACTGTCAAAAGGGTTAAAAATGTGTAGGAAATACCTTTGAGTAAAATAGGGTAGACAACTTTTAGTTACTTAATCAAAACTTGCAAAAACATCCTTGCTATTTTCAAAACACACCCCATAACACAATTTCAAAACATTTCCCAAAAACAAACTTTCAAACATTGAAAAATCTTTTCAAAAGACAATACACCTTTGTATATATTCAAACAAGAATCACTACAAAGGTTGCCACAACGATGGCCTCTTTTCAAAACATTTTCAAAACCACGCACAAAGCACAATTTCAAACAATTGGAAAAGCAAAGCAAGTGATCTAAACAAGTAACTAAGATCCCATGGATAACCATGGATGAAAAGGGTGCTTGCACCTTCCCTTTTCATAACCTACTCCCCGAACCCAAGAAAACATCTCAAAGGTCTTTCCTGTGCTTTTTGACCTTTCCTTAGGATAAAATAAAAAGTCGATGGCGACTCTTGCTAAACCGAAACATTTGCAAACACAAACGCAAAACCTCAAGTCGATTCTCCCACCGTATCACAATCACCGCCCTGTGCGAGCAGTTCCAGATTCAACATCACAATTCATCTCCCTATCGGCCAAAGATGAACGGTGTTGTCGAAGCTGCGAACAAAAATATCAAGAAGATCATACAAAAGATGAAAGTCACCTACAAGGACTGGCATGAGATGCTACCGTTTTCTCTTCACGGGTACCGTACCACAGCACGCACATCAACTGGGGAAACACCCTATTCTTTGGTATATGGCATGGAAGATGTTTTACCTATCGAGGTTCAGATTCCCTCCTTGAGAATCATGAAAGATGTTGGTTTGAGTGAAGACGATTGGATTCAGACCCGGCTTGATCAACTTAACTTGATTGACGAGAAGCGACTTACTGCTATTTGTCATGGTCAGACATATCAAAAACGCATGATCAAGGCATTCAACAAGAAAGTCAGATGCCAGGTATATGAAGTCGTGGATCTTGTAATCAAGCGGATCATCTTTCCGCAAAGTGATCCCAGGGGAAAATGGACTCCTACCTACAAAGGACCATTTATGATCAAAAACATCTTTTCTGGTGGGGCAATGATCTTAACCACCATGGACGACGATGACCTGCCGCACCCTGCAAACGCAGACATAGTCAAAAAATACTATGCATAAATGACCCGCTAGGTTGACACACCTAGGAAAAAAAAAGGGCATCCCGGTGAATCGAAAACCCGAAAGGGCGGTTCAGGAAAAAATTAGGGATAAACAAAAAAAAATTGTACACCCGGCAAGTTGAAAACCCGAAAGGGCGACTTGGACAAAAAAGGGTTTCTCGGTGGACTGAAAACCCGAAAGGGCAATCCAGGCAAAAGTTAGGGAATTAAAGCGTACGACTATGTCTCGTCGGATCACTTTAAGGACAATCTCTTCACAGACAAGCTCTGGGCTGCTGATCAACTCAATCATCTTTGAACGAAGCAACGAATGGACAAGATATTCAGAGTTACGAAGGTTATAGAAGAATGGGAACCCCATGGAATTTTTACACATAGCCATCTTTCTTTGTATAAATTTTTCTCATTTTTTATGACAACGTTCTCTTACTAGGATGTCTGTCTCCTTTGTACAAAATACTTACACAAAGTTAAAACAAAGATACTTCAAAGTGCAGAAAACTATTTGCCTTTTCTTCTTTTTTACACTCGTGTTTTATTTGAAAACGTCCAATGATTTATTAAATGAGCATATGCATTTGAATATAATCGCTGTTTACAAATAAACAAAATGATAAAGAATAATTACTGACAGGTTGAAAGTATAGGAAAACGTCTTTAGGATATTCTAGAAGAAATCCCCTGCAGTACATCATCTAGATCCCCAGCGGAGTTATAATTTCAAATCCTTAATTCCCATCAGAGTTAAAACTTCAAACTCCCAATACCCAGCGGAGAAAAACTTTGAACTACAGACCCTCAGCAGAGATGAAACCTTCTTCCCAAGTCGAGTCAAATTTCCCACTACCAATCCACAGCGGAAACCATCCAGTTTCCCCAATTCCCCGGCAAGTTGTCTTAAAAGTATGAGAATCAACCAGATAACAATTAACTTTTATCCCCAACCCAGGATAACTCCCCAATAGAGTGGTATACAACCCAAACTCCTGAACTTTTTCCAAACATGATTAAGCTCTTTCCTCCAGAGTCCTGAACTTACTCTCCAGCAGTAAGCCTTCTTCCTCACAGAGTTTTTACTCCCCAACAGAATGAAGATTCTCATTCTTGATTCCCCAGTGAAGTTTCCAGAGGATTCATTACTCCCCAGCATGAATTTGTCATAATTTTTAATCCCCGGCAGATCGAAGATTCTTATTTTTGAATCCCTAGCACGAAGTCCCCAAGGATTCAATTTCCCCAAGAGATTGAAGATTCTCATTCTTAGTTCCCCGCAGAAATCATCAGAGTTTTCCCTATTCCCCAGCCGAGTAAGGATTCCCGTTGTGTTACCCCCAGTAGAAGTTATCAAAGTTCTCTGGATTTCCCAAGAAGATTGTTCAAGCAGTTGGACATTACTCTCGCAACAGACTTTGTCAATACTCCAACTTCAAGACATGAAGGATTCTCACATCCCGATAGAAGTTATCGAGGATTTTTATCTCCAGCAACAGTCAAGGATTTATTTTCCCCGGCAGCAGTCAAGAGTTTTTATTATCTCCAGCCGTCAAGGATTTATTTTCCTCAGCAATACAGCAAATCAGCTTACATGTGCATACATTACATTCATATATCATAAACATTGATAAAACACATTTTATTGCATCATATATTTCATGCAACATAACTTTGTGTTTCAGCTAACATTTTACCCTTTTCAGGATAAGATTAACAACTGTCTTTAACAAATATTCAAAGATTTCAGATACAGTACGGATGCACTCCAGACACGGAAGTCATTCTGTTACTCATTCAGATCTCTTATTCAGATACAGTACGGATACACTTCAGACACGGAAGTCACTCTGTTACTCATTCAGATCTCTTATTCAGATACAGTACAGATACACTCCAGACACGGAAGTCATTTTGTTACTCATTCAGATCTCTTATTCAAATACAGTACAGATACACTCCAGACACATAAGTCATTATGTTACTCATTCAGATCTCTTATTCATATACAATACGGATACACTCCAGACACGAAAGTCATTCTATTACTCATTCAGATCTCTTATTCAGATACAGTACGGATACACTCCAGACACGGAAGTCATTCTGTTACTCATCCAGACCTCTTATTCAGATACAATATGGATACACTCCAGACACAGAAGTCATTATGTTACTCATTCAGAATTCAAAGTCAAGATACAGTTCAGATACGCTCCAGACACAAAAGCCATTTTGATACTCATTCAGACTTCAACATTCAGATTCCAGTCCAGATACGCTCCAGACACGGATGCCATTCTGTCGCTTATTCAAATTTCAGATTCAGATACAATACAGATACACTCCAGACAAAGAAGTCATTCTGATATTGATTCAGATTCAAACACAGTTACAGCTCGGATACGCTCCAGACACGGACGCCATTCCATTGCTCATACAGATTCAGTCTCCAGATACAGTTCAGATACATTCCAAATACGGACACCATTCTGATACTCATTCTTTTGACTTACAACATACAATTCAGCAAACATTCTTGGATGGCATATACAAGCCCATCTCCAATAAGATTCTATCACCTCTCCAAATGGCATATGATAACGAGAAAACATATCATATAATTACTACGCTTTTTACCGATTTTATATTTCATTAAGTCGTCTAACCCCCGATTATTCCGAGATTATTTGTCTTTTTACAGGTATAATATTTGCCAACTCAAACCAATGGAAAAGGACAACATGAAGAAGGCTAGACAATAAACAAAGAGAAAAAGAACTAAAAATAAAAAGTTTGGATTTTTGGAGCAGTGACGGTCGTCACACCCTTGTGACGGGTGTAATGCCCCCCAACTTAGAATAACGCTCGTCACACATCACTGACGAGCGTAATGCGCTACTTAAGCGCGTTACGACCATCACCCACCTGTGACGACCGTCACGCGTGTGAAGATGGATGTTGTAAATGGGTGGAGACGTGGGCAACGCAAGGGCAGACTCGTTCTCCTATTTTTCCTCCACCCACTAACCATGCTCCCTATATTTTCTCCATTCAACCTTTCCTCAAGACTTTTCAACTGCTATTTTTCCTCTGCTATATATATATATGTGCAAGTGCAAAGTACCAGGGGTCGAAGGAATTTTCTCAGAACAAATTTATTATTCTTTTGCAATTATTTCTATTTCCTTGTTTTAGAGTTTTTCTATGTTGCTGTAATTTTCATTCCAAGCTTTAGTTTTTAGTTTTATGTGTTAATTCTTCATTCAAGAATTAACACGATTTATTTACTGCAATCAAGCTCAAGGATTATTGTAACACTTCAAGATTACCATAACAACTTTGATTCCAGGTTTCTATTGCAATTAATATTTATTCAATTTTTTATATATTATGCCAATTGTTGTTATGAATTATATTTTGAATTGCATTGCTGTTAAATTTATTATGTCCGACTAAATTATTCGTACCGGTATGCGACTCTTAAGAACTGAGAGAATTCAGTGATACCTTGGCCAAAAATATTTATAAAACAATTTCTGGTTTCCAATTTCCAAGATTAATTTAACTACCCTTGTCACGAGAGTGAGAGGTTAATTAACACGATTTTGCCACGAGAGTGGGAAATTAATTAAGGCAAGAACCTGCATGCGAGAGCTGGGGTTCAACCCAGATAGTGGTAACGAAACATTAATTTTTAAATACACGAGAGTGTTTTAATAAATTAATTAGACTCAAATTGTTTTCAAAAAGTGTTATTAAATTTAAAAGTACATCCACTAGGTTTAGTAGCATAACTTATTTCATGAATACGAGAGTGAATGTCTCAGGTTTTTAAACAATTAGTTTTTACCGAAATACTTTATAGGCCAAGCGATTCACTGAATTCCCAAAGTCCGATTATCACATACCGGTATAACTATTACTATTATTTTTAATTAAACTGTTTCCCCCAAAAATCGAATATTCATCGCTTAGTTAAACAAACTGTAGCATTAGATCGTATGCGATTAATCCTCAGTCTGTGTGGGTTCGATAATCTTTTAAAACTAGAACGACTGAACTGTATACTTGCAGTTAGTATCCCGACAGAGTCATAAAGTCCCGATTAAGTTTTTGGCGCCGTTGCCGGGGACTGGTAGTCAATTAATTATGATTCTTCTGTTGCGTGTTTAGACTAGGCAACAGATGCCCTTTTTCGATTTGTATACCAAGGACTCGCTCTCAAGGAGAACCACTTGACAAATCGACGGACGAACCTGAACGCATTCTTTCCGTAAGACGTGCAGTCAGGGATTACTGTTTAAATCACGTTATTCCTTTACCCAAACCCGAAATCAAGATTGATTCTGAAACAGATTCTAATTCTTCCTCTGAGACCGAAACCAATCCAGAATTAGACATGGCCGAAGAACAAAGGACCCGTCCACTGAAGGAGTACGCAGCTCCATCACAACAAGAACCCCACAACAGCTTTGCTGCTCCAGCAATAAACCGAAACGATTTCGAGTTGAAACCGTCATTGATATCAGCTATCCAACAACGCCAATTCTCTGGAGATCCTTTTGAGGATCCGAATGAACATCTTACAAAATTCGTTCAATTTGCCGACACAGTTATAGCAAATGGTGTTAGTAAAGATGCGATAAGATTACGTCTTTTCCCTTTCTCACTAAGAGATAGAGCTTGGGCTTGGTTGCAATCCTTGCCATCAAATTCCGTCACTATGTGGGAAGGACTGAAGATTGTATTCTTAGCACGATACTTTCCCCCAAGAAAGACCGCTGCACTAAGAGCCCAAATCAACGGATTTAGGCAGAAGGATACTGAATCGCTATTCGATGCATGGGAGCGCTACAAATATATGATGCGAATGTGCCCACATCACGGATTAGAAAAATGGCTGATAATCCACACGTTTTATAATGGACTCTTGTACAACACAAGACTCTCTATAGATGCCGCCGCAGGTGGTACACTGATGGACAAGCCTTATGACGAAGCTAACCAACTCATTGAAAACATGGCTCAAAACCACTATCGGTGGGGAGGAGAAAGAACATTTGTCGAGAAAACTCAAACCAAAGGTGGGATGTACGAGATTAGTAGCCTAGATAAAGTTAATGCTAAGGTAGATGCTCTTACCCAAAAGATAGAAAGCTTGACCTTACCTCCTGCAGCTACCATGGCTGCAGTTACCCCAAGCTGCGAAGTTTGTGGAGTTCCTGGTCATGTTGGAACCGAATGTAAAATCTTAGCAGGAATATCAGCTGATCAGGTAAATTACGCTCAAGGTAATCCTTATGCCAATACCTATAATCCTGGTTGGAAGAACCATCCCAACTTCTCGTACAAGAGCAATAACGCTTTATATGCACCTGGCCAAGCACCTGTTGTACCTCCAGGGTATCAAAAACCCGTTGTTAATGTTCCTAACATTCCTAAGAAATCTAACCTTGAAATCCTAATGGAAAATTTTATCGCTAATCAAGCCCAACAGAACGAAGAATTCCTCAATCAAAACGTTCACACCGGTGAACAGTTGAAGCTATTAGCAAATAAGGTAGATGCCCTAGCAACTCACAATAAAATGTTAGAAACCCAAATCTCCCAAGTAGCACAACACCAAGCTAGTTCTGCCGCACCTGCGGGTACATTTCCTGGACAGCCACAGCCCAATCCTAAAGGACATGCAAATGCTATCACATTACGAAGTGGGATAGCCCTTGATGGACCGGTAGATCCTAGACTCCAAAACCCGACCATGTATCAAAAACCTGAAAAAGAAATAGAGAAGTCGAAAGATCAATCTGAAAATGTAGAGGAAGACGCGAATGAGAATAGAGAGGCTTCAGAAAAACCTTATGTGCCTCCACCACCATATAAACCACCAATTCCATACCCCCAAAGACTTGCAAAATCCAAGAACGAGGGACAATTCAAGAAATTTGTAGAACTTCTGAAACAATTAAATGTTACTATTCCGTTTACAGAAGCTATAACCCAAATGTCGTCATATGCTAAATTCCTAAAAGAAATATTGTCTAATAAGAAAAAAATCATTGAAAACGAAACCGTTATGCTAACTGCCGAATGTAGCGCCATAATTCAAAATAACATGCCTCCAAAGCTAAAAGATCCTGGTAGTTTCTCCATACCATGTGTAATTGGAAAATCTATCATAGACAAAGCTCTATGCGATTTAGGAGCCAGTGTCAGTCTAATGCCCTTATCTATTTGCGAGAAGCTCAAATTAGGCGACATGAGACCTACCAAGATGTCCCTACAACTAGCCGACAGATCAGTCAAATTTCCTGTTGGTATGCTAGAAAACATTCCTGTCCGAATAGGACAATTTTACATACCGACTGACTTTATAATAATGGATATCAAGGAAGATTCAAACATTCCCATCATACTAGGAAGACCATTTTTAGCTACTGCAGAAGCCATCATAGACATTAAGAAAGGAAAACTTACCTTCGAGGTAGGAGAAGAAAAATTAGAATTCATTCTTTCCCAATTCTTTAAAGCCCCTGCTATAGATGACTCATGTTGTCTCCTAGATATTATTGATGAATGTGTCAAAGAACTTGAATGCCAAGAGGACACCTATTTTGCGATGCTGAAAATTCAGACACCAACTATCCTTAAGAACGAGGACTGGAAACAAGAACACTTAGATGCCGACGTAAGCGAATGTTTAGCCTTAACACCTGATCCTGCCCCAACTAATAAGAAACTTGGTATAGAACTTAAAACATTACCTGAAGATCTTAGGTATGAGTTCTTAGATAAAGAACTCGAACGACCAGTTATAGTCAATGCCAAATTAGGAGAGATCGAAACCGAAAAACTTCTTCGTGTGTTAAGGAAATATCCAGCCGCATTAGGCTATAATATATCAGATCTAAAAGGAATAAGCCCTTCTCTCTGTATGCACCGCATTATGCTGGAGGAGGACTGCAAGACTTCTAGAGAACATCAAAGACGAATAAATCCTATCCTAAGTGAAGTCGTTAAGAAGGAAGTGCAGAAACTACTAGAGGCAGGAATCATATACCCAATATCAGATAGCAACTGGGTCAGTCCAGTTCACGTGGTGCCTAAGAAAGGAGGTGTTACGGTTATAACGAACACAAAAGGAGAATCGGTATCACAACGTACCCAAACAGGATGGAGAATGTGTATAAATTATAGAAAACTAAACAAAGCTACGCGCAAGGACCATTTCCCATTACCATTCATTGACCAAATGCTCGAGCGTTTAGCCAAACATTCCCATTTCTGCTATCTTGACGGGTACTCAGGATTCTTTCAAATTCCCATTCATCCTGATGATCAAGAGAAAACCATGTTCACATGTCCCTATGGTACCTTTGCATACCGAAGAATTCCATTTGGACTATGTAACGCACCTGCAACTTTCCAACGATGCATGATGGCAATTTTCGCAGATTTTTTAGACGGAATTATGGAAGTATTCATGGACGATTTCTCTGTCTGTGGAGAGAGTTTCGACGGATGTTTATCAAATCTTGAATTAGTAATGAAACGCTGTGTCAATGTCAACCTAGTGCTCAACTGGAAAAAATGTCACTTCATGGTGAGACAAGGAATTGTGTTGGGTCACATTGTATCAAACAGAGGGATTGAAGTCGACAAAGCAAAGATCGAAATTATCAAAAACCTTCAACCACCCAAAACAGTTAGAGAAATAAGAAGCTTTCTAGGACACGCGGGTTTTTACCGACGTTTTATAAAAGATTTCTCTAAAATCACCAAGCCACTAACTGAATTATTAATGAAAGAGGCTGAGTTTATTTTCGACGCTAAATGCTTGAACGCATTTGAGACACTTAAATAAGCCTTAATCTCAACACCTATTATGCAACCTCCTGATTAGAACCTACCATTTGAAATAATGTGCGATGCGAGCGATTATGCTGTAGGCGCAGTCCTAGGAAAAGGCAAAGAAAAAAAGCTTCACGCTATCTACTACGCAAGAAGAACACTCGATCTTGCACAAATGAATTACGCCACTACGGAGAAGGAACTCTTAGCCGTGGTATTCGCATTGGATAAATTTTGTTCCTACTTAGTAGGCGCCAAAATCATTATTTACACGGATCATGCTGCGATCTGATACTTACTAAGCAAGAAAGACGCCAAACCACGACTACTCAGATGGATCTTACTCCTACAAGAGTTTGACTTAGAAATAAAAGACAAGAGAGGAACTGAAAACGTGGTAGCTGACCATTTATCGAGATTAGATGGAATCCAAACTGAGAGTGTTCCCATAAACGAAGACTTCCCTTATGAATGCCTTGTTGCTAAGCTAGAGATAAACCCTACCGACAGTTTAGATCAACACAATGAACCTTTAACAACTGCGGTAGTAAAAGCCATTTGTACTAACACCACATTACCATGGTACGCTGACTTCGTCAACTATTTAGCTTCTGGTGTTTTACCACCTGATTTAACGTACCAACAGCGGAAGAAATTTTTCCATGATCTTAAACACTACTTTTGGGATGAACCATTACTCTTTAAAAGAGGCGCTGATGGTATCTATCGTCGCTGCGTCCCTAACGATGAAATAGACGACGTCATTTCCCATTGCCATTCCGCCCCTTATGGTGGACACGCTAGTACGTCGAAAACCTGTGCAAAAATACTTCAAGTTGGCTTCTTTTGGCCTACCTTATGGAAAGACGTCCACGTAGCAATTATGAACTGCGATAGATGTCAACGCACAGGAAATATATCTAGACGCGACGAAATGCCGCAAAAAGGAATCCTCGAAGTAGAAGTTTTCGATGTATGGGGAATTGATTTCATGGGACCTTTCCCCGCATCTTTTGGAAATAAGTATATTTTGGTAGCCGTCGACTACGTATCAAAATGGATTGAAGCCATCGCCGCACCCACAAACGATACACGTGTGGTACTAAAACTATTCAAGCATATTATCTTCCCATGATTCGGTGTATCAAGACTAGTAATCAGTGATGGTGGGTCCCATTTTATCTTTAGAATCTTCGAAAAGTTACTTTCAAAATATGGCGTTAAACATCGCATAGCCACACCATACCATCCTCAAACGAGTGGACAAGCGGAAGTGTCAAATAGGGAGATAAAACAAATCCTTGAGAAAACTGTAACCTCATCCAGAAAAGATTGGTCCTCCAAGCTAAATGATGCTCTTTGGGCATATCGGACAACTTTTAAAACCCCTATCGGAACAACGCCGTTCAAGTTAGTTTATGGAAAATCTTGTCATTTGCCAGTAGAATTAGAACATAAAGCTTATTGGGCCATAAAAACCCTTAACTTAAATTACAAGACTGCTGGCGAGAAACGAGTGTTAGATATCTATGAATTAGAAGAATTGCGTTTAGACGCTTATGAAAATGCTAGAATCTATAAAGAAAGAACAAAAAAAATGGCACGATAAGCGTATCTCGCGGAAAGAATTTAAGGAAGGAGACATCGTACTCCTATTCAACTTTAGACTGGAACTTTTCCCGGGAAAATTACATTCCAGATGGTCCGGACCATTCGAAATTCACAAAGTTTTCCCAAGTGGTGCGATAGAAATTAAAGGCAGTTCTATCGAACCATTCATAGTCAACGGCCAGCGCTTAAAGCAATACTTTAACGTCGGAAATATCAACTATTCGGCTTATCTTCAGTTAAGTGAGCCGCCTACCCCGATACCTAACTGAATAGGTATTAACTGTCGAGCTGTCGACATAAAATAAAGGCGCTTCGTGGGAGGCAACCCATGTTTTACTTTAATTATTTTTACTGCTTTAACATGTTTTTATTTTTCTTTTCTTTTTCTTAATCTTTAAAACATTTTCATGAATGCATCTCTTACTCCTTTCTATTTTTTTCTTCTGTTTTTATTTTCCCTTTAAACTTTCTTTTTCTTTTTGATTTAACTTTGGCAATTTCTTAACCCGAAAATACTAATTAGTTTCTCCTTTTTTTTTCAAACATTTATTAAATATTTTAAGGGGGGTAATTCTTTTGCTTTCATATTTAGCGCTATGGCCCGTGTAAACTTCATGAATGTCAATTTGAGAAGCAGACACCTAAGAAGACGATTTGAGGACCTGGCTGAGCGGGAAATGTGCCCTACTATCTACGCAGATGACCATGCTATGACCGCTCTTGGCATTCGTGAGAGTGTCATGTACTTGCTGCATCAGATTGGATGGGACACTGCTCCTATCCGAAGACGGTACTGTACTTACAAGAAGCTGACCCTTGAGTTCCTGAGCACCCTGAGCTTCATTCCAAATCATGGGATAGGATTCAACCGTGGGTTGATCACTTTCAGGATGTTTGACATGGACTACACTTATAACCTCCGGGAGTTTAGCTACCTGCTTGGGTTCCCTTTTGGATCTGATGTTATCACTATGACCCAGGAGGACCTCTTGCCTGACTCTGATCTTGATTTTTTCTGGGGAAGCATCGCTGGTAATAACAATCCTGAGCCGTCTGATCTTTATTCTGAATGCATCCATAACCCGGCTATCAGGTATTTTCACAAGATCATCGCCCACACCATCTTTGGCAAACAATAGAATGTCACATCTGTATCCCGCGATGAGCTATTCATTATGTATTGTGCATCCCAGAGCCGTCCGATAAACGGTGCCGCTTATATGCTCGCTAATATGGAGCGTATCATCCAGACTCCAAATGCACCAATCCTGTTGGGTGGTTTAGTTACCATGTTATCCAATGTAATTGGACTCCGCATGCCTATGCTAGGATCAGCCCTGCTTTATGGAATAAAGCCGATGGACATTGCATTCTGCTTCAACACTAGCATTATCGGGAACCTTGGACCAGATCAATTTGAGCTGTTAGTTAATCATCAGATCGTCCACCAGTTTAAGCTTCTGGACCCTATCACCAGTGTGCATAACAGAGATAACTGGCTTTTTGACCTTCACCATCCTGCTACACCGCCCTCCTCACCATCTACTGTTGACATTTACGAGGTCCCAAACACTACTAATGTTGATGAAGATCCTGCCACACCACCAGGATACCATGAGTTCCCCGATCCTTGGGAACAGCGGGCTAATTCTGCTGAGACCGCCACCCAGGCTCCAGAGATTACACCACCTTCACCTACTGTTACCCTGCACTCTTTGCATGAAGCAATTACTGACATGCGGGGCGAGCTGACATCTCTCCGGGTGGACTTCATAGCCTTCATGGATTTGGTGACCGATCAGCTGGATTACATGCACCAGCACATGTTTCCGGCTCCCCGTGGCTAGAGTTGCCATTGTTATCCTATTCTTTTCTCTCGCATTTGTACATACAGTGGGGACACTGTTTAGTTTTAGTGTGGAAGGGATTCTAGTTATTATTTCAGCATTTTATCATTTTTATCCTTAGTTATTTCGAAACAATTTCTTATGAATTTATTCAATTATTTATCAAGTACCAAGTTTATTTTAAATTTTCATTTCTTTTCATTTCCAGCTTACTGTTTATTTCTTTTTATTTACGGTTTATGTTTACCGCTATATTACTATTTCGTTATGTGCAGGTAACTAATATTACAAAACTTTAATTATTAGATTACTTTAATATATTCAAAACTTTAATTAATTAAAATATTTCAAAAATTTAAATTACGTCAAACTTTATTACTAAGAAGACAATAAAAATATATAAATATATATAAACACCCCCAACGGTCCTGTAACGGTCGTCTCATTAATGACACTGAACGCGTTACGACCGTCACACCCTTGTGACGAGCGTAACCCGCCTTTTTGCCTTATGGCGACCGTCACACCCTCGTGACGACCATCACGCATACAATGTATTAGAACGGCTATTACAGAACCGTTCCAACCATTCCCTTCATAAACCCATTTCCCCCATTGTTACCACATCACACGAAAACTACCCACTCCACTCCATTTTTCTTCTAACTTCTAAAACTCCCAACTTTAAATTACTATCCACACAGTACCCCAATTTTATATTCCAAACCTTTTGCAATCAAATTCTACCTACACCATGGCAAACAACCCACAAGCCCCCGCCCTCACTTTCAGAATCGGCGAACAAGGAGAAAATCAACGGGCAAAGTTTCAGAAATTTCAACGTCGAGGTCTCCAACCCACAAGGTACGTTGACATCGACTGCCTGAGGAGTTTGGGACTACTTGTCAGTGTCCGCAAATTATTGCAAAGTGTGGATTTGTGGAACTTGTGCCGTGAACCAAGACCGATCTATGAAACTCTTACTCTTGAGTTCTTGAGTTCATTTGTTTACATCACTCCGCTAGGTGCCACGAACCAACTGTCAGGCCTGGCCAAATTACGCATGTTTGGAATTGAGCACGAGTTGCCTTAATCCGACATCGCGCGACTTTTAGGCTTTTGTTCGGACGAAGGTGTTCATCTCCGGGTGCCGGATAATTTTGGTGAGGAAGCTTTCAACTTATGGCACAGTTTGACGAATATCCGTGCCGGATCCTATGACCACATGAATGCCACCCACATTCATAATCCGGCCATCCGCTATTTCCACCGCATCCTTAGCAACACAATCTTCGCCCGCGACAGCAACCATAAGCTCAACTCCAAGGAGCTCTTCTTTTTGCATTGCGCGTTCACTGGGCAAAAGATCAATGCCGCCCCGTTCTTACTCGCTCACATCCACTCTATTTGTGCTAGAGGCGGAAAACCATTTTATTTCGGAGGGCTGGTCACTTCACTTGCCATAGGTCTGAACTACGGTGCTGCTCTCGCAACCTTGCCTTCTATGGCACCGGCTTTGCTAACTTTGGATCACTGCAAAGCCGTACATCTCATTTACGAGCGGGAAGATGGCAGATTCCACCCTGTAATCAGGAACACTGTCTATCAGAACATCATTTTGCCTTGCAGGGACCGAATCGATCCAAGTAACCGAGCAAACTGATTGTTCGAGCCTGAAATTCCCGCAGAGTGTGCACCTGCTCATGAAGACCAACCTGCATCCCCCGCAGACGAAATGCAAGAAGAGTTGGATAATGCTCCTCCAGTCCACGACATTCCAGGATCCTCATTTGCACCTCCTCCTATTAATCTTGAAGACATCCTCCGCGCCCTCCATATGCAGAACCAACTGAACGCGCCACTTGAAAGAAGGCAACATGAACAATTTGAGTCTCTGTGTGCTCAAAACGCTCAGATCTTGACTGGGCAGCGCAACATGAATGAGAGGTTAGATGAGGCCCTGTCATAGCTTAACGCCTTAAGGATGGACGTCAGCACCCTTGGTTTCCAAGACACCGACACTGAAGCCACTCCTACCAGACGCTCTCGCACCAGGAGTAGAGGACATGGTCACCAGTAGTCTTTCTTTAATTTCTATGTAATTTATTATTTTTCTGTTTCATTTCTTTTCCGTTTGTTTTTGTAATTGTACTTCCCCGCCTATATACCGCAACATTGAGGACAATGTCGGATTTTGTGTGGGAGAGGTACCTTTCAATCTTTTATAAACTAGTAAATTCTTACGATATGTCTCGATTCAAATTCTTCGCTTTATTTAGCCATACCGAAAAAAATTTATCTTCGCATTAGCCCGACATACCTATTTTAACAAAATCCCAGTTGAGGAAGCCGAAAACGACATACCAAGATCGATACGGTTATGACACCGTAGACTTCCTACTTACGCGATCTGTTTCAATAACCATTATACCGATATCTGGAGTTTCAAGTTCTAGAAGTAACCCCTAGTAGTTTATACTAGCAGTCAGCACCGTCTTGACATAAACCACGTGGAGAATCGATGAATATAAGTGTTTGATGCCTGATTCTAAAAATATCCTTCCTATCTCGCTGCTAAAAGAAAAGAAAATTTGTGTACCAAAATATACGGGCACATATAAGAGCTGAGCAAATAATGAAGGAATCCAGTGTTGGTTGGTTCAGAGGTATCTGGTTCTGAACTCGGTAGGGCATGCTACGGCCTGATCCCCCACAACCTCCAATTTGGATAACATATGTAGGGTTGCCACATTCATGTACCAGACCCCGTGCTAAAAGGATCAAAGTCACTAACCGGTTACTCCACTACGTGCGTGCTAAGACAAAGGGCTTAATGTGATTGCGCCAGAACGAAACCGGGTGAAATAGATACGAGGAACTCCGGGCAGAATTATAACGGAACCATTGGATAGCTCGTTTGAAATGGAAGCCTACGACTAAGCTTATTGCTTGTGTCATTAGCGTATCTTTAGTTTTACTCAAGTATTGGCCTAACCGACGAGGATTTCCCGAAATTACTTTAAACATCCAAGGTATTTCATGCTTATGCGCTTGACAAAACTTGTCCGACCTTTCGAATGACTATTTGCTTGAGGACAAGCAAAGGTTTAAGTATGGGGGAATTTGATAACGAGAAAACATATCATATAATTACTACGCTTTTTACCAATTTTATATTTCATTAAGTCGTCTAACCCCCGATTATTTCAAGATTATTTGTCTTTTTATAGGTATAACATTTGCCAACTCAAACCAATGGAAAAGGACAACATGAAGAAGGCTAGACAATAAACAAAGAGAAAAAGAACTAAAAATACAAAGTTTGGATTTTTGGAGCAGTGACGGTCGTCACACCCTTGTGACGGGCGTAACGCCCCCCAACTTAGAATAACGCTCATCACACATCACTGACGAGTGTAATGCGCTACTTAAGCGCGTTACGACCGTCACCCACCTGTGACGAACGTCACGCGCGTGAAGATGGACGTTGTAAATGGGTGGAGACGTGGGCAACGCAAGGGCAGACTCGTTCTCCTATTTTTCCTCCACCCACTAACCATGCTCCCTATATTTTCTCCATTCAACCTTTCCTCAAGACTTTTCAACTACTATTTTTCCTCTGCTATATATATGTGTGCAAGTGCAAAGTACTAGGGGTCGAAGGAATTTTCTCAGAACAAATTTATTATTCTTTTGCAATTATTTCTATTTCCTTGTTTTAGAGTTTTTCTACGTTGTTGTAATTTTCATTCCAAGCTTTAGTTTTTAGTTTTAGGTGTTAATTCTTCATTCAAGAATTAACACGATTTATTTAATGCAATCAAGCTCAAGGATTATTGTAACACTTCAAGATTACCATAGAAACTTTGATTCCAGGTTTCTATTGCAATTAATATTTATTCAATTTTTTTTATATTATGCCAATTGTTGTTATGAATTATATTTTGAATTGCATTGCTGTTAAATTTATTATGTCCGGCTAAATTATTTGTACCGGTATCTGACTCTTAAGAACTGAGAGAATTCAGTGATACCTTGGCCAAAAATATTTATAAAACAATTTCTGGTTTCCAATTTCCAAGATTAATTTAACTACCCTTGTCACGAGAGTGAGAGGTTAATTAACACGATTTTGCCACGAGAGTGGGAAATTAATTAAGGCAAGAACCTGCATGCGAGAGCTGGGGTTCAACCCAGATAGTGGTAACGAAACATTAATTTTTAAATACACGAGAGTGTTTTAATAAATTAATTAGACTCAAATTGTTTTCAAAAAGTGTTATTAAATTTAAAGTGCATCCACTAGGTTTAGTAGCATAACTTATTTCATGAATACGAGAGTGAATGTCTCAGGTTTTTAAACAATTAGTTTTTACCGAAATACTTTATAGGCCAAGTGATTCACCGAATTCCCGAAGTCCGATTATCACATACCGGTATAACTATTACTATTATTTGTAATTAAACTGTTTCCCCCAAAAATCGAATATTCATCGCTTAGTTAAACAAACTGTAGCATTAGATCGTATGCGATTGATCCTCAGTCTCTGTGGGTTCGATAATCTTTTAAAACTAGAACGAATGAACTGTATACTTGCAGTTAGTATCCCGACAGACTCATAAAGTCCTGATCATCATCTTTAATCCCATTTCCTCAACAACATTTTGACGAGTGCAAATTTACGGGCACTCTAGTGTCCAATCATCTTTTACCTTCGAGTCACGAACGGCAAACTCGCCAATCTAACTCTTCAGGTTCAAGAAGATTGAACAGGGGCAACTGTTGTAGCCCAAAATTTTCCCTCTCATTTTATCAAGATTTCCCCTCACAAGACCTCTTGGACTCCAGACAGGATTAGGGTTTGCTCAGCTCAAGACATCTCCTTACACTGTTGACCTAAAATTAGGTTTTGAGTTTGCACAAGGATTTTTGGACTTTCAATTCCTCATGTGACTTTAAAACTTCATATTTGACTCCTAATATTGCTCATACCAAGTTTCAAGCCTTGAATCACATTTTTACCCAGTCAATTGGACAGTTGACCTAAAAATCAGTTGTATTGGGGAAAAAGTCAACTGTGACCAATTTACAGTCAAACCTCATAATTTTTTATCCACATCAACATTATAGGCTCAGATGAACCATTTTATCAAGTTTGGACCATAACTCCTCAATAAATTTGATCAGATCTTCAAAAGGGCAAAATGGTCATTTTTAGGGTTTTGACTATAAAAGGGAAATTTCTGATTTTTAATCTAGCCAATGGCAAATTGGGTTCAAGAATGGTTTCAAGGACTCAATGGAATCATATTGACCTAATCACAAGGATTAAAAGATCTCAAATGCATTGAATTGACAGATGAATTTTCCAGTCAACTGATCAAAAATCAACTGTACACTGAAAAGTCAAACTTTGACTTTTTTGGTCAAAATCAAGTGCCAAGGGTCATTTTTCATCAAGATGTGTCAAAACATGAAACTTGTTCACCAAGAAACCTAATTTTGAAAATTAGGGTTTAAGTTTGAAAATTTTCATAACTTAGAAATTTTCTAAGTTATGAAAATTTCTTATTTTTTCCCAACTTTTCCCCACTTTTTCACCATGATGAAATTGGATTCAAAGAAAACTTCCAACATGAAAGTTTTATTTCTCCACAAAATCTACAACTTTTATTCACAAAGTTTTCCTAAAAGATGCTTGGATCTAAAGTTATGATTTTATGAATAGGGGTCCAAAAACTTTTTTAACTTAGTGAAATTTTGCCCTAGTTTAGGAAAAATTTTGACCTAACTTCATGGAATTTTTTCACCTAGTTCCAAGAGGAATCTCAAAATGCATTTCAAATATGGATTATAGATCATGTTACAAGTTTCCAAAATGTCCAAGAACTCTCCAAGATCATTTATGGTTAGGGAGAATCGAAGGAAAGAAAATGGCAATTTCTCACTTTTGTCCAAGGCATTTTTTACAATGGTGCAAGTTGCAAATCTGTCCTAAGCATGATTGTACTTGGTTTACAGGTTCTAATCCTTTTTACACTCCAAAATTTAATTCAAATACATTGGACAAGGGCTTTGTTCTGAGCTTTGGAGCATTGTACATTGATTTGTTCCATTTATGGCAAAAAGTTAACAATGCTACTTTGATGAAGCACACTTTTAGCAATTTTGTTTATCTTGAGCATTGAAACTTATCTTTGGTTGTAAACAAGATCCATGAACATCAGGAAAAGTGTACCAACCCTCTACATCCCACGAGCTAGCAAGTATAGCCTTTTCCTTTGTCACTTCAACTTTTGCTTCAAAAGCAAGTAAGCTTGCAAAAGTCCACACATCTCAACTATCTGATAAAACCAAGTCTTGGCATCATTTCAAACGAACTCAGCATATTGTAACAAGCAAGAAACACGATTTTCCAAGCTCTCAAACACCCCAAAACACAAAATCACAAGTTCCTGCCCAAACAGGGCATCTGCTACATAACCATTTCTAAAACCAAATTGGCTCGTGCGTTTTGTCTTGAATCACTTCAAACACATTCCCTACAACACACCTGAACTATCCAAACCCCTGTCCAGCAATTGTGAGCTCATTTTCAAGCTTCACCATTTTCAATTTCTGAGTTTGCAGGTTGACTTCTACAAGGGGATTCAAGCCATTTCAAAGCAAGCTGGGCATTGGGAAAGGGTGAGGGAACTTCAAGCAAGCTCACAAGTACTTCAGGCCTCACTCAAAGTTGCTACATTTCCATAACCAAACTCAACTGAACAAGGTAATTTTCAAAGTTCTATCTCCTTATTTAGGCATCATTAGGCTTAGGTTTGTGAAGCAAAAATGTAGTCTTTAATGTGCTTGAGCTGTACATATGCATAGTTCTTATTTATATTGACTGAGCTAGGAGTATTTGATAGTTGAAATTGCTGAAAATTTTAGGTCAGAAATTAGGGGTGATAAAATTCTCCCTCGTTTCTTAGAGTTAGATCACAAAATGGATATGGTTGGAATCGTGATTGAAAATTCTATAAATTTCATGTTGTAAGTTTTTTATTTCATGCAAGCATGAGCAAGAACAGGATCAAGCTCAGAAACGCGCGTGTTTGGTCATTAGTTCAAAGGACAGGGACGAAGTGAGATTGGGCCTGGGCCTGGCTTTTCTGGCTATTTGCACCTCCCTTTTTACTTTCTGCACCCCCTTGGCCCATTTTCTTTATTTTGCATATTTTTTATTTCTTTTATATTTTCTAACTTTATTTATTTTTTCTAAACTTTATAAAATCATAAAAATATTTTCTTAAATTTTTGCATTTTATTTTATTTTTTATATTATTTTTAGGGCATAAAAATAGTTTATTAATAACAATATACTTTATTTTTCTTAAATAAAACTTGTAAATAATATAAATATCACAAATTTTATTTTTATTATTTATACATATAAAATATTATTTTCTCACATATTTTAATTTTTTAACATTTTTGTACATATTATTATTTTTCTTGAATAAAAAATAAATAGTATAAAACATATTTTCTATTAAACAAAAATTAGGGTTTTCACCCTTTCAAAAATAATCATTTTATTTTTTCTTATTTTTTTTAAGACATAAACAAATTCATTTTTACATACATAAAAACAAATACAAAAACATTTTGCATATTTATAATTTATTTCATATTTAAATACTTGTTTATTTATTCATTGTTGTATAAATTCAATTGGGTTGTAATAGCTTTAGGGTTTTATTTTGAGCAATATCCCCAATTCAAAACTTTTACCCCCCTCCCTATAATAATTGTTGTAATAGTCTAGATTTACTTTACGCATTTTATTGCTTTCATATACCATGATAATAAACTAGGATTTTGTATGTAAAGACAAAAAAAATCTAACAAATAGCATGACCTAATGCAAGACAAAAAGGCATGAAAAATGACAACACCTTGCACACAAGCACCCCTAGGGTTTCATCCACTTTGTTGCCTTAAAATAGCCATGGTATGCATGCTAGGTATCTTGGCAAAATCAAACAAAACAAAAAGATCATAGTCCCTCGATGACGCTAGACAAGTTGCCTAAAACAAATGATCTTAAGCCCCTCAAAAAATTGCTAAGATACTTGGCAATATTGTTATCATGGTCATACGATGACCCACGTCTGTCTCGTTTAACATCCAAAGATAGGGTTGTTTACCAAATGCAATGGTAAAACAACAATGTCAAAGGAATAAAAATGTGTAGGAAATACTTTTGAGTAGGGTAGACAACTCCTAGTTACTTGATCAAATTGCAAACCATCCTTGATATTTTCAAACACACGCACACAATTTCAAAACATTTTCCAAACAAACTTTCAAACATTGAAACATTTTTCAAAAGACGGACATCTTTGTATACATTCTTACGAACGAGAATCATTACAAAGATTGCCAAAACGATGGCCTCTTTTCAAAATACTTTCAAAACCATACAAAGCACCATTTCAAACAATTGAAAAGAAAAAGCAAGTGATCTAAAACAAGTAACTAAGAGCCCATGGAAAACCATGGATGAAAAGGGTGCTAGCACCTTCCCTTTTCATAATCTACCCCCCGAACCCAAAAACAATCTCAAAGGTCTTTCCTGTGCTTTTTTATCTTTCCTTTGGATAAAATAAAAGTCGGTGGCGACTCTTGCTAAACCGCAACATTTGTGAACACAAACGCAAAACCTCAAGTCAGTTCTCCCACCGCATCACAGTAGGATAGCGCTGTCTAAAGGAAACGAGAACGAACCGTCTTTTTTGAGTAGGTAGAAAATCTTAATTACTTCCTCAAAACAATAAAAAATCTTTTACACAAACACTTTCAAAACAGTTTTCAAAAACAACTTCGTGACACTCTTGAGGACAAATACAAGGGTTATCACGAAGTTAAACAAAAACATTTTCAAAACACACACAAGCAATTACAAAATGAGCAAGTACCTAAGAGCCCGTGGAAAACCACAGATAGAAAGGGTGCTAACACCTTCCCTTTCTATAATCTATCCCCCTTACTCAGAAAGCTCTCGAAAGGTCTTTTTCTGTTCTTTTCACCCTTTCCTTTGTTGGATAAAAGAAAAGTCGGTGGTGACTCTTGCTTACCGCACATTTGAGAATACAAAATTCAAACCAGTATAACAGTCGGTTCTGCCACCGTATCACATGATGCAACACACGAGGGTTCCTCGTTTCTTCAGAGTACGAGTATGGAGAGAATGTAGGATATCACTGAGAAATGTAGGAACTAGATTGTGAGCAAGAAAGATGTTAATGGCATTAACATCTATAAGTTTATCTTAATTAGGAAACATGACCAACCCATAGATCAAGAGGGCTAATACATCTTTGAAGGCATGATAGCTCATAGCATCCAGGAAAATATGAGCTTTCTTCATCAGGAAATTTGCAAGGAGACCCTTAAATCCACTTCTTCTTTCCCAATTGGCCTTAATGTCAGATGGTTTCAAGTGCAAAGCTACAACAACATATTCAGAAGCTGGGTCTTGTTCCAAACCGGTAAAAGGTACTCTCTCCAATATAGGTAAACCAAGTAACATATAGAATTCTTCCAGCGTAGGCACGATTGATAATCAGGGAATGTGAAGAAATGGTGCTTAGGGTTGAAGAAATGGAATAAGACACTCATCAAACCTTCGTCAAACCCGGTGGTAACCAAACTGAGCAAGTGACCATGTCTTTTGTGGAATGATGAGTCCTCGGGGACCTTCAAGACTAAATCCTTGAGCTTAGGAGGAACTTCTGTGAAGCGAATCCGGATGTTTTTTCTGCGACCTGAATTCATATCCTACAAAATAAACAAGAGGTAAATCCAACAAGTCTTTGAAATGATTAGTATGTATGGATGTCATGATGCTTATGATGTCATGATTATGCTAAAAATTACAGATAAACACAAGCAAATCACACAATAGAGTTAGGTTCAAAGGCTTGCATGAGTTTTTAAGGTATGTACCCTCTTGAATGTTCAGTTGGCTCAACTTGTCATATTAATAGTAAACGGGTTCTAAGGAGCCTCAATATCACTGACATTCTCTTCAGAAATTATTTCAGCTCTGCACCGAAGTATTACGGCCAAAAAAATCCTAAAAGTCCAACTTCAATGAGTGTAGTATCGAGTATCAACCAATCTTCGGTCGGAACCAAAGTCGGTTATCTCACTACTTCCTAACGGCTAGGATGAGTCAATTAAAGGTTCTAAAGGTCAGTTAGTGCTTAGTAACACTATGAGGAAGCCTAATGTTATCCTTAACTTACTTAAGGAACATTAGTATAATCCAAAGTATCGCGCTAACATAGCCACCACTTTGTCCATATCGTTCTATGTTGTACAACCTCCATGGTTTATTGCTACTTACCTAATAAGGTGCCCCAGATCCGGGTATAGGATCTTTACAAGAATACCCCAACAAAACCCTCAAATATAAAAACAATTAAAGCAAATAGAAGAAAGCAATTTAACATGATCTAGACCCTAAGGTAAACCCCACTTTATATTTGTCCTCAGAAAAGTCGCCAGTTCTGTGATACGGTGGCAGAACCAACTATTAATACTGGTTTGCATTTTTTTTCGCAAATGTCGCGGTAAGCAAGAGTCACCACCGACTTTTCTTTTATCCAATCAGGAAAGGGTGAAAAGAACAGAAAAAGACCTTTTTTCGATATTTCTGAGTACGGGGGGTAGATTATAAAAAGGGAATGTGTTACCACCCTTTCAATCCATGGTTTTCCATGGGCTCTTAGGTACTTGCTCATTTTGAAATTGCTTTTGTGTGTCTTTTGAAATGGTTTTGTTTACTTCGTGGTAACCCTTGTATCTGTCCTCAAGAGTGTAACAAAGTACTTTAAAAAAAATTGAAAGTGTAAGTGTGAAAAAGTTTTTGTTATTTTGAGCAAGTACTTAAGAGTTTCTACCTACTCGAAAAAAAGGGTTGTTCATTTTCTTATTTCCTTTAGATAGCGCTATCCTACTATTAAAGAGTAGGTAGCCCCATCGTCGGAGTTTTAAGGGACATTCGAAGGGACAATTATGATCACTAAAGCAATGGTTAGGAAACCTTAGTAGTTACCCTAGAGTCCTAAAGATCTTTCTGAGGCAACATTCGAATGGGTCATTTTTGATCTTTTGTGACTAGAGGGCAACCACTAAAACTCCTTGTACTTCATGACCGTTTATCGAAGGCAACCGGAGTGGTGATACCCTAGGGGTGCGCATGTGCGTGTGATTGTTTTTCAGTTATTTATCTTTGCACAGTTATGGTTTTCTACTGTTTTAAATTATTGATCTTTTGCATACAATCATACGCATACATCTAAACAGTTTATATATTTGCAAAAGTAAAAGCAGAAAAGTAAATCTAATTAATACAAGGCTTCGAGGAATGGGGATTACATGGCCAAAAACTTTGGGGATTAAACAGTAAATAGGGAACGACAGTAAATAACCTAATTAAAAAAGAATACGCGCGATAAAATTAAATACGGGGAATTAACAATTAAATTCAAAGACATCTAATTAGTGAATAAAGAAAAATATTTTTTGGATTTTGAGAAAGTAATTAATTTTGCAAATTAAGCTAATTTCTAATTAATTTTAATTATGAAAAAGGAATTTAAATTATCCTAATTAACCTAATTAATTGATGAAATTAAATATTTTTATGAAAAAAACCTAATTCTAATGTTTTTGTGTTTTTATTTGAGAAAAGTAATTTAATTGCAATTAAAACCTAGTCTCTAGTTAATTTAAATTATGAAAAAGAAATTAATTTTTAATGATAAAAAATCTAGTTCTAATATTTCATGTTTTTCTTGATTTTATGATTTAGTTAAAAAATAATGTTTTTTTGTAAAAATAATTAAAACAAATAAGAGAAATTAAAAAAGAATTAAAGTGGGCCTAATGTGATGAGCAAAACCGGGGGGTGTATTGCTGGAATTTGACAAAGCCCAAAGCTGATGACCCATCTGCCTGCGTGTGAATCCAATGATGTTGATTTCTGTGGTGCGCACCATGGACTGCCTTTGCTGGACCATTGGATCTGGATTGATGATGACCTGATGGCTGGATCTAGGAGTTGCATGATACTCAACTTTGGATGTTACACGTTAGATCCTGTGGAAAATATTGAGAAAATACAAAATGCATACGCCTGGGATCGAACCTAGGACGTTTGCATTGCACGCCTTTCCCGTTAACCATTTGCACTCGAATGTTATTCATTTATATAATTAAACGAATAAATTATAAGAAAAATAAAGTGTTATGCCCAGAAACACGCGCCAAATTCAAACTCTCCAATGGGATGCTGCCACCTAATTACCTTCTTCCTGCAACCGTTGTTTTTGATACCAGTCTTTTACCTACGGACAAAGTTGCCGCTAAAGGCTAGAGTCATAGTTCTCACCCATAGTTATAACCCTGCAGATTTCTACAACACAAAATAAGCCATATTAACCAAAACTAAAACCATAGATCAACCAAGAATTTTTCCCTGAGTCTATTGGTGCCCATGATCCCCTTCAATTTTCTCTGGACAAAGAAACCCCAACTTTGAGCTCATAAACCCTAGTTATGGCGCAAGCTTGTTCCTGTACTAAAAACCAAATCCAAGCTATCCAAAAGATCACAAACATGATTATGAACACGTTTATGCAAGCAAATCGAAGGTAAAACACATAAAACCCTGAAAACGATTTTGAATTAAGGGAGTGCAAACTGTGATGTGTAGATGGAGATTCTTGAAGCTTCGAGGCTTGGAAACAATGGGAAAAGCTTCCTAGGTATGCGTGGTTGATTACTGAAGACTCAAAACTACTTGAACTGGCATGTGGAAGAAGATAGTGTAGCGGTAGAAATGTTTAAGACTAAGACATTAGATTGACTAGACTTATACAAATCAAAATAAAAATCTCCACTACACTTCATTGTTTCCAAAGGAATGGGAAAAGAGAGAATAACTCAAAAAGAGAGGGGAAAGATTCAACGTAAGGGGGTTGGTTATGAAAAGGGAAGGTATTAGCACCCTAAACATCTATGGTACTCCGTAGGAACCTCTTTGAAAAAATCTGTATATTTTAGCTATAAAAAAGGAATGTTATACAAAATAAATGGTGGAGGTTAGAAAAGAAATATATTTTTTTATGATTTTTTCACCCTCCGCGGTTGTGAACCTTTAGTTCCTACGTACCACCTTCCGTGCAATAGGGGATCAGGGTACACATAGTTTCTCTCTTTTTTTTTTAAATTTTAAAACACAAATGTGTTGGTCAATTTTATGAGATAAAACATCATCGTCATTGTCCGTGTGGAAAACATACCTACTACCCACAATCATGAGAAAGGAGGATTTGCATCATCTCAAAGTGGAGGATATGGCTTTGATTTTAAAATCAACAATGCCTCACTCAACACCCAAGTGGAAAATATCTCTCTTTACTACATATTGTAGAAGTATAGTTGTTTGTATCACTACAAGGATTGACAAGAGTTCAATCTTTTTGAGAAAAGTTTAAAGATAAAAGCCAAAGTGGCAAGATGGTTTGAAATGAGATTGATTGACTTTTAGTCTTCTCACAAAAATGTCAAAGTATTATTAAGTTTATTGAAGTTTATTTATGAAAATGTTTGAAAATGAATGGACCTAAGTCCAGTTTTATTATGAAAGTAATTCAAGTTTAAAACAAGAAGAGTTTTTAAAAGGAGGGAGAAGAATTTTGAAATTAAAGAAGATGGGAGAAGAAGAAGAGGCTATCCTAAAGCATAAGGTAAAAGCTAGGGATAAGAACCATCTAACCAACAAGAAGTCGATACTTGACACTATGAGCCAAAATAGAATTCCCATTCTTTGGATTAAAACCAAACAAGCAATGATACTAGACCTCTTAAGAAAACCAAATTTCAAGTGTATTAAGTCTTCATAAAAATTAGGCAGAGTAACGGTTGTATACGGGTGAATTCCAGATTACAAACAAAGGGTGTAATCATAATAACCTGCACACAAACAAACAAACAAACCAATGTCTTGAGGTAAACCTCAAGAGCTCCAGAAAAAACAATCAGATAAGATCACAAGGTCTTCAATCATAGGCCAAGGTTTCTAATCCTAAGTCCAAAAAGTCCAAGGCTCCATAATGGCAAGGATAGTAACCAAATAGTCCAAGTATCATTAATGATTTTTAGGGTTTATGTTAATTATTATATGTTTTGAAAAAAAGAAAAGTAAAGCTCAAGTGAGCAAAAATAAAAATGACAAGAAAGTAAATACTCAAATGAGCAAAGATGAAAATGGCATGAAATGTAAATGCTAAAAGTAAATAGTGCATAAAAAATAAAAGGGACATATAAAAGAATAAAGGATAAATTCAATTATTAGTGATTAGTGGTTAGTTGGATGATCATCTTGAAACTTGCATTTTGAACTCATTAGAGGATTGATAGAACCAAAGCCTCTACACAACAAGTTGCATTTGCTTTTTGTCAAGTATATCACCCATTTGGAATCCTAATGAGTACCAATTAATGATCAACGATGTTTAAGTGATCCGTGTTGACCAAAAGTGTTGTAGATCCATTAGAGAATTGGTAGAAACAAAGCCTCCATACAATGAATCTCAAGGTTATTGGATCAAAGAGATCAAATTAACATACTTGGGCTTGCAATCATAAGTTTGGGCCACAAATGATCATTTATTCAAATCAGAACAAAATATAGCGCTATGTTAAGCAACCGTAAGTGGACTTATATAGAAGTCGCACCTATTTTGAGGCTAGTCAATTGCAATCTATGCACCATTTGCTTTGAGACATGATATAGAGATCATGCTCCAATAACATTTAGTGCAATAAGAAAGGGGATGAGATGAAGAGGGGTGGGAAAGAATATACAAACCACTCTTGGATTAAATTTAATCAAACTATTATTAAAATCATTCATCCATTTTTGTGGAGTTAGACTCAACACCATGGATCCAATGATGTTAATAAAGTTCGTGATCAAAAATTTAACCCAAGATCAGCCAGAAAATAGTCACAAAATAATATTACATTTTAATATATACAAAAAGGTTTAAAAATAATGTTTAAAAATAGAAATAAAAGAGAAAAATATCAACTATGTTCAAATTAATCAAGAAATAAAAAGTAAGACCATAGAAAAATCAGAAAAAGTCTCAAATGATTTTATAATTTTTTTGGTAATCTTTTAAAGTCAGAAACTATTTTTAAAATTAAAAGAAAGGGATAAAATAAACCAAAAATGATAAAAAATAACAAAGTCAGGAACAAATAAAATAAGGTTACCAATATTTGTCTCAATATCATTGGATTATTCCATAATTTTTTCAGAATTTAAAAATGCATAAAAGTATTTTTTTTAAACATTTAAAACAATTCAAATAAAGTGTAAATTTATAAAAAATACCAAAACACAAAACTAAATTGTGAAAAAATAAAAATCAGAAAGAGAATAATCAAAAATATTTTTCATAATTTTTTCCAGATTTTTTGGACTAAAAATGGATTTTCTATGATTTTTTGAAGTTTAAAACAATTAAATATAAAAAATCAGAAAAGAAAATAAAAGTAAAAAATATGTGGATCATTGGATGAGAGTCAAAACGCGTTAGTAATCAAATCTAAGGGATCTGGCGCGCTGTGCATATCATGGTCATTAGTGAATAAAGCACTGAATCAATTATTAAATTAGAATTCAAAAATAACAAGTGGCGTTCCATCATTGGTTAGAAGATGACATGTTGGTCATCTTCAACCTCCAGCCAATGTGAATTGTAGGTCTCTCAAACTGTAAAATCAGAAGCTCAGTCCTATGCCATTCGCTTCGTCTCTTCAAGACGAAGACAACCACACCCTCGCGCCAAATTTATATAAACTGTAGCTCAAGCAATTTGGAAAGAAAGTTTTGAAAAGAGATTTGAAATTTCATGGTCAAAACGTGTTTCCAGTAAAAAGAAAGTGTTGCGACTAGAACCAGGGTAATGAGAGCATCACAATGATATCAAAGTTTTGAAGAATTGGTGAAAGAATCTACCTATTAAAGTTGAGTTGCAGAGCTCTGAAACTGGACTTCTATGGAGCAATATAGGGCATGATTCTTGAATGTAATCATATGGTTAGCTTCAGGGAAGATCAAGGAAGGTGAATTGATGAAAAAATGGATTGAAAAAGGCTTGTATATGGATTTCTAAGTTGCTGAATTCTGAGTTATGGAACAAGTTTGGCAGAGTGATTCTAGCTATCCAAGCTTGAGAAAATGAATAGGATAGTTCATGTATTTATAGGAGAAGCAAATTGGATCAAAAGGAAGGGTGAATGATGAATTTTTGAGGGAATTCGTGTAAACCTGATGCACGAGTGAAGTGTGATCTTATTTTTACCAAAACTCATCCAATCCTTGTGTTTGAGGTGCTAAACAATTCTGGAACTTCACTAAACATGTTTAGAGGCAAAAACGAGTGGAAAACTTGTGATTAGAAGCCAAAACAAAGATTTCAAACTTCTGACTTGGTGAAAAATTCAATTTCAAAGTGCCAACTTTTGACCAATGGCATTCTCAGCTCAAGGGGTCTTAGGGCATGATTCTTGATGCTTCAGAAAGATGAGGTTACAAGCTTTGCAATGGAAAAAGAATGGAATCAAATGGATGCTTGAGCTGAAAGTTGTGTTGAGTCAAATTTGGAGAAAAATGTTGACTTTTGATACTTAGAAATATTTCAAATTTTTCTTCAAAAGTGACCTATAATGTCTTGCATCCAAACATAGCCTTCCACTTGGAATTTTCTCTTAACCAAAAAAGATGGCATGAATTAGATCTCTTGAATGAAATTTTGGGACTTGAACCATTCAAAATATCCAAAAATTGAGAGAGTTATGAATTGTTGAAGTTGGCAAAAAATCATGAAATGACCTATAATCTTTTGTATCCTTAAGGCAATTTCCATCCATTTTCTCACTTTTCACATAAAAGAAGGCATAAAGTTCACATCTTCAAGATCATTATGGAAAAAGAATGGGCTCAAGGTGATAAAAATTAACCAAGTTATGATCATTTGAAGTCACACATGGAAAATTGGGGATTCATCTGGAGGACTTGCAATTTTTCTTCTTCATCAAGTTTCTTCCACATGAAAACTCCTTGGAACTTTTGAAGTGATTTATTAATAACGCTTTGAATAGAATTATGTCTTTAGAATCACTCAAAAATACCAAAAGGTGAGCAAGATATACTCCTTTGAAGTTCAAAACCTTAGCTCCTAGATCAAGAAAATGCTTGGAGGAACCTTGACAATTTTGAACCACCTTCTTGTACCAATACAAATGCTTTATAAATATAAGTTGTTGAGGATGATAATGAGAACTCATAGCAACCAAAACTACTTCCATATCTTGAGAATTGAGATAAATATGCACTTGTGACCAATGAGATAAGGCCTTGTCCAACCATGACAACTTCTTCAATCAACCCCCTTGCACTTTGAATCAATCTTGATAACTTGGAAATGTAGTGAACCAAAATAACCTTGCCATGCCATCCCTTCCAAAATAACTTCAATGGTGAGGTTTTAACTTCTCAAGCTTCATTGACTATGTCATGGAAATAAACTCATGAACCCATGGATCAACTTGCTAAGCCTTATTGCCTTTACCTACATTGTTGACAAGTAAGACAAACCAACATTTCATTTTATTAATTAAAAGGAAAATCAACAAAACATGAATGATTACACAAGAAAAACAAGTCAAGGTGCTTGGTGACTCCTCAAAGAGCAAAGCTAAAGATAGGAAGGAGAACCAAAAGCCTTAATGTGATCTTGTTGTGATTGAATCAACATGGTATGATGAAGGGATCTTAGGGGCAAAAATTGGGGTACAACAGATAGGTCTTGCACTTTTTTGACAAAAGTTGGAACTCATTTCTTGCTTTGGAGACAGACTGTGCGTGTAAAAAACTTGTCCTTGGGGTTGCGAATGCTTGTGCATAAATATGTGAATCAAATTAGGTCACTATGTATGGCAAGAATCCAACAAATATTTCCTTTTCAATTTTTTGCTTCCAATCTTTCCATATGTGGAGATTTCCTCTCTTTTCAATCTTGCACGATTTTTCTTGGTATTATACAACATATTTGGATTGTAATTCAATGCGAAATCAAATCAAAACAAATCTTCATTATTTTTATATCATTTATTTGATTTAATTTGATTTTAAAGGATTAAAATCAAAACAAATTAAATAAAGAAAGTCAATGATGAATGGAAAGGTTTTTGGGTCGTGGACTAGACTAGGAATGTGTTTCAAGTATAAAAAGTTAGGTATATTTGGAAAAAATGCAAATTTGGGCATTGTTGACTTTATGCAAATTTCCAAAAATGGCCAACTTTGACAATGCATATCTCTCTCAATTTTAACCCTAAGAGGGTGTTCTTGGACTTTGTAGAAAGCTTAGGATGTCCCCTAAACAACCTTTTTGGGTCCATCTTAATTGGATCTTACATGTTCATGTAAGGAGCTTTGACCCAAAAGGTGTTTTTGTTGACTTTTGAAATGACCTATAATGTATGAACTTATATATTTTGATTGAGGCATTTCTTGACCTTAAGGGTTGAAGAGGAGTTGTAGGGAATTGGATTCTCTTCAAAATGAGCCTTTGCTGGAAAAAAATTGAAAAAGTAGGAGAAAGTTATGCCTGGTCAAAGTTTGGTTGACTTTTCCTATAGAAACCCTAAATTGCCATTTTTGACTTTTGATGAGTTAGGAGCATTTCTTGAGGAATCATGATCAACACTTGATCAAATAATGGATAATACTTTAAAATATTTATGTTGACCAAATATATTGAAGTTTGACTGTATTTGGGCCACAATTGACTTTTGCCCTAGTACAGTTAATTTTCAGGCATTTGAGCAGTTGACTGAGCAAACTTGTTGTGCAAGGCATGAAACTTGGCATGGATGATCTTGAGGACATATTAGGACAATGGAGACCATTTGGGACCCTTGGAAATCAACCATATTTATGAGGAGTGAAACCCTAGTTTGAGGCTCATTGTCTTAGGAGGAGGATTTGTCTGGTTAATCCTTAGTCAACTTGAGCAATTGAGGACTTCTAGGAGTATGTTTTGTGTGAAAATGGGAGGGAAAATTTTGGGGTACAACAATATGCACATGTTCATTCAATTTTAGTCATTGGACGTTTTTGCAAGCAAAACAGAAAAACAAAAAGTTTGAACTTCAAAGTATATTTATATTGATAATTTTCATATAAACAAGTGATTTTGTACAAAGAGACGAAAAATCCTAGTAAGAGGAAGTCGTCGTGAAATGAAAGAGTACAAAGTGAAAATAAGTGTATATAGTCATGTGGAAGTGATCTTATTGGGTTCCAACTCCGCTATTTCCCATATGTCTTCAAACATCTCGTCCTTTGCCATTAAAGGAAGTTGATTGAACCATTTTAACTTTTGACCTTGGTAATAAAGCTTGCATGTAAGTGACCCAACGGGACATAGTCGTACGCTTTTAATCCCTAATTTTTTCCTGGACTCCCCTTTCGGGTTTTCAGTCCACCAGGATACCCTTTTTTGCCCAAGCCTCCCTTTCAGGTTTTTGACTTTGCAGGTGTAAAACCTTTTGCATATATCCCTAATTTTTTCCCGAACCCTTTTGGTTCGCCGGGATGCCCTTATTTTTTCCTAGGTATGTCAACCTAGCGGGTCATTCTTATGCATAGTATTTTTTGAGTATGTCCGCGTCCATAGGGTGCGAGAAATCTTCGCCATCCATAGTGGTCAGCATCATAGCACCTCCCGAGAATACTATCTTGACAACAAATGGCCCTTCATAGGTGGGAGTCCATTTTCCCCTGGGATCGCCTTGTGGTAGAATGATGCGCTTTATTACCAAGTCACTAGCCTAGTATTCTCGATTCTTGATCTTCTTGTTGAATGCCTTGATCATACGTTTTTGATACATCTGACCATGACAGACAGCCGCAAGCCTTTTCTTGTCAATCAGATTCAACTGATCCAACCTATTCTGAACCCACTTGTCTTTGTCTAAGTCCGCTTCTTTCATAATCCTTAGAGAAGGGATTTGAACTTTGATAGGCAGGACAACTTCCATACCGTAGACTAGAGAGAATGGGGTTACCCCAGTTGATCGTGCCAAAGTATGATAGCCATGGAGAGCAAATGGTAACATCTCATGCCAGTCTTTATAGGTCACCATCATCTTTTTCACAATCTTCTTTATATTCTTGTTGGCAGCTTCCACTGCACCATTCATCTTTGGTCTGTATGGAGAAGAATTGTGATGCTTGATCTTGAGCTGCATGCAGAGTTCAGTAATCATGGTGTTGTTGAGGTTGGTACCATTTTCAGTGATGATCCTCTCGGGGATACCATACCGGTAGATGAGGTTATACTTGATGAACTGGACTATGACGTTCTTGGTAACTGAGGCAAATGAAACTTCTTCAACCCATTTGGTAAAGTAGTCAATAGAGACAAGAATAAAACGATGTCCATTAGAGGCAGTAGGCTTGATTTCTCTGATCATATAAATACCCTACATTGCAAATGGCCAGGGAGCAGTCATGAAATTCAAAGAAACTGGAGGCACATGAACCTTATCAGCGTAAATTTGGCACTTATGGCAAGTCCTCGAATGGAGGTGACAATCGGTTTCCATAGTCGACAAATAGTAGCCAGCTCTCAGAATCTTCTTGGCCATAGTATGTCCACTAGAGTGAGTACCAAAGATTCCTTAGTGCATCTCCTCCATAATCTTATTTTCTTCCTTCTTGTCCATTCAATGAAGCAGGGTTGAATCATGGTTGTGCTTGTATAAAATCCCATTGCTCAGGAGGAACTTGGAAGAGAACCTCCGTAGGAATTTCTTGTCGCTGATTGAAGCTCCTTCAGGATACTCTTGAGCTTTGAGATATCTTTTCACTTCAAGAAACCAAGGCTTCTCCTATACTCCATCAATGTTTATCTCATAGCAGTGCTCCGGTTTGTCAAATCTTTCGACAGTGATTCGGGGAGCTTCATTGTCCCATTTGACCTTGAACATGGATGACATGGTAGCTAAAGCATCTGCCAACTGATTTTCTTCCCTTGGGATATGTTAAAAGGTAATTTATTCAAAGTACGGGATCAAGGTTAGCACAAGTTCTTTGTAAGGGATAAGATTTGGATGTTTTGTATCCCAATCTCCTTTAACTTGACTGATCACCAAGGCTGAGTCTCCATACACACTTAAGAATTTGATTCTTAGGTCAATCGCAGCTTTAAGACCCAAGATGCACACCTCGTACTCAGCCATGTTATTGGTACAGTGAAAGTAGAGTCTGGCAGTGAAAGGCATATGGCAACCTTCGGGGGAAATGATCGCAGCACCAATTCTGTTACCCAGTGTGTTGGAAGCTCCGTCAAAAACCATAGTCCATTGGGATCCTTGTCCAGGTCCTTCATACGGGCCAGATCTTTCATAATCTATGATCAACATGATATTCTCGTCCGAGAATTCAAAGTTCATTGATTGGTAGTCAACTATAGCTTGATGTGCCAAATGATCTTCCAGTACACTTCCTTTGATTGCTTTTTATGTAGTGTACTGAATGTCATTTTCAGTTAAGATCATTTTCCATCGGGCTATCCTTCCGGAGAGAGCTGGCTTCTTAAAGATGTACTTGATGGGATCCATCTTAGAGATCAGTAGAGTGGTATGAGTCAGCATATACTGTCTTAGTCGGCAAGCAGCCCATGCCAAAGCGCAACAAGTTTTCTCGAGCAATGAATATCTTGTTTCACAGTCGGTAAACTTTTTTTCTAAGGTAATATATTGCACGCTCTTTTCGACCAGACTCGTCATGCTTCCCCAACATACACCCCCATTGAATTCTCTAAAACAGTTAAGTACATGATCAGAGGTCTTCCTTCAACTGGTGGCATTAGAATTAGAGGTTCTTGTAAGTACTCTTTGATCTTGTCAAAATACATTTGACAGTCATCATTCCATTTTACCAATTGATCTTTCTTCAGCAGCTTGAAGAGTGGTTCACAAGTAGCAGTCAGGTGAAAGATGAATTGGGCAATGTAATTGAGTCATCCTAAGAAACCTCTGACCTCCTTCTCAGTACGAGGAGCTGGAATTTCTTGGATAGCTTTGACTTTGGCAGGATCAACTTTAATTCCTTCGCCATTGATGATGAAGCCTAGGAGCTTTCCAGACCTTACCCCGAAGATGCATTTTCTTGGATTCAAACTTAATTTGTATTTCTCCCACCTCTCAAACAGCTTGTGCAGATGATCAAGGTGTTCTTCCTCAGTTTTCAATCTCGTTATCATGTCATCCACATAGACTTTTATTGCATGATGAATCATGTCATGAAATAGAGCTACCATATCCCATTGATAAGTTACGCCTGCATTATTCAACCCAAAAGGCATGGCCATATAATAGAAGGTGCCCCACTGTGTGATAAAAGGTGGTCTTCTCCATGTCTTCAAGTGCCATTTTGATTTGGTTGTAACCCGAGAAGCCATTCATGAAGCATAATACCTTGTGTTGAGCAGTGTTGTCAACCAAAACATCAATATATGATAGTGGGAAGTCATCTTTGGGGCTTGCCCTATTTAAATCCCTGTAGTATACACACATACGGACCTTACCGTCTTTATTCGGAACTGGAACAACATTTGCAACCCATTAGGGATACGACGTTACTGCCAAAAACATGCATTGAATTGTTTCATTACCTCAACCTTGATCTTCTCGGACATATGAGGACGCATGCGGTGAACCTTTTGTTTGATCAGAGAACAACCTTCTTTCATTGGAAGACGATGAACCACGATATCACTATCGAGCCCCGGCATATCTTTGTATGACCAAGCGAACACTTTAACATAATCGTGCAACATCTGAACCAATATGCTCTTGATACCATCTTCCAGGTTGGCACAAATATTGAATTCTTTCTTATCTTCCTCAGTACACAAGTTTATCACTTAGACTGGTTCTTCGTGTGGTTGGATAGACTTTTCCTCTTCTATAAGGAGTCTGGCGAGTTCTCCAGGTATCTCACAATCTTCTTCACCTTCGTCTTCGGCTTGATAGATTGGATTTTCGAAGTCATAAACAGAAATAACAGAGTTCTTTTCAATGAGATACGGAGTGGATGTGGATCTGTAAATGTGTGTTGTGTGCATGTAAGGTCACATGGCTATTTTGAAAATGCAGTAAAGTAAAAGAAAGACAAGGAGCGCAAAATTGGAATGCAAAATTGTCCAATGTTTTCATTAAATAAGCATATGATATATGAAATGACAACCCTTAACAAATGGATCATTGTGCCCCGAGCAAGGCACGTGGTTTAAAGTCATTGTTTTAAAGGAAATTATACAGACAAACTTCTTAAAGCAATAAAAACAGGAAATAGAAATTACTCATGGCTGAAGGAGATTGATATGAAGTCTTTAGCCATCTAAGTTGTTGAGTCCACCGTCAGCAGTTGGGAATATCCAGCAGTCGAAGTCACCATCACTATCAGTGTCTTCCAAAGCGTTGACTTCGTTGTTGCTAATACGGAGAAGTGGTCCTCCAGCACGAACACGTCGAACCTCTTGCTGAGCCTTTGAAGTAAAACCCAACCCAAATTTGTCGGATTTGTAGGGGATATCAGGAAGTTGTCCCCAGATAGTGAAACCTCCATCTTTTACAACAGCCCGAGCATGCTTTAGAGAGGCCATTCTTGGTGTGTCTTTAGAGATCTTAGGAGTAGCAAGAGTAGCAGCAATAGTTGGAGGGATTACTTCAAATTATTCACAAGGGGTTTCAATGAATTCTCCGTCCATTTCAACATATTTTAAATAATTCAAATGAGTGACCATATATTCTTCCTCTCCATAGACTGTGACAACCTTCCCTTTCATTGGGTATCTTAGCTTTTGATGCAATGTAAAGGTGACTGTACCTGCCACATGAATCCATGGGCGTCAGAGCAAGTAAGAATAGGTCGGGCGGATATCAATTACATAAAATGTTGATTTAAAGACTTGAGATCCCACCTTAATCATAAGATCAATCTCTCTATGGACCATTCTCTTGGAAATATTAAAGGCTCTTACCACAATATCGTTGGGTTTCAGGACCATCCCTTCACAGTCCAATCTATCCAAAGCAACTTTAGGTAAAACATTGAGGGAGGACCCAATATCTACTGTTGTACCCCAAAATTTACCCTATCATATTTCTCAATACATTTCAAGTGAGATCCTCAAATTGCTCAAGGAAGTTACAAGGGTTGACCAGACAAACTCTCTCCTAAGGCAGTCTACCTCAAATTAGGGTTTCATTTTTCATCAAGGTGCTTGAGTCCAAGGGATCACAAATTCTAACCATTGTCCTAATGTGTTCTCAAGATCATCCATGTCAAGTTTCAAGCCTTGCAGAGGAAGTTTTCCTAGTCAATTGCTCAAAAGCCTGAAAATCGACTGTGCTAGGGAAAAGTCTACTATGGCCCACATACAGTCAAACTTCAAGATTTTTGGTCAACATCCTAATTTTGAAGTATTATTCATAATTTGATCAAGGGTTGGTCATGATTCCTCAAGGATTGCTCACAATTCATCAAAACCCAAAAGTTGCTAAATTAAGGTTTTGTAGGAAAAGTCAACTCAACTTTTACCAAGCATAACTTTCTCATACTTTATTATAAATGACCCATCAAAATCTCATTTTGAATAGGATGCAATTCCCTACAATTCATCTTCATCTCCCAAGTTCAAAATATACACTCACAAGAAGTTATGAATTTGGACATTATAGGTCATTTTGAAAAGTCAACAAAAACACATTTTTTGTCAAGCTTCATACATTAACATGGAAGACTAAATTGAGATGATAACAAAAGGGTGGCTTAGAGGACATCTCAAGCTTTCTAAAAAGTCCAAGAACACCCTCATAGGGTCAAAATTGAGGAAGTTATGCATTGGTGAAGTTGACCCTTTTTGTAAAATTGCCAAAAGTCAAATGTGCCTCAAATTGCATTTTTTGTCAAATGGGCCCAACTTTTTGTGCTTGTATTGAGTTTGTAACATGGTCCACGACCCATGATCCTTCCCACTTTCCTTTATTTCATTTTTGTCATTTATTTTTATTTCTATTTCATTTAAATCAAATTAAATCAAAATAAAATCATGAAAATACCAAAATCATTTAAACCTTGAGATTTTATGCATATTTCAAGCCCATGAATAGTTGGCAATGAGATCAAATCGTGCAAGGCTTGTTTGTACACAAAAAGATTGGTTTTTGGCTTTTTTTGGAAAGATTTACATGAGAATTAAATCTTGATCAATGATCATTATTGGAGAAGATTGGATGCAAACTTGTAAACCTAATTCACTCAAGGCTACATATAGAACAAGTCTAGACCAAATGAACAAGGGTTAGAGGCGTGAAAAGAGAAGGAGAACTTTCAAAAAATCAAGAAAAAATGGCAATCTGATTTCATAGTTCCAGGCTATCTCAAGCCTTCCAAGCTATCTCATTCGCTTCCTGGGTGTTCAAGGAGTTTATACCAATCACCAACAAGAATTTCCGTGCCCGGAAACGCAATGTAAGTGCCTCACGACATCCTTCCCTTTTTGAAATCGAATCTCATGAATTTGACATTGTTAGCATGATTGGTTTATATATTTTGAATCCTTGAAGCATTTGCAAGCTAATGGTAACACTTAATTTCATTTTTTCTAACCATACAGAGATCCACCATTGTTAGGTTTTCTATGCTCGTTTTAGGGTTTTCTTATGCAGGTAAAATTGGCCCAAAAGACAGGTACCATGATGTTCACAAGGCCAAGACGAATTGGTCTGTAGAATTAGGTTTCATTTATGGTGCGTGTATGAGATTCTGGAAATCACAGGGGCTATAGCTACAGACTTTTGTCTGTAGGTAAAAGTCTTGGACTTTTACCAATGGAGGAAGGAAGAAGAGGGGTGCCGTGGCACCCCCTGACTAGCCAATTTGAAATTCGCGCTTTTTACAATATTGCTTTTCTTGTTTCCAATATAATATTTATTGGTTATTCTATAGACAAACAGGTGCGCTAGCTCAGTTGGTTAAGGGGCGAAGGAAATTTCCAAAGGACATGGGTTCGATCCTCAGGTCCCCTTGTTCTTCAATTTTTCTATACATGTTTCCATGCGCAGGCTTCTAGGATGTCCACCATAAGTCCTCAATGATCAACCATCCAGATGTTCAACAAACCAAATCTAACTCTTGGCATGTGAGGGTCTACCAAGGACCAAGTCAAATGTGCAACATGGAATCAGGAAGATCAACGTGGACCAAGGCTTTTGGGCTCAAAGATTTCTATGGACACCCCCCTAAATTGCTAGCATACCAGGCCCAATTCTCTCTTTTCTTTTATATTTTCTTTATTTAATCTATTTTGTATAAATTATTTTCTCACAAATTTAATTCTTTTTTTACGAAAAATTCATAAAATCAATTTTCATCAAATTAGATTTAGGTTTTACTTTTTATCAAAAATTAATTTAATTAGTTTAATTTAATTTTAGGGCAATTTTAACCTTTTGTAAATAAATTAAAACAAATTAGAAAATTAGATTTTATTTGATTTAACTTTTATTTTCTTTTTTTTAAATAACCAAAAATACAAAAATAGGTAAAATTAATTATTTTTCTTAATTTTAATAAATTAGTAATTAGGTTTGTATTTATTCATTAAAACCTTATTTTCTTAAAATAATCAAAAACAACCAAAAACTGATTTTTCTTAATTAGGTTAGACGGGGTCAAAACCCTAATTTTCTCTTGTCCTCGATTCATCGTGCGCGTTTATTTATTTTTGCAAATACTAATGTAACTGCTCATGGGATGTAATAGTTTAATTAGGATTTTTCTTTTATTTATTGTTTTATGGGTTTTTGGCTATGTAATTAATTCCTCTCCCCGAAGCCTTGTAATAGCGTAGCTTTATTTTCCGCATTTTAATTTTCACAAATATTAACTGTTAGATGTATGATAATAGGGTTGCATGACAAGAATGTATGTTAATTTTAAAATGGTTAGTAAACCCTAAAGGTGCAAAGATAATAACTCGAAATCAAATCACTCGCACATGCGCACTCCTAGGGTATACTCTGACTTCGGTTGCCTTCGGTAAACGATCATTAAGTATAGGGTGTTTTAGTGGTCGCTCTCTTGTCTAAACAAAGATCAAAAGTCCCGTTCGAAAATGTTGCCTCGGAAATGTTGCCTCGAATATGATCTTAAGACATTAGGGTTATTACTAAGACATTCTAATGTTGCTTTAGTGATCGTACGTCCCTTTCGAATTGACCCTTACAACTCCAACAACGGTGCTACCTACTCAATAATAGTAGGATAGCGCTGTCTAAAGGAAACAAGAACAAAAACATTATTTTCTCGAGTAGGTAGATAACTGTTAGGTACTTGCTCAAAATCAAACTTTTCCACACTTACACTCTTTTCGAATAAAGTTTTCAAAACACTTTGTAACACTCTTGAAGACAAAAGCAAGGGTTAAAACGAAGTAAACAAAAACTTTTCAAAACACACAAACACAAAAGCAATTTTTAAAATGATGAGTCAGTACCTAAGAGCCCGTAGAAAACTACGGATAGAAAGGGTGTTAATACCTTCCCTTTCTATAATCTACCCCCCGTACTCAAAATCTCGAAAAGGAATTTTTCTGGGCTTTTGTCCTTTCCTGTTGGATAAAATAAAAGTCGGTGGCGACTCTTGCTTACCGCGACATTTTGGGAACACAAACGCAAAATGTAAACCGGCATTTTTCTCAAAAACAGTATGGTTCTGCCACCGTATCACAGAACTGGCGACTCTGCTGGGGAATAATAAGTGGGGCATACCTTAGGATTAGTTCATCATAAATTGCTTCTCTTGTTTGATTTAATTGCTTTACTTTTGAGGGTTTTGTATTGGGAGTTACTATAGATCCTAACCCGGATTTGGGGAACACCTTTTAGGTAAGTAGCAATAAACTGTGAGGGAACTGTACGGCATAGACCGATACGGTTAAGGCAGTAGCTACGTTGATGGGGGAACATTGGTTGGTACTGGTATCCCTTGTGGAGAAACGAGGAGAATACGGGGCTGCTACGTGTGTCGTTAAGCATCAACTGGTCTTAGAACCTATAATTGACAAACTTGGCCATAGGAAGTAGTGAGATAGCCGGCCTCAGTGTAAAGCTGAGAACTGGTTGATACTTGATACTACACTCATTGAGACCATACTCTCGAGATAGTTCCGGCCACAAGAAAAGATTGTGTGAGCTGAAACCATGACCGATGGAGGATGGTCAGTGATATTGAGAACCTCTAGAACCCGGTTACTATTATTAAGACAGGTTGTAACCAACTGAACTTCAAGAGGGTAGTACCTAGACCCCATGCAAGCCTGAAACTTAAGGGCTCTTGTGTGACTTGTTTGCCTTTATCATGTCTGTTATCTGTTATACCTGTTGTTTGTTTTACCATGACATCATGCATCATAACATAGCATGCATACTTCATTATACTAACCATTTCAAAGACCGAGGGGATTTATCTTTGTTCTGTTTTGCAGATTATGGCTTCCATGCGCAGAAACACCATTCGAGTTAACTTTGTGCAAATACCTGCTCAACTCAAAGATTTAGTCTCAAAGGTTTATGATACTTCTTCATTCATTAGAAGACATGGTCAGCTTCTTAGCTTGGTTACCTCAAAGTTTGATGAGCAGATGATGAGTGTGTTTTTCCAGTTCTTCGATCTGGTGCATCATTGTTTCACTTTCCCGGATTATCAGCTAGTTCCCACTTTGGATGAGTTTTCTTACTTAGTGGGCATATCCATCCTTGAGCAGACACCCTTCACAGGTTTGGAAGAGACTCCTAGACAAGAAGACATTGCTTCAACTTTGCATCTAACACGGGCTGATGTAGTATCCAACTGGGAGACACGAAGTCGGGTTGAAGGTTTCTTAGCCAAGTTTCTAATAGATCAAGCTCAGCAGTTCTGGGATAATTTGGACTTTCAGGCTTTCGAAGACATCTTGGCTCTCCTTATCTACGGTTTGGTTCTCTTTCTGAATCCAGATTCCTTCATAGATGTGAATGCGGTTAAGATCTTCCTGTTTCGCAATCCTGTACCTACTCTTCTGGGCGATATCTTGCATGCCATCTATACTCGTACTGTGCGAAGAAGAGGGACTCTCATGTGTTGCATGCCGCTGTTGGTGAGGTGGTTTATTTCGCACCTCCCCAAGTCCGTGTTGAAGAATGAGGAAGGTTTAGGATGGTCTTACAGGATTATGTCCCTTGCCCATACAGACATTCTTTGGAGCTCCAAGGCTATGGAAAGCACTACTGTCATTGATCGTTGTGGGGGATACCCTAACGTCCCGTTACTTGGAATCAGAAGGGGAATAACCTACAGTCCTTGTTTGGCTTTGTGACAGTTTGGTCGTGCTCGGAGAGACGGTCCTCATGAGCTACTTCTTACAGATATTGTCTTTGACTACAAGGGGGACGTTGATAAGCACCGTCGGAGGTTTATACGATCCTGGGGCATGGTGAACAGGTCTGACCCTCAAAATCTAGGACCAAAGACTTCTCTCCCTATGCAACCTTATCTCTATTGGGTCCTAGCTCGTGCTCAGAAGCTTGGGATGCCTTATGAAGTTGTGTTGCCAGTGATAGTGGAGCCTACCAATGAAGAGGGCGTTCCTTATACAGTCCTTTATCCCTACATGCCCACTGATCTTGGGGAATTGAAGAGATCCTGGATTCAGTTAAGAGAGGAGAGGAATACCTACCGAGAGAAGTATCATGAGCAAGAAAGGAAGATCTTGAAGCTCACGAGGCAACTTGAGAATGAAAGGATAATCAATGACTACTTCAGCATGAAGGGGAAGTGTCCATGGGATTTCTGATTTTGCTTTTTTAGTTTAGATTCATTTTTCGTTCATCTCTTTGTAAACGTCTCAAAGGCATTGTTGAACCTTTTTACAAGTTTAATCTAATAAAGTGTGTTTTATTTTGTTTTGCAAATTTAAATCTCCCAAAGTCTTTGAAATCATTACATACGCATCCCATTATCATGCACATCATTACAAGTATCATTACAGGTTTCTCATCTCCTTCGCTGTTTATTTCAGCACGAAATGTCTTCTGAAATACCTACCGATCAAGCCATCAAAGCTTTTCAGGCACATAATGCCCAATTCCAAGAGATGTTCTTGAACTTGGCTAAAGGGCAAGAGGATTTGAAGACTCTCATCCTGAAGGAGAAGAAGAAGAAGAAGAATAAGAAGAAGAAGGCGGTTCTTCTGAATATGGGTAACAGATTTGGGAATAGGTTGCGACAGGAAGCTGATCTGTCTCTTTCATCCAAAGGAGAGGAGAACCAAGAGGAAGAAAAGGGTCCCAGTCCTATGGTCTCTGATAATGATACAGATTTTGATGATGAGCAATATCCTCCTGCTGAGGATAGGTACAAACAACTTGAAGACCGTCTGAGTGCTATGGAGATTCAGAAGATCCATGGTTTGGACTTCGGAGATCTGGGACTAGAATCTGGGGTGGTGATCCTTCACAAGTTTAAGGCTCCGGTTTTTGCTAAGTACGATGGAGTATCCTGTCCAAAACTCCATCTTCGCTCGTATGTCCGAAAAATCTAACCTTACACTGCTGATAGGAATTTATGGGTACATTTCTTTCAAGATAGTCTTGCAGGGACTCAGCTTGAATGGTTTTATCAAATGGAAGGAGCTAATGTCCGCAACTGGGAGGACCTTGTTGCTGCTTTATACAAGCAGTATCAGTATAACGCCGACCTTTCTCCCACTCGTACTCAGCTTCAAGGTATGTCTATGGGTGCAAGTGAAGGTTTTAAGGATTATGCTCAGAAGTGGAGAGATCTGGCTGGAAGAGTCCAAGCCCCTTTGTTGGATAGGGAGTTGGTTGATATGTTTCTAGGGACGTTGTCTGGTCCATTTTTCAATCATCTGATCGGCAGTTCGTCATCTGGGTTTACTGAATTGATTTTGACTAGGGAGAGAGTAGAAGCTGGTATCCGAAGTGGTAAGATACAGAAGGATACGTCGTCAAGTGCAGTAAAGAAGCCTTTCACCAGTAAGAAAGAAGCTAGTGCAGTTTACAGCTCGAGGAGCCAAAACCGACCTGAACGATGTCAAGCAGTGAATGTGGTAGTAATATCAAGACTCACCGTTGCCCCATAATGCAACAATCAGCAAAGAATGGAGAGGCCGCAGAGACAATACACTCGGCTCAATATGACCTTGTCTCAAATTCTACCACAATTGTTGAAGACCAACCTGGTAACTCTGAGGGAAGCCCCGAAGAATCCCAGCACCACATCTCAGTTGTATAATCCGAACGCCCGTTGTGCCTATCACTCTGATAGCCTAGGTCATGATACGAACAACTGTTGGCCCATGAAGAATAAGGTGCAAGATTTGATCGAAGCTAAAGAAATTGAGTTTGATGCTCCAGAGAAACCCAACGTCATAACTGCTCCCATGCCCAAACATGATCAGGGAGTTAATGCGGTTGAGGATGGTGAAGAAGAGTCAGATATCGACAGTTGGATCTACCTGACTACCAACGGTGGCTTGAACAACTGGACGACGAAGGACTTCGTGCCCGTTTCTTTTATTACACAGTAATAGACTTTTGTTTTGAGATTTGTAACAGACAGTTTGAAATTTTACGGCCCGGTGCCTTGCCCGAGACACCTTGGCTTTGTTTGTGAGGGCTTATTGTTTGTCATTTTAATATATCATCAATAAAGAATTGGACGTTTTCTTGCATTACAAATTTTACGCTCCTTGTTTTTCTTTTCTATCTCGCACTTTATCAAAACAGCTATTGTCTTACACACACTCACGTATCATAATGCAGATCCACATCCACTTTGGATCCCATTGGTAACAACTCTGCTACTGCCAGTTATGACTTCGAAAATACGATCAACCAAGTCGAGGACGAAGGTGAATATGATTGTGAAGTGCCTGGGGAACTTGCTAGACTGTTACTACAGGAAGAGAGGGCCATACAGCCTCATGAAGAGCCAGTGGAATCAGTGAATTTGGGTATAGAGGAAAACAAGAAAGAGGTCAAGATAGGTGCGAATCTGGAGCCTAGCGTCAAACAACGGTTAATCCAGATGCTATGTGACTATGTTGAGATCTTTGCTTGGTCTTATAAAGATATGCCCGGTTTGGACACCGATATTGTGGTACACCGCTTGCCGACTAAAGAAGATTGTCCTCCGGTAAAGCAGAAGGTTCGCCGTATGCACCCTGAGTTGTCCGAGAAAATCAAAGCTGAAGTCATGAAACAGTTTGACACTGGATTTCTAGCTGTTACTTCTTACCCACAGTGGGTTGCCAACGTGGTTCTGGTGCCTAAGAAGGATGGTAAGGTACGGATGTGTGTGGACTATAGAGACCTGAACAGGGCGAGCCCCAAAGACGATTTCCCACTTCTTCACATTGATGTTCTGGTCGACAACACCGCGCAACATAAGATCTTCTCTTTTATGGATGGTTTTTCTGGTTACAATCAGATCAAGATGGCTCCCGAAGACATGGAGAAGACGACCTTTGTTACACAGTGGGGCACCTTCTGTTACAAAGTAATGCCTCTCGGGTTGAAAAATGTTGGGGCAACTTATCAGCGCACCATGGTCGCTTTGTTCCACGACATGATTCACCATGACATTGAGGTTTACGTTGATGACATGATTGCAAGGTCCCAGAGTGAGAAGAACACCTTGACCATCTCCAGAAACTATTCGACAGGTTGAAGATGTATAAGCTGAGGTTGAACCCAAACAAGTGCACCTTCGGGGTAAGGTCTGGTAAGTTGTTGGGTTTCATCGTTAGTGATAAAGGTATTTAGGTGGACCCCGCCAAGGTAAAAGCCATACAGGAGATGTCGGCTCCCCGAACAGAAAAGGAAGTTAGAGGCTTTTTGGGACGTCTAAATTACATTGCAAGATTCATTTCACACCTGACCGCTACTTGTGAGCCGATCTTCAAGCTGCTGAAGAAGGATCAAGTGGTAAAATGGAATGATGAGTGTCAGACCGCTTTCGAAAGGATCAAAGAATACCTCCAAGAGCCACCAATTCTGATGCCTCCAGTTGAAGGAAGACCTTTGATCTTATACTTGATCGTACTGGATAATTCAATGGGGTGTGTACTGGGGCAGCATGACGAGTCTGGCCGAAAAGAGAACACTATTTACTACCTTAGAAAAAAGCTTACCAACTGTGAGACCTGATACTCACTGCTCGAGAAAACTTGTTACGCTTTGGCACGGGCTGCTCGCCGGCTGAGACAGTATATGCTGACTCACACTACCCTATTGATATCAAAGATGGACCCAATCAAGTATATCTTCGAAAAGCCTGCCTTGTCCAGAAGAATAGCAAGATGGCAGATGATCTTAACTGAGTTCGATATCCAATACACAACCCAAAAATCAATCAAGGGGAGTATGTTGGCGGATCATTTGGCGCATCAGGCGGTGGATGATTACAAATCCATGAATTTCGAATTTCTGGATGAGAACATCATGTTGGTGACCAACTGTGAAGAACCTGGACCGGATGAAGGACCTGAGGAAGGATCCCGATGGTCTATGTATTTTGACGAAGCTTCAAACGCATTGGGTAATGGTATTGGCGCCGTGATCATATCTCCTGAAGGTTGTCATACTCTATTCACCACCCGATTATGTTTTAACTGCACCAACAACATGGCGGAGTATGAAGCATGCATCCTGGGCCTTCGAGCAGCTATTGACCTGAGGATTAAGTTCTTGAGTGTATTCGGAGATTCCGCTCTAGTGATCAGACAGATCAAAGGCAAGTGGGATACGAAGCACCCAAATCTTATTCCTTACAAAGAGTATGTACTGACATTGCTCCCACACATTAAGGAGATAACCTTTGAACATTTCCCCAGAGAGGAGAATCAGTTGGCGGACGCGCTAGCTACTATGTCTTCTATGTTCAAGGTCAGGTGGGACAATGAAGCTCCCCAGATTACCATTTAGAGGTTGGACGAACCCGCGCATTGCTGTGACATTGAGACTGGAGAGGTGGCAGATAAACCCTGGTTCCACGAAGTAAAGAGGTATCTTGAGGCTCAAGAGTACCCCGAGGGTGCATCTGTTAATGATAAGAAGTTTCTGAGGAGATTCGCGGCGAAGGTCTTCATCAGTAATTGTATCCTTTACAAGCGTAACTATGACTCAACCTTACTACGATGTATGGGCAAGAACGAGGCAGAAAGGATTATGGCAGAATTACATGAAGGTACTTTCGGAACTCATTCCAGTGGACATACCATGGCAAAGAAAATCCTACGGGCAGGATATTATTGGTCTACTATGGAAGCCGATTGTTATCAGCATTCTCGGACCTGTTATAAGTGCCAAGTATATGCTGATAAGGTGCATGTACCTCCAGTTCCTCTGAACATCTTGACAGCTCCTTGGCCTTTTGCAATGTGGGGCATTGATATGATTGGCGAGATCAGACCTACTGCGTCCAACAAGAATCGTTTCATTCTGGTGGCTATTGATTATTTCACGAAGTGGGTTGAAGCGGCTTCCTTTGCTACAGTAACCAAGAATGTTGTGGCGTGGTTCATCCGACACAATCTGATCTGTCGATATGGTGTACCAGAGAGGATCATTACAGACAATGGTACAAATCTCAACAATGATCACCGAGCTCTGCAAACAATTTAGGAAACAGCATCACAACTCTTGTCCTTACCGGCCGAAGATGAATGGGGCTGTTGAAGCAGCTAATAAGAACATCAAGAAGATTGTGCAGAAGATGACGGTGACATACAAAGACTGGCATGAGATGTTACCATTCGCTCTTCATGGGTATCGCACCTCAGCACGGACATCAACAGGGGCAACACCCTATTCTCTGGTTTATGGCATGGAGGCGGTCCTGGCTATCGAAGTCCAGATACCCTCTCTCCGGATTATGAAGGACGCAGGTTTGAGCGAAGATGACTGGATCCAAACCCGGCTTGATCAGCTGAATTTAATCAACGAGAAGAGACTTACTGCTATTTGTCATGGTCATACGTATCAAAAACGAATGATCAAGGCTTTTAACAAGAAAGTCAGAAGATAAGAGTATCAGGTCGGGGATCTGGTGATCAAACGCATCATACTGCCGCAAGGTGATCCCAGGGGAAAATGGACCCCCACATACGAAGGGCCATTTGTGGGTAAGAACATTTTCTCGGGAGGAGCTATGATTCTAACCACCATGGATGGTGACGACCTTCCTCACCCCGTCAATGCAGACATAGTGAAAAAATACTATGCATAATCAAAGACCCGCTAGGTCGACTGGCCTAGGCAAAAATAAGGGCTTCCCGGCGAACCAAAAGGGTTCGGGAAAAAATAAGGGATGAAAATGAAAAAAACTATACACCTGGTAAGTCGAAAACCTGAAAAGGCGGCTTGGGCAAAAAAGGGTATCCCGGTGGACCGAAAACCCGAAAGGGCAGTCCAGGCAAAAATTAGGGATCAAAGCGTAACACTATGTCTCATTGGATCATCTTGCAACCAGACTTCGGTATCAACTATCAAGCTCGGACGGCACTGATCAATCTGATTTACCTTCAACCAAGTAGCAAAGTGATGAGACGCTCGAAGATATAAAGGCAATATCAGAGTTGGAACCCATTGGGATTGTTTCACATAGCTGTTTTTCTTTCTTTTTCACCAAATGTATAATTCTCTCAGCGGCATTCTCTTACTAGGGCGTCAACCTGTTATACAAAACGCCTATTACAGGCCAACTTCAAAATCAATACAATTCATTTCACAATAATTTCAAAAAAAAAATTTCTTTTCCTGTTTTGTTTTGCAAGAACGTACAATGATTCATTTTTGATATATGCATTTGAAGATAATTGTTGCTCATAAATATTTACATGCGAAACAAAAGACGATTACTCGTAATTCTAGGAACAGGGGAAAACGAGAAATGTCCAAACCTTATAGTTGCTCTATCCACCAGGTACAAGGATAGACCTAGCTGGAGAAAATGACTAAAAGTGAATACACTCTCCACAGAGTCGGAAATTCCCAAAAACAGTGGTGTTAATTCTCCCCAAGCAGAGTTTATCTGTCACCAACAATGGAAGACTATCCCCGGTGGAGTTTATTTCTTCCACAAGCAGAAACTCAATCCCCAACAGGTTCATTATCACCAGCAACGGTAACTCATCCCCAGCCGAGGTTATTTCTCAAAATCAGCAGATCTTCTGACAGAGTATCTCTTCCCCACAAAGTCATTCTCTCGCCAGTTTATTCTCCAGCAGAGTTATTCTCCCACCAATTTATTCTCAAATCATCTTCGACCGTTATCCCCAGTGAGAACGAAGAATTCAACTCCTTGCACTCTCCAACGGCAGTCCGGGATTTATTTTCCCCAGCTAAAGAACATCACAAGAATATTGCATATCTATATATCATGGCACATGCATACGCATCATACAACACAGTCTCATTTATTTTGAGAACATCATTGCTCAATACATTTCATACATCATGATATTACATACGACTAACTCTTTACCTTTCAGGGAAAGATGAAATCAAAATTCTTACAAGTTTTCTCTGGTTCAGTCAAATCAATGCTAAAGATTTCTATTCCAGTTCAAGTTATGAAGCCTGGATCCGACCGGATAGTATCTTGATTTCTCCATCATATTGTGAAGCCCGGAGAACGAACGAATAACAATATCAAAAACCGTGAAGCCTGGAATCGACCAGATAGTGGTTCATCTTAAATTTAAGCTATGAAGCCCGGATTCGACCGGATAATAGTTTAATCCCCAGCAAGGTATTGTGAAGCCTGGAGAATGACCAGATAGCGATGCAAGTTAATGTGAAGCCTGGATTATGACTAGATAGCAGTACAAAGACACCATGAAGCCTGGAATCGACCAGATAGTGGTATATCATAAACACAAGCCGTGAAGCCCGGAAATCGACCGGATAACAGCTCAGTAAGTTATTGTGAAGCCTGGATTACGACCAGATAACAATACAAGACACCATGAAGCCTGGACTCGACTAGATAATGGTATAAGACATTGTGAAGCCTGGATTACGACCAGATAGCAGCCAAGAATACTACTAAGCCTGGAGTCGACCAGATAGTGGTATATCTTTAATGCAAGTTATGAATCCCGGATTCGACCAGATAATATCTTGATTTCTCCAAACGCCATGAAGCATGGATTCGACCAGATAACTGTATACGACATTGTGAAGCCTGGATTACAACCAGATAGTGGTAAAAGACACTGAAGCCTGGATTACGACAAGATAATAGTAAGGGACCCTGCGAAGCTTGGATTTCGACCAAACAGCAGTCTACCTGGCCGATTACTATGAAGCCCGGAAATCGACCGGATATTAGTAGGCCTTAAAATAAAATAGAAGCCCGGATGCGACCGGATAACCACTTGATTTCTTATGAAGCCTGGAATACGACCAGATAAGAAGTAAGGTATTGTGAAGCCTGGAATCGACCAGATAGAAGTACAGGACACCATGAAGCCTAGATTCGACCGGATAATGGTATAAGACATCGTGAAGCCTGGATTACGACCAGATAGCGGTAAAAGACACTGAAACCTGGATTACGACCAGATAACAGTATAAGACACTGTGAAGCTTAGATTTCTACCAAATAATAGTTTACCTGGACAGTTACTAAGAAGCCCGGAATCGACCGGATATTAGTGTGCCTTAAATTCAAGTTGAAGCCCGGATGCGGCCGAATAACAACTTAATTCCTTCTGAAGCCTGGAGTACGACTAGATAAGAATTGAGAAATTGCAAATCCTGGATTACGACTGGATAGCAAGTTTAATCTCATCTCCCCGTTAAGTCACTGTAAAGCCTGGAGTACGACCAGATAGCAGTCGATCTTATCACTATGAAACCTGGATCACGACCAGATAATAGTTCATTTTCACCTCTTCGACCAAGAGACGATTCCCCGGTAGAATAATGGACGACCGAAGCTCCTAAAATTCAACTTTTACCAAAACAGAGAACAACATTCCCCAGAATAGTCTTCCTTAACAACAAATATACGGGCTCTCACAAAGGAATCTCTTATGTGATCAGCACTCCTTCAGATGGCATATTTAAGCCCATCCTCCGTCATCAATCTCCAAATGGCATCTATAAGCCTATTCCCGACATCACAAGACAAGTACCACTTCATGCGAGTGCAAATTTCTTGGCACTCTAGTGTTCAATCATCCTCAACCTTCGGATCACGAAAGGCAGACAAGCCAATCTACATCCTCAGGTTTAAGAAGATTGAACATGGGAATTTGTCGTACCCCAAAATTTTCCCTCTCATATTTCTCAATACATTTCAAGTGAGATCCTCAAATTGCTCAAGGAAGTCCAAGGGTTGACCAGACAAACTCTCTCCTAAGGCAGTCTACCTCAAATTAGGGTTTCAGTTTGAATCAAGGTTCTTGAGTCCAAGGGATCCCAAATGATCACCATTGTCCTAATGTGTTCTCAATATCATCCACGTCAAGTTTCAAGCCTTGCAGAGGAAGTTTGCCCAGTCAATTGCTCAAAAGCCTGAAAATCGACTGTGTTAGGGCAAAAGTCAACTATGGCCCACATACAGTCAAACTTCAAGATTTTTGGTCAACATCCTCATTTTGAAGTATTATTCATCATTTTATCAAGGGTTTACCATGATTCCTCAAGGATTGCTCACAATTCATCAAAACCCAAAAGTTGCTAAATTAGGGTTTTGCAAGAAAAGTCAACTCAACTTTGACTAAGCATAACTTTCTCATACTTTATTAGAAATGAACCATCCAAATCTCATTTTTAATAGGATTCAATTACCTACAATTCATCTTCATCTCCCAAGTTCAAAATATACACTCACAAGAAGTTATGAATTTGGACATTATAGGTCATTTTGAAAAGTCAACAAAAACACCTTTTTTGTCTAAGCTTCATACATGAACATGGAAGACTCAATTGAGATGAGACAAATAAGGTTGCTTAGGGGACATCTCAAGCTTTCTAAAAAGTCAAAGAACACCCTCATAGGGTCAAAATTGAGGAAGTTATGCATTGGTGAAGTTGACCCTTTTTGCAAAATTGCCAAAAATCAAATGTGCCTCAAATTGCAAATTTTGTCAAATGGGCCCAACTTTTTGTGCTTGTATTGAGTTGGTAACTTGGTCCACGGCCCATGATCCTTCCCACTTGCCTTTATTTCATTTTTGTCATTTATTTTTATTTCTATTTCATTTAAATCAAATTAAATCAAAATAAAATCATGAAAATATCAAAATCATTTAAACCTTGAGATTTTTTGCATATTTCAGGTCCATGAATAGCTGGCAATGAGATCAAATCGTGCAAGGCTTGTTTGTACACAAAAAGATTGGTTTTTGGTTTTTTTTGGAAAGATTTACATGAGAATCAAATCTTGATCAATGATCATTAGTGGAGAAGATTGGATGCAAACTTGTAAACCTAATTCACTCAAGGCTACATATAGAACGAATCCAGACCAAATGCATAAGGGTTAGAGAAGGAGAACTTTCAAAAAATAAAGAAAAAATGGCAATCCGATTTCATAGTTCCAGGCTAACTTAAGCCTTCCAAGCTATCTCATTCGCTTCCTGGGTGTTCAAGGAGTCTATCCCAATCACCAACAAGCATTTTCGTGCACGGAAACACAATGTAAGTGCCTCACGACATCCTTCCCTTTTTGAAATCGAATCTCATGAATTTGACATTGTTAGCATGATTGGTTTATATATTCTGAATCCTTGAAGAATTTGCAAGCTAATGGTAACAATTAATTGCATTTTTGCTAACCATATAGAGACCCACCATTGTTAGGTTCTCTGTGCTCGTTTTAGGGTTTTCTTATGCAGGTAAAATTGGCCCAAAAGAGAGGTACCATGATGTTCACAAGGCCAAGACGAATTGGTTTGTAGCATTAGGTTTCATTTATGGTGCGTGTATGAGATTCTGGAAATCACAGGGGCTATAGCTACAGACTTTTGTCTGTAGGTAAAAGTCTTGGACTTTTACCAACGGAGGAAGGAAGAAGAAGGGTGGCGTGGCACCCCCTGACTGGCCCATTTGAAATTCGCGCGTTTTACAATATTGCTTTGCTTGTTTCCAATATAATATTTGTTGGTTATTCTATAGACAAACAGGTGCGCTAGCTCAGTTGGTTAAGGGGCGAAGGAAATTGCCAAAGGACCTGGGTTCGATCCCCAGGTCCCCTTGTTCTTCAATATTATTTTTCTATACATGTTTCCATGCGCAGGCTTCTAGGATGTCCACCATAAGTCCTCAATGATCAGCCAGCCAGATGTCCAACAAACCAAATCTAACGCTTGGCATGTGAGGGTCTACCAAGGACCTAGTCAAATGTGCAACATGGACCAAGGCTTTTGGGCTCAAAGATTGCTATGGACACCCCCCTCAATTGCTAGCATACCAGGCCCAATTCTCTCTTTTCTTTTATATTTTCTTTATTTAATTTATTTTGTTTAAATTATTTTCTCACAAATTTAATTCTTTTTTTACAAAAAATTCATAAAATCAATTTTCATCAAATTAGATTTAGGTTTTACTTTTTATCAAAAATTAATTTAATTAGTTTAATTTAATTTTAGGGCAATTTTAACCTTTTGTAAATAAATTAAAACAAATTAGAAAATTAGGTTTTATTTGATTTAACTTTTTTTTTAAATAACCAAAAATACAAAAATAGGTAAAATTAATTATTTTTATTAATTTTAATTAATTAGTAATTAGGTTTGTATTTATTCATTAAAACCTTATTTTCTTAAAATAATCAAAAATAACCAAAAATGATTTTTCTTAATTAGGTTAGACGGGGTCAAAACCCTAACTTTTGCAAATATTAATGTAACTGCTCATGGGATGTACTAGTTTAATTAGGATTTTCTTTTATTTATCATTTTACGGGTTTTTGGCTATGTAATTAATTCCCCTCCCTGAAGCCTTGTAATAGTGTAGCTTTATTTTCCGCATTTTAATTTTCACAAAAATTTACTGTTAGATGTATGATAATAGGGTTGCATGACAAGAATGTATGTTAATTTTAAAATGGTTAGCAAACCCTAAATGTGCAAAGATAATAACTCGAAATCAAATCACTCGCACATGCGCACTCCTAGGGTATACTCTCACTTCGGTTGCCTTCGGTAAACGATCATTAAGTATAGGGTGTTTTAGTGGTCGCTCTCTTGTCTAAACAAAGATCAAAAGTCTCGTTCAGAAATGTTGACTCGGAAAGGTTGCCTCGGAAATGTTGCCTCGAATATGATCTTAAGACATTAGGGTTATTACTAAGACGTTCTAACGTTGCTTTAGTGATCGTACGTCCCTTTCGAATTGACCCTTACAACTCCAACGACGGTTCTACCTACTCACTAATAGTAGGATATCGATGTCTAAAGGAAACAAGAACAGAAACATTCTTTTCTCGAGTAGGTAGATAACTATTAGGTACTTGCTCATAATCAAACTTTTCCACACTTACACTCTTTTCGAACAAAGTTTTCAAAACACTTCGTAACACTCTTTAAGACAGAAGCAAGGGTTAAAACGAAGTAAACAAAAAATTTTCAAAACACACAAACATGGAAGCAATTTTTAAAATGATGAGCAAGTACCTAAGAGCCCGTAGAAAACTACGGATAGAAAGGGTGATAATACCTTCCCTTTCTATAATCTACCCCTCGTACTCAAAATCTCGAAAAAGGAATTTTTCTATGCTTTTGTCCTTTCCTGTTGGATAAAATAAAAGTTGGTGGTGACTCTTGCTTACTGTGACATTTTGCGAACACAAACGCAAAATGCAAACCAGCATTTTTCTCAAAAACAGTCAGGTTCTGCCACCGTATCACATCTACCAACACATGTGCCAAATTAATGCCTTTACACTCAATGGAGATGTGTAGAGCCTTGTTGTGATTCTTCCCCACCAGAATTAAATCTGCATCAGAAAAGCCCAAACCATTATCAGCAGTTAGGCTCACAACACAATTCTCAAATTGATTAGTAGTGGTTTCTTGTGGTACATGGTAATTCTTCAGGAATTTCAAAAAAGCTTGGGCATGTACTTTGGAGCATAATAACAAGGACAACATGGATATCTTTAAGGGTGTCTGCCCTAGTTGTTCCACTATTTTGTAGTCACTTTTTCGGATGATCTACAAAATTTCTTCCATCTCTTGTGTAGATGGGTCTTTAATTGTCACTTCTTTTGGTGGTGCCTCCGTCAGGGCAGGCTCAGTTACTTTCTCTTTACCTCAGGCATTGGTAGTTGGCCTAACAGCAGAAATGCGAACATGTGTTGTAGTAATTATTGGGGGAGAGATCTCTGGAGAGAAGATCTTTCTTGTCCTAGTTACCTTACTAGTTCCTGCAATGTTTGTAATTTCGGGCTCTTCATTTTCAGTAATCCATGGCTCTTGCTTGACACCATGATAATAAACTTCTGCCCCATAGTTCCAAGGCACAACTTTGTCAGATGAATAGGGGAATGGCCCCCTGTGTAGTGATAATCAGGGGAGCTACTCTTGGCTCAGTAGGAATCCTTATAGGGCCTTTAGAGGTATCCTAATAGGAGTATTGGAAATGGTGATTATGGAAATATCTTCAAGTCTCAACTTTTGGAAAGTACTTTTAGGCAAACTCTTCACGGATGAAGTTTTCTCGAACAGAATTTCATGGCTATCAATCAGGCATTGAATACCTTTCTTCAGCCACATACAACCATTGGTTTGGGAAGCACAATGGTAACAATTTTCAAGGCATCCAAGAAATAAACGGGCTCTTAACAGATTTCTCTTAACGGTCAATAATGGAGTAGTCAAATCATCAATGGTGGAGACAAATGAGGCATCATAGATAGTATTGACACCTTTACCATGACTGGGCATGGGAGCAGTATTGACATTAGGGTTTATGGAGGGTCAAACTCAATCACTTTTTTATCAATCAAATCTTGGATCTTGCTCTTTAAAGCCCAACAATCATTGGTATCGTGCCCAGAGCTATTGGAATGATAGGCATATTTTGCATTCGGGTTATATTTGGGAGATGAAGTATTGGGGTTTTGAGGAGGATTCCTCAATGTTACCAAATTTGCCTTCAACAGATGTTGTAAAGCTTGAGATAGTGGCATGTTGATTCTAGTGAATTGCCTCCTCGGGGAATCGGGCCTTTGTTGATTGTTTGATTGTTGTGGTCGTTGAATTGGGGTTGGATTTGAAATTAATGCAGCTCCTATCGACTGATGACGATCATTCTTGACACGACTCCTTTGTCCATAAACAACATTTGTCTATTTCTTTCCAATTAATGGTTTCTTCACATTACTAGAGGATGCAGACATCTGAATCTTCCCACTTTTGATTCCACTTTCAACTCGTTCACCAGTCATAATCAACTCAGTAAACCCTGACGAAGAACTCCCAATCAGCAAATTATAGAATGGACCAGTCAAGGGGCCCATGAACATGTCCACTAACTCTCGATTAGTCAACAGGGGTTTCACTCTTCCATCCAGGTCCCTCCATTTTTGAACATACTCCTTAAAGCCTTCATTTGAACCCACATTCATATTTTGTAATTGCACGCGAGTTGATGCAAGATCAACATTGTATTGGTATTGTCTATAAAATGTAGTGGCTAGATCCTCTCAGGTGTGGATATTAGTCCCCTCGAGTTAATAGAACCATTCCAACTGTGTTCCAGATAAAAAAATTTTGGAAGAAGTGCACCCATAACTTCCTATCGGTGGTGTGTGGTTGAATCTTGTGAACATAAGACCTCAGATGCATTTTCGGACAGAAGATTCCATTGTATTTGGAAAATATAGAAACCTTAAATTTGTGGGGAATGACCACCCCAGGGACCAAACCTAAGTCTCCAAAGTCCAAACCAGGCACTGTTTAGGTCTCTACAGCCTTAAGTCAGTCTTCTAGCTATTTGTATTTCTCATCTGCTGGTGGATACTGCTCTTCGGAATAATCTTTGTCCTCAGTAACTTGGTTATTTCCACCCCCATCTCTAGTGCTTCTAACTTCTTTATCTTAATTGTCTTCTACCTCAGAAGAATCCTCTTCTATTTGAGCCAGTCGGGCGGGTCCCTTGAACCCTCTTCCCATGTTGAGAATAACAGCCTGTTTCTTGGTCTTCTTTTTGGTGGCAATGAGTGCCATCATTTGTTGTTGTCCTTTAGCTAAGTTGAGGAGAGTCTCTTGGAACTGTGTCTGTTGAGTTTGCAGATCTTTGACGGTTTGCTCTAGAGCCATCTTATACTGAAATAAACTATAAAAAGATGAGGAAACCTGTATCGGAATACCTGTTTATGATATGATGCATGCTATGTGGATGTAATGTTTTTAAGGGCCTAAGAAATTTAAATTTGCTAGCCAAAAAGGAAACAAAAAGAACAATTGCATTAATAAATTCAAGAGTTACAATTGCCCCTTGCGCTTATAATGAGTAAAGCAAAAAGGTATAAAAGAGACAACAAAATGAACTCCTAAAAAAAAGCTCAAGTTTCCCATGGGCGCTTCCTCTTTGATGCAATGTATGCATTCAGGCTTCGCTCCTCGTGAAGTTTCCTTGTGAGCTCCAACACTTTCTTCTCGCTTGCATAGTATCGAGCTTCAAAGGTGTCTCGTTTCCCCTTGATTTGAATCCACGACCTCTGTAATTCTTCAAGGTCGGTAGGCATGTCAGGATGGATAATTGTATAAGGAATATCTCCCTCAGCAACAGGCTCTATAACTATTGGTAAGATAAATGGATATGGCATCATGAGACTTTGAGCACAAGCTCATACCCATTTGAGATAAGTTTCAAGAGGGATGGAATTATTATACCCCAAAGTCTTGCTATCAACCTTGCTTACCATGCCCCAAGCATGTACAAACCTTCAATGATAACCTTAGACATCGTTCTCATAGTCGAATACAATACCTTGAATGAGCGCGTCATGGGGACCATCTCTTTGAGCATAGTAAACTGATGTAGAGCTAGAGATGGATTATAAGTAATACCTTCCCTAATGTCCAAGAGTGGAACATTAGTGAACTCCCCATAACGGTCAATGATAGTAATGTCCTCTTTAGATCGAGAGCACCAATGGATATCTGTATGAGAAAGCGACATTATCCTTTGCGACCACCTCAAACCTTGCTCATTTTTCAATACTGATTGGGGGAAGGTGCGAAATAAACCACTTAGACAGCAACGAAATGCAACACATAAGAGCCCCTCTCTTCTTCATGGTGCGAGTGCGAAGACAATGTAGAATGTCTTCAAGAAATGTAGGCACGGGGTTACGAGTAAGGAAATTTTTTACAACATTCATATCTATGAGTTGGTCAGGGTTAGGAAAAAGCACCGACCCATAGATTAGAAGAGCCATGATCTCCTCAAAAGCTTTTAAATCCACAGAATTCCAAAATAGTCGAGCCTTCTCTATCAAGAATTTAGTCAAAAAGCCTTTGACCCCACTTCTTGTCTCCCAATTGGCTATAATGTCAGAACTCTTCAAATGTAAGGCCTTGGCAATAACTTTAGGTCTTGGAGTTTCCTCTAAACCGGTGAATGGTATTTGATCAAGGACTGGTACCCCCAATAGTTGAGAGAAGTCTTCCATTGTGGGCACCAATTGATAATCGAGAAAGATGAAACAATGATGCACATGGTAAAAGAACTAAAAGAGCGCCCTTATCATGTCTTCTTCAAAGCTTAAGGTAACCAGATTGAGAAGTTGACCATATCTTTTGGTGAACAGAGAATTTTCAGGAACCCTTGATGCTAACTCTTTAAATTGAGAAGTCACCATTACGAAGTTGATTCGGATGGTATTTCTGTGAGTAGAAGCCATATCCTACAAAACTGAACAAAGATAAATTCCTAGGTCCTTGAAATGGTTAGTGAAAATGCTACAGCATGATGTCATGATGTTTATGAACAAATAATCATAAATAAACAAAGCACACAAAGCCTTAGGTTTAGGCTCGCATGGGGTTTATAGGTAAGTACCCTCTTGAAGTTTAGTTGGTTCAACTTGTCCTAAAGAAAGTAATCGGGTTCTAAGGAATCTCAATATCACTGATCTTTCTTCATTGGGCATTGTTTTAGCTCAAGCATCCAAATTGCGGCCAAAATATCCCAAAAGTCTGATATCAATGAGTATAGTATCGAGTATCAACCAACTTTAGTCTTGCACCAAAGCCAACTATCTCACTACTTTCTAATGGTCAAGTTGTTCAACTAAGGTTCTACAGTCAGTTAGTGCTTCAATAACACCACACAACGGCCCCGTATTCTCCTTGACTGGACTCAAGGGACACCGGTACCAACAAATGTGTCACACTAATGTATCCATCTCTTCAACCATGTCGGTATTATGCCACATAGTCCCCACGATCCATTGTTATTTACCTAATATGCCCAGATCCGGGTATAGGATCTATACAAGAAATAAACCCAAGCATAACCCACAAATGTAAAGCAAACAAAGAAAACAAGTAAAAGCAATTAAGGTGATCTAACTCTTAAGGTAACCCCACTTTTAGTTTTATCTCCCCAGCAGAGTCGCCAGTTATGTGGTTCGGTGGGGGGACTGACTTGGTATTTTGCGTTTTATCACAATTGTTGCGGATGGCAAGAGTCGCCACCGACTTTTCTTTTATCCAATAAAGCAAAGGGTGAAAAGAACATGAAATACCTTTTGATAATTTTCTTGAGTTCGGGGGGTAGGTTATGAAAAGGGAAGGTGTTAGCACCCTTTTCATCCATAGCTATCTACGAGCTCTTAATTGCTTGATCACTTTGAAATGCTTTATGTTTGTGTAAGTTTGAAAATATTTTTAAAACGCCATAGTTTGGAAAACTTTGCAATGATTCTCGTATCATTGAGAATGTATACAAAGTGTTGGTTTTAAAAATATTTGTTGAAAAGGGAATGTTTGTAAAGATGTTTGAAATATGCCAATGTAATGCAATTTTTGTAATGATTCTCGTATCGTTGAGAATGTATACAAAATGTTTGTTTTAAAAAAGTGTATTGAAAGTGTGAAGTATAGAAATGGTTTTGTTTGTGAGCAAGCAATTACGAGCAATCTACCTACTCAAAAAGTCTTTGTTCTTTTCCTCCTCCTTTAGATGGTGTTATTTTTCCATTGGTTGGTAAGGATCCATATCATTAGATATGAGGGACGGGCGTGGGTCGTCGTACAGTCATAGAAGGCAACTTGTAAGATGTTTTATTAATTGTCATAAGGGACTAAGATCATTTATCGAAGACAACATGGAAGGGTCATCGAGGCACTACGATCTTTTAATCGAGTGTCTTTTGCTAAAACTTCCCACGTTTGAGGGACATGACTGTTTATATTCGAGGCAACAAGTGTGGGTTACCCTAGAGGTGCATGTGTGCAAAGTGTTTTATTTTCAAGTATTTATCTTTGGATTAAGGTTTTGCCAAGTTTGATTTTAAGTCTTGTCATGCAAACCCTAATTACTAGCAATAATAAGGAAAGCGATAAATTGCGGAACTTAAATGTCCTACGCTATTATAATGCTTTGGGAATGGGGGGTACAAATTTGTGATTAAGGGGGAGGAAAGCAATAAATCCCTAATTACTATTATAAACCATTGAATATGGATTACAATAATAATACATAAAATGTAAAGGTGAAGAAGAACATAAGGCAATTGTTTCTAGGGTTTTTGATGAAAAGGTTTAGAGATTATCCTAACTACTTAATTTTAATTATAAAAGAAGTTAATTGATTTTTAAAAAGACATAAAATCTAATTCAATTGAATTTAATAATAAAATAAAACCTAAGTCTAATGTAATTAATTTAGAAAATAATTTGAATATTAGTATTAATTTGAAAAAATGTTTTACAATGTAAAAGAAAATAATAAATTTTAATTTAATAAAAATAAGATAAAATACTTAAATTAAATTATTTGAAGAAAAATATATGTTTATGTGTTTTTAGTTTTAATAAAATAAATAAGTAAATAAAAAAATAATGAAAATATAAAATAAATGGGTTGGGTGTTTAAAAGTAAAAAGGGTGGTAAAAAGTAGTAAACAGGCCCAAATAGGTTTTTTTTGTTGGAATCAGAAAATAAAATAAAATAAAAAGTGTATATGGGCCTGCGTGGTTTTTTAGTAAAAGAGAGGGTATATGGAAGCAAAAACAAAAAGGAAAGAGGCCCGTGATCTGGGAGGCCCAACGCTTCATTTGATTCAGTGTTGCTGATTTCTTGAGGGTTCATGACGTACACGTGAGCTCGGAGTGTGGGATTAGATAGCTAGCAGATCTGATGGCCTTAGTGTGAAGCGCATGGCAGGCGCACCTTGCTTGTATGCACAGAATCTGAAATAAACAAATAAGTGAAACACAAAAGGGTACCACTGGGGCTCGAACTCAGGTCCCTATAGTTCAATGCCTTACGCGCGCTCTCTCTGCCACTGGGGTGGCTCTTTCATCCGTTTATAGAATAATAACTAATAAATATATTACAAACTTATTTCTAAATGTAACTTCATCTTCTTCCTCGCGCCAGCATCCCCATTGTTACATTTTTGAATTTCTGAACTCATTCATTTCTCAACCATTTGCAATAGTATAAACATGAAACTTGCTCCATTTTTCAATACGAATTCAACCATATAAATTTCATGAGCTATAAATCAAATATGAATGAGGATTTTACTGGTACCAAATAAAAACCTAATTTTTTCAGAAAGTTCATCTTCAAAATTCTCATCACTCAGGTAATATAAATGAAAACTAAGGGCATGGTTAGCCTCAGGGCTATGATGTCTACATTTTTTATTCACAAGGTAACCATTAATGATGATTGTAGAGAGAGTTCAAATTTGAGAAAACTTACCTCAAAACTGGAATTCGTGTATGGAGTTTGAGCACTTCTGGAGGTATGGTGATGATCTGAATAGCTTCACTGGACTCCTAGGAAGCTAATGCAACTCTTACTTTATGCTGAAAGTTCCTGAATCGTGTTGGAGAAGTCAATGTGCAGAGCTCTTGAGTTTGGGAGATGATGAAGATGGAGTTACAGTTGTGAAATAAGTATGTGGATGAGTTATATTCTATGTAAGGGAGCTTTGAGAATGATTTAGAGGGAAAACGCATGATTGGGTTGTGAGTTTGGAGTTTTTGGCCAAAAATTGCAACAATGGATATAAGCATGAGTTTTTGAGGGTGATTCAAGGCTTGTAAAAATTGTGTGTTAGGTTGCATATAACCTCTCTATTTATAGGCAAGAGTTTTGGAAGTTTGAATGGATAAATAACAAGAGATCACATGTTTTGGTATTGAAACTTGTTTTTGAAGCAAGCTTGACAAACATAGTTCCAATGCATGGTACAAGGACTTGTAGGGTGGTTGACATGCTCTAGACAAGTTACTTCTGGCTTTGAGATTGTGTATGTTCAGAAGGAACAAGTGCAAAGCTCGAGGAGAGTGGACTTTGTGATTATAGCCACTTTTCCAAAATGGCAATGTTACATTTGTGCCAAAAATGGATTAATCACTTGGACAATGGCTCAAATTCTTGGAAAATGGCTTAATAACTTGTATAAGCCTTTAATTATTGAGTGATTTTCAAGTTTTAATCCTGCAAAGTAAGATTTATACAGCATGGCTTGAAATTTGTTCAAGTGTTCTTCATGAAAATGACCTATAATTCAAGAATGGATGCCCAACTTCTTCTCTTCGAAACTCCTAGCTCAAACATGATCTCCTCAAGTTCTTGAACATTTTAGAAATCTTTAAACATTTTCTAAAACCTTCATGTTTACCACTTTGACAAAATCATCTTGGAACTAGGTGAAAATTGGTCAAGAAGTTATGTCAAAAATCTGCCTAAACTTGTTAAAATTTTCACTGAGTGTTTTATGAAAAATGTCATGACTTTATGAGCTTATATCTTCAAACCTAAGAATTTTTTGGACATCAACCCTAAGGGAAAAAGTTGTAGAATTCATCAAGATCTACAACTTTCATGTTGAAAGTTTTCCTTGAATCATCTTGCATCTTGGTGAAAAATTGTCATGAAGTATTGAAATTATCAAGGTTAAAAATACTTAGAAATTTTCTAAGTATTGAAAACATTGACTTTTTATGGAATTTCTTGACTTTCTTTATTCTTGGTGATCAAGTTTTATATTTTTGAATGTCTTGATGAATTTTGATCTTTGAAATTTAATGTTGATCAAAAAGTCAAAGTTTGACTTTTTTTGTATCAATTCACTTTTCATCAGTTGATCAAATTTCAACTATCAATCCGTTGATCTTGAGAAATTATTTGAGCCATTAAATTAGGTCAACATGTTGTGTTTGATTCCTTGAGATCATGTTTCAAACCATTAGGTCATGTACTAGGTCAAAAGTCCATGATCATTTATTCTCAGTCAAAACCCTAATTTTGACAATTTTGCCCCTTTAATGATTTGAGTGCTTTCCTTGAGGAATTTTGATCCAACCTTAATAAATTGATAAATATTACTTTAAAATGTTGGTGTTGGATAAAAATCATGAAGTTTGACTATACTTTGACCATAGTTGACTTTTTATCCAATACAGTTGATTTTCAGTCATCTGAGCAATTGACTGAGCAAATTTGTGATGCAAGGCTTGAAACTTGGTATGAGTAATCTTGGAGATCTATAATGAACCATGAAATTCATTTGAGGCATTAAAAGTCCAATTTTCCTTGAGAAAATCAAAACCCTAATTTGGAGGCTCAGTGCTTAGGAGGTGAGCTTATCTGATCAAACTCTTTGAAATTTCTCGAGCATTTGAGATCTTTTATGAGAAATGACTTGAGAATAGAGAGGGCTAATTTTTGGGTATAACATCTGACCCTAGTCAATATTCTTAAATCTGAAGAGTTAGATTGGCTTGTTCGTCATTCGTGACTTGAGGGTAGAAGATGATTGAACACTTAAGTGCCCAGAAAATTGCACTCGCTTGTGCACGAAGTAAAACTGTATGTTAATTATATCGGGAATGGGCTTAGAGATTCCATTTGGAGAGGTGATAGAAAATCATCGGAGATGGTCTTATAGATGCCATCCATAGGTAATTGTTGATAGAAGTATCAGAACGAGCCTTCGCTCGACTATATCTGAAGAAGTATCAGAATAAATCTTTGGTCTATTTAATCTGAGTCAGAAAAGGGTCTATTGAGAGAAGTATCATAATAAATCTTTGGTCGATTTAATCTTAGATATCAGATTTTTTTAAATCTTTAATTGAGAGAGGTATCAGAATAAATCTTTGGTCGATTTAATCTAAGCCAGAAAAAGATCTACTGAGAGAAGTATCAGAATAAATCTTGGTCGATTTAATCTGAGCCAACAGATGTTTTTAAATCTTTAACTGAGAGAAGTATCATAATAAATCTTTGGTCGATTTAATATAAGCCAGAAAAAGGTCTACTGAGAGAAGTATCAGAGTAACTCTTTGGTCGATTTAATCTGAGCCAGTAGAGGTCTTCAAATCTTTAATTGAGAGAAGTATCAGAATAAATCTTTGGTCAATTTAATATGAGCCAGAAAAAAGCTCTACTGAGAGAAGTATCAGAATAAATATTTGGTCAATTTAATCTGAGCCAACAGAGGTTTGAAGGGAGTGTTCATCATGTAGATATTTTCCATGTCTTTTACTATATGCTTTGAGGACTCGTTGATGATATTGGTATTTTGATTGATCTTTCTTGAAAAGGTAAAGAGTTAGTTGTATGCAATATCATGATATATGAAATGCATTGCGCAATGATGTTCTCAAAATAAATAAGATTGTGCTATATGCGTTTCGTATGCATATGTTATGATGAATGAATGTACAATGTTATTGAAGTGTATTTGTTTTGGAAAATAAATCCCTGACTATTCTTGGGGCTGAAGAGTATGTGTATCTTCAATCTTGTCTAGAATGCTTCTGATGGGGATTCCTGGTTACTTGTTTGAGGAAAATTTGTAGGGGATGTATTGATTTCTGTTTGGGGAATAGAGTTTAGAAACATTGGTCGTCCTTTGCTCTATTGGTCGAACTTGTTTGAGGAAAATCTGCAAGGGTTATTATAAATAAAATTGCCTTACATTGACATCTTCAAAACACTTTTCGCAAAAAAACACTCTCTTTCAAATATTTTCAAAAAAAACATTTCGTATACATTCTCAACGTACGAGAATTATTACAAATTGTCGTACTTATTCATTTTTTTAAATAAATATTTTCAAACATACACAAACACAAAGCATTTCGAAGAAGTGAGCTAGCAATTAAGAGCTCGTAAATAACTACGAATGAAAAGGGTGATAACACCTTCCCTTTTCATAACCTACCCCCCGAACTCAAGAAAATTCTCAAAGCTCTTTCATGTTCTTTTCACCCTTTCCTTTATTGGATAAAAGAAAAGTTAGTGGTGAATCTTGTTATCCGCAACATTTGTGATAAAACGTAAACTCAAAAGTCAGTTCTCCCACCGTATTACAGAATTGGCAACTCTGCTGGGGAAATTAAACTAAAAGTGGGGTTACCTTAAAATCTAGATCACCTTTATTGCTTTACTTGTTTTTCTTTTTTGGTCTATATTTTGGGTTATGTTTCGGTTTATTTCTTGTATAGATTCTATACCTGGATCTGGGAGCATTTTAGGTAAGTAGCAATAGATTGTGGAAACTGTACGGCATAGACCGATATGGTTGAAACAATGGCTACATTAGTGCGATACATTAGTTTGTGCTGGTTTCCCTTGAGTAAGTCAAGGAGAATGTTGGGCTACCGCGTGGTGTCATAAGCACTAACTGACTTTAGAACCTTAGTTGACACAACTTAGCCATTAGAAAGTAGTGAGATAGTTGGCTTTGGTGCAAACTAAAGTTGGTTGATACTCATTGCTACACTCATTGAGATTGGACTCTCGGGATATTTCAGTCTCAATTTAGATGCTTGTGCTGAAACAATGCTTGAGAGAAAGGTCAGTGATATTGAGATTCCTAGAACCCGATTACTTCTTCTAGGACAGGTTGAGCCAACTAAAACTTTAAGAGGGTACTTACCTACAAACTCCATACAAGCTTAAGCCTAAGGCCTTATGTGTTTTGTTTGTGTTTGATAAATTGTTCGAACATAACATCATAACATCATGACATCATTACACATATCATTTTCACTAACCATTTCAAGGACCTAGGGATTTATCTTTGTTCTATTTTGTAGGTTATGTCTTTCGCTCGCAGAAACACTATCTGAGTCAGTTTTGTGAGGATACCTTGTCAACTTAAAGAGTTAGTCTCAAGGGTTCCCGAAAGTTCTCCATTCATCAAAAGGCATGGTCGACTACTCAGTTTGGTTACCTCGGATTTTGAAGAAGATTTGATGAGTGTTATATTCCAGTTCTTTGACCTTGTGCAACATTGCTTCACCTTTCCCGATTATCAGTTGGTACCCACAATGGAAGAGTATTCTCAATTACTGAGAGTGCCTGTTCTCAATCAAATACATTTCACTAGTTTAGAGAAAGATCCACAACCTGAAGAAATTGCAGCAACCTTACATTTGAAGCGGTCCGATAGTGTAGCTAATTGGGGAACAAGGAGTAGAGTCAAGTATTTTCTAGCTAAATTTCTGTTAGAAAAGGCTCGACTATTTCTAGATGCTATGAGTTTTCAATATTTCGAGGAAATCTTGGCTTTGATAACCTATGGGTGGGTGTTATTCCCTAATCCAGACCAACTCATAGATGTGAATGCCATCAAAATATTTCTTTCTCGTAACCTTGTGCCTACTTTGCTCAGAGACATTTTGCATTGCCTTCACACTCGTACTATGAGGAAGCGAGGGACTCTTATGTGTTGCATACCTTTGCTATCAAGGTGGTTTATTTTGCACCTTCCCCGATCAGTATTGAAGAATGAACAAGGCTTAAGGTGGTATCAAAGGATGATGTCACTTTCTCATTCAGATATTTATTGGTGTTCCCGATCTCTGAAAGATTTTATTATCATTGACCACTGTAGGTAATTCCCTAATGTTCCACTCCTTGGCATTAGGGGGGGTATTACTTACAACCCTTCTCTGGCTCTACGACAATTTGGTTATGCTCGGAGAGATGGTCCCCGTGACATACTTATCCAGGGTATCATGTTCGACTACAAGAACGATTATCAAGGTTATCGTTAAAGGTTTATACGTGATTGGGGCATGGTAAACAAAGTTGATAGCAAAACTTTAGGACAAAAGAATTCTATCCCTTTGGATCCCTATCTCAAATGGGTACTAGCTCGTGCTCAAAAACATATGATGTCATATCCAGCCATTCTACCAGAGATCTTAGAGCCTGTCATCGAAGGAGACGTTTCTCGCATCATCCTCCATCTGAACATGCCTACTGACCTTGAAGAATTCCAGAAGTTCCGGATTCAACTCAAGGAAGAACGGGACATCTTTGAAGCTCAATTTTATGCAAGTGAAAAGAAAGTGTTGGAGCTCACAAGGCAACCTAACGAGTAGCAAAGCCTTAATGCGTACATTGACACGAAGAGGAAGTGTATGTGGGAGACTTGAGTCTTAGGGTTTAGAAGTTTATATTGTTGTCTCTTTGAGACCCTTTTGCTTTTTCATTGTAAGCCTAAAAGGCGATTGTAATTTTGAACTTACTAATGAAGTCTTTTTTTCTATTTCCTTTGGGCTAGCAAATTTAAATCTCCTAAGGTCCTTGAAAACATTGCATCCACATATCATGCATCATTTTATAAGCAAGTTTTCTGATACAAGTTTCCTCATATATTTACTGTTTATTTCAGTATAAGATGGATCTCAAACAAACTGTCAAGGATCTCCAAACTCAGCATGCAAAATTTCAAGAGACTCTCCTGAATCTGGACAAAGGATAACAAGAGATGATAGCGCTCCTCACCACGAAAAAGAAGACTAAGAAGCGGGTTGTTATCCTCAACATGGGAAGAAGATTCAAAGGTCCTGCTTAACCAGTTCAAGATGTTTCCTCCGAGGAAGATGATAACCAAGAGGAGTATGATAGAAGTGTCAGGGGTGAAGGTAAAAACAATCAGGGTTCCAAAGATTAAAACTACTCCGATGAACAGTACCCTCCCGCATATGACAAGTACAAACAGTTAGAAGACCGTCTCAAAGATGTGGAAATACAGAAAGTGTTTGGGTTGTATTTTGGAGAGCTAGGTATGATCTCGGGGGTGGTCATCCCTCACAAATTCAAGGTCCCTATCTTTTCTAAATATGATAGGGTCTCTTGTTCCAAACTTCATCTGAGGTCGTATGTTCGAAAAATCCAACCTCATACTTTTGATAGGAAATTATGGGTCCATTTCTTCCAAGAAAGTTTGGCTGGCACTCAACCAGAATGTTTCTATGAACTGGAGGGAACCAATATCCACATATGGGAAGACTTGGTTGCTGCTTTCTACAAGCAGTATCAATATAATGCTGACCTGACGCCGGCTCGTGTACAATTGCAAAATATATCCATGGGCTCGAATGAAGGGTTCAAGGAGTATACCCAAAATTGTAGGTACCTAGTTGGAAGGGTACAACCTCCTTTGACTGACCAGGAATTGGTGGATATGTTAATAGGCACTCTAACGGATCCATTCTTTAATTTGCTGATTGGAAGTTCTTCATCAGGGTTTACTGAGTTGATTCTGACTGGTGAACAAGTTGAAAGTGGTATCAAGAGCGGGAAGATTACAATGGCTGCAACTTCTAATGCTGTGAAGAAGCCATTAATTGGTAAAAAAAGAAACCAATGATATCTATGGCCAGAAAAGCCGTAGTAAGAATGACCATCATCAGTCTGTAGGAGCAGTGTTGATCTCTAATTCAACGCATGTCCAACAATCACAATAAGGAAACCGGCATAGGTCTGACTCTCCAAGGAGGCAGTTTACTAGGATTAATATGCCATTGGTTCAAGCATTGAAGCATTTGTTAAAGGCTGACCTCATAACACTCCAGGATCCTCCTCTTAATCCCAACACATCCTCTCCGAAGTACAATCCAAATGCAAGATATGCCTATCATTCGAACAGTCCTGGGCATGACACCAACAATTGTTGGGCCTTGAAAAACAAAGTTAAATACATGATTGATAACAAGGAAATTGAGTTCGACCCTCCTGAGACTCCGAACGTGATTATTGCTTCTATGTCGAAGCATGACAAAGGCATAAGTGCTATTGAAGACGTTATGTATGTTACTTCCGTAAGTGATGTGGTTACTCCTCTCTGAACAGTCAAGAAGAATTTGCTACAAGCCGATTTATTTTCGGGTTGTGTTAAAGAATGTTATTGTTGTGCATTTCAACCCCATGGATGCGGGTTACTGATGGAAGGCATTCAACGCCTGATGGATGAACATGTAATTTTGATTAAGAAAGTTCTATATGCTGAGACGAGATTTGTCTATCATATCTCGTACTCCTTTCAAGATCACTTCCAAGGGTCCTGTAAGGATTACTATCAATCCAAAAGCTGCTCTTTTAATCATTACAACACCTGGGCCTATCCCATATTCCTCGGAGAAGGCTATTCCATGGAATTATGGGTCTGACGACTATTACCATGGCATTAAACAAGAGTTGTCTGATGAAGATGATGAAGAGGATCATCCCAACAATGATAATATTTCGGGGACCAACAAAATTACTAGAAATGGAAGGATTTTCTCTCCGAAAATCTCTCCACATGTTTAAGTTACAGTTACCAAGACAACTGCCGAGGCTCGCGGTAAAGTGTTAATGATAGAGCCTGCCCGGACGGAGGCCTCAAAAGATGCTACAGTCAAGGATGCCTCTGGACAAGAAATTGAAGAGGTTTTAAAGATCATTTGTAGAAGCGATTACAAAATTGTTGAACAGTTGTTGGCTCCCAAATTCGACACTTACTATATTTGGTCTTTTTGGACCAAACAACTGGAAATGAACCAGACCAGGAGGTATGATTTGACACATGAGATAACTTAAGAAAAAAGATCTAAGTTATGATAAGAATCTTCGACCAGGGGCTCATTCGACTGAACCAGAGTTATGTTGCTCGACTAAGGGAAAGTGTTCACGCTTTGGCATAGGGATCAAAGACCATTTGAATTTTGAATTATTGGAGGGAAAGGCAGTTTGATCAGCGTCTGAGAAGAGGCAACGTGGCAAAAAGCTGTGGGTCGAGAGACATGCAGAAGACACTTGTCTTCATCCTAGCGCAGAACGTCCCCTCGACGGTTACCTACTTTTAGTATAAATTAAGAAACTTGTGTAAATTTCAGGGGGTGTTCAACCTATTGTACTAAATCTCTCAAATATTATCCAAGTAACTACTGCGTGAGAAAGGATAAAGCTGAGAAATGTACGTTGGAAACACATTTTTTACTTAATGAAAGTCTTTTTACATTTCTTTACCGTTACCCTGCAAAGTTATCTTTTTACTTCTTTTACTTGCATTTTTATGCTTTTTGCCTACTTTCCAACAATCTCAAACATCCTTTCTCTGGGTCGAACGTGCGTTCTTCCTTCTTACTCATTTTACATAAAAATTAGCATATGTCTTGGGATTAGTTTGATCGATCACATAAGTAAACCAAAAACTTACCTTTTTGGAGATTAGCGGTTGTTTACCAAAAACAACGGTAAACAAATTGGCACACCTGGTGGGGCGTTGCTAATTTTCTATGTTACTGCGTTTTTTCCTGTACAGTTATAACATTGCATGTTATTAAGAAGTGGTAGAGTAACCAACAAATATACTGTTAGGAAAGAAAACAGAGAGAGTAGTATGGCTAACGAGCCAAACCATGGAGAAATACCTCCCCCGATTACAGGAACAGCGGTTACTACTGCTGTCGAAGGGAATATCCCAACTTATGTTGGATCAATGCCAGCGTTAACCACGAATCAAACTAGACCTTTACTTTCGTATGTGGGTCCAAGAGGTCCTTTAGGAACACCTCCACCAAGGATAAATCTAGGATCTCGATCAACTGTACCCCCAGGCTTTTCGACAACTTAGATGGGTCAAGAACAGCCATATGGCATGCCAACTACTGAAATGGCTAGCCTTATGAATGCTACATCCACCTTTTCAGAACCTTTGGTGAATGCAACATCACCATTATAGGGATCTGGAGCCAGTAGAAACCAATTTTTGGGAGGGCCATCTCATGTGATACCAAGTCTCACAAATGCTTCGACAGCAATTTTGAGGCAACAAATGGACGAAAGTAATCATGAAATGGTACAGATGTTAGCACAAACTTTAAGTACAGTTCTAAATCCCCTCATTCAGACTGCTACACAGTCGAATCAGCAGATGACAGCGCAAATGATGCGCATGGTTGAATTTTTTGGGGTACCCCAAGTTGTTCGGCAACCCTAGAGGATACCAATAAGGGTAAATCAAGGGGTAATTATGGAAGAAGATTTGAACATTAATCCAAACCCCCAGGTTCCTAGGGTAGAAGTAGAACAACCAAGGAGAGAGACACCTCGAAACCATCGAGAAATTGATCAAGGCGTTATTATGGCTAATAGAAACCAAAACGCTGACGAATTAATACAACAAGTTCGACACCAGAACTATGGGGCGGAAAATAATCTGACCGCCATGATCGAGAGGATCATGCTTCAAAACGGGATGAATGTTGGTTTTCACATACCAAACTTTGCATCCCCTTTGTCAGAATATATTCTACAAATAGACTTACTGCCTAGGGGAAAAGTCCCAAAATTCACTAAATTTTCAGGGGATACGACAGAGTCGACTGTCGAAAATGTGGCTAGATATTTGATAGAGGCCGGCGAGATAGCAAACAATGAAAACCTTATAATCAAATATTTCCCAAGTTCCTTGACTAAGAATGCTTTCACTTGGTTCACTACCCTCCCAGCCAATTCGATCCACAACTGGAACCAATTGGAAAGATTGTTCCATGAACAATTTTACATGGGTCAAACCAAGATAAGTCTAAAAGAATTGGCTAGTGTAAAAAGAAGGTTCACAGAGCCAATTGATGAATATTTTAATAGATTTCGATTACTCAAGGCTAGATGCTTTACCTAAGTGCCTGAGCATGAATCTGTCGAAATAGCAGCAGGGGGCCTGGATTATTCGATTAGGAAAAAGTTAGATACATAATACCTAAGGGATATGGCCCAACTTGCTGATAGGGTTCGACAAGTAGAACGCCTTAAAGCTGAAAAGGCTAAAACTTCCAAAACTCATCGACGAGAAAGGGTATCTTATGTCAAAATGGATGATGAAGATCCGGAGACATACATCGATCTTATAGATGTCGAAGAAGGCGAAATTGATTTAGCTGAATTAAAACAAGGACCACCATATCCTTGTAAATTTCTAGTGCCATCAAATGGGAAAAATCCTGTAGAACCTGAGAAAAACAATGATAAATTTCCTAAGAAAACTTATAGCTTTGACATATCCAAGTGTGACGAAATATTCGATCTATTAGTTAAAGATGGACAGATGATAGTGCCTCCATGGGCTAAACTGCCTCCTTTAGATCAAAGAAAGAAAAGAGCTTTTTGTAAATACCATAACTTTTTGGGACATAAAACCTCACAACGTTTCCTTTTCAGGGATCTTATTCAATAGGCGCTGAAGGAAGGAAGGCTGAAATTTGTTGATAAACCAGCAATGAAGATCGACACAAACCCAATGCAGACAGAGGCGCATTATGCCAAACCAGTCGGCATTCATATGGTGGAAGTGTCTGAAGATTTTATCACAAAACCTATCTTTGGAAGTTTCACTGGAAATATCTCCAGGAAAACTATTGAAGGGGTGAGAAAGGCCACTGAAGGCCTAGATTTAAAAAATGAAGTTTGCCAAGGGTCGAACAAGAAGGCTGCTGGTAGCCTGAAACTGGTCAAACGGGTTACTGAGGACCCAAAAAAAATCAAAGGAGTTGCTGAAAGCTCCAGCAAAAGAACCACCACATGTTCTTATTTGGCTGCTGCAAAGGGTTCGACATAGGACTTGGAGGCTAAAATGCAGAAGATGAACCTGACTGCCAAAAGCAACATGCAGGTTAACATGGTCGAAGTCTCTGGAGCCAAATCTTCAGAGGAAGCCCTTCGACAAGAAGAGGTAAACAAAACTGCATTCCCAAAGGAGGATGAAGATTTGGAAGACTTTCTGCATAGATGCCAAAAGAAGAAATCGGAAGTAATGATATGTCCTAGATGTAGCTCTATTTTCAATAAGAAAGCCGCGGAACACATACAAGTGATGCGGGTTGTAAAAGCAAAACATGGCACCAACGCCCAATAAAGAATGGGTCCAGAAATTCGATTCGACCCCAGAAGAGGACATCAACAAAGACCCATGAATCAGGAAAGGAGGCCACCAACTTTTAGGCCTCCAACTAATGTGCCTACAGATACTTGGTGTTGTACCCCAAAATTTGCCCTCCCATCCCTCAGGAATTCATCCTGAGCTCTCAGATTTTCTCTTAAACAAAGCCAAGCCCTTTAGTATTATTCATGGTCATTTGCAAGCTTAAAAGGCAAAACTTTCGCCTTTGAAAAGTTAAAATTCTAAATACTTAGAATTTTCTCTAAAAAGAAAAAAAGGGGTTTAAGATGGAAATGGCACTTCAGAGCTTCTGAACCAACCTCCTGGCAGAAACGGTCAGAAGTTGCAAACTTGGCTCAGCACGTAACAGTCAGTCAGAGGGTGGCTCCTTCAGCAGTTACACCAACTCAGCCAGAGATTGTAAACATGGTTCAGCACTTGATCTTTGAACAGAACATGGCTCTTTCAGCAGTTACGTAAAGTTCAGCCAAAGTTTGTTAGAGAAGCGTAAAGAAGACAACAAAGCTTGAAACTCCTTCAGAATGTACTGAGATCAGAAGGAAATGGGATCAGCAGATTGGGTAAAGTACTGAAGCAGGATCACTAAGTCCAGAGTCTTTAAAGACAGATCAAAGGAGCATACTGGAAAACTCTCAAAGCTTGATGAGGCAGCAAGAGGCCAAGGTCAGAGCTTGGTTTACGTTGTTTTTGGTAAAGCAGAACTGTTGGCTCAGGTTTTAGGTAATGATGCAAAATCTCCTATTACAAGATTTTTGATGTTGATAAATCTCATCACCATTTAATGCTCATTAATGCCCACAACCACTCTTGAACATTCATCAAAGGGGTCTCTCCATGTGTGGCTCGTTAAACACCTTTGTGCAGGTTTAGGCACGGGTCTATGCGCCACTTTTTGCCTATAGGTGTCACTTCTCCTCAATCCTTGCTTACTGTTCCAGCCTAGGCTGAAAAGTTGTCCATCATCACCACTTTTCATGAAATTCCTTCAAAAACAAGTTAACCTCTACTGCATAATATTGGCGTCATTTAACGTTCAAAAATCCACAAAGCCTTGCCTATAAATAATACACCATTGTCCATCACAAAAAAGGTGAAAAAACATCCAGAAAAAATTGCTAGAGGAGAAACAGAAAACTCTAGTAAAAAAAACCTTGTGAATCTCTGTCCAAAAATCCCTGGTATTTTCACAAACTTTGAACTTCTTACCTCCAAACTTCATTAATACCCAGTTTGCTTTGTGACCAAAGAACACCCATACAGTTTCTGACCATACATACACATACTTTTTCCATTCACCCATGCAAAAAAAAAGAAACTTGTCCAGAACACCATCAGAGCTAAAGCTAGCTCCCACCCACAGACTTTTTCAACAGCCAGGTAAGCATCTACTGACTTTCATCACGCTGCTAAGCATCATCAGCTTTGCATGCTTAATAAACACAATGTAAATATCATGTTGCTGTTGTAGGCATTCTGAGGATTTTCGTACCTCTGAATGCTTAAGTAGGAAGTGAATCAATGTAGAACCTTCCTGTGACCTTGTTGGTTTTGTCTCCTGAAACACTTTGACACCTGCTGAGACCGTCCTAGGCATGTCCTCTATTTTATGGAAAAATAATAAAACTGCAGATGTTCTGGCTAGGACAGGGAGAAGCCAAGTTCTGACTTTGACGTTAGCACATCTGAAGCCTGTTTTGCTGTCAATAATATCAGAACTTCTGAAAATTATTGTATTTCCAGCAGGGTCAGAACTTCTGACTTCCCCACTAACAAACTTTTGCCTTGCAGCACTTGAGGGTCAGAACTTCTGACCTTCCCACTAACAGGTTTCTGTTTTGTAGGTGCCAGAGTCAGAAGTTCTGACTCATAGATTTTCACTAACAGGTTGATAATCTTGCAGCAGGCCTGGGTCAGAACTTCTGACTTCCTCTCAGCAGCGCGCTATCCCTCTCTCTCTTTCTCTTTTTCTTCCCTTTATTATTTTCTTTTCTTATCTATTTTTCTCGTTGAACCACCCCCATGTACAAATGTGTATCCTCCATCCCCTAAATGTTGTAATAGCGTAGGATTTTACATTTCCGCATTTTATTGCTTTCAAATGTAAATGCTAGTAATTAGGATATGTATGGCAAGATAAAATCAATGAAATAGAAAATCCTAATTCAAGATAAAATCTTGCATGCAATAAAACACACTTGCACACAAACACCCCTTAAGGTATCCCCACTTGGTTGCCTAAACAAATGGGCCATGTTATGCATGTCGAGTATCTATTGGCAAAACAAAAACAAAACAAAAGATCATAGTCCCTCGATGACGCTATCTTGGTTGCCTATACAAAATGATCTAGTCCCTCGAAAAATTGCTAAAGATACTTGGCAATATTGCTATCATGGTCTATACGATGACCCGCGCCTGTCCCATTCAACATCCTAACACAAGGTTGTTCACCAAATGCAATGGTGAAACAACACTGTCAAAAGGGTTAAAAACATAAGAAAGATCTTTGAGTAAAATAGGGTAGATGGCTCTTAGTTACTTGATCAAAAATCTTGTAAAAACATCCTTGCTATTTTCAAACACACTTCACAACACAATTTCCCCAAACAAACTTTCAAAACATTGAAATCTTTTCAAAAGACAAAAACCCCTTTGTATACATTCAAACAAGAATCATTACAAAGGTTGCCACAACGATGGCCTCTTTTCAAAACATCTTTTAAAACCACACACAAAGCACCATTTTAAACAATTGGAAAAGCAAAGCAAGTGATCTAAACAAATAGCTAAGAGCCCATGGATAACCATGGATGAAAAGGATGCTTGCACCTTCCCTTTTCATAATCTACTCCCCGAACCCAAAAAAACATCTCAAAGGTCTTTCCTGTGCTTTTTGACCTTTCCTTAGGATAAAATAAAAAGTCGGTGGCGACTCTTGCTAAACTGAACAATTGCGAACACAAATGCAAAACCTCAAGTCAGTTCTCCCACCGTATCACACTTGGCTAAACACCATGGGTAGGAAGAGGCCAAATGAGGATAGATGGCAGGCATTCGACGTACCAAGAGGTTCGTCTCTAGATTACAGAAAGGAGTACCATGCTTCTGCGTCGAACAAAATGACCCACGTGTCGAGCAATTATAAAGGAAAGAATCCTATGTTTCGTTCACAGTGGAGAAGGTTTCTAAGACGGAGAAAGGCCGAGAAAGAGGCAGCTGGACCTCATCCAGAAGTTAGCACTAATATGCAGAAAAAACAAAGAAAGCCTCTGGAGAGAAATCCTGTGCCCTGGGCGGAAGAGTGTGGGTCGAATGATGAAGACGACTCCGATTCTAGCGACAGTTTAGACATCATGGTGAATGTCATATTTGTATTGCCCAAAGAGTACAACCGTGAGGTCGAAGTCGAAGAAACTGACCTAATGGTTGAACAAGAATTGGCTAGACACAAGCCAATATGTTACTATATAATGAACAATGGATGTGTGGAAGACTAAATGCATTCTTTGAACCACCAACGGAGGTGATGAAGATCCATCTGAAACCATTGTTCATTAGAGTAAAGGTTGGAGAGGTAACCATAAACAAAATTCTGGTTGATTGTGGGGTAACCATCAATATCATACCACAATTCATGCTGGAAAAGTTAGGCAAAGGAGATGCTGACATAAAGCCACACAACATGGTCTTATCCAACTATGAAGGGGGTATTGGCACCACAATGGGTGTCATTCAACTAGACCTCAAAGTGGGCTCAATCCTTCGACCCACCATGTTCATGGTTATTTCAGCAAAGCCTAACTATAATCTACTCCATAGTCGAGAGTGGATACATGGCATTGGAGTAGTACCATCTTCGATGCACCAAAGGGTCATAATGTGGCGCCCCGACGGGATTGTGGAGAATATTGAAGCAGACCAGAGTTATTACTTGGGTGAAATAAACAGTGTCGGAAAGAATGATTTTGACAGGAATTTGGCTCACATAGGGCCTTGTAACCCATCAGAGTTCGATTTAACTCCAACTCCTAATGCGTTCTGCTCTCTATACCTACACTCTGATTATGGCTTTCAGTGGGATAGAGAAGACTTATCCAACATAAACTTTGGAGGAGTCAGTGATATACAGCCAACAGGCTGGGGCAGCGAGTTTGATGGTGATGATTGAGTCATCAACTCTCCAAAAGATTTCGGCATATGTAGCCGAAAATAGAATGATAGCGGCCTTAGAGGCTGAAGTTAAATATGTGGCTTCCAGAGCCAATGAACAAGTCCTTTCAAAGACGAGGCCTGGGAAAGATTTCGACCCGGAGCCTCCCAACTTGGGAGCGAAAGACTTTCTAGACCAGAGGTTAGACGCCATCTATGACGACGAACCTCTTGGTTTCGAAAAGGACCCGCTGGCGAACAATTTCAGAATGTTGGCACAAGATTCTCTAGAAGAGGTAAATCTAGGCGAAGGTCCTGTGAACAGGCCCACATACATAAGCACAAAAATGGATCCATGACTCAAGGTCGAAATGATGAAATTACTGAACGAGTTCAAGGACTGCTTTGCATGGGACTATGACGAGATGCCTGGTCTTGACAGAGGATTGGTCGAACTGCAGTTACCAATAAAGCCTGGAAAGGAACCCGTTAAGCAGACTCCAAGACGGTTTGCGCCAGAGATTTTATCAAAAATCAAAACGGAGGTCGAAAGGCTGCTGAGATGCAAGTTCATCAGAACGACCAGGTACGTCGAATGGATTGCAAATATTGTACCTGTTATAAAGAAAAACGGTACCTTGAGGGTGTGCATCGATTTCAGAGATCTCAATGTTGCAACACCCAAAGATGAACATCTAATGCCAGTGGCGGAAATGCTTGTGGATTTTGTCGCTGGTTTCGAATACATGGGTATGCTGGATGGCTACTCTGGATACAATCAAATCTTCATTGCTGAAGAAGATGTGTCGAAAACGGAATTTTGTTGCCCTGGGGCTTTAGGCACCTATGAATGGGTAGTGATGCCTTTTGGCCTAAAGAACGCAAGGGCAACGTACCAAAGAGCCATGAATTTTATCTTCCATGACTTTATTGACACTTTCATGCAAACTTATATGGATCATCTTCGAAAATCCTTTGAGAGGATGAGACACTATGGCCTGAAGATGAATCCTCTGAAGTGTGCTTTTGGTGTAAAAGCAGGAGATTTCTTAGGTTATGTGGTCCACAAGAAAGGCATTGAGATAAACCAAAACAAGACCAAATCTATCTTGCAAGCCAAAGGACCAACTAACAAAAAGGAATTGCAATCCTTACTTGGGAAGATAAATTTCCTAAGGAGATTTATATCCAACCTTAGTGGGAAAACGCAAGCCTTTTCGCCATTACTTCGAATCAACAAAGGATGATTTGAATAGAGGGAGGAACATCAAGAGGCCTTCGACAAAATCAAAGAGTACCTCATTAAACCACCTATTTTAGTGCCTCCTTGTCGAAGTAGAAGTATGAGACTGTACATAGCTACGTCTGATAAGACTTTAGGGAGCATGCTGGCTCAGGAGGACGAACATGGTGTCGAAAGGCCCATATACTACCTCAGTAGAGTTTTAAACGATGCAGAAACTAGATATAACGAAGTTGAAAAACTGTGTTTATGTCTGTATTTTTCATGTACAAAACTTAAGCAATATATAAAGCCAGTTAATGTTTATGTTTTGTCTCATTTTGACGTTTTCAAGTATATGTTGTCGAAACCCATTTTGCATAGTAGAGTTGGCAAATGGGCACTTGCATTAACTGAATATTCATTAACTTTTATGCCTCTTAAGGCTATGAAAGGCCAAGTGGTCGAAGACTTTATAGTCGACCACTCCATACAAGAAAAATCACTAAATTATTTGGAGATCGAACCATGGAAACTTTACTTTGATGGTTCTAGTTTTAAAGATGGAGTTGGAGTCGGAGTTCTTATTATTTCTCCAAATAAAATTCCAACAACATTTAAGTACAAAATAGATGGGGATTGCTCCAATAATGAGGCTGAATACGAAGCATTAATCATAGGCCTTAAAATCCTGTTGGAATTGGGGACAACTCAAGTCGAAATAATGGGGGACTCAGAGTTAGTCCTAAAACAAATTACGAAAGAATACAAATGCATAAAAGAAAACCTTGTTATGTATTTCGTAATAGCCATACGGTTGTTGAAAAACTTCGAGGCAGTTAGTATTCGACACATACCCAGATTGGAAAATCAAGCAGCCAACGACTTGGCACAAATTGCTTCTGGGTATAAAGTCTCGAAAGAAAGGCTACAACAAGCAATCGAAGTTAGAGGAAGAGTAACTGCCACCAAGTTATCTCCATCAGATTTAAAGACCACAAAGTTAGGATACACTGATCATGAAAATTTTGAAATTTCGTTCATAGACAATCTAACGGAGCAAGATTGGAGAAAGCCTGTAGTGGACTACTTACAAAATCCAACAGCTTCGACAGAACGAAAGATGAAATACAGAGCGCTGAGTTATGTGCTAATGGGGAATGAACTATTTAAGAAAACACCAGAAGGTGTGCTTTTGAAATTCTTAAGTGAAACATAAGCATATATAGCTCTCTCCACCACACACGCCGGGGCGTGTGGAGCACACCAAGTAGGCCAAAAGATGAAATGGTTATTGTTTCGACAAGGTTTATATTGGCCCACTATGTTAAAGGATTGTGTTGAGTTTGCCAAAGGGTGTCAAGAATGCCAAAAGCATACAGGCATTCAACATGTGCCAGCAAACGAACTTCACTCGATTGTGAAACCTTGGCCTTTTAGAGGATGGGCCTTGGATCTCATTGGAGAAATTCGACCAGCATCTTCTAAAGGTCAGAAGTATATATTGGTGGGCATTGATTATTTTACTAAGTGGATTGAAGCGATTCCTTTGGTCAATGTAGACCAGGAGAATGTCATTGAATTCATTCAAAATAACATCATCTATAGATTTGGAATCCCTGAAACAATAACTACAGACCAAGGATCAGTCTTCACTGGTCGAAAGATGCAAGAATTCGCTGCAGAGATGGGGTTTAAACTGTTAACATCAACGCCCTATTATGCGCAGGCCAATGGTCAGGTCGAAGCAGCAAATAAAGTAGTGATCAGTTTAATAAAGAAACATGTGGGAAAGAAACCCAGAAATTGGCACAACACACTGGATCAAGTCCTGTGGGCATGTCGAACTTGTCCAAAAGAAGCCACAGGGACAACACCATTTCGCTTAACCTATAGTCATGATGCAGTGTTACCAGTGGAAATCCACTTGCAAGCGACAAGGATTCAGATACATCATAAGATCCCTTCTGAAGTCTACTGGAGCATGATGTTAGATGAACTAGTAGACTTATACGAAGAAAGGTTGAAAGCTTTGGATCTTTTGAGACTACAGAAGAAGCGAGTCGAGAAATCCTACAATCGAACGGTAAAGTCCAAGACGTTTCAGCCTGAAGATCTAGTTTGGAAAGTAATACTCCCAATGGATTGAAAAGATAGAAGCTTGGGAAAATGGTCCCCTAAGTGGGAAGGACCTTTTAGAATTGTGCAAGCATTCTCAGGCGGAGCCTATGAGATCGAAGAATTAAGCGAAGATCAAAGACTCTTGAAGGTAAATGGTAAATACTTGAAAACGTATAGACCCATGCTTCAAGAGATAAAAATAAATAATATATAACCACTGATTATAAAGAATGCCAAAATGGAAACTTAAAAGTTTTTTCATTAAGAGTGCCAAAATGGCTCTGAAATCGTTACAGAAAGTGATTACATAATTGAGAGAAACAAGATTCAAAAGGGAAGGTTAGCTTTAATCTGAAGATACTTGATTCTCTGCAACTCTAGCAGTCGATCACATAGAGCTTTCGATTGGTGAAGAGTTTCGAGCTTAGCATCCAGAGATTGAGCTCGATCGGCGTGTTTTAACACTTCAGCCAATTCTTCTTGGCTCTCTGATTCATTGTTCACAGCAAGAAGCTCCTCTTTCTTTTTGTCGTTGGCAGCAATTTTTGCTTCCAACTCTGCAATCTGTGCTCTTAACTGAACATTGTCTTGATCAATCTCCTCGACCGCCTTTTGCCTAGCCTCTTGGGCCTTCGACAAGTCCTTTACTCTAGAAACGGATTCAGTAGCAGCATGCCAAGCAGCAGCCACTTGACCATTGGCTTCTTCGATCTCACGATTGAGAATTCTCTGACGGTTGTATTCCGCTAATACCTGATCAATAATAGAGAGTAAATCCAAGATTACACTGGCTACATTCGGAGGAGCAACAAGAAGGTCGACAGCTTTCAAGATAGTCTTCAGAAAGGAAGGAGATGCTGGTTCCCCCTCTAAAGTTAACATCAAATCTCTTTTAAAGATTTGTGCTTTAACTTTCTGAAGAGCCTCATCGAGAGGGGAAGTCGAAGTAGATCTTCTAGATGTAGTCGAGGCGCTGCGATCAGAGGAACTCTCTCGACCCTCTAGAATTGCAGTCAGATAACCTAACGGATTCTGTTGTTTTAGTAAGGCCAAGTCCTCCTTGGTTCTGGATCCTGTCGAAGGGATACTTTCGTTGGCTATAACAACCACATTGGCCACTTGACTTGGGATTGTTTCAGTACCTGGAGGATTTTGGTTTCCCTCAGCAACAACCTCTTCACCGTCAGCCTCAGGGATCTCTACATTCTCCCTTTCTATTTTAGTTTCAACGCCAGGGGTACCTTCCTCCTCAGTCTCCCGCACTTCAACCAGCGGAACCCTAGTCTCCTCTTGGTTTCCTGCAGCTTCTTCTTCATCAGCTTCTTCTATGGTTTCATGCTGAGGTTCAGAAGTCTGATTTACTTCGTCAGCTGAACTCATAAAATAGCCTTTCGCTGAAGAGGGCCTATAGGTGGTATCCCCTTCACTATTCAGGAGAGTGACCGAATCCTCGACATGAGTAGGAATTCGTGTCGAAGTACCAGCAGTGTCCTAGGAAATAGAAAGAATTTGTTGCTTTTAGAATCATCACAAAGTAAAAGAGAGTGGAAGAAATAAATAATAAGCAGTCGAAGTAAATACCTGGACTGGGATTTCGGCACCAGGACTAGAGTTGTCACTTTCGCTGGGATCGTTTAACCTAGCGATTACCTCCTGTTCAGTAGGTTCACTGATAACTACAGGAGGTAGCCTCCCAGCTGTAGTTTTAATCCTGATTTTTGGACGGGGTTCGATGGTAGGAGCTGGTTTTTTCAATCTTCGTCTCTGCAAAGGAACAGGAGGAGACTCCTCCTCTTCATCGCTAGAGATTTGGATCTCTTGAACCTTTCATTTTTTCGGGGTAGGTTTCTGAATACCCAGGAAATCAAGTCGAAGGGATCAGAACCTATGTTAGATAAAAAATGAGGATTCGAAGGAAAAGTAAATACCTTGGGAGAAGGGTTGACGGCAGAGTCTCCCCCTTTTGAACTCTCAGTAGTTTTCTTTGAGGCAGCTCTCTTGACAGTTAGGCAGAAGACAAGACAACTATAGTTAATTAAGTGTCGAAAGACAAATATAGGACGAAGAGATGGAGAAGAATAATACCTTTCTTGACTCTGTCGAGAACCAGTTTGAACGCCTCACGTAGATGGTGGGCGAAGTCCTTCTCATCGAAGAACTCTTCGTCATAGTAATGTTTCCACCACGTCTCAAAAGTGATGGAACTCAGGAAATGAAGGTTGAAGTCGAACAAGGTTAGTATAGTTCGACCGGAATACCTACCAATGTGCTTGGTAGCGGCATCTTCCGAGTAATCTGCATTATAAAAAAGCAGCAGCTTCTCTCGAGGGTAAATGGGAGAAGGAAGCGATTGAGCAATACCAAACTGTCGAGAGACAAGATTTGGTTGATAAGAAATTAAGCTCAATTGATTCTTAGAGCTCTTAAATCTTAAAGGAATGATCCTGGGGCAGAGAAATGATTCCCACGTGCTCACGAACTCATCAGTCACGTCATCCTCCACATTCGAAGGGTATGGTCTGGTGAACCATTACGGACCAACTTTTCGACTGGCAAAGGGAGCCATAGTCGAAACAAAGCTCTTTCGCTCCACAAACATCATTACGAAGCTTGTGAAAGCCTTTTTAAATTGTTGACCTTCATCAGTGGGAGTTAGCAATGCAAGCCTGGTGCCTTCGACTCTCCTATTCAAGATTTCAGAAGCCTCTTCATTAATCTTGTTCTTTTGGGGAAGGAAAGATTCGAAGGTGGCATTGAGCCAAAGCTGGAGAAGCCAGAAGGGACCAGATAGCAGCAAGCTCCCCCTGTCTCCTAGAACCTTAAGTTGAGTCACACCATTACTGATGGACTCATATAAGTTGGCCAGAATCAATTTTGCCAGGCAAAGGGGATATTTGTGGTGCAGCTGCGTTGCGAGCGTCAGCATCTTTTTCGTCACCTGCAGTGACTTAGTACAAAAAACAAATCGAGACAGCCACATAGCCAAGAAGGCTATATGCTCCACCTCCGACACGGTACTAGAGGTTTTGTCATGGAAGTGATTTATGAAGGTGGTGTAAGTGGGTTTTGTAGCAGCAAACCCAATAGGATCCTCAGACAAGTCTTCAGGGTCGAAATAGTCACCAGTGGGTCGAAGACCAGTGATGGAAGCTATGTCGAATAAAGTAGGGGTCACCATCCCACAAGGAAGATGAAAAGTGAAATGTGCACTATCCCAAAAGTACAATGAAGATACCAGCATAAGGGGGCAGTAAGGCAATCTTGTCTTCGACAGCATCACCAAGTCATAAATGCCCATCTCTTTCCAGACAGAAGCTTGCGCCCTCTCCATTTTATTCAATCAGTCTGAGTATTTAGAAGAAAGGTTAGGGCTTGATCGAAAGATTCGATTTCATTTGTTCATGAACTGGAGGTTAATATCATCTGTAGTTTGAGGATGTTGCTGGTTAGCCGGTGTAGCGTCTTCAGGGTCCGCCCTAGGTTTCTTCGCGCAACCTATGGGTCTAAGCCTTGGGTGAGTTGGAAAGAAGGCGCGGTTTTTTAAGGGATTTTTGACGCATGAAGACAATGGACTGGACATAGCATACATGTTTCCGCCATATCTGATAGGAATAAGGAGTTAAGAATCATATTCTTCTCGCCATTCTTTAGTCATAGGTTCAGCAATGTACTTATTAGTCGAGGAAGAAGGAGGGTTGGTGGAAAAGACCTCTGGTGGTTTCTAGACATCATCGGCGTTTTTGGGTTGAGGGTTGTTTGGAGCATTAGAGAGAAAGGCCATTATTGAGGATTTTGAGAGAAAGAGCGTAGCTGACAGTACAATGTTGTGAGAATGCAAGGGATTTAGAAAAGCTAGAAATGGTAAAAGTTCCTAATAGAAAGGCTTGGAAATATTTATAGCCTTTAGAAGAGGGAGATGTCTTGTCAAGACCATTTAATGTTTTGCAGGTAGTGGGACACATGGAGAAACGTGAAACGGTTACCGTGTAGGCATTGGGAAACGTTGGGACATGCTTGCCTAGGTTATAGGAATATGGTCATCATGGCAAGCGTGGTAACGGCAGTTTTGAAAAGACATTTTGGAGAAAAGTAATGATGGTTTTTACCAAGTATAGCAGTTGTTGGAAGGCGAAAAGCACACGTCAAGACTTGGTAGACAACTGGGAAGACAGGTGTCGAATGGGAAGTTCAAAGAATGGTTATTTCTTTGAGCGTCGAAATAGACATTCTTGGGGGGCAATTTGTTGGCTCCCAAATTCGACACTTACTATATTTGGTATTTTTGGACCAAACAACTGGAAATGAACCAGACCAGGAGGTATGATTCGACACATGAGATAACTTAAGAAAAAAATATCTAAGTTATGATAAGAATCTTCGACCAGGGGCTCATTCGACTGAACCAGAGTTATGTTGCTCGACTAAGGGAAAGTGTTCATGCTTTGGCATAGGGATCGATGACCATTTGAATTTTGAATTATTGGAGGGAAAGGAAGTTTTCATCAGCGTCTGAGAAGAGGCAACGTGGCAAAAAGTTGTGGGTTGAGAGACATGTAGAAGACACTTGTCTTCATCCTAGCGCAGAATGTCCCCTCGACGGTTACCTACTTTTAGTATAAATTAAGAAACTTGTGTAAATTTCAGGGGGTGTTCAACCTATTGTACTAAATCTCTCAAATATTATCCAAGTAACTACTGCGTGAGAAAGGATAAAGCTGAGCAATGTACGTTGGAAACACATTTTTTACTTAATGAAAGTCTTTTTACATTTCTTTACCATTACCCTGCAAAGTTATCTTTTTACTTCTTTTACTTGCATTTTTATGCTTTTTGCCTACTTTCCAGCAATCTCAAACATCCTTTCTCTGGGTCGAACGTGCGTTCTTCCTTCTTACTCATTTTACATAAAAATTAGCATTTGTCCTGGGATTAGTTTGATCGATCCCGTAAGTAAACCAAAAACCTACCTTTTTGGAGATCAGCGATTGTTTACCAAAAACAACGGTAAACAACAGCTGGGGCAACCCCATCCGAAATCTCCATTCTATCTTTACTATTGTGTTCTGAAGCCCATGCGCAAGCTTTAATGAAATTTTTGAAGACTGCTCATGTACCACAACAGATTTCTGCCGATCAATTTGGAAGTTATGTTGCTAGCTTAACAACTGACAATGGATTAGGCTTCTCTAATGCAGACCTGACTCCGGAAGGGAGAAATCATAATAGGGCCCTGTTGTACCCCAAAATTTTCCCTCTCAATTCTCAAGGCTTTTCTCACAAAGATTCTCAGGATTCAAGCTTGCACAAGTGCACCGGGATTTTCCAGTACCAAAATTAAAAGGAAACTGTCAAAAAGGGAGAAAACAGATAAAAATAACATTTTGACAAATTTGGAGAAAAACAGGCCTCCTTCGATTCATCCCCCTTCAATTGGACTTTGCACCTCCTTCGATTGCTCAAAAAGTGCTACTAACGTGCCTCTTTCGTCTGGGCATTTAACTTCGTATTGCAGGCTTCGTTTGTGTCTTTTGCTGCCTACATGCTTTCTTTGAATACCAAGTTTGCTGGCCGCAAGTGCCCCCCTGTAAGGCAAACCCTTCGATTCACCAAGCATGATGCATGCGTGCTTTGCTTTGAAAACCATGACCTGCTGGCCTCATGTGCCCCCTGCAAGGCAAACCCTTCGTTTAGAAACAAGTTCCTGCATACAAGCCTTCGTTTGGGCATTCATCTCTTGCCATGCCTGCATGCAAGCTTCAGTTGAACAAGGGCTTCGTTCCACTTGGGTTACATCTTTCATTTGGGTATTGAAGCTTCCTTCGATTTAGAAGGAAATTATCTGCTAAAGATTTCCTTCGTTTCAGAAGGAAATTAGCTTCTTAAAGCTTCCTTCGATTTAGAAGGAAATCATCCTCTGAAAGCTTCCTTCGATTCAGAAGGCCTTGGCCTTCTGAAGGTTCCCTTGGATTGCACCATTGGCCCCTCACTTGTTTGTCTTGGATTCACAAGTTTTTGATTGGTTGAATGGCTACCTTCCTGTGACTTTAGATTTCATCTTCTTGTTTGCTTCGAATGTGCCTTCATATCACCTTCGAATCCATCTGCAAACCCTTCAATACAGCATAGTGCTGCATTATGACACACAACCTGGTGGCCCATTCGAAGGACTTGCCATAGTTGGGGAAAAATTGTTTTTGCTTACTTTGGAGTCTAGTCGAAGGTTTGGGCCTAAGTGATCAAAAGAAATAAGACTTAAAATGGCATATTCAGCTGAAGAGGGACATTCGAAGAACACATAATTGGTCAATTCGAAGGACACACAACTGGTGGAAACGAATGTTGCTTTGTTGAGTTTGGTTGAAGGTTATGGAAAGATGAAGGATTCGATTCAAAGGGTAAATTTGTCCATAGGTCAGGCTACATAGGCCTCTAACTTATGCCTCACTCCATATTAAATTGTTCTTCTAGCCAACTTGCTCTTAATGACATCACTACTTTTTTAGAAAGTTTTTGAGCCTTGCGTCTGTCTCTTCTGCATATTTTCCCCCTATAAACTAGCAGCCACCCATGTAAACCATTGATTTTGGTACTTTTATCTTGGGATTATAAAAAGTTGACATAAGTGGATGTTGGCCTTTCAAAGAAAATTTATTTTACTCTTTCATAAAGCTGCTCATTCATAAATTTTCTCTATAAATAGAGAGTTTATTTGCACAAAAAAGGAGAGGAAGTAGAGGAGGGGAACGTATCTTCAAAATTCTCACACACCATAAATCTCTTAAGTCCCTTCAACACTTGTGAAATCAAAAACCCAGAATCCTATTGTCACCTCCTTCGATTCTGAAGAACAACCACCCTTCAGTCTCTTTCGAATATAGTGAAAAGAAGCATGACACTTGCTTTATTTCCTCCTTCGAATTCAGCATCCAAGGCTTTGTTTCAGGCCCCCTCTTTCGAATCCAACACCCAGGGCCTCCACTCAAGGTCCCACACCCATTCAAGGCTGAAGCAAGGTAAGTCACTCTTACCTTTGAATCCTTTGTTTCAAACATAGCATGTATACATATTTTGTCACCTTTTCGTTTGCACCCTTTAATCTATTTTATGGCCAATCTTTTGTTTATTGTTTCTTGAGTTTTGTTAAATATACTTTAATAATTAACTTGACCAATAGACAAATGCTAACATGGCTTTAGGCCATGTTGTTATTAAACTCAAAGGAAAGAGACAGGGGGAAGAAAGACATGAAATGAAGCCTTGGGCTTCAATGTTAACTTCCAGGCCCAGCCAGAATGCATGCTCATGCTGACATCCAAGCCCCAGAAAGGAAAAATCAGAAGGCACATTTGCACTAGGTCCATCCAGAATCGAAGGCCATGACTTGTTGTTGTCAGCCTCAACCGAAGAAGGCAACAAAGCAACAAGGCAGAACCAGAAGGCACGCCCAACTGCTACCAATGCACAATTGAAGGCCACGCCTTGCTGCTGCCATAGCCAATCAAAGGCCATGACTTGCTGCATGTTAGCCCTCAATTGAAGGAGGCTAACAGAAGCAGATTCGAAGGGCAATCCTCCCCCCAATCGAAGGAGCTCTTTTTTTTCTTCTTTTTATCTTATTTTTACCTTTATATTTATATGCACTTCAATATGGTTGTAATAGTGTAGGATTTATTTTTTTTTTCACTTTTTATTGCTTTTGTATAAATGCTAGTAATTAGGTGTGTATGGCAAGATAAAACCAACAAGTAGATAACCCAAAAATCAAAGACAAAATGCATGCAATCAAACATACTTTCACACATGCACCCTTAGGGTAATTCCACTTGTTGCCTTATAAAAATGGTCATGTTATGCATGTGGGATATCTTAGCAAAAACAATCACAAATACAAGATCATAGTCCCTCGATGACGCTACGAATGTTGCCTTACAAATGATCTTAGTCCCTCAAAGAGAAATGCTAAGATATCTCACAACATTGTTATCATGACTATACGATGACCCACGCCCATCCCTTTACATCCAAAGATAAGGCTTCTTACCAAATCAATGGTAAGATAGCAATATCAAAGGAAAGGAAGAAATGAACTAAGACTTTTGAGTAGGTAGATTGTTCCTAGTCGCTTGCTCATTTTCAAATCAAACACTCTTGCTTATTTTCAAAAACAAACACCAACACTTTCAAAACACTTTCAAAACATTTTCCAAACATGAAACATTTTCAAAAGATCAACACTTTGTATACGTTCTTACGAACGAGAACTATTACAAAGTTTGCCTAAATGATAGCGCCTTTTCAAAATACTCTCAAAACTCACACCACAAGCACACTTTCAAACAAAAGCAAGTGATCTAGAAAGCAACTAAGAGCCTGTAGATAACTAAGGTTGGAAATGGTGCTAATACCTTCCCTTTTCATAATCTACCCCCCGAACTCAAGAAATAATATCAAAGGTCTTTCCTGTTCTTTTCAGCCTTTCCTTTTTGGATAAAAGAAAAGTCGGTGGAAACCCTTGCTAACCGCAACATTTGCGATCAAACGCAAAACATCCAAGTCAGTTCTCCCACCGTGTTACAGAACTGGCGACTCTACTGGGGATAATACTTAAAAGCAGGGTTACCTTAGGGCTAGATCACCTTTACTTGCTTTTCATGGTTTGACTTGCTTGCTTTACATTTTGGGTCCTTGTTTAGGTTACTGTTAAAGATCCTACACCCGGATCTGGGGCACCTTTTTAGGTAAGTAGCAATAAATCAAGGAAGTTGTACAACATAGACCGATATGGACGAAGTGATAGCTATGTTAGTGTGATGCTTTGGCTTGTACTAATGTTCCTTGAGTCAGTCAAGGATAACATTAGGCTTCCTTAGCATCATTAAGCACTAACTGACCTTTAGAACCTTTTAATTGACTCATCCTAAGCCACTAGGAAGTAGTGAGATGGCTGGCTTTGGTTCCGACCGAAGATTGGTTGATACTCGATGCTACACTCATTGAGATTGGAATTTTGGGATATTCTGGCCGCAATACTTTGGTGATTGAGCTAGAACAATTCCTAAAAGAAAGGTCAGTAATATGAGACTCCTTAGAACCCGTTACTTTTAATAGGACAGGTTGAGCCAACTAAACTTCAAGAGGGTACTTACCTATCAAACTCCACGCAAGCCTAAACATAAGGACTTGTCTTCTTTGTGTGTATATGACTATTTGTACATAATAACTTGCTTAATTTGCATACTTATACATAACATCATGACATCATACCATAGCATTTTCAATAACCATTTCAAGGATCTCAAGGGCCTATGATGCAGGGTCACGCTGAACCAGACGTCTATCAAGGGGCACGAGGATTTATTTTCCTCTAAACAAACACCGTCAAAGATCAAGTACAACAAACTTGAGTCAAGGGATATGACTCCCTTGACATGGTGAGCTTAATTCTCGTGGAAGGAAATCCACCGATACAAATTTCTCCAATCAAAGTTGTTGATCAAAGTTCAACTTTTAACATTTTCTTGTGTTTACCCCATCATATCATGACAGGTCTCTCCCATACATGTTTTCTTATCGTGGAAGATGGATATGGAACAAACAGTTAAAGATCTCCAAGATTAAAACACTCAGTTCTAGCAAGCACTCATAAGCTTGGCCCTGGGGCAGGAAGATCTGAAGACACTCTTAACCAAAGAGAGTAAGAAGAAGAAAAAGTCGGTCATCCTCAATGTGAGAAGAAAGTCTAAGGGACATGCCCAGCTAGCTCAAAGAGAAGATGCTTCTTCTAAAGACGGACAAGAAGAGGAATCTGGAAGCATTAGAGCTAACATAGATACTGATGGCGATGACTCGTCTGAAGAGCGGTATCCACCGGCGGATGAAAAATATAAACAACTTGAAGACAGACTAAAAGCTGTGGAGATCCAAGTTGTGCCTGGCTTGGACTTGGGAGACATGGGTTTAGTTTTTGAAGTGGTCATCCCGCCAAAGTTCAAAATTCCTACCTTTTCCATGTAAGATGGAGTCTATTTCCCTAAGATGCACCTAAAGTCTTATGTCCGCAAGATTCAACCATACACAACTGATCAGAAGCTTTGGATCCATTTCTTCAAAGAGAGCTTAGTTAGGACTCAACTTGAATGGTTCTATCAATTGGAGGGTTCCCGCATCCACACCTGGGAGGATCTAGCTGCTGCTTTCTACAAACAGTACCAATACAATGTTGATCTTGCACCAACTCATGCGCAATTATAGAACATGACCATGGGTTCCAACGAGAGCTTCAAAGGATACGCCCAAAAGTGGAGAGATTTGGCTGGTAGGGTGCAGCCCTCTTTAACTGACAAGGAGCTGATGGACATCTTCATGGGAACCTTGACAGGACCTTTCTTCAATCACCTAATCGGAAGATCCTCTGTCGGGTTCACCGAAATAATACTGACCGGCGAAAGGGTCGAAGCTGGAATCAAAAGCGGAAAGATCCAAGGAGTTACACCCTCTGATGCTCAGAAAAAGCCATACAATGGGAAGAAATATTCCAATGCTGTGTATGGTCAAAAGAGTCGTCGTGACCAACATGTAGGGCAATCTTGATCTCTAATCCTACACCTGTTCAACAAAGACAGGGCAATAGGCGTAGGGTAAGATATCAAGAAAGGAAGTACGCTAACATCAACATGCCTTTGTCTCAAGCATTACAACATTTGCTAAAGTTAAAACTGATCACACTAAAGGATCCTCCTTAAAACCCCGATACCTCATCTTTTAAGTACAATCCAAGCGTAAGATGTGCCTGCCATTCTGATAGTCTCGGACATGACACTGACAGTTTTTGGACTTTGAAGAACAAGATTCAAGACTTGATTGTTGCCAAGGAGATTGTATTCAACTCTCCAGAGAATCCAAACGTGATCATTGCTCCTATGCCAAATCATTGAGAGCGTCTTGTTCATTTTGAATTTTCAATTGTAATTTCTTTTGTTATTCAAACAATTATCTATTAATGTCAAACTCTGTTTCATTAATGCATTGTATATGTTTGTCTTGAATTGATCCATTCGTTTTCATTACATTTAAACTATGCTTTTTACTCTGTTTATGACGTTCAACTCTTGCTAAAAGTTACAAGCCTTTAGAGGGAGGATGACGAAAACAATGCCATAATCTCATACAGTATGCTTTTGAACAAACCTTGCTGACGATATACAGGCATTCTTTCAAATCCTAAACACTTGAGTTATTAGGAAGATAATCCCTAGTCAACCCCTTTAAGCCAAAGAAGTAGAAGTTTTCTTTTTCACACAAATTGAAACCTTTAATCAAAACCTGGGGCAGGGTAGTCTCTCAGTTAATTCAAATGCGCGTTCAAATCACAAACTCTCATCTCGTAATACAACGAATGAAATCAAAAATATTCCTATGGAATCAAAAGACAGTGATGGTTCCCTACTAAATAGGAAGTCATTATCTCTCAAAAAGAAAAGCCCACTAAGTCAAAACCTACAAAGGAGACTTAAGAAAAATTGGGGCATCCCACTGACTGTAATCTCAAAACAAGAACAGATAGGTAAAAACCAGGGATAATAAAAAAAGAGGTCACTACAAATCCTCAACAACATGAAAAATGTTGCAAAAAAATGACTGCCTTCTGACAAACTTAACTTGTCTGAACCATCATCAAAACGTCATTCCATACTCAATTGGAGTTCAAACATACAATTAACTGAGTTTAGGACTGAAGAACATCACGAAGAACGGGTGGGTGCAAATATACTTTGAGCCTTATCTTTTGTTTCTTAAACCGTGAACCAAGCCACGTTACACCCTTCAAAAGTCCTAATTGAAGCATGGGTTAATTCGAAAGCATACTGTTACAAAAGGTATCCTGACTCCTGTAAGGCTTTACTTTAAATCCTGAGTTGAATTTTCTTACAAAATTTCTTGCTAAAAACAAATTTTCAAAATTTCAAGACAAGCATAAACCTTGTATTATTTGAATATCGTTGTTTGCATATGGCTATTTGTTTGACAACAGAGAAATTCACACAACGAATATCCGATGAACGAAAGCTCTCTCAGTAAACAAAATCACTTCAAGTTGGATGACACTTCCAATGATAAATCTCCTATCAACAAAGGGGCATGACATGTCACTATCCAGCACACCTGGGGCAGTCCAGTCAAGATTCCAAGAAATCTCTCAAGAAGTGTAGAATAACCAGGGGCAGGTCTCCATCTAAATCACTTGGGGCATTGAACAAAAATCCCAACAAAGGGTTACATACAGTCAATTAGTTCCTGGCAGTGCCACAAACACTTGATACTAGGGGCAGTGACAAATCTCCCTAAAATCCTTATCATAGGATGACTCCCAGCCAGAGTTTAATCTCTGAAAACTTTTTCCACAGCTGAGTCGACCTCAAGAATCCTCGGGGATTTTCCCCAGTGAAGTCGCCACCTCTCCAACAGACCGGCAACAGGGTTTATTTTCCCAACAAACAGCAGAATTCCCCAACTTGAGTTTGCCTCTCCGACTACTACAAATCAGAGGACCACAACTCCTCTTCCCCAATAGACTACTCTATAATCCCCAGCAAGTTACCGTGAAGCCTGGAAGTCGACCAAATAACATATAACTTCAGTAAGTTATTGTGAAGCCTGGACCCAACCAGATATCAGTTTAACTTCATCTTTTCTATCCTGGAATACAACCAGATAACAGTTAACTTAAATCTTCCCCAAGATAACTCTCCATTAGAGCAACGGACAACCGAGACTCCTGAACTCTTTTCGCCAAGTAGGAATCAACACTCTCTGCAGAACTTTCAACACTCCCTAGCGGATTTCTCCTCAAATAACAAAACATGAATCCATGGTGGAAACATTCTAAGCAATGTTTGAAGACCCACATACTCTTCAAACAACAGTCCGAGATTTAATGACTCCCCAATATTTTTCAAGGATTTATTTTCCAGACAAAGATACACTTCAATAATATTTCACATTTCATGCGTCATATTTACATACATAATAAATGCATACAACATAATCTCATTTTGAGAACATCATTACATGATGCATCTCATCCATCATGACGTTGCATACAACTTTGCCTTTACCTTTTCAGGAAAAGGTCAACAAATAAAGGTCATCATCTTTTTGGAGTAGCAATCGTCCAAGATTCCTTCATCATCCTGCTGAGGTAGTAATCGTCCAAGATTAATTCATCATCTTTTTGGAGTAGTAATCGTCCAAGATTCCTTCATCGTCCTGCTGGAGTAGTAATCATCTCAGATTCCTTCATCATCCTGTTGAGGTAGTAATCGTCTCAGATTCCTTCATCATCCTGTTGAGGTAGTAATTGTCCAAGATTCCTTCATCGTCTTTTTGGGGTAGCAATCGTCTTAGATTCCTTCATCATCCTGCTGAGGTAGTAATCGCCCAAGATTCCTTCATCATCTTTTTGGAGTAGCAATCGTCTCAGATTCCTTCATCGTCCTGCTGAGGTAGTAATCGTCCAAGATTCCTTCATCATCCTGCTGAGGTAGTAATCATCCAAGATTCCTTCATCATCCTGCTGAGGTAGCAATCATCAAAAATTCCTTCATCATCTTTCTGAGGTAGTAATCGTCCAATCCTTCATCACATATCACTATCTAAAACAAGACATTCATCTGTGAACAAATTGATTATAGATAAATCCCAAAAACAGGGCAGGTTGACTATCTACATGACAAACACCTCCTTCAAGACATATGTTGGTTCAGTTTAAATCTCTCAATGGTTTATCCTGACTCTTTTCTAGTATAAATTTCCTCTGGTTTAGATAGATCGCTCCAAGATTTATTTTGATTCTTCTCCAGTTGAAGTCAGAATTTAGACTTAGTCTAATTTCTGTCAACAATCACCTTTGGATGGCATCTATAAGCCCATCTCCAACAACTATCCATCATTTCTCCAAACGGCATCTTTAAGCCCATTCCCTACACAATCAACCATAACATCATCAAGTGCAAATTTCTAGGCACTCTAGTGTTCAATCATCTTCCCGCTTCAAGTCACGAATGGAAGATTTGCCAATCTAACTCTTCAGGTGTAAGAAGATTGAACAGGGGGAACTGTTGTACCCCAAAATTTTCCCTCTCAATTCTCAAGGCTTTTCTCACAAAGATTCTCAAGATTCAAGCTTGTACAAGTGCATCGGGATTTTCCAGTACCAAAATTAAAAGGAAATTGTCAAAAAGGGAGAAAACAGATAAAAATAACATTTTGACAAATTTGGAGAAAAATAGGCCTCCTTCGATTCAGCCTCCTTCGATTACACTTTGCACCTCCTTCGATTGCTCAAAAAGTGCCGCTAGCATGCCTCTTTCGTCTGGGCATTTGACTTCTAGTTGGAGGCTTCGTTTGTCTCTTTTGCTGCCTACATGCTTGCTTTGAATACCAAGTTTGATGGCCACAAGTGCCCCCTGCAAGGCAAACCCTTCGATTCACTATTGTACCCCAAAATTTGCCCTCCCATATTCCTCAAGATTTATCAAGAATGATCCTCAAAATGCTCAAGATTGTTCAAGGGTTGTACAGTCAAAACACCTCCTAGGGCAGTCAATTCAAAACTAGGGTTTTGGTTCTTTCAAGGAATTTGGGGTTTTCAATGGTTCAATCAAGTCTCATAGGCCTACATACATGCTCAAGCACCTACATTCCAAGTTTCAAGACTCACAGTGCCAATTTGTACAGTCAAAAGCTCCATTTGACCTACAGTCAACTGCAACGGCAAAATGATCATTTTGCAGTCAAAAGTCAGAATTTTTGGTCAACATCTCATTTTGAGTTCACAATCATCATTTGATCAAGTCTTGATCATGATTCCACAAGAATAGCTCAAAAATCATCAAGGTGCAAAAAGTTACTATTTTTGGACAGCAGAAAAGTCAACTGTATCTTGACCAGGGCATAACTTTTTCATGGTTTGTCAGAAAAATTCCATCCAATGCTCATTTTGAAGAGGATGAAATATCCTACAATCCATCTTCACACTCCAAGTTCAAGAAATGCTCTCACAAGTTACCAATTTTTACATTATAGGTCAATTTCAAAAGTCAACAAAAGTACACTTTGAGTCAAAGGCCATAACTTGAGATTGATAAATCCAAATGACATGGGACCAAAGGCATTGGTTAGAGGACTTCAAGAGCTTTCCAAAATGTCCAAGAACATGGTCATATGATCAAAATTGAGCAAGTTGTGCATTGGAGAAGTTGGGAAATTTTCATGAATTTGCAAAAGTCAACTTTGCTCAAAACACCTTCTTTTTGCTAATGGGCCTCAAATCTCTTCTTGAAACTTCACCCATGACTTATGCACAACCCATCAAGATTAATTGGATTTATTTTCTTATTTTTATTGATTAATTGGATTTTTAATTAATATTAGTCCATTTAATTAATTTAAATTGTAAGAAAATAGAATATTTGTTTTTTAAATCAATTTGTGAAGCAAATATGATCAAAACATGCTGGCAAATTCGTGCACAAGTCAAAGATACAAAAAAGTCCAAATTTGGCAACATTGTTCAATCATGAAAAATCAAGAATATTTGATTTTCAATCAAAGATTTAAACATCAATGCACATGGATTGGATCCAAAACTTTGACCTAATTTGATTCTCCTATATGTATGCAAGCTAACCATACCCTAGCACACGATTGAAAGCTGCAGAAACGGCCATAGCAAATTCAAGAAATCTCAAGAAAAGTGAAAACATGTTCTTGCAATCTAGGCCAATTCAAGGCGTTCTATTCATTCAAACATATTGCAGGAGGTCACAGGAACGTTTTACAATCAAATTCAGGCACTGAAGCTCAAGGAATCGTTGCATACAGTCCCACGGTTTGCCCTTGTATTTCATAATTGTATCTCTTAATTCATGCATATTTAACGTGTGTTTGTGATTGTTTTGCATTGCTAGAGACCATACGAAGCTAATGGCATAATTGAATTGAGCTATAATGCTCTGAATCGTGAGATGCCATGATCAAATTTCTAGGGTTCTTGAGCTTTCAAATAGGGCTTTCTGAACCAGGAAAAATTGGGACTAGTGAGATACATGACTGAAATCGTGAGACCAAGACGAACACAATCCATACCTCGCGAAATATTTATGCTTGCTATATTTCTATTCGTTATTTTTCCTTGCATGAGTTAGTGGAGGTTAAAAACCCCCGCTATCTGATGTTAATTATACAGGACAAACGAAGAAGATGATGAGGTGTTAGCATCTGGTTGGCCAATTTGAAAGCGCGTGCGTTATTTTTTATTTTACAGCATATTGACTTGTTTTCACATATAATAATTACCCCTTATTCCACTAACGAATTAAACAGGCTGGTTGAGTGGCTGAGGCGTTGGCATGTGAACATTGGGACTTGGGTTCGAATCCCAGGTCCCCCCAAAACATTTATTCCCTTTTTTCTTTATATGTTCATATGCAGGTTTCAAAAGATGATCCACCATGCACCTCTAACCTCAAAACGCCAGATGTCTCCAGGCATAGATCCAATGGATATGAGTGGGAGATCACCATACTCCCCAGTCAATAGGCGTGTGGATAATCACCAAAGTCAAACAGGCTGGAGAGTTAGTGGGCTTTAGAATTGCTGATACACTCCAGAATTGGGCCCAACACCCCCCTTCAAGTTTATTTCTTTTATTTTCTCTTTTTTATTTCTTTCATTTAATTATTTTTTATATAATTATTATTTTCACTAACAAATTAATATTTATTCTCATAATAAATTCAGAAAAACATAAAAAATATAATATTTTTTATTTATTAAATTTAATTAGTTATTTTTTGTAAATAAATAAGTAATTAATTAATTTAGTCTTAATTAGGTTAATTTTAACTTTTTTTGCAATAATTTAAAATTAATATAGAACTAGGGTTGTTAATAACTTTTTACCTATTTTTCTTAAACATCATAAAAAACTCAGAAAATATCTTTCTTTTATTTAATTAATTAATTAGTCTAGGTTTAATTTAATTAAATGAAAAATAACAAAAAATCTCTTTCTTTCTCAAAAAAGGGTCAAAACCCTATAAACTCCCCGATTCAATTTTTCTCGCGCGTATAATTATTTTTGATTCATAATTTTTTGATCCATATAATTGTATTTGCTCCGATGATGTAATAACTTTAATTAGGACTTTTTATCGCTTTCATTTTATTGAGGAGTCATTAAGCACCAACTGACCTTAGAACCTTAAATTGACCAACTTGGCCATAGAACAGTAGCAGTATGCTACACTCATTGAGACTAAACTCTCGCGATGGTTCCGGCCGCAAGAAAAGGTTGCCAAACTGGAATTATGACCGATTGAGGGTAGTCAGTGATATTGAGATCCTCTAGAACCCGGTTACTATTTTTAGGACAGGTCTTAACCAACTGAAACTGAAAGAGGGTAGCACCTAAACTTCATGCCAGCCTGAAATCTAAGGGCTCTTTTGTGACTTGTGTGCCTTTACCATGTTTTCCTTTTGTGAATACTTGTGGTGTGCCTTTATCATAACATCATAACATCATAACATCATAACATTGCATACATCCTGCATAAGGACTAACCCATTTCAAGGATCTCAAGGGTTTGTGATGCAGGTCATGATGAACCAACTGTCTAGCAAGGGGAAAAGGGGATTTATTTTCCTCTAGCCAAGGTTGTTTGGAGATCAAAACATGATAACTTGAGTCGGGCTATGACCCACTCGATATGGTGAGCCTGACTCTTGAAGAAGGACTCTCAGCAACATGAAGTTCCTTCAATCAAGCCGCAAAATTCAAATTCTAACAAGTTTCTTTGTTTACCCCACGAGATCCTTGAAAACATTGCATGCATAAATCATACGCATTTCATTTCATCATATGCATAACAGGTACCCCTTTTACAGGTCACTTATCTTCTTCTCTGTTTATTTCAGAAATCATCATGTCTACTGAACCTTCCACTGAACAAGCTATCAAGGCCCTCCAGGCCCAGAATGCCCAGTTCCAAGAGTTGGTTATGAGCCTAGCCCAGGGTCAACAGGATTTGAAGACTCTGATTCTGAAAGAGAAGAAGAAGAAGAAGAGGAGGAATGTCTTATTCAACACTGGACGCAGGTTTGGGAATGGACTACAGAATGAGGTTGATTTGACCACCTCATCTATAGGGAAAGACAGTCCACAAGAGAGAAGGGTTCCTAGTCCCGTGGTCTCCGACAACGAGACGGATTATGATGAAGAACAGTATCCTCCTGCTGAGGATAGGTATAAACAGTTGGAGGACCGCTTGAGCCCCATGGAGATACAGAATGTGCCCGGGTTGGACTTTGGAGACTTAGGCTTATCCTCTGGGGTGGTGATTCCCCATAAGTTTAAGGCACCTGCCTTTGCCAAATATGACGGAGCCTCCTGCCCAAAGCTGTACCTCTGGTCGTATGTAAGGAAGATCCAACCTTACACTGCTGACAAGAATTTGTGGATCCATTTCTTTCAGGATAGTCTTTCAGGGACTCAACTCGAATGGTTCTATCAGCTGGATGGGGCCAGTATCCGCAACTGGGAAGACTTGGCTACTGCGTTCTATAAGCAGTATCAATATAATTCCAACCTCGCTCCTACGCGTACCCAACTCCAGGGTATGTCAATAGGGACGGGTGAAGGATTTAAGGAATACGCCCAAAAATGGAGAGACCTTGCCGGAAGGGTGCAGCCACCTTTGACTGATCGTGAGCTGGTTGATATGTTTCTGGGGACCCTGTCAGGTCCGTTCATCAACCATTTGATTGGAAATTCTTCAGTCGGGTTTACAGACCTTATCTTGACTGGTGAGAGAATTGAAGCTGGTATCAAGTCTGGGAAGATACAGAAGGGTGCTTCATTAAGCACCGAGAAGAAACCCTTCAAGAAGGAATCTAGTGATGTCTACGGTTCAAGGAGACAGAATAGATCGGAGCGCCGCCAAGCTGTCAACGCGGTGGTTATTTCAAAACCTGCTGGTGCTCCTCAGCATCACAACCAACAAAGGGGTGAGAGACCTAGAAGGCAGTTCACTCGCCTCAGCATGACCTTGTCCTAGATATTTCCGCAGTTACTGACAACCAATCTGGTGACTCTAAAAGAAGCTCCGAAGATTGTAAATACAACATCTCCAAAGTACAATCCTAACGCCCGCTACGCTTATCACTCGGATAGCCCGGGGCATAATACGAATGATTGTTGGACCTTGAAGAATAAGGTTCAGGACCTGATCGATGCAAAGGAGGTTGAGTTCGAGGCGCCCGAGAGGCTTGATGTTGTAACAGCCCCCATGCCCAAGCATGGAGTAAACGCCATTGAAGATGACGTGGAGGAATCTGAATTTGACAGCTGGATCTACCCTACGACCAACGGTGGACCAAGCAACTGGACGGCAAAGAACTTCGTCCCTATTACTTTTTTCACTCAGTAATGAACTCTTTTGTTTTGAATTTATAACAGACAATATTGTGAAACTTTATGGCCCGGTGTCTTACCCGGGGCACCGTGGCTTCATTTGTGAGGGCTTTTGTGTGTCATTTTCATATATCATTAATAAAAGCATTGGACGTTTTTTGCATTTCAAATCTTGCGCTCCTTGTATTTCTTTATTATATATTGCAAAACAGCTATTTACACACACTCACATATACAGGTCCCAATCCACTCTGGATCTCACTGGTAACGACTCTGCTACTGCCAGTTATGACGTCGAAAATCCGATCAACTTAGCCGAAGACGAAGGTGAAGATGATTGCAAAATGCCTGGTGAGCTTGCAAGACTGTTACTTCAAGAAGAGAGGGCCATTCAGCCACATGAAGAGCCAGTGGAAATGGTAAATCTGGGTACTGAGACAGACAGGAAGGAAGTCAAGATCGGTGCAAACCTGGAGCTTAGTGTGAAACAACGGTTGATTCAGATGCTGCATGACTACGTGGAAATCTTTGCCTGGTCTTACGAAGATATGCCTGGGTTGGATACCGATGTGGTTCATCATCTGCCTACCAAAGAGGAATGCCCTCCAGTAAAACAGAAGGTCTGTCGTATGCGCCCAGAGATGTCCGAGAAAATCAAAGCTGAGGTTATGAAACAATTTGACGCCGATTCTCTAGTAGTGACTTCTTACCCTCAATGGGTTGCTAATGTGGTTCTGGTACCGAAGAAAGATGGTAAGGTCAGAATGTGTGTTGACTACAGGGATTTGAACAGGGCAAGCCCTAAGGATGACTTCCCTCTACCTCACATCGACGTTCTGGTTGACAACACTGCTCAACATAAGGTATTCTCCTTCATGGACGGTTTCTCCGGTTATAATAAAATCAAGATGGCTCCCGAAGACATGGAGAAGACAACTTTTGTCACTCAGTGGGGTACCTTTTGCTACAAGGTCATGCCTTTTGGGTTGAAAAATGTTGGGGCAACGTATCAGCGTGCCATGGTTGCTCTGTTTCATGATATGATCCATCATGAGATCGAAGTATACGTCGACGATATGATTGCAAGGTCCCAAACTGAGGAGGAACACCTTGACCATCTACATAAGCTGTTTGACCGATTGAAGCTGTACAAGCTGAGATTAAATCTGAACAAGTGCACCTTCGGGGTGAGATCTGGAAAACTACTAGGTTTCGTCGTAAGCGACAAAGGTATTCAAGTGGACCCTGACAAAGTGAAAGCCATACAAGATATGCCAGTTCCCAAGACAGAGAAAGAAGTCAGGGGCTTCCTAGGACGGCTGAACTACATTGCCCGATTCATCTCGCACCTGACTGCTACTTGTGAGCCAATCTTCAAGCTACTGAAGAAAGATCAAGTAGTACGTTGGAACGATGAATGTCAGGCTGCTTTCGAAAGAATCAAAGAGTATCTCCAAGAGCCACCTATTCTTATGCCACCAGTTGAAGGGAGACCTCTGATCTTTAACTTGACAGTGCTGGACAACTCAATGGGATGTGTGCTGGGTCAGCATGACGAGTCTGGCTGAAAAGAGCACGCTATTTATTACCTTAGCAAAAAGTTTACCGACTGTGAGACCCGATACTCACTGCTCGAGAAAACTTGTTGCGCTTTGGTATGGGCTGCTCGCCGGCTGAGACAGTATATGTTGACTCACACTACTCTGTTGATTTCAAAGATGGATCCAATCAAGTATATCTTCGAAAAGCCTGCCTTGTCCGAAAGAATAGAAAGATAGCAGATGATCTTGACTGAATATGACATCCAGTACACGACTCAAAAAGCAATCAAGGGAAGTGTGTTGGCAGACCATTTGGCACATCAGGCAGTGGATGATTACCAGTCCATGAACTTTGAATTTCCAGACGAGAATATCATGGTAGTAACTGATTGTGAAATACCTGGACCGAATGAAGGACCTGAGGAAGGATCCCGATGGTCTATGCACTTTGACGGAGCCTCAAACGCTTTGGGTAACGGCATTGGAGTTGTGATCATATCTCCTAAAGGCTCACATACTCCACTTACCGCCCGACTATGTTTCAACTGCACCAACAACATGGCGGAGTACGAAGTCTGCATCATGGGTCTCCGAGCTGCAATTGACCTAAGGATTAAGTTTCTGAGTGTCTTCGGAGATTCCGCTCTCGTGATCAGTCAGATCAAAGGCGAGTGGGATACGAAACACCCAAATCTTATTCCTTACAAGGAGTATGTATTGACGTTGATGCCCCATTTCGAGGAGATAACCTTTGAACACTTCCCAAGAGAGGAGAATCAGTTGGCGGACGCGCTAGCTACGATGTCTTCTATGTTCAAAGTCAAATGGGACAGCGAGGCTCCCCGGATCATTATTTGGAAATTGGATGAACCAGCACACTGTTGTGATCTTGAGACTGAAGAGGTAACAGAAAAACCTTGGTATCATGAAGTGAAGAGGTACCTTGAAGCTCAAGAATACCCCGAGGGTGCATCCGTTAATGACAAGAAGTTTCTGAGAAGGTTCGCAGCAAAGTTCTTCCTCAGCAATGACGTCCTTTACAAACGAAACCATGATTCAACCTTACTGCGTTGTGTGGATAAGACTGAAGCAGAAAGGATCATGGCAGAGCTGCATGAAGGTACCTTCGGAATGCATTCCAGTGGACATACCATGGCAAAGAAAATCCTTCGGGCAGGATATTACTGGTCCACAATGGAAGCCGACTGTTACCAACATTCTCGGACATGTCATAAGTGACAGGTCTACGCTGATAAAGTGCACATTCCTCTAGTTCCTTTGAACGTCATGACAGCACCTTGGCCTTTTGCAATGTGGGGCATTGATATGATCGGCGAGATCAGACCTACGGCATCCAACGGACATCGTTTCATCCTGGTAGCAATTGATTACTTTACAAAGTGGGTTGAAGCAGCTTCCTTTGCCACCGTAACCAAGAACGTCGTGGCATGGTTCATTCGGAACAACTTGATCTATCGATACGGTGTACCAGAGAGGATCATTACGGATAATGGTACCAATCTTAACAACAAGATGATCACTGAGCTCTGCGAGCAATTCAAGATACAGCACCACAACTCTTCTCCCTACCGGCCGAAGATGAATGGGGATGTAGAAGCGGCTAATAAGAACATTAAGAAAATTGTGCAGAAGATGACAGTGACCTACAAAGATTGGCACGAGATGTTACCATTTTCTCTTCATGGGTACCGTACCTCAGCACGGACGTCAACAGGGGCAACACCCTACTCCTTGGTATATGGCATGGAGGCAGTCCTGCCCATTGAAGTTCAGATACCCTCTCTCCGGATCATGAAGGATGCGGGTTTAAGCGAAGATGACTGGATCCAGACCCGGCTTGATCAACTAAACCTAATCGACGAAAAGAGACTCACTGTTATTTGTCATGGTCAGACGTACCAAAAACAGATGATCAAGGCATTTAACAAGAAAGTCAGACGACAAGAGTATCAAGTCGGGGACCTGGTAATCAAGCGCATAATTTTACCTCAAGGTGATCCCAGGGGAAAATGGACCCCTACGTACGAAGGGCCATTTGTGGTTAAGAACATCTTCTCAGGAGGAGCGATGATTCTAACCACCATGGACGGTGACGACCTTCCTCACCCCATCAATGCAGACATAGTGAAAAGATACTACGCATGATTAAAGACCCGCTAGGTCGACTGGCCTAGGCAAAAATAAGGGCTTCCCAGCGAACCAAAAGGGTTCGGGCAAAAATAAGGGATGAAAATAAAAAAATTTGTACACCGGGCAAGTCGAAAACCTGAAAAGGCGGCTTGGGCAAAAATGGGTATCCCGGTGGACTGAAAACCCGAAAGGGCGGTCCAGGCAAAAGTTAGGGATAAGCGTAATACTATGTCTCATTGGATCACCCTGCATCCAGACTTCGGTATCGACCATCAGGCTCGGACGGCACCAATCAATCAGATTCCTCTTCAACTAAGCAGCAAAGTGATGAGATGCTTGAAGACATAAAGGCGATAGCAGAGTTGGAACCCAGTGGGATTATTCACACAGCTGTTTTGTTTTCTTTTTTGTATAAATCCTATTTGTTCGGCAGCGTTCTCTTACTAGGACGTCAGCCTCTTGTACAAAAACGCGTATTTACAGGCAAACTTCAAAATCAATACAAGCTCATTTTTCAGACAAATTGCAAATTGTTTTTCCTTTATCTGTTTTGTTTTGCAAAGAACGTCCAATGTTCATTTTTGATATATGCATTTGACATTAATTGCTGATCACAAATATTTACATGCGAAACAAAGGACTAATTACGGGTGACATCGGAAGTAGAGGCAATAAGAATTGTCTAAGCGATCTAGTTGCTCTGTCCGCCAAGGTACCAAGGTAGGTTCAGCTGAAGAATATGACCGAGATACCTTCACTCCCCAAGAGTAAGACATTAATGGTAGCTATCCCCCACTGAGACTTGCAACTATGAACAAATCAGCAATACTCTCCCCAAGCAGAGTTAGCCTACCGTCAACCCTAAAAAGTTGGGTATCCCCAGTAGATCTTAATATTCCCCAGCAGAGTATATAGATATTCCTCAGCAAGCATCCCCGACACTCTTAATATTCGTCAACGAAATATAAGAATGTTCCCCGGCGGAATACAAGATACCCCCAGTGGAGCTATTTCCCAGCACAGTCTAAAAAAGCTTCCCCGCCGGAGTTGAATCATCTTACCCAGTAGATTCTAGAAGCTTGTCCCCTGCAGAGTACAAATGCATCTCCTCAGCCAAATTCAGAAGGTTATCCCCACAAGAGTCTAACTGGGTTATCCTCAGCAAGTTGCAACGGAAAGACCATCCCCAGCGAAGTTCTTTCTATCCCCAGCGGAGTTCATCATCAAAATCCCCAATAGAGCTTATCAACGGAATCCCCAGCGGAGTTATCATTAAAATCTCAGCAAAGCGTCTCTCCCCACAGAGTAGTTCCCCGCAGAGTAATCTCTTCACCAGTTTATTCCCCAACGGAGTCATCCTCTCGTGAAGATTATCACCTTCGTTCATCATCCCCAGCGGAAACGAAGAATCCAGCTCTATTCTCCAGCAGCTCCGAGATTTATTTTCCCCAGCTAAAACATCACATTTTCATACATCATGATACATGCATATATGCATCATATCATACGATCTCATTTATGCTGAGAACATCATTGCTTGATCCATATCATGCATTGCATACGACTGACCTTTGCTTTTCAAGAAAGATACAGTTAAAATTCTCAACAGTCAAAGGAGACAAATACAGTCAAAGGAGACAAATCTAGTCAAGGGAGACAAATCCAGTCAATGGAGACAAAATCAGATCAATCGATTCCTAAAGATTTTTCTGAAGTCAGTCAATGGAGACAAAACCAGATAAATCGATTCCTAAAGATTTTTCTGATGCTAATACAGTCAAAGGAGACAAATCCAGTCAAAAGAGACAAATTCAGTCAATGGAGACAAAACCAGTTAAATCGATTCCTAAAGATTTTTCTGATGCTAATTCGGTCAATGGAGACAAAACCAGTTAAATCGATTCCTAAAGATTTTTCTGAAGACTGTCAATGGAGACAAAATCAATTAAATCGATTCCTAAAGATTTTTTTGAGGCAATCCAGTCAATGGAGACAAAACCAGTTAAATCGATTCCTAAAGATTTTTCTGAAGTCAGTCAATAGAGACAACCCGTCAATGGAGACAACCCGTCAATGAAGACAAACCCGTCAATGAAGACAAACCCATCAATAAAGACAACCCATCAATGAAGACAACCTGTCAATGAAGACAACCCGTCAATGAAGACAACCCGTCAACGAAGACAAAACTACCTACCAACAATCTCCAGGTGGCATCTATAAGCCCATCCTCATATCCATCATCTCTCCAAATGGCATCTGTAAGCCCATTCCCGACATCACATTGCTGATACTACACCATGCGAGTGCAAATTTCTGGGCACTCTAGTGTTCAATCATCTTCCACCTTCGGATCACGAAAGGAACGCAAGCCAATCTACATCCTCAGGTCTAAGAAGATTGAACAGGGGCAACTGTTGTACCCCAAAATTTTCCCTCCCATATTCCTCAAGATTTGTCAAGAATGATCCTCAAAATGCTCAAGATTGCTCAAGGGTTGTACAGTCAAAACACCTCCTAAGGCAGTCAATTCAAAACTAGGGTTTTGGTTCTTTCAAGGAATTTTGGGTTTTCAATGGTTCAATCAAGTCTCATAGGCCTATATACATGCTCAAGCACCTACATGCCAAGTTTCAAGACTCACAGTGCCAATTTGTACAGTCAAAAGCTCCATTTGACCTATAGTCAACTGCAAGGGCAAAATGGTCATTTTGCAGTCAAAAGTCAGAATTTTTGGTCAACATCTCATTTTGAGTTCACAATCATCATTTGATCAAGTCTTGATCATGATTCCACAACAATAGCTCAAAAATCATCAAGGTGCAAAAAGTTACTATTTTTGGACAGTAGAAAAGTCAACTGTATCTTGACCAGGGCATAACTTTTTCATGGTTTGTCAGAAAAATTCCATCCAACGCTCATTTTGAAGAGGATTCAATCTCATACAATCCATATTCACACTCCAAGTTCAAGAAATGCTCTCACAAGAAGTTACCATTTTTAACATTATAGGTCAATTTCAAAATTCAACAAAAGTACACTTTAAGTCAAAGGCCATAACTTGATATTGGTAAATTCAAATGACATGGGACCAAAGGCATTGGTTAGAGGACTTCAAGAGCTTTCCAAAATGTCCAAGAACATGGTCATATGATCAAAATTGAGCAAGTTGTGCATTGGAGAAGTTGGGAAATTTTCATGAATTTGCAAAAGTCAACTTTGCTCAAAACACCTTCTTTTTGCTAATGGGCCTCAAATCTCTTCTTGAAACTTCACCCATGACTTATGCACGACCCATCAAGATTAATTGGATTTATTTTCTTATTTTTATTGATTAATTGGATTTTTAATTAATATTAATCCATTTAATTAATTTAAATTGTAAGAAAATAGAAGATTTGTTTTTTAAATCAATTTGTGAAGCAAATATGATCAAAACATGCTGGAAAATTCGTGCACAAGTCAAAGATACAAAAAAGTCCAAATTTGGCAACATTGTTCAATCATGAAAAATCAAGAATATTTGATTTTCAATCAAAGATTTAAACATCAATGCACATGGATTGGATCCAAAACTTTGACCTAATTTGATTCTCCTATATGTATGCAAGCTAACCATACCCTAGCACACGATTGAAAGCTGCAGAAACGGCCATAGCAAATTCAAGAAATCTCAAGAAAAGTGAAAACCTGTTCTTGCAATCTAGGCCAATTCAAGGCGTTCTATTCATTCAAACATATTGCAGAAGGTCCCAGGAACGTTTTACAATCAAATTCAGGCACTGAAGCTCAAGGAATCGTTGCATACAGTCCCACGGTTTGCCCTTGTATTTCATAATTGTATCTCTTAATTCATGCGCATTTAACGTGTGTTTGAGATTGTTTTGCATTGCTAGAGACCATACGAAGCTAATGGCATAATTGAATTGAGCTATAATGCCCTGAATCGTGAGATGCCATGATCAAATTTCTAGGGTTCTTGAGCTTTCAAATAGGGCTTTCTGAACCAGGAAAAATTGGGACTAGTGAGATACATGACTGAAATCGTGAGACCAAGACGAACACAATCCATACCTCGCGAAATATTTATGCTTGCTATATTTCTATTCGCTATTTTTCCTTGCAGGAGTTAGTGGAGGTTAAAAACCCCCGCTATCTGATGTTAATTATACAGGACAAACGAAGAAGATGATGAGGTGTTAGCATCTGGTTGGCCAATTTGAAAGCGCGCGCGTTATTTTTTATTTTACAGCATATTGACTTGTTTTCACATATAATAATTACCCCTTATTCCACTAACGAATTAAACAGGCTGGTTGAGTGGCTGAGGCGTTGGCATGTGAACATTGGGACTTGGGTTCGAATCCCAGGTCCCCCCAAAACATTTATTCCCTTTTTTCTTTATATGTTCATATGCAGGTTTCAAAAGATGATCCACCATGCACCTCTAACCTCAAAACGCCAGATGTCTCCAGGCATAGATCCAATGGACATGAGTGGGAGATCACCATACTCCCCAGTCAACAGGCGTGTGGATAATCACCAAAGTCAAACAGGCTGGAGAGTTAGTGGGCTTCAGAATTGCTGATACACTCCAGAATTGGGCCTAACACCCCCCCTTCAAGTTTATTTCTTTTCTTTTCTCTTTTTTATTTCTTTCATTTAATTATTTTTATATAATTATTATTTTCACTAACAAATTAATATTTATTCTCATAATAAATTCAGAAAAACATAAAAAATATAATATTTTTATTTATTAAATTTAATTAGTTATTTTTGTAAATAAATAAGTAATTAATTAATTTAGTCTTAATTAGGTTAATTTTAACTTTTTTTGCAATAATTTAAAATTAATATAGAACTAGGGTTTTTAATAACTTTTTACCTATTTTTCTTAAACATCATAAAAAACTCAGAAAATATCTTTCTTTTATTTAATTAATTAATTAGTCTAGGTTTAATTTAATTAAATGCAAAATAACAAAAAATCTCTTTCTTTCTCAAAAAAGGGTCAAAACCCTATAAACTCCCCGATTCAATTTTTCTCGCGCGTATAATTATTTTTGATTCATAATTTTTTGATCCATATAATTGTATTTGCTCCGATGATGTAATAGCTTTAATTAGGACTTTTTATCGCTTTCATTTTATTTCCCGCAATTTACTTTTCAAGGGTTTGTTTTTGGCGATGTAAATACCCGACGCCTTGTAATAGCTTAGTTTTATTTTCCGCAGCTATTAACTGCTAGATGTATGCTAACTAGGCTATGCATGACAAGATCTCTCTTAAATTAAAATCAATCGTAGCTCACCATAACATGTACAAAGATAACATAACTGAAACCTGACACACTCGCACATGCCACTCCTAGGGTGCGCCTCACTTGGTTGCCTCGACGTGGTCATTGAGTATAGGAAGTTTTAGAGGTCGCCCTCCTGTCTAAAGATCAAAGTTGCCTCGGAACGGTTGCCTCGATAAAAAACGATCTAAGACATTAGGGTTACCGCTAAGGCGTCCTACTATTGCTTTAGTGACCACATGTCCCTAAAATCGAATTGACCCAAACACTCCAACGACGGTGCTACCTACTTATCAATAGTGGGATAGTACTGTCTAAAGGACATTTACACAGCTTAATTTCTTTGAGTAGGTAGAGGTTCTCAGGTACTTGCTCTTTCAAAACAAAAACAACTTTTCGCACTTACACTTTTTCAAACAAAAGTTTTCAAACAACACTTCATACACTCTTGAGGACAGATACAAGAGTTAAATCGAAGTTTTCAAACATAACTCTTTTCAAAACCCACAAACACAAGAAAAGCCAAACATTTTGAAAACATAGTGAGTAAGTACTTAAGAGCCCGTGGATAACCACGGATAGAAAGGGTGATAACACCTTCCCTTTCTATAATCTACCTCCCGAACCCGAGAAACATCTCAAAAATGAATTTTGCTGTGCTTTTGTCCTTTCCTTGTTGGAGAAAATAAAAGATGGTGGCGACTCTTGCTTACCACGACATTTTGCGAAACGCAAACGCGAACCAGCATTCCAAAACAGTCAGTTCTATTTCCACCGATCACATTCACCAAGCATGATGCCTGCGTGCTTTGCTTTGAAAACCATGACATGCTAGCCACATGTGCCCCCTGCAAGGAAAACCCTTCGTTTAGACATAAGTGCCTTCAAACAAGCCTTCGTTTGGGCATTCATCTCTGGCCATGCCTGCATGCAAGCTTCAGTTGAACAAGGGCTTCGTGCCATTTGGGTTACATCTTTCATTTGGGTATTGGAGCTTCCTTCGATTCAGAAGGAAATTAATCTGCTGAAGATTTCCTTCGTTTCAGAAGGAAATTAGATTCTGAAAGCTTCCTTCAATTCAGAAGGAAATCATCCTCTAAAAGCTTCCTTCGATTCAGAAGGCCTTGTCCTTCTGAAGGTTCCCTTCGATTGCACCATAGGCCCCTCACCTGTTTGTCTTGGATTCACAAGTTTTCGATTGGATGAATGGCTACCTTCCTATGACTTTCAATTTCATCTTCATGTTTGCTTCGAATGCGCCTTCATATCACCTTCGAATCCATCTGCAAACCCTTTAATACGCTATAGTGTCGCATTATGACACACAACCTGGTGGCCCATTCGAAGGCGTTGCCATAGTTGGGGAGTAATTGTTTTTGCTTACTTTGGAGTCTGGTCGAAGGTTTAGGCCTAAGTGATCAAAAGCAAGAGGACTCAAAATGGCATATTCAACTAAAGAGGGACATTCAAAGAACATACAATTGGTCCATTCTAAGGACACACAACTGGTGGAAACGAATGTTGCTTTGTTAAGTCTGGTCAAAGGTTGTGGAAAGATGAAGGATTCGATTCAAAGGGTCAAGTTGTCCATAGGTCAGGCTACATAGTCCTCCAACTTGTTCCTCACTCCATATTAAATTTTTCTTCAAGTCAACTTGCTCTTGATGACATCACTACTTTTTTAGAAAGTTTTTGAGCCCTGCGCCTGTCTCTTCTGCATATTTGCCCCCTATAATTTAGGAGCCACCCATCTAAACCATTGATTTTGGTACTTTTATCTTGGGATTATAAAAAGTTGACACAAGTGGATCTTGGCCTTTCAAAGAAACTATATTTTATTCTTTCACAAAGCTGCTCATTCAAATTTTTCTTTATAAATAGAGAGTTCATTTGCACAAAAAAAGGAGAGGAAGAAGAGGAGGGGAACGTATCTTCAAAATTCTCACACACCACAAATCTCTCAAGTCCCTTCAACACTTGTGAAATCAAAAACTCAGAATGTTATTGTCACCTCTTTCGATTCTGAAGAACAACCACCCTTTAGTCTCTTTCGAATCCAATGGAAAGAAGCATCACACTTTCTTTCTTTCCTCCTTCGAATTCAGCATCCAAGGCTTTGTTTCAGGCCTCCTCTTTCGAATCCAGCACCCAGAGCCTCCACTCAAGGCCCCACACCCATTCAAGACTGAAGCATGGTAAGTCACTCTTACCTTTGAATCCTTCGTTTCAAACATAGCATGTATACATATTTTGTCACCTTTTCGTTTGCACCCTTTAATCTATTTTATGGCCAATCTTTTGTTTATTGTTTCTTGAGTTTTGTTAAATATACTTTAATAATTAACTTGACCACTAGACAAATGCTAACATGGTTTTAGGCCATGTTGTTATTAAACTCAAATGAAAGAGAGAGGGGGAAGGAAGACATGAAACGAAGCCTTGGGCTTCAATGCTAACTTCCAGGCCCAGCCAGAATGCATGCTCATGCTGACTTCCAAGCCACATAAAGGTAAAATCAGAAGGCACATTTTCACTAGGTCCAGCCAGAATCGAAAGCCATGACTTGTTGTTGTCAGCCTTAACCTAATAAGGCAACAAAGTAACAAGGCAGAACCAGAAGGCACACCCAGCTGTTACCAATGCCCAATCGAAGGCCACGCCTTGCTGCTGCCATGGACAATCGAAGGCCATCACTTGCTACATGTTAGCCCCCAATCGAAGGAGGCCAACAGAAGCAGATTCAAAGGGCACTCCTCCCCCCAATCGAAGGAGCTCTTTTTTTTCTTCTTTTTATCTTATTTTTGCCTTTATATTTCTATGCACTTCAATATGGTTGTAATAGTGTAGGATTTATTTTTTTGCACTTTTTATTGCTTTTGTACAAATGCTAGTAATTAGGTGTGTATGGAAAGATAAAACCAACAAATAGACAACCCAAAAATCAAAGACAAAATGCATGCAATCAAACACACTTTCACACATGCACCCTTAGGGTAATTCCACTTGTTGCCTTATAAAAATGGTCATATTATGCATGTGGGATATCTTAGTAAAAACAATCACAAATACAAGATCATAGTCCCTCGATGACGCTACGAATGTTGCCTTATAAATGATCTTAGTCCCTTTAAGAGAAATGCTAAGATATCTCACAACATTGCTATCATGACTATACGATGACCCACGCCCATCCCTTTACATCAAAATATAAGGCTTCTTACCAAATCAATGGTAAGATAGCAATATCAAAGGAAAGGAAGAAATGAACTAATAATTTTGAGTAGGTAGATTGTTCCTAGTCGCTTGCTCATTTTCAAATCAAACACTCTTGCTTATTTTCAAAAACAAACACCAACACTTTCAAAACACTTTCAAAATATTTTCCAAACATGAAACTTTTTCAAAAGATCAACACTTTATATACGTTCTTACAAACAAGAACTATTACAAAGTTTGCCTAAACGATGGCGCCTTTTCAAAATGCTTTCAAAAATCACACCACAAGCACACTTTCAAACAAAAGCAAGTGATCTAGCAAGAAACTAAGAGCCCGTAGATAACTTCGGATGAAAAGGGTGTTAATACCTTCCATTTTCATAATCTACCCCCCGAACTCAAGAAATAATCTCAAAGGTCTTTCCTGTTCTTTTCATCCTTTCCTTTTTGGATAAAAGAAAAGTCGATGGTGACTCTTGCTAACCGCAACATTTGCGATCAAACGCAAAACACCCAATTCAGTTCTCCCACCACGTTATAGGCCTTGTATGTCTCCATTGAATGCAGGGGCACCACTTTGGCCGATGTGTTAGTTGATAATGGCTCTTCTCTGAATGTTCTGCCAAAGGGCGCTCATAACAGACTGTATTGTCAAGGGGTTATGCTGAAACCTAGCAACATCATAGTTCAAGCCTTGGACGGATCAAAAAGAATGGTGCATGGAGAAGTGGATCTCCCGATCAAAGTGGATTCACAAATCTTTGAATCCACCTTCTTTGTAATGGACATCTGTCTATCTTATTCTTGTCTACTAGGGCACCCCTGGATTCATGGGGCAGGCACTGTTACCTCCACCTTGCACCAAAAATTAAAATATCCTGTGAAAGGGAAGATTGTTACTATCTACAGAGAAGAGGAGTATATGGTCAGCCATCTGAATTCATTCCGGTATATGGAGATGGACGGTGAATTCATTGAGACTCCTTGCCAAGCTTTTGAAGTAATTTCCCTTACTGCTGTTGAAGATTGTGATCGGTGGAAATAGAACTGACTGTTTTGAAATGCTGGTTCACGAAATGTTGCGGTAAGCAAGAGTCGCCACCGTCTTTTATGTTCTCCAACAAGGAAAGGACAAAAGCACAGCAAAATTCCTTTTCGAGATGTTTCTCGGTTCGGGAGGTAGATTATAGAAAGGGAAGGTGTTAGCACCCTTTCTATCTGTGGTTATCCACGGGCTCTTAGGTACTTGCTCACTATGTTTTCAAAAATGTTTGCTTTTCTTGTGTTTGTGGGTTTTGAAAGAGTTTGTTTTGAAAACTTCTAGGTAACTCTTGTATCAGTCCTCAAGAGTGTATGAAGTGTTTATTTGAAAACCTTTGTTTGAAAGTGTAGGTGCGAAAAGTTATTTTTGTTTTGAAAGAGCAAGTACCTTAGAACCTCTACCTACTCAAAGGAATTAAGCTGTGTAAATGTCCTTTAGACAGTACTATCCCACTATTGAGAAGTAGGTAGCACCGTTGTTGGAGTTATTCGGGTCAATTCGATTATATGGGACATGTGGTCACCAAAGCAATAGTAGGACGCCTTAGCGGTAACCCTAATGTCCTAGATCCTTTTTATCCGAGGCAACCGTTTTGAGGCAACTTGGATCTTTAGACAGGAGGGCGACCTCTAAAACACCCTATACTCAATGACCACGTCGAGGCAACCAAGTGAAGCGTACCCTAGGAGTGGCATGTGCGAGTGTGTCAGGTTTCATGTTTAAATTATCTTTGCATATGTATTATGGTGAGCTACGTTTTGATTTTATTTTTCAGGCAAGTCTTGTCATGCATAGTTAACAGTTAATAATTGTGCGGAAAATAAATTGCGGAAAGTAAATCTACGCTATTACAAGGCGTCGGGTATTTACATCGCCAAAAACATAACCCTTGAAAAGATAAATACGGGAAATTAAAATAAAGCGATAAAAGTCCTAATTACTCTATTACATTCTCGGAGCAATTACATAAATATAATCAAAAATAAATATGCGCGAAAAGAAATTAAATTGGAAAAATTCCTTAGGGTTTTGACCCTTTTTGAGAAAGAATGGAATTTTGGTCCTTTTTGCAATTAATTCAAATTAAACCTAATTTACTAATTAATTAAATAATTACAAAAAAAGTATTTTTTAGTTTTTTAGGTCTTTAATGAAAATAAAATAAAAAGGATTAAAATTGTCAAAAGAAAAAACCCTAATTCTAGATTGATTTTATTTATTGTGAAAAAAGTCAAAGTTAACCTAATTAACTAAATTAATTATATTTAGAATTTATATACAAAAAATAATTAATAGTGAAATTAATAAATAATAAAAATAAATAATATTTTTAGGTTTCTGAATTTATTATGAAAAATAATTATGTGAGTTAATTAAATAATAATAATAATAATAATTAATAAAATAATTAAATAGAAATTAAAATAGAAAAGAAAAAAGAATAAAGAAACCAGGGGGGTGCTGGGCCTTTTTTGGAGGTGAGGAAGTAATTTTGTGGCCCATTAACAATCAAGCCCTTCTGACTTTCTGGATTGTCCATGCTTGCTTTGACCAAGGAGCACCATGATCATTCAATCCTGACCTTTAGATCTAAGCTTGTGGCCACTTGGCATGCTGAGATGGGAAGCGTATGGTGGAACGCTTTTGGAGACCTGCATGTAATTACATGAAGGAAAATATGAAACAATTATTTTTGGGGACCTGGGAATCGAACCCAGGTCCCAATGGACACCAGCCAGCGCATCTACCACCACACCATGTGCCTGCATTTGTTATTATGATAAGAAGCAATTATAATATATAATAATTAATTCACATGCTGCCAAAACGAAAACACGCGCGCCCCATTTGAATGCTCCAATAGCATATCAATGCGTCATCATCTTCCCCAATTGTTCCTGCAAAATACAAACAGATAGCGGGGGTTTTTAACCCCCATAAAACATGATGAGGAATAATAGCGATTAACCCTACAGGCTACAGAAATATTTCGCGATGGTGGCTTTTGATTCGTCTTGTCTCAACGATTTCAACCATAGGCATTAGAGGTGCCAATTTTTCCTGGGCTGTAAAGCCCCAATTTGAGAACTCAAGAACCCTAGATTTCTTGAATGGTAACCTGTGATTCTGGGCATTATAATGCAATTAACTAATACCATTAGCTTTATATGAATTCAAGCAACACAAAACAATGATTAAAACACGTTAATTATGCATGAAATATGAGTTTCGATTATGGAAAAAATCATCAAACCGTGTGACTGTAAACGATGATTTCTTGAGCTTTAGCACTTGGTTTTGATTGCAATCCGTCTCTGGGAACCCCTGCAATGTATTAGAAATCGCAAAAGCCTTTGAATCACGTTGGAATGTGGAAATCAGTTTTCAAATTTCTTGAGTTTTTTTTCAAAGTGGTTATGGCTTTCTTGCAGCAAATTCACGTCCATGGCATTAGGGTTGGCTTGTGCATATATAGTAGAATGAAACTAGGTTAAATCTTTGCCAAGAAATCCATGGAATTGATGGTTGTATATTTGATTTGCAATCATATATTTTTTAATCTTTTTTATTGGAAAAACTTTCCAAACTTGGAGATTCTTGTCCCTTTGATTTGCACACGAATTTGCCAGCTTGATTAGGTCATTCTTGCTTCAAAAAAAGATTGAAAAACCATATCTTTGAATTTCCTACAATTTAAATTAATTAAATGAATTAAAATCAATTAAAAATCCAATTAATTAATAAAAATAAGAAAATAAATTCAAATAATCTTAATGGGTCGTGCATAAGCCTTGGATAAAGTTTCAAGAAGAAATTTGAGGCCCATTAGCAAAAACAAGGTGTTTTGAGCAAAGTTGACTTTTGCAAATTCACAAAAATTTCCCAACTTCTCCAATGCATATCTTGCTCAATTTTGATCATATGAACATGTTCTTGGACATTTTGGAAAGGTATTGAAGTCCTCTAACCAATTCCTTTGGTCCCATGTCATTTGGATTTACCAATCTAAAGTTATGGTCTTTGACTTAAAGTGCATTTTTGTTGACTTTTGAAATTGACCTATAATGTAGAAATTTATAACTTTTTGTGAGAGCATTTCTTGGACTTGGAATGTGAAGATGAGTTGTAGGAAATGTCATCCCCTTCAAAATGAGAATTGTATGGGATTTTTCTGATGAATCATGAAAAAGTTATGCCTTGGTCAAGATACAGTTGACTTTTCTGCTGTCCAAAAATAGTAACTTTTTGCATCTTGATGATTTTTGAGCCATGCTTGTGGAATCATGATCAAGACTTGATAAAATGATGATTGTGGACTCAAAATAAGATGTTGACCAAAAATTTTGACTTTTGACTGTAAAATGACCATTTTGCCCCTGCAGTTGACTGTGGATCAAATAGGGCTTTTGACTGTGGAATTTGTCATTGTGAGTCTTGAGACTTGACATGTAGATGCTTGACAATGTATATAGGCATATGTGACTTGATTGAGCCATTGAAAACCTCAAATTCTTTGAAAGAACCAAAACCCTAATTTTGACTGGCTTAGGAAGCATTTGGACTGTGCAACCTTTGAGTAGTCTTGAACCAGTTGAAGATGATTCTTGATAAATCTTGAAGAATATGGGAGGGAAAATTTTGGGGTACAACAGTTGCCCCTGTTCAATCTTCTTAAACTTGAGGATGTAGATTGGCTTGTGTGCCTTTTGTGATCCGAAGGTGGAAGATGATTGAACACTAGAGTGCCCATAAATTTGCACTCGCATAGTGGAGTATCAGCAATGTGATGGCGGGAATGGGCTTATAGATGCCATTTGGAGATATGATGGATAGGAGGATGGGCTTATAGATTCCATCGGGAAATGTAATGGATAGTTGTGGAGATGGGCTTAAAGATGCCATCTGGAAATGTCGATCGCGTAAGAGATTCCTTAGCGAGAACTTACGTACCTGAGAAAGAAAGATAATTTCCTGGCCTGTTACAGGTGTTGATCTTCAGACTCTTCATGTAGATAACTTCCTGGCTAGATACAGGTATAGATCTACAATCAATCGCTCACAGATATGCCCTGGCTAGATACAGGTATCGAATCTGGAACTTCAAAAGGTTGGTCGAGATAGCTTTCCTCGCTGGATACAGGTGTAGACCTCTTATCTGAGAAAGAAAGATAATTTCCTAGCCTGTTACAGGTGTTGATCTTCAAACTCTTCATGCAGATACCTTCCTGGCTAGATACAGGTATAGATCTACAATCAATCGCTCACAGATATGCCCTGGCTAGATACAGGTATCGAATCTGGAACTTCAAAAAGTTGGTCGAGATAGCTTTCCTGGCTGGATACAGGTGTAGACCTCTGACCTGAGAATGAAAGATAATTTCCTGGCCTGTTACAGGTGTTGATCTTCAAACTCTTCATGCAGATACTTTCCTGGCTAGATACAGGTATAGATCTACAATCAATCGCTCACAGATATGCCTTGGCTAGATACAGGTATCAAATCTGGAACTTCAAAAAGTTGGTCGAGATAGCTTTCCTGGCTGGATACAGGTGTAGACCTCTGACCTGAGAATGAAAGATAATTTCCTGGCCTGTTACAGGTGTTGATCTTCAAACTCTCGCTCACAGATATGCCCTGGCTAGATACAGTATCGAATCTGGAACTTCAAAAGGTTGATGGTAATCATCTTTTGATCGACCTTTTCCTGAAAAGGCAAGACATTAGTTGTATGTAATGTCATGATGTATGAAATGCATAATGTCATGATGTTCTCGAAAATAAATGAGATTGAGTGATATGATGCGTATATGCATGTATCATGATGTATGACAATGTGATGTTTTTGAATGTATCTTCATCTTGGAAAATAAATCCTTGACAGATGTCGGGAAGGTAAATCCTGGGCTGATGTTGAAGAGTAGAGTTCTTCATTTCCGCTGGGGATGATGAGCGATGATTGTAAGAATAAACCGGTAGGAGAAGATGACTCTGTTGGGGGATAAACCTGGTGAAGAGATTATTCTGCGGGAAACTACTCTGTGGGGAAGAGATTCTTTGCTGAGAATTTAACGATAACTCCGCTGGGGATTCCGTTGATAAGCTTTGTTGAGGGATTTGATTAACTCCGCTGGGGATAGGAAGAACTTCGCTGAGGACGATCTTTCCGTTGAAAGTTGCTGAGGATAACCCAGTTAGACTCTGGTGGGGAATAACCTTTGAATATGGCTAGGGAGAGATATTTGTACTCTGCAGGGGATAAGCTTCCCGAATCTACTGGGTAAGATGATTCAACTCTCCTGGGGAAACTTTTTGGACTGTACTGGGGAAATGGCTCCACTGGGGTGTCTGTATTCCGCCGGGGAACAATCTTATATTTCTGTCGAGGAATATTAAGACTGTCGGGGATGCTTGCTGAGGAATATATGTATACTCTGCTATAGAATATTGAGATCTTCTGGGGATATCCAACTTCCTTAGGGCTGACAGTAGCCTAACTCTGATCGGGGGAGAGTATTGCTGACTTGCTAGGGATATTGTGCCTTTTCGGGGCTGATGGGAGACCAACTCTGCTTGGGGAGAGTATTGTTGAAACTTGTCTTACTCCTGGGGAGTGAAGGTATCTTGGTCGTATTCTTCAGCCGAACCTACCTTGGTACCTTGGTGGACAAAGCAACTAGACCACTTAGACAATTCTTATTGCCCCTGTTTCTGATGTCACCTGTAATTAGTCCTTTGTTTCACATGCAAATATTTATGAACAGCAATTAATATCAAATGCATATATCAAAATTGAACATTGGACGTTCTTTGCAAAACAAAACGGGTAAAGGAAAAACAAATGGCAATTTGTCTGAAAAGTGAGCTTGTATTGATTTTGAAATTTTCCTGTAAATAGGCGTCTTGTGTACAAGAGGCTGACGTCCTAGTAAGAGAACGTCGTCGAACAACATAGAGTTCATATAATTTTGTGAAAAGAAAACAAAATAGCTATGTGAATAATCCCACTGGGTTCCAACTCTGCTATCACCTTTATGTCTTCAAGCGTCTCATCACTTTGCTGCTTAGTTGGAGATGAAGCTGATTGATTGGTGTCGTATGATCCTGATAGTTGATACCGAGGTCTGGATGCAAGGTGATCCAATGAGACATAGTATTACGCTTTAATCCCTAACTTTTTCCTGGACCGCCCTTTCGGGTTTTCAGTCCACCGGGATACCCATTTTTTCCCAAGCCGCCTTTTCAGGTTTTCGACTTGCCGAGTGTACAGATTTTTTTCATTTCATCCCTTATTTTTCCCGAACCCTTTTGGTTCGCCGGGAAGCCCTTATTTTTGCCTAGGCCAGTCGACCTAGCGGGTCTTTTATTTATGCGTAGTATCTTTTTACTATGTCTGCATTGGCGGGGTGAGGAAGGTCGTCACCATCCATGGTGGTTAGAATCATAGCTCCTCCTGAGAAGATATTCTTAACCACAAATGGCCCTTCGTACGTGGGGGTCCATTTGCCCCTGGGATCACCTTGAGGTAGAATGATGCGCTTGATTACCAGGTCCCCAACTTGATACTCTTGTAGTCTGACTTTCTTGTTAAATGCCTTGATCATCCATTTTTGGTACGTCTGACCATGACAAATAGCAGTGAGTCTCTTTTTGTCAATTAGGTTTAACTGATCAAGCCGAGTCTGGATCCAGTCATCTTTGCTCAAACCTGCATCCTTCATTATCCGGAGAGAGGGTATCTGAACTTCGATGGGCAAGACTGCCTCCATGCCATAGACCAAGGAAAAGGGTGTTTCCCCTGTTGACGTCCTTGTTGAGGTACGGTACCCATGAAGAGCAAACGGTAACATTTCGTGCCAATCTTTGTACGTCACTGTCATCTTCTTCACAATCTTCTTAATGTTCTTGTTCGCCGCTTCTACAGCCCCATTCATCTTCGGCCGGTAAGGATAAGAGTTGTGGTGTTGTATCTTGAATTGCTCGCAGAGCTCGGTGATCATCTTGTTGTTAAGATTGGTACCATTGTCCGTAATGATCCTCTTCGGTACACCGTATCGACATATCAGATTATGCCAAATGAACCGTGCCACGACGTTCTTGGTTACGGTGGCAAAGGAAGCTGCTTCGACCCACAGTAATCAATCGCTACCAGGATGAAGCGGTGCCCATTGGATGTCGTAGGTCTGATCTCGCCGATCATATCAATGCCCCACATTGCAAAAGGCCAAGATGTTGTCAAGACGTTCAGAGGAACTGGAGGCATGTGCACCTTATCAGCATAGATCTGGCATTTGTGACATGTCCGAGAATGTTGATAACAGTCGGCTTCCATTGTGGACCAGTAATATCCTGCCCGAAGGATTTTCTTTGCCATGGTATGTCCACTGGAATGTGTTCCGAAGGTACCTTCATGCAGCTCTGCCATGATCCGTTCTGCTTCAGTCTTATCCATACAACGCAGTAAGGTTGAATCATGGTTTCGTTTATAGAGAACGTTATTGCTGAGGAAGAACTTTGCCGCGAACCTTCTCAGAAACTTCTTGTCATTAACGGATGCACCCTCGGGATATTCTTGAGCTTCCAAGTACCTCTTCACTTCATGATACCAAGGTTTTTCAGTTACCTCTTCAGCCTCAAGATCACAGCAATGTGCAGGTTCATCCAATTTCCAAATAATGATCCGGGGAGCCTCGTTGTCCCATTTGACTTTGAACATAGAAGACATCGTAGCCAGCGCGTCCGCCAACTGATTCTCCTCTCTTGGGAAATGTTCAAAAGTTATCTCCTCGAAATGGGGAATCAACGTTAATACATACTCCTTGTAAGGAATAAGATTTGGGTGTTTCGTATCCCACTCGCCTTTGATCTGACTGATCACGAGAGCAGAATCTCCGAAGACACTCAGAAACTTGATCCTTAGGTCAATTGCAGCTCGAAGACCCATGATGCATGCTTCATACTCCGCCATGTTGTTGGTGCAGTTGAAACATAGTCGGGCGATAAGTGGAGTATGAGAGCCTTTAGGAGATATGATCATAGCGCCAATACCGTTACCCAAAGCGTTTAAGGCTCCATCAAAGTGCATAGACCATCGGGATCCTTCCTCGGGTCCTTCATCCGGTCCAGGTACTTCACAATCAGTCGCTACCATGATATTCTCGTCTGGAAATTCAAAGTTCATAGATTGGTAGTCGTCCACTGCCTGGTGTGCCAAATGGTCTGCCAATACACTTCCCTTGATTGCTTTCTGAGTCGTGTACTGGATGTCATATTCGGTCAAGATCATCTGCCATCTTGCTATTCTTCCGGACAAGGCAGGCTTATCGAAGATGTACTTGATTGGATCCATTTTTGAAATCAACAGAGTAGTGTGAGTCAACATACACTGTCTCAGCCGGCGAGCAGCCCATACCAAAGCGCAGCAAGTTTTCTCGAGCAGTGAGTATCGGGTCTCACAGTCGGTAAACTTTTTGATAAGGTAATAAATAGCGTGCTCTTTTCGGCCAGACTCGTCATGCTGCCCCAGCACACATCCCATTGAGATGTCAAGTACTGTCAAGTATAAGATTAGAGGTCTCCCCTCAACCGGTGGCATAAGGATGGGTGGCTCTTGGAGATACTCTTTGATTTTTTCGAAAGCAGCCTGACATTCATCATTCCAACGTACTACTTGATATTTCTTCAGTGGCTTGAAGATTGGTTCACAGGTAGCAGTTAGGTGCGAGATGAATCGGGCAATGTAGTTCAGTCGTCCTAGAAAGCCTCTAACTTCTTTTTCAGTCTTGGGAACTGGCATCTCTTGTATGGCTTTCACTTTGGCAGGGTCCACTTGAATACCTTTGTCGCTCACGATGAAGCCTAGCAATTTTCCAGATCTTACCCCGAAGGTGCACTTGTTCGGGTTCAACCTCAGCTTGTACAACTTCAATCGGTCAAACAGCTTCTGCAGATGGTCAAGGTGTTCCTCCTCAGTTTGGGACCTTACAATCATATCGTCGACGTAGACTTCGATCTCATGGTGGATCATGTCATGAAACAAAGCAACCATGGCACGTTGGTAGGTTGCCCCAGCATTTTTCAACCCAAAAGGCATGACCTTGTAACAGAAGGTTCCCCACTGAGTGACGAAAGTGGTCTTTTCCATGTCTTCAGGAGCCATCTTGATCTGATTATAACCGGAGAACCCGTCCATGAAGGAGAATACCTTATGCTGAGTAGTGTTGTCAACCAGAATGTCGATGTGAGGCAGAGGGAAATCATCCTTGGGGCTTTCCCTGTTCAAATCCCTGTAATCAACACACATTCGGACCTTACCATCTTTCTTCGGCACTGGAACCACGTTGGCAACCCACTGAGGGTAAGAAGTCACTGCTAGAAAACCGGCGTCGAACTGTTTCATAACCTCAGCTTTGATTTTCTCGGACATCTCTGGACGCATACGGTGAACCTTCTGTTTTACCGGAGGACAGTCTTCCTTAGTAGGCAGGTGATGAACCACAATGTCGGTATCCAACCCAGGCATATCTTCGTAAGACCAGGCAAATATTTCCACATAGTCATGCAGCATCTGAATTAACCGTTGTTTCACATTAGACCCCAGATTGGCACCAATATTGACTTCCTTTCTGTCTATCTCAGTACCCAGATTTACCGTTTCCACTAGCTCTTCATGCGGATGAATGGCCCTCTCTTCCTGGAGTAACAGTCTTGCAAGTTCACCAGGAACTTCGCAATCATCTTCACCTTCGTCTTCGGCTAAGTTGATTGGATTTTCGAAGTCATAACTGCCAGTAGCAGAGTCGTTACCAGTGAGATCCGGAGTGGATTGGAACCTGTATAGGTGAGTGTGTGTAAATATAGCTGTTTTGCAATATATAATAAAGAAAGACAAGGAGCGCAAGATTTGAAATGCAAAAAACGTCCAATGCTTTTATTAATGATATATGAAAATGACACACAAAAGCCCTCACAAATGAAGCCACGGTGCCTCAGGTAAGACACCGGGCCATAAAGTTTCAAATTATTGTCTGTTACAAATTCAAAACAAAGGAGTTCATTACTGAGTGACAAAAGTAATAGGTATGAAGCCTTTCGCAGTCCAGCTGTTCAGTCAACTGTTGGTCGTTGGGTAGATCCAGCTGTCGAATTTAGATTCCTCCACGCTATCTTCAATAGCATTTACCCCTGGGTTGCTGATGAATACAGGAGGTCTTCCAATCCTTGCCTTGCGAACAACCCTTTGAGCTTCTGCAGTGAAACCCAAACCAAACTTGTCAGTCTTCTGAATGAAATCAGGAAGTCGGCCCCAGTTTGCACACTCACCCTTCTCAATAACAGCCCGGGCATCCTTTAAGGAAGCCATCTTCAACGGAGAAACCTCTTCAGTCACAGTCTCTGCTAATTCCAGTGTCTGAGGAACCTCTTCAAAGTGTTGAAAGGGGGTCTCAATGAATTCCCCATCCATCTCTATGTACCGGAACGAGTTAAGGTGGTTGACCATATATTCTTCCTCCCCCTACACTGTCACAATCTTCCCTCTGACTGGGTATTTCAGCTTCTGATGCAATGTGGAGGTCACAGCTCCAGCTTTATGGATCCAAGGACGACCCAGCAAACAAGAGTAGGACGGTCGGATGTCCATCACATAGAATGTTGAATCAAAGACCTGCGAACTAACCCTGATTGGAATATCAACTTCACCATGTACCATCCTTTTCGACCCGTCAAAGGCCCGGACAACAATGTTACTTGGCTTCAGCTCCAAACCCTCGCAATCCAACCTATCTAGAGCTTTCTTGGGTAATACGTTCAATGAGGAACCAATGTCAACCAGCACATGGGCAAGAGTAGTGCCCCTGCATTCGATGGAGACATGCAGGGCATCATTATGGTTCTTCCCTTTAGCAGTCAGATCAGCGTCGGAGAAACCCAAACCATTATCAGCAGTTAAGTTGGCCACACAATCAGTGAACTGATCAGCAGATGTCTCTTGTGGCACGTGGGCCGTCTTCAGGAAGGTAATCAGGGCCTTGGCATGGGCCTCTGAACACAATAACAGCGATAGCATAAAAATTTTTGATGGGGTGTGCCCCAGCTGCTCAACGACGTTGAAATCACTCTTCTTGATAATCTTAAGAATTTCTTCCATCTACTGCTTGGAAGCTTCAACATTGGTTGTCTTTGGTGCCTCCGTCTGGGCAGGCACATCAGTAGCGATCCCTTTGCCCCGAGTATCAGATGACTCGGCAGCAGGGGTAGAAGTAGGAACTTGGTCAGGAGGAGAAATAGGCACACTTGCAGGCGTGATGACAATAGGTCTCTGGATAGCTGGCGGAGCAATATCTGGTGAGAACAGTCTACCACTACGAGTGACTTTGGCAGGCTCGGTGATGTTGCTGATGCCGGTACTAGTATCAAACTCTTGTTTAACTCCAAGCACATAAACATCTGCCCCTTAGTGCCACGGGACAGCTTTGTCAGATGTATAGGGGATGGGCCCCGGAACAGTGATGATGATAGGAGCAATCTTCTGAGTAGACATGATTTTGACAGGCTTCTTTGAGGGAGCCATAGGAGAGTTATTGAAAATAGTAACAATGGACACTTCTTCGGTAGGGGTAGCAGGAACAACAATCTTCTCGAACAAGATCTCTTTATTATCCATCAGGCTTTGGATACCTGATTTCAACAAAGGACAACCAGCAGGTGAAATGGAACACAGATGGAAACCTTTACTACATCCCGGAAATAAACCGGCTAACAACAGGTTCCTTTTGACAGTCCATAGCAGAGTAACAATATCATCCACAGAGGCTACATACAGGTCCTCCTCAACAGCATTCACTCCATGCTTGGGCATGGGAGCAGTTACAACATTGGGCCTTTCTGGCGCCTCGAACTCTATCTCTTTAGCATCAATAAGGTCCTGAACCTTATTCCTCAAAGCCCAACAATTATCCGTCAATTATCCGTAGTATGTCCCGGGCTGTCAGAGTGATAAGCGCAGCAGGCGTTGGGATTGTACTTTAGAGATGTTGTGTTTAGCACCTTCGGAGCTTCTTTGACAATTACCAGATTGGTTGACAGTAATTGCGGCAATATCTGGGACAAGGTCATACTGAGCCGAGTGAACTGCCTTTTAGGTCTCTCACCCCTTGGTTGGTTATATTGTTGAGGAGCAGCAACAGGCTTTGAAATTACCACCGCGTTGACAGCTTGGCGGCGTTCCGGTTTATTTTGTCTCCTTGAACCATAAACAGCACTAGATTCTTTCTTGAAGGGCTTCTTTTCAGTACTCGAGGAGGCACCCTTTTGTATCTTCCCAGACTTGATACCAGCTTCTATCCTCTCACCAGTCAAGATCAGATCTGTAAACCCAGTAGAAGAATTCCCAATCAGATGGTTGAAGAACGGACCAGACCAGGTCCCCAGGAACATATCAACGAGCTCACGGTCAGTTAAGGGTGGCTGCACCCTTCCAGCCAAGTCTCTCCACTTTTGCGCATACTCCTTAAATCCTTCACCCGTCCCTAGTGACATACCCTGGAGTTGGGTACGCGTAGGAGCGAGGTCGGAATTATACTGATACTGCTTATAAAACGCAGTAGCCAAGTCCTCCCAGTTACGAATACTGGCTCCATCTAGCTGATAGAACCATTCGAGTTGAGTCCCTGAAAGACTATCCTGGAAGAAATGGATCCATAAATTCTTGTCAGCAGTGTAAGGTTGGATCTTCCTTACATATGATCTGAGATGCAGCTTAGGACAGGAAGCTCCTTCGTACTTTGCAAAAGCAGGCGTCTTGAACTTATGGGGGATCACCACCCCAGAAGATAAGCCTAGGTCTCCGAAGTCCAACCCGGGCACATGCTGAATCTCCATAGCACTTAGGCGGTCCTCCAGCTGTTTGTACCTGTCCTCAGCAGGAGGGTACTGTTCATCATTATAATTCGTCTCGTTGTCGGAGACCACGGGACTAGGAACCCTTCTCTCTTGGGGACTGTCCTTCCCTACAGAGGAAGTAGTCAGATCAACCTCATTTTGTAGTCCATTCCAAAATTTGCGTCCAGTGTTGAACAAGACAGTCCTCTTCTTCTTCTTCTTCTTCAGAATCAGAGTCTTCAACTCCTGTTGACCCTGGGCTAGGCTCATAACCAACTCTTGGAACTGGGCATTCTGGGCCTGGAGGGCCTTGATAGCTTGCTCAGTAGTAGGTTCAGAAGACATGATGATTGTTGAAATAAACAACGAAGAAGATAAGTGACCTGTAAAAAAGTGTACATGTTATGCATATGATGCATGGTATGCTATTTATGCAATGCATTCAAGGGTTCGAAAATTCAAATTCGTTATAGCCAAAAAAAGGAACACACGTCATATTAAGAAGTAATCTTTTTAGTACATCAATGCCTCATGGGCGAAATATTACAAAATACTTAATGCCAAAAGACACTGCGCATCCTCTTTGGAGCGATGTAGGTGTTGAGGGTCTTTTCCTCGTGCAGTAGGCGGTGAGCTCCAAGACCTTCTTCTCGCTAGCATGTAAACTGGCTTCAAAAGAATTCCTCTCTTCCTTGAGTTGGATCCAGCTCTTTTGCATTTCTTCCCATGATGTTGGCATGTCAGGATGCAGAATGGTGTACGGAACCTCTCCTTCCATAATTGGCTCTTTGATCACGGGGAGAATGTGAGGATATGGCATCATAAGCTTCTGGGAGCGGGCTCGTACCCACTTGAGGTAAGGCTCAAGGGGGATGGAATTCTTGTGCCCCAGTGTCTTACTATCCACCTTGTTAGGCATCCTCCAAGCTCTAATGAACCTTTGGCGAAGTCCTTGCGCATCGTTGTCGAAGTCAAAAACTATGTCAGGAATCAGCATGTCATGAGGGCCATCCCTCTGAGCATATCCAAATTGCCTCAAAGCCAAATAGGGGTTGTAGGTAATGCCTCCTCTAATTCCAAGTAAAGGAACATTAGGAAATTCTCCGCAACGGTCAATGATAGTGACATTTTCTCTGGACCGAGAACACCAATGTACACCAGAATGTGTGAGGGTCATCAGCCGTTGTGACCGCCTTAAACCCTGCTCGTTCTTCAAAATTGATTGTGGAAGGTGCGAAATAAACCACCTTGCCAGGAGAGGAGTGCAGCACATGAGAACACCTCTTTTCTCATTGTTCGAGTGTAAAATGAGTGGAGGATGTCCCCAAGCAATGTAGGGATGGGATTCCTGGACATGAAAATCTTGACAACATTTATATCTATAAGTTTATCCGGATTTGGGAACAAGACCAACCCATAGACAAGGAGTGCTACAATCTATTCAAAGGCTTGTAGGTCGAGAGAATTCCAACATTCCTGGGCCTTCTCAAACAGGAACTTTGCCAAGAATCCTTTGATACCACTTCTGATTTCCCAATGCCCCTTGATGTCAGATGGTTGCAGACGTAATACTTGAGCAACCTCTTCAAGTTTTGGTTCCCCTTCCGTACCGTTGTAGGGTAGTTGACTAAGGATAGGAATTTTCAGAAGTTGAGAAAACTCTTCCAAAGTAGGCACCAATTGATAATCCGGGAAAGTAAAACAGTGGTGCAGGGGGTCAAAGAACTGGAAGAGAATTTTTATCATATCTTCTTCAATGTTGGTGTTGACCAAGCTGAGTAGTCTATCATGCCTTTCACTGAAGGGAGAGCTCTCGGGGATCCTGGATGTAAGCTCCTTGAGCTGAGGAGGGACCCTTACAAGATTGACCTGAATTGTTTTTCTGCGGAGAGACTCCATGTCCTACAAAACAAGAACAAAGATGAAGATTTGAACCCTTGAAGTGGTTAGTAAATGCATATGATGCTTTATGATGTTATGATGATATGATAAAGACACACCACAAGTATTCACAAAAAGCAAACATGATAAGGCACACAAGTCACACCAGACAACCCTTAGAGTTTAGGCCAGCATGAAGTTTAGGTACTACCCTCTTGAAGTTGGTGGGCTCAAAACCTGTCCTATCAAAAGTAACCGGGTTCTAAGGAGCTCAATATCATTGGATTGTTTTCTATGTTCATTGTTTTGATTTAGCCACTGAACTGGCGATCAAAATATTCCAAGAAAACAACCCTCAATGAGTGTAGTATCGAGTATCTACCAACTTCGGACTGCACCAAAGTCGGTTATCTCACTTCCCCTAAAGAGGCCAGGATGGTCAAGTAAGGTTCCTAAGGTCAGTTGATGCTTCACGACACCATGCGGAGGCCCTGTACTCTCCTTGACTTGACTCAAGGGTTATCGGTACTCACCAAAGTGCCACATCAACGTAGCAACTGCTTCAACCGTGTCGGTATACCCCGCACAGTTCTCTCACAGTTCGTTGCTACTTCTAAAGGGTATCCCCCAGATCTGGGTTAGGATCTATGAAACTCCAAAACAAGCCCACAATATAAAAGCAATCAAGACATACAATTGAAAACATAGAATGATCTAATCCTAAGGTACACCTCACTTATAAGAGTCCCCAACAGAGTCGCCAGTTCTGTGATCGGTGGAAATAGAACTGACTGTTTTGAAATGCTGGTTCGCGAAATGTCGCGGTAAGCAAGAGTCGCCACCGTCTTTTATGTTCTCCAACAAGGAAAGGACAAAAGCACAGCAAAATTCCTTTTCGGGAGGTAGATTATAGAAAGGGAAGGTGTTAGCACCCTTTCTATCTTTGGTTATCCACGGGCTCTTAGGTACTTGCTCACTATGTTTTCAAAAATGTTTGCTTTTCTTGTGTTTGTGGGTTTTGAAAAAGTTTGTTTTGAAAACTTCTAGGTAACTCTTGTATCAGTCCTCAAGAGTGTATGAAGTGTTTGTTTGAAAACCTTTGTTTGAAAGTGTAGGTGCGAAAAGTTGTTTTTTTTTTGAAAGAGCAAGTACCTTAGAACCTCTACCTACTCAAAGGAATTAAGTTGTGTAAATGTCCTTTAGACAGTACTATCCCACTATTGAGAAGTAGGTAGCACCATCGTTGGAGTTATTCGGGTCAATTCGATTATATGGGACATGTGGTCACCAAAGCAATAGTAGGACGCCTTAGCGGTAACCCTAATGTCCTAGATCCTTTTTATCCAAGGCAACCGTTTCGAGGAAACTTGGATCTTTAGACAGGAGGGCGACCTCTAAAACACCCTATACTCAATGACCACGTCGAGGCAACCAAGTGAGGCGTACCCTAGGAGTGGCATGTGCGAGTGTGTCAGGTTTCATGTTTAAATTATCTTTGCACATGTATTATGGTGAGCTACATTTTGATTTTATTTGTCAGGCAAGTCTTGTCATGCATAGTTAACAGTTAATAATTGTGCGGAAAATAAATTGCGGAAAGTAAATCTACGCTATTACAAGGAGTCGGGTATTTACATCACCAAAAACATAACCCTTGAAAAGATAAATGCGGGAAATTAAAATAAAGCGATAAAAGTCCTAATTACGCTATTACATTCTCGGAGCAATTACATAAATATAATCAAAAATAAATATGCGCGAAAAGAAATTAAATTGGAAAAAGTCCTTAGGGTTTTGACCCTTTTTGAGAAAGAATGGAATTTTGGTCCTTTTTGCAATTAATTCAAATTAAACCTAATTTACTAATTAATTAAATAATTACAAAAAAAGTATTTTTTAGTTTTTTAGGTCTTTAATGAAAATAAAATAAAAAGGATTAAAATTGTCAAAAGAAAAAACCCTAATTCTAGATTGATTTTATTTATTGTGAAAAAAGTCAAAGTTAACCTAATTAACTAAATTAACTATATTTAGAATTTATTTACAAAAAATAATTAATAGTGAAATTAATAAATAATAAAAATAAATAATATTTTTAGGTTTATGAATTTATTATGAAAAATAATTATGTGAGTTAATTAAATAATAATAATAATAATTAATAAAATAATTAAATAGAAATTAAAATAGAAAAGAAAAAAGAATAAAGAAACCAGGGGGGTGCTGGGCCTTTTTTGGAGGTGAGGAAGTAATTTTGTGGCCCATTAACAATCAAGCCCTTCTGACTTTCTGGATTGTCCATGCTTGCTTTGACCAAGGAGCACCATGATCATTCAATCCTGACCTTTAGATCCAAGCTTGTGGCCACTTGGCATGCTGAGATGGGAAGCGTATGGTGGAACGCTTTTGGAGACCTGCATGTAATTACATGAAGGAAAATATGAAACAATTATTTTGGGGGACCTGGGAATTGAACCCAGGTCCCAATGGACACCAGCCAGCACATCTACCACCACACCATGTGCCTGCATTTGTTATTATGATAAGAAGCAATTATAATATATAACAATTAATTCCCATGCTGCCAAAACGAAAACACGCGCGCTCCATTTGAATGCTCCAATAGCATATCAACGCGTCATCATCTTCCCCAATTGTTCCTGCAAAATACAAACAGATAGCGGGGGTTTTTAACCCCCACAAAACATGATGAGGAATAATAGCGATTAGCCCTACAGGCTACATAAATATTTCGCGATGGTGGCTTTTGATTCGTCTTGTCTCAACGATTTCAACCATAGGCATTAGAGGTGCTAATTTTTCCTGGGCTGTAAAGCCCCAATTTGAGAACTCAAGAACCCTAGATTTCTTGAATGGTAACCTGTGATTCTGGGCATTATAATGCAATTAACTAATACCATTAGCTTTATATGAATTCAAGCAACACAAAACAATGATTAAAACACGTTAATTATGCATGAAATATGAGTTTCGATTATGGAAAAAATCATCAAATCGTGTGACTGTAAACGATGATTTCTTGAGCTTTAGCACTTGGTTTTGATTGCAATCCGTCTCTGGGAACCCCTGCAATGTATTAGAAATCGCAAAAGCCTTTGAATCACGTTGGAATGTGGAAATCAGTTTTCAAATTTCTTGAGTTTTTTTTCAAAGTGGTTATGGCTTTCTTGCAGCAAATTCACGTCCATGGCATTAGGGTTGGCTTGTGCATATATAGTAGAATGAAACTAGGTTAAATCTTTGCCAAGAAATCCGTGGAATTGATGGTTGTATATTTGATTTGCAATCATATATTTTTGAATCTTTTTTATTGGAAAAACTTTCCAAACTTAGAGATTCTTGTCCCTTTGATTTGCACACGAATTTGCCAGCTTGATTAGGTCATTCTTGCTTCAAAAAAAGATTGAAAAACCATATCTTTGAATTTCCTACAATTTAAATTAATTAAATGAATTAAAATCAATTAAAAATCCAATTAAATAATAAAAGTAAGAAAATAAATTCAAATAATCTTAATGGGTCGTGCATAAGCCTTGGATAAAGTTTCAAGAAGAAATTTGAGGCCCATTAGCAAAAACAAGGTGTTTTGAGCAAAGTTGACTTTTGCAAATTCACAAAACTTTCCCAACTTCTCCAATGCATATCTTGCTCAATTTTGATCATATGAACATGTTCTTGGACATTTTTGAAAGGTCTAGGAGTCCTCTAACCAATGCCTTAGGTCCCATGTCATTTGGATTTACCAATCTCAAGTTATGGTCTTTGACTTAAAGTGCATTTTTGTTGACTTTTGAAATTGACCTATAATGTAGAAATTGATAACTTTTTGTGAGAGCATTTCTTGGACTTGGAATGTGAAGATGAGTTGTAGGAAATGTCATCCCCTTCAAAATGAGCATTGTATGGGATTTTTATGATGAATCATGAAAAAGTTATGCCTTGGTCAAGATACAGTTGACTTTTCTACTGTCCAAAAATAGTAACTTTTTGCATCTTGATGATTTTTGAGCCATGCTTGTGGAATCATGATCAAGACTTGATCAAATGATGATTGTGGACTCAAAATAAGATGTTGACCAAAAATTTTGACTTTTGACTGTAAAATGACCATTTTGCCCCTGCAGTTGACTGTGGATCAAATAGGGCTTTTGATTGTGGAATTTGTCATTGTGAGTCTTGAGACTTGACATGTAGATGCTTGACAATGTATATAGGCATATGTGACTTGATTGAGCCATTGAAAACCTCAAATTCTTTGAAAGAACCAAAACCCTAATTTTAACTAGCTTAGGAAGCATTTGGACTGTGCAACCTTTAAGTAGTCTTGAACCAGTTGAAGATGATTCTTGATAAATCTTGAAGAATATGGGAGGGAAAATTTTGGGGTACAACAAAGATGTTTCTGCCATTCCGAAGACTACTAGGGTTCTGCACAAGATGGATTCCTTGAAAGATGCCAAAGCAACTATAGAAGAAGGTGGTTGTATTGTTTGGGGTCAGCTTCCTGACATCCCCTACAAATCTGATAAGTTTGGCTTGGGCTTTACTACAGAGGTTCAAAGGGCTGTTTTTCGTGCTCGAGCTGGAAGACCTCCATTCGTATCAGCAATAACGGAGTCAATGCTATAGATTATGCCAACAATGATTGTGACTTCAACAACTTGGTCTTCCCTACCATTAGTGATAGACTCGACAATTGGAAAGCAGAAGACATTATCTTCATCTCCTTTAGCCAGGAGTAATAGCTATTTTTTTTGTATCGCTTTAAGAAGTATGGTTATGTAATTTCTTTTTAAAACAATGACTTTAAACATTGTGTCTTGCCCGGGGCACAACGGTTCATTTGTTAAGGGTTGTCATTTCATGTGTCATATCTTCATTTAATGAAAATATTAGACATTTTGCATTCAAATTTTATGTTCTCTGTCTTTATTTTTTTTACTTTATTGCACTTTCAAATAGCTATGTGTTCTTACACACACCCACACACTATATTGCAGATCCCCATCCACTATGGATCTCGTTGATAACGATTCTACAATTATCGCTTATAAATTTTAAAATCCAATCTACCAAGCCGAAGACGAAGGTAAGGATGATTGTGAGACACCTGGAGAGCTTGCCAGACTCTTAATACAAGAAGAAAAGGCTATCCAGCCACATGAAGAGCCGATCGAAGTGGTAAACTTAGGTTCTGAGACATATAAGAAAGAAGTCAAGATAGGTGTCAACTTGGAGGGCAGTGTCAAGAACAGATTGATTCAAATGTTGCACGCCTATGTTGAGGTATTTGCTTGGTAATACAAAGACATGCTTGGGCTCGATACTAATATTGTGGTTCATTGCCTTCCAATGAAAGAGGGTTGTTATCCGATTCAGCAGAAGGTTTGTCGCATGCGTCCCGAGATGTCCGAGAAGATCAAGGTCGAGGTTATGAAACAATTTAATGCTGGGTTATTAGCAGTGACGTCATATCCTTAATGGGTTGCTAATGTTGTTCTGGTAGCAAAGAAAGATGACAAGGTACGTATGTGTGTAGATTACAGGGATCTGAACAGGGCAAGCCCCGAAGATGACTTCCCATTTCCACATATTAATATTCTGGTCAACAACCCTGCTCAGCACAAGGTTTTCTCCTTCATGGATGGTTTCTCGGGTTATAATCAGATCAAGATGGCGCCTGAAGACATGGAGAAAATTACCTTCATCACATAATGGGGCACTTTCTGTTACAAGGTCATGCCTTTTGGGTTAAAGAACATTGGGCCAACTTATCAATGGGCCATGGTAGCTTTATTTAATGACATGATTCATCACGATATAGAAATCTATGTTGACAACATGGTAGAAAGGTCACAGGCTGAAGAAGAACATATTGGTCATCTTCATAAGTTATTTGAAAGGCTGAAGAAATACAAACTAAGGCTAAATCTGAACAAATGCACTTTGGGGTGAGGTCTGGAAAACTCTTGGGTTTAATCGTCAACAGTAAAGGTATTGAAGTTGATCCTAAAAAGGTTAAATCTATCCAAGAGCTCGCCACACTGAGAAGGAGGTAAGAGGTTTCTTAGGACGACTGAATTACATTGCCCGATTCATTTCTCATTTACCTGCTACCTGTGAGCCAATCTTCAAACTATTGAAGAAAGATCAAGTAGTAAAGTGGAACGATGACTTCCAAATAGCCTTTGATAAAATCAAGGAGTACTTACAAAAACCTTTGATTCTGATGCCACCAGTTGAAGGAAGACCTCTAATCATGTGCCTAAGAGTGCTAGAGAATTCAATGGGGTGTGTACTGGGGCAGAATGACGGGTCTTGTTGAAAAGAGCATGAAATATAGTACCTTAGCAAAAAGTTTACCTACTGTGAAACAAGTTATTCACTGCTCGAGAAAAATTGTTATGCTTTGGCATGGGCTGCTCGTCGAATAAGACAATATATGTTTGCCCATACTACCTTCTTGATCTCTAAAATGGATCCCATCAAGTATATATTTGAGAAGCCAACTCTCTCCGGAAGAATAGCCCGATGGCAAATGGTCCTGAAAGAATACGACATTCAGTACACCACTCAAAAGGAAGTCAAAGGAAGTGTATTGGCAGATTATTTGGCACATCGAGCTATAGACAACTATCAATCTATGAATTTAGAATTCTCGGACGAGAGCATTATGCTAGTTACAGATTGTGAAGAACCTGGACCGTATGAAGGACCTGAGTCAGGATCCCGATGGACTATGGTTTTCGATGGGGCTTCTAACGCACTTGGCAACAGAATTGGTGATGTAATTATACCTCCTCAAGGTTTTCATACACCCTTCACTGCCAGACTTTGCTTTGATTGCACCAATAATATGGCTGAATATGAAGCATGCATCCTGGGAATTAAAGCTGCTATTGATCTGAGAATCAAATTTTTGAGTGTATATGGGGATTCAGCCTTGGTGATCTTTTAAGTCAAGGGATAATGGATACGAAGCATCCAAATATTATCCCTTACCGAGAACATATGCTAACCTTGATTTCGTACTTCGAAAAGATTACTTTTGAGCATATCCCAAGAGAAGAGAATAAGTTGGCGGATGCATTAGATACTACGTCATCCATGTTCAAGCTCAAATGGGACAACGAGGCTCCCATAATTACCATTGAAATATTCGATGAACCAGCACACTGCTATGAAATTGACACTGATTGAGTAGAAGAAAAACCTTGGTTTTATGAAGTGAAAAGGTACCTTGAAGCTCAAGAATAGCCTGAAGGGGCATCGATCAATGACAACAAGTTCCTACGAAGGTTCTCAGCTAAGTTCTTCTTGAGAAATGTAATTTTGTATAAACGTAATCATGATTCAATTCTGCTTCGCTATGTAGACGAGAAGGAGGCAGATAAGATTATAGAGGATATGCATAAAGGCGACTTTGGTAATCATTCCAGTGGACACACTATGGCTAAGAAAATCTTGAGAGCAGGTTATTATTGGTCGACCATGGAAACCGACTGTCACCACCACTCGAGAACTTTTCATAAGTTCCAAATCTATGCTGATAAGGTTCATATGCCTCTGATTCCTCAGAATTTTATGACTGCTCCTTGGCCATTCGCAATGTGGGGCATTCATATGATCGGAGAAATCAAGCCTAATACTTCCAACGGATATCGCTTCATTCTCGTCACCATCGACTACTTTACAAAATGGGTTGAGGCAGCCTCATTCGCCTCCGTTACCAAGAATGTGGTGGCCCAGTTCATTAAGCATAACCTCATCTGTCAGTATGGCATCCCCAAGAGAATCATTATGGACAATGGTACTAATCTCAACAACACTATGATCATTGAACTCTGCATGCAGTTCAAGATCAAACACCACAACTCTTCTCCGTATCGACCAAAGATGAATGGCGCGGTGGAAACCGCTAACAAGAACATAAAGAAGATCATACAGAAGATCATTGTGACTTACAAAAATTGGAACAAGATGTTACCATTTTCTCTTCATGGCTACCGCACTTCAACAAGAACATTAACTAGGGCAACCCCATTCTCTCTGGTCTATGGTATGGAAGTTGTCCTACCCGTCGAAGTTCAAATCCCTTCTTTGAGAATTATGAAAGATGCAGACTTGGACGAAGACGAATGGATTTAGACTAGGTTGGATCAGTTGATCTTGATTGACAGGTAGAGGCTTGCGGTTGTCTGTCACGGTCAGATGTATCAGAAATGTATGATCAAGGCATTCAACAAGAAAATCAAGCATCGGGTATATCAGGATGGTGACTTGGTTATAAAGCGCATCATTCTACCGCAAGGTGATCCTAGGGGAAAATGGACTCCCACCTACGAAGGGTCATTTGTTGTCAAGAAAGTATTTTTGGGCGGTGCTATGATACTAACCACCATGGAGGGTGAAGACTTCCCGCACCCTGTGAACGCGGACATAGTCAAAAGATATTACGCATGAAAAAGACCCGCTAGGTTGACTGGCCTAGGCAAAAATAAGGGCATCCCAGTGAACCTAAAAGGTTCGAGAAAAATTAGGGATATATATAAAATATTGTACACTTGGCAAGTCAAAAACCTAAAAAGGCGGCTTGGGCAAAAAAGGTTATCCCGGTGGACTGAAAACCCGAAAGGGCGGTCCAGGAAAAAGTTAGGGATTAAAGGGTACGACTATGTCTCGTTGAATCACTTACTACAAGCTTTATTACCAAAGTTGAAAGTTCAAATGGCGCTGATCAGTTCAATCAACTTCTTCTGACAGCAAAGGATGAGATGTTCAAAGACATAGAGGAAATAGTGGAGTTGGAACCCAACGAGATTATTTTCACATAGCTATATGTTTTGTTTTCACTTTGTACTCTTTTTATTTCACGACAATTTCCTCTTACTAGGATTTATGTTTCTATTGTACAAAATCGCTTGTTTATAGGAAAACTATCAATACAAATACACCTTAAGTTCAAACTTTTTGTTTTTTTAAATTTTGTTTGCAAAAACGTCCAATGACTTAAATTAAATGAACATATGCAACAAATATATGCATAAAAACAGGAATAAGCATTTAAACAAAACTCCAGGAGTTAGGGTGACGTTCAAGTAATCCACAAATCGCCACAAAGTCAAATCTATGAGATTATTCCCCACAGTAACCTTCATAAATTCATCTTCAATAAAGATAAATTCCTCGCAATTTCTCCGACAATATCACCAACCTACGGAGTTTCAATCAGTATAATTTCTGTAAATTCTCTTCCCCAACTGAGTTTATTCCTCCAAAACTGAAAAAATCCCTGCAGATTTCTTCTCTCCAGTAGAGCTTGTTTCCTCAATAGGGTTTATCTCCCCAACAAATTAAAGTCTCCCCAGTTTGAGTTTATTCCTTAAATGGCTACAAATCACTGGCAAAATCCCTCTCCTCAATAAAGTTGCCACTATCCTCAGATAGTTGCTACGAAACCTTGAACTGAACCAAATATCAACCAATTTTATCCTCCCTAGATGATTCGGAAGGTTATCCATCTCTTTTATCCCCAGTCAGGGTATATAAGAATCATCCTCACAGACGAATCAGAAGGTTATCCATCTCTTTTATCCCCGGTCAGGGTATATAAGAGATAAACTCCCCAGTAAGGTAATAAACGACTAATGTTCCTGAACTCTCCTCCTAAAACAGGAGTCAACCTTCCCCAACGGAGTTTACTCAAACAACAAGTGATAATCCCCAACCATTCTTGACAAGGTTGAAGATTACACGTGTTATTCATCCCTAACACTAGTCAGGGATTCATTCTTCCCAGCATAATGCCATACGGAACTGTTGATACACTTCCAACAACATTTCACCTTCATATATCATAACATATGCATACGAAACACATATAGCACGGTCTCATTTATTTTGAGAACATCATTACGCAATGCATTTCATACATCATGTCATTGCATACAACTAACTCTTTATCTTTTCAGGTAAAGTTTACAAACAGACGAACATCATCAACAAATCTCAAATAGGTCCAAGATTAATTCCCGAAACAAGACGGGGAAACTATCTCTATGGCCAATAAAAATTAGGTTCCAGATTAATTCCCGAAACAAGTCGGGGAAACTATCTATATAACCGAGCATATATTAACTCCTGAAACAGGACGAGGCGACTATCTTTATCACCAAGTGGCATGAACTCTTGAAACTAGACGTGTTTACCAACAAAAATAGATTGTAGATCAATTCCTGAAATAGGACGGGGCGACTATCTACATGATGAACACTTCCTTCAAAGACATCTTCTGGTTCACATCAAATCAAGCGTAGATTTATTCTGATACTTCTTCCAGTAGACTTTTTCTGGGTCAGATTAATTTAATCATAGATTTATTCTGATACTTCTTCCAGTTAAAGACAGACAAAGACATCTTCTGACTCAGATTAAATCAAGCGTAAATTTATTTTGATACTTCTTCCAGTAGACTTTTTTCTGGCTCAGATTAAATCGACCATAGATTTATTCTGATACTTCTCCCAGTTAAAGAAAAACAAAAAGACCTCTTCTAGCTCAGTTTAAATTAATTGTAGATTTATTCTGATACTTCTTCCAGTTGAAGTCGAGCACAGACTTAGTCTAAATTCTATCCACAGTTACTTTGGATGGCATCTATAAGCCCATCTCCGACAACTCTCTATTACCTCTCCAAATGGCATCTTTAATCTCATTCCTGGTATTATCAACCAACAGTGTTACTTCGTGCACAAGCGAGTACAAATTTCTGGGCACTTATGTGTTCAATCATCTTCCACCTTTAAGTCACGAATGGCGGACATGCCAATCTAACTCTTCAGATTTAAGAAGATTGAACAGGGGCAGTTGTTGTATCCCACAATTTTCCCTCCCATTTTTCTTCAAGGCATTCTTCTAAGATCCTCAAATACTCAAGGATTCTAAAATGACTTTCATAGTCCATCATAGGTCCTCAACAATGCCTATGTCAAGTTTCAAGTCTTGCCTCACAAATTTGCCCAGTCAATTGCTCAGATGATTGAAAATCAAATGGATTGGGTAAAAAGTCAATTGTGGTCAACATACAGTCAAACTTCAATATTTTTTGTCAACATCAACATTTTGAGGTGATATTCATCATTTGATCAAGGATTGACCATGATTCCTCAAGTCAAGTCGTCAAATCATCAAAGATAAAAAATTGTCAAATTTAGGATTTTGATTGAAGATGACTGATCATTTACTTTTGACCTAGTGCATGACCTAATGGCTTGAAGCATGATCTCAAGATCTCAAATACAACATCTTGACCTAATTACATGGCTCAAGACATTTCCAAAGATACAAGTTATTGATATTTGAAAAATTGAATCAATTGATGAAAGTCAACAATCACTCAAAAAGTCAAACTTTGACTTTTTGGTCAACATTAGAATTCAGAAGTAAATAATCATAAATATATTCAAAAGTATCAAACTTGATCATCAATAAATCAAAAAGTCAACAAAAATTAAATTTGGAAAATTTTCTAACACTTAGAAAAATTCTAAGTGTTTTTGTTCTTAACAAAAGTCCTAATTTCATAGCCATTTTTCACTAAGATCCAAGTTGATTCAAATAAAACTTTCAACATGAAAGTTGTAGGGATTGATGAATTCTACAAATTTGTTAATGTGGGATGAACCTCAAAATGTGCTTGGATTAAGAGATATAGGCCCATGAAGTTCTGATTATTTTTATCAGTTTTTTGTCTTAACTTCTTGGCCAATTTTCACCAAGTTCCCATTTGATTTAGCCAAAACTCACAACATGAAATTTGTAGAAAATGTTTCAAGCTTTCCAAAATGTCCAAGAACACAATTTTATCATGCTTGAGCTAGGAGATTAGAATACATGAAGTTGGCATTCCATTCTTGAATTATAGGTCATTTTGTGACAAGTTCATAACTAAATCTTCAAGCTATGCTGCATAATCTCACTTTACAGGTCCATTAGTTTACAAATATCCCCATAATTTAATTTTTACTCAATTGATTGAACCATTATCCAAGTGTTTGATCCATTGTCCAAATGATTTTTCCATTTATGACACAAAGGCACCATTGCCATTTTCATAAAGCATGCTTTATGCATTTTGTCAACTCTTCTTGAGCCTCTCACATGTTCCTTCTACACACACATAATTCAAAATCAATAAGCAACATATCTACAACTCCTAACCACCCTATGAGCCATTGTACCATTGCATTGGAACCATGCCTTTGCAAGTTACTTCAAAACCAAGTTTCAAAATCATGACATGTTATCTTGAAATTCTAGTTACTTCAAGCCCTCAAACCTTTTCACTATAAATAGAGAGGTTATTTGCAAGCTAATACACGAGTTTACAAGCCCTCTAACCCTCTCAAATTCTCCCAAGTCAGAATTGCACACAAAACCTCCATTCTTGAGCTTTGAAGTCTAAATCTTTGAATCTCTCAAACTTTATAACTTTTGTCCAAACCAATAATCCAAACACTTCATATACATCATATATAACTCATCCATACCCTTGTTTCCTCACTGTAATATCATCTTCATCATCCACCATTTTCAAATTCCAACTATGCAACTTGACTTGGTTGGAGTGATTCAGCCACTCTCAGCACCAAGTAAACATCCAAAAAGCTTCATCAGGGTCCAAGCAAGCTCACCAAATCATCATTTCTCCTCTGGAAATTGTGTAGAGAGCATTCAGATTTCGTATCAAGTGGTAAGTTTTTGAAACTTTGAAATCTCTGTACAAGCCTCATTTGTATTTATTTTCTAAAGCAAAAATGTAGAGATCAATACCCTGAAACTAACAATGTCCTTAGTTTTCATTTATGTTAACCGTGTGGTGAGAATTTTGAAATTGAAGTTTCTGAAAAAATTAGATTTCAGTTTGGTACTGAACAAAATTCGTTTTAACCATTGATCTATAGCTTTTGAAAGTTATATGGTTGGATTCGTGGTTAAAATTCAATCAAGTTTGATGTTTATATCTTTCCATTTGGTTGAGAAATGAAGCTTTTACAAAGTTCAAAAATGTTGTTGTTATTGCTGGTGCGAGGAAGAAGAAGAAGTGGGAATTTCAAATTTAAAAAGTGAGTTTATAATATATTTATTGGTGGTTGTTTCATAACTGAATGAAACAGCCATCCCAATGGCAAGCGTGTATGTGTGTAGGGCGTTAGTGTGCCAGGACAGGGGTTCGATCCCTTCCACTGGAATTTTATTTTTCAACATTTTCTTTGTTGATCAGGTACATGCAAATCCAGCCAGAATGATGCACCCATCATCAACACCATTAAATCATCATACAATCAGGTCAAACACACTACATGTGTGCCCCATGATGCACCTTCTGGACAATGTCCCCACTGGATTACAAACAGTAACTTAGGCTCCCTTTTGGGCCTTTTTATTTTTTCTTGTTCATATCCCCCAATTTCTTGTTGCAACGCAGGCCCATTCTAACTTTTTTTTTTAAAATTTTTTCTGTTTCAAATAAAAAAACTCTTTGGATTGGGCCTGAGTTATTTTTGCTACTTCTCACCCCCTTAATTTCTTATACTGCAGGCGCATTTTATTTTATTTTTTATTTTTAATTAACTTTCTTTTCTAAAATAATTTTATTTAAAATCAAAAAAAAAATCATGAAAATGATAAAAATTAGATTTAGATTTTTTTATTATTAATTAATCTAATTTTTGACAAATAAAAGTTAATTTAATTTAATCACTTTGATTTTATTTAATTAGAATTAGGTTATACTTCAAATATATTTTCTAAATAAAACTCCATAACTATTTTCTAAATACTTAGAATTCTTTAGGGTTTTTTTTTAATTAATTAGTTTAATTTTCATAAATAAAATTAATTTAATCACATCATATTTTATTTTAAATAAATAAATTGTAAATAAAATTATAATTAGGTCTAACTTTTTATTTCACATTTCAAATATTTTCTAAACAAAGAAATACAAAATATTTTCTTAAAACACTAAAGAATATTTTAGGGTTCCTTAAACTTCTTTCCCCTTTTTACCACCTTCGCGCACTTTATTTTCGAATTAGCATTTTCCAATATTGTAATTGCTCAAAGCTTGTAATAGATAAATTAGGGTTTTTACTTTACTTGTCATCCCCATTCATAAATTTGTATCCCCATCCCCGAAGCAATGTAATAGCGTAGGACATTTAATTTCCGCAATTTACTGCTTCCATTATTACTGTTAGTAATTATGGTTTATATGGCAAGATAAAAATAAATCATTAGAAACCATAATTTCAAAGACAAATACTTGAAATCAAAACACTTCGCACACACACACACCTCTAGGGTTACCCTTTCTTTGTTGCCTTCGGATTTAAATAGTCATGTCCCTCGAATTAAGATGCTTTAGCAAAGACCCTCAGTTAAAAGATCATAGTCCCTTGATGACCCTTCGATGTTTCCTACGATAAACGATCTTAGTCCCTTACGAAACTTGCTAAAACATCTTACAAGTTATCTTTTATGACTGTACGATGACCCACGCTTGTCTCTAACATCCAATTATAGGGCTTTCTACTAATTAATAATAGAGTAGCATTATAAAGGAGGGGGAAAACAACAAAGACCATTGAGTAGATAGATCGCTCATAATCGCTTGCTCACAAACTAAAACAATTTCCACACTTCACATTGTCAAAACAACTACTTTCCAAACACTTTATAAACACTCTTGAGGACTGATACAAGGGTTATTATAAATCAAATTTCCTTACATTGACATCTTCAAAACACTTTTCACAAAACAACGCTCTCATTCAAATATTTTTAAAACAAATATTTTGTATACATTCTCAACGATACGAGAATCATTACAAAATTGTCGTACTTTGGTATTTTTTTAAAAATATTTTCAAACATACACAAACACAAAGCATTTAAAAGAAGTGAGCTAGAAATTAAGAGCCCGTAGATAACTACAGATGAAAAGGGTGCTAACACCTTCCCTTTTCATAACCTACCCCCCGAACTCAAGAAAATTCTCAAAGGTCTTTCCTGTTCTTTTCACCCTTTCTTTTATTGGATAAAAGAAAAGTCAGTGGTGACTCTTGCTATCTGCAACATTTGCGATAAAACACAAATCCAAAAGTCAGTTCTCCCACCGTATTACAGTAGTATATTGTGTGCTCTTTTCGACCATGCTCGTCATGTTAGCCCAGTACACAACCCATTGAGTTCTCTAATATTGTTAGGTACATGATTAGAAGTCTTCCTTCAACTGGAGGCATCAAAATTGGGGGTTCTTGGAGGTACTCCTTGATTTTATCAAAGGTTATCTGGAAATCATCGTTCCTCCTCACTACCTGATCTTTCTTCAGTAATTTGAAGATTGGATCACAAGTAGCAGTCAGATGGGAAATAAATTGGGCAATGTAATTCAATCGTCCCAGGTGCCCCTGTTCAATATTCTTAAACTTGAAGAGTTAGATTGACGTGTCTGCCATTCGTGACTTGAAGATGAAAGATGAATGAACACTAGAGTGCCCAGAAATTTACACTCGCTGATGCATGAGGTAATGTGTTGGTTAATTGTATTGTGAATGGGCTTGAAGATTCTATTTGGAGTGGTGATAAAGAGTTACCAGAGATAGGCGTATAGATGCCATCCATAGGTGACATAAAATTGTCGGAGACGGGCTTATAAATGCCATCCAGAGTGACTGTTGGTAGATATTGGAAGAAGTACCAAAATAATTCTTTGGTCGATTTATACTGAAACGGCATATGAACTTCGTCTTTTTTTAACTGGAATAAATAAATCTAACCCAAAATAGGTCTTTCGTTTGCCTGTCTTTAATTGGAAGAAATAAATCTAAACTAGAGGAGGTCTCTTATTCGCATGTCTTTAACTCGAAGAAATAAATCTAAACTAGAAGAGGTCTTTTGTTTGCTTGTCTTTAACTGAAAGAAATAAATCTAAACCAGAAGATGTCTCTTGTTCACCTGTCTTTAACTAGAAGAAATAAATATAAACCATAAGAGGTCTTTTGTTCGCCTGTCTTTAACTAGAAGAAAATAAATATAAACTAGAAGAGGTCTTTTGTTCGCCTATATTTAACTGAAAGAAATAAATCTAAACCAGAAGAGGTCTTTTGTTCGCATGTCTTTAACTGGAAGAAATAAATCTAAACCAGAAGAGGTCTTTTGTTTTCCTGTCTTTAACTGGAAGAAAATAAATCTAAACCAAAAGAGGTCTTTTGTTTTCCTGTCTTTAACTGGAAGAAAATAAATCTAAACGGGAAGAGGTCTTTTGTTCACCTGTCTTTAACTGGAAGAAATAAATCTAAACCAGAAGAGGTCTTTTGTTCGTCTGTCTTTAACTGGAATAAATAAATCTAAACCATAAGAGGTCTTTTGTTCGCCTATCTTTAACTATAAGAAATAAATATAAACCAGAAGAGGTCTTTTTTCGCCTGTCTTTAATTGGAAGAAAATAAATATAAACCAGAAGAGGTCTTTTGTTCGCCTATCTTTAACTGGAAGAAATAAATCTAAACCAGAAGAGTCTTTTGTTCGCATGTCTTTAACTGGAAGAAATAAATCTAAACCAGAAGAGGTCTTTTGTTTTCCTGTCTTTAACTGGGAGAAAATAAATCTAAACCAGAAGAGGTCTTTTGTTTTCCTGTCTTTAACTGGAAGAAAATAAATCTAAACGAGAAGAGGTCTTTTGTTCGCCTGTCTTTAACTGGAAGAAATAAATCTAAACCAGAAGAGGTCTTTTGTTCGCCTATCTTTAACTAGAAGAAATAAATCTAAACCAGAAGAGGTCTTTTGTTCGCCTGTCTTTAATTGGAAGAAATAAATCTAAACCAGAAGAGATCTTTTATTCACCTGTCTTTAACTGGAAGAAATAAATATAAACCAGAAGAGTTCTTTTGTTCGCATGTCTTTAACTGGAAGAAATAAATATAAACCAGAAGAGTTCTTTTGTTCGCATGTCTTTAATTACAAGAAATAAATCTAAACCAGAAGAGGTCTTTTGTTCGCCTGTCTTTAACTGGAAGAAATAAATCTAAACCAGAAGAGGTCTTTTGTTCGCCTGTTTTTAACTGGAAGAAATAAATCTAAACCAGAAGAGGTCTTTTATGAAGAAACTGTTCATTGTTGATGGAATTCATCTGTTGACTTATCTTTCCTGAAAAGGTAAAGAATTAGTTATATGCAATGTCATGATGCATGCATTGCTTAATGATGTTCTCAAAATAAATGATAGTATACCATATGTTTTGTATGTATATGTCATGATGCATGAATGTTGTTGAAATGTATCTTAGTCTGAGAAAATAAATCCCTGACTACTGATGGGGAGTTTTGGGAAGCTAAATCCCGGACTATCGTGGAGACGAAGAGTATGTGTATCTTCAATCTTGCTGGGAAATCATGTTTGTTGTTTGAGGAAACTCTGCAGGAAATGTTGGCTTCTGCTTGGGGAGTAGAATTCAGGAGTTCTAGTTTACCATTACTCTACTGGGGAATTGATTCTTATATACCCTAATTAGGGATAAAAGAGACGATTAAACTTCCAATTTGTATAGGGAGGATAAAGTTAACTGGTATCTGGTCGAATTCCACGCTTCGCATCAAATTTCCGGGGATAGTATCAACTCCTCTAGGGAAAAGGAGTTTTGTCTGTTAATTTGTAGTACTCCGAGAAGTAAACTTAAGCTTGGGATATTGTATCCCATTGGGGAAATAAGCCCTGTCAAGGAAGGTATTCTGAAGACCTTACTAGGGAAATAAATTCTTTCGGGGAATAATTCTTGCAAGGTTTCTTTTCTAGTTTTGGAAAACTCGGCTGGGGAAGAGAATTTCAGGAAATATGCTGATTGGAACTCTGGATGGAAAACTGTTGAGAATGTATGAATTTACTCTGTGGGGATAATATTATTGAAGTGATTTTGTGGGGATATCTCAAATGCTTATTACCGTTCTTATGCATACATTTGTTTACAGTTAATCATGTTCATATGCATATGTTCATTCAATTTTAGTCATTGGACGTTTTACACTCAAAATAGAAAAACAAAAAGTTTGCACTTCAAAGTATATTTGTATTGATGATTTTCCTTAAAAAATGCGTTTTTATACAGGGAGGCAGAAATCCTAGTAAGAGGAAGTCGTCAAAAAAATGAAAAGAATACAAAGTGAAAACAAAAATTTTATAGCCATGTGGAAGTGATCTCATTGGGTTACGACTCCGTTATTTCCCCTATGTCTTCGAACATCATCCCTTTTTATTGAAAGAAGTTGATTGAATTGATCTTGTACCTTTTGAATTTTGACCTTGGTAATAAAGTTGGTTGTAGTGATTCAACGGGACATAGTCATACGCTTTAATCCTTAACTTATGCTTGGACCGCCCTTTCAGGTTTTTAGTCCACCAGGATACCCATTTTTTCCCAAGTCGCCCTTTCAGGTTTTTGACTTTCCGGGTGTACAATCTTTTGTATATATCCCTAATTCTTTCCTAAACCCTTTTGGTTCGCCGGGATGCCCTTATTTTTTCCTAGGTATGTCAACCTAGCGGGTCGTTCTTTATGCGTAGTATTTTTTACTATGTCCGCATTTACAGGATGTAGGAAATCTTCACCGTCCATAGTGGTTAACATCATAGCACCGCTAGAGAATACTTTCTTGACAATAAATGGCCCTTTGTAAATGGGTGTCGATTTGCCCCAGGGATCACTTTATGGTAAAATGATGCGCTTTATTACCAAGTTGCCAGCCTGGTATACTCGAGGTTTGATCTTCTTATTCAATGCCTTGATAATACGCTTTTGATACATTTGACCATGACAAACAGAAACCAGTCTCTTCTCATCAATCAAATTTAACTGATCCAATCTTGTTTGAATCCATTGATCTTCACCTAATTCTGCTTCTTTCATAATCCTTAGAGAAGGAATTTGAACTTTGATAAGCAGGACGACTTCCATACCATAGACTAAAGAGAATGGGGTTGCCCCAGTTGATGTTCGTTCCGAGGTATGGTAGCCATGAAGAGCGAACGGTAGCATCTCATGCCAGTCTTTATAGGTCACCATCATCTTTTCCACAATCTTCTTTATGTTCTTATTAGCAGCTTCCACTGCGCCATTCATCTTAGGTCTGTATGGAGAAGAGTTGTGATGATTGATCTTGAACTGCGTATAGAGTTCAATGATCATAGTATTGTTGAGGTTATTTCAATTGTCGGTGATGATCCTTTCAGGGATGTCGTACCAACAAATGAGTTTATGCTTGATAAACTAGGCTACAACGTTCTTAGTAACCGAGACAAACAAAGTAGCTTCGACCCATTTGGCGAAGTAGTCAATGGCGACAAGGATGAAATGATGTCCTTTAGAGGCAGTGGGCTTGATTTCTCTGATCATGTCAATTCCTCACATTGCAAATGGCCAAGGAGCAGTCATGACGTTTAAAGGTATTGGAGGTACATGAACCTTATCGACATAGATTTGGCACTTATGGCAAGTCCTCGAGTGGTGGTGACAATTCGTTTCCATAGTCGACCAATTATAACCAGCCCTCAGAATCTTCTTGGCCATAGTGTGTCTACTAGAGTGAGTTCTGAAGATACCCTCATGCATGTCTTCCATGATCTTCTCTACCTCTTTCTTGTCCATACAGTGGAGCAGAGTTGAATCATGATTGCGTTTGTATAAAATCCCATTGCTTAGGAAGAACTTGGATGAGAACCTCCGCATGAATTTCTTGTCGTTGATTGAGGCTCCCTCAGGATATTCTTGTGTTTCAAGGTACCTTTTTACTTCATGGTACCAAGGCTACTCTTTATCAGTGTCGATCTCATAACAGTGCACAAGTTCGTCAAATCTTTCGATGGTAATTCTAGGAGCTTCATTGTCCCAATTGACCTTGAACATAGACGACATAGTTCCTAAAGCATCTGCCAACTGTTTTGCTTCCCTCGGGATATGTTCAAAGGTGACCTCCTCGAATTAGGGGATCAAGGTTAGCACAAGCTCTTTGTAAGGGATCAAGTTTGGATGCTTGGTATCCCACTCTCCTTTAACTTGACTTACCACCATGGCTGAATCTCTGTATACACTCAAAAAATTTATTATTAGGTCAATGGAAGCCTTTAGACCCAAGATGCACGCTTCATACTCAGCCATGTTGTTTGTACAGTCGAAGCAAAGTATGCCAACGAAAGGTGTATGGAAACCTTCGGGAGAAATGATCATAACACCAATTCCATTACCCAATGCATTAGAAGCTCCATCAAAAACCATAGTCCATCAGGATCCTTGTTCAGGTCCTTCATATGGTCCAGGCTTTTCATAGTCGGTTATCAGCATGATATTCTCGTTCGGGAATTCAAAGTTCATGGATTGGTAGTCCTTAATAGCTTGATAGGCCAAATGATATGTCAGTACACTTCCTTTTATTGCTTTTTGTGTAGTGTACTGGATATCGTATCCAGTCAATATCATTTTCCATCTAGATATTCGTCCGAAGAGAGCTGGCTTCTCGAAGATATACTTGATGGGATTCATCTTAGAAATCAATAAAGTGGTGTGAGTCCACATATACTGTCTTAGCCGGAGAGCAGCCCATGCCAAAGCGTAACAAGTTTTCTCGAGCAGCGAATATCTGGTTTCATAGTCGGTAAACTTTTTGCTAAGGTAGTATATCGCATGCTCTTTTCGGCCAGACTCGTTATGTTGGCCCAACACACACCCCATTAAATTCTCTAATATAGTTAAGTACATAATCAGAGGTCTTCCTTCAACTAGAGGCATCAGAATTGGAGGTTCTTGTAAGTACTCCTTAATCTCGTCAAAAGCTACTTGGAAATCATTGTTCCATCTGACTACTTGATCTTTCTTCAATAGTTTGAAGATTGGCTCACAAGTAGTAGTTAAGTGAGATATGAACTGAGCAATGTAGTTAGTCGACCTAAGAAACCCCTAACCTCCTTCTCAGTACAGGGAGCTGGCATTTCTTGTATGGCTTTGACTTTCGCAGGATCGACTTCAATACCTTTTCCACTGACGACAAACCCGGGGATTTTTCCAGATCTTACCCCAAAGGTGCACTTGTTGGGATTCAGTCTTAGTTTGTACTTTTTCAACCTTTCAAATAGTTTCTGTAAATGATCAAGGTGTTCTTCCTTAGTCTGTGACCTTGCAATCATATCATCCACATACACTTCTATCTCATGATGGATCATGTCATGAAATAAAGCTACCATAACTCGTTGATAGGTTGCCCCTGCATACTTCAAACCGAAAGGCAAAACCTTGAAATAGAAGGTGCCCCACTGTGTGACAAAAGTGGTCTTCTCCATGTCTTCGGGAGCCATTTTGATCTGATTATAACCAGAGAAACAATCCATGCAGGAGAACACTTTATATTGAGAAATATTGTTGACCAAGACGTCAATATGTGGTAGCGGGAAATCATCTTTGGGGCTTACCCTATTCAAATCCCTATAGTCTATGCACATACGGACTTTTCCATATTTCTTAGGCACCAGGACCACATTTGCAACCCACTGCGAATATGACATTACTGCTAAAAAACCTACATTGAATTGCCTTATTACCTCAACTTTTATTTTCACATACATATCTGGTCACATGCAACGAATATTTTGCTTGACTGGAGGGCAACCTTCCTTCATTGGTAGACGGTGAACTATGATATTAGTATCAAGCCCTAGCATATCTTCGTATGACCAAGTGACACTTCAACATATTCGTACAACATCTGGACCAATCTTCTATTGACATTGTCTTCCAAGTTTTTGCCGATCTTATCTTCCCTCTTGTCTGCCTCGGTACCTAGGTTGATCACATCAACTGGTTCTTCGTGCAGTTGAATGGCCTTTTCCTCTTGTATTAGAAGTCTGGCAAGTTCCCCAGTTATTTTACAATATTCCTCGCCTTCGTCTTCAGCTTGATAGATTATACTTTCAAAGTCATTGATGGCAATAGCAGAGTCATTGTCAATGAGACCCGGAGTGGATGTGGATCTGCAAATGTGTGTGTGTGTATGTAAGGTCACATGGCTATTTTTCAAAATGCAATAAAGTAAAGAAACACAATGAGCGCAAAATTTGAATGCAAAATAGTCCAATGTTTTTCATTAAAATGAGCATATGGCATATGAAAATGACAAATTGTTAACAAATGGACCATTGTGCCCCGGGCAAGGCACGTGGCTTAAAGTCATTATTTAAATAGAAATTACAGACAGAGTTCTTAAAGTAATAAAAATAGTAAATGGCATTTACTCCTGGCTGAAGGAGATTGGAATGAAGTCCTTGGTTTGCTAGTTGTTGAGTCCTTCACTGGTAGTCGGGTAGATCCAATCCTTAAAGTCGCAATCAGCATCAGAGTCTTCAAGAGAATTAACCTCATGGTTACTAATACGGAGAGGTGGTTTCCCTGCACGAGCACGTCGAACCTCCTTTTGAGCCTTGGCAGTGAAGCCCAATCCAAACTTGTATGACTTGAAAGGGATATCTGGAAGTTTTCCCTAAATGGTGCAACCTCCGTCTTCAACAACAACACATGCATCATTGAGAGAAGCCATCCTTGGTGTATCTTTAGCAGCTTTGGGACTGTCAGGAGTGGACTTGGCAACAACAACCATGGGAGAGACCACTTCAAAGACTTGACAAGGAGTCTTTATGAACTCGCCATCTATTTCAACATACTTACATGAATTCAGATGACTAATCATAAACTATTCTTCTCTGCATACAATGATAATTTCCCCCTTGATCGGATATTTCAACTTTTGATGTAGCATAAAAGTCATCGCACCTGCCCCATGTATCCATGGGCGTCCAAGCAGGAAAGAATAAGCAGGACGGATATCCATCACATAGAATGTCAAGTTGAAGAATTGAGACCCCATATTGATAGGGAGATCAACCTCTCCATGGACCATCCTCTTTGATCCGTCAAAAGCTCTCACCACAATGTCACTAGGCTTTAGTACCAAACCTTCACAGTCCAACCTATCTAGGGCACCCTTTGGTAATACATTCAGGGAGGAGCCAGTATCCATGAACACATGGGCTAAAGTGGTGCTTTTACACTTGATGGAAACATACAGAGCTTTGTTGTGATTTTTCCTGATTGGAGTCAGATCTGCATCCGAGAATCCCAAACCATTGTCGGAAGTCAAACTTGCTACACAGTTTTCAAATTGGTCGGCCTTAGTTTCTTGAGGAACATGTGCATTTTTCAAGAATTTTATCAATGCTTGAGCATGCACATCGGAGCATAACAACAAAGATAACATATAAAACTTCGAGGGTGTTTTCCCCAACTGTTCCACTATCTTGTAATCACTTTCCCTGATAATTTTCAAAATCTCCTCCATCTCTTAGGTAGATGGTTCCTCAATGATAGTATCTTTTGCGGGTGCCTCCGTCAAGGCAGGATCAGTCATCTTTTCCTTTCCCCTAGTATCAGTACTAGGTTTGTCAACAATAATACGAATGGGTGTAGTTGTGGTGGTCGGAGGTGAACTCTCAGGAGAGAAGATCCTCCCCGTCCTAGTAACTTTGCTTGATACACTAATATTTATAATGTCGGCAGTTTCATCTTCATCAATCCATGAATCTTGTTTGATACCATGGTAATACACTTCTGCCCCATAATTCCAGGGCACAGCCTTATCAGAAGAATAGGGGACTGGCCCTGGTGTGGTGATTATTAGTGGAGCTATTCTTAATTCAATGGGAATCCTAATAGGACCTCTGGAGGTGATCCTAATGGGTTTGTTTGAGATAGTAATGATGGATACGTCTTCAACTTCTTGAGATACAACTTCGGTCAAACTTTCACAGATGGAGTTCTTTAAAATAGAATCTCATGGCTATCCATCAGGTGTTGGACACCTTTCTTCAGCCATTCATAACCATTAATCTGCACAACACATCAACAACAATCTTCAAGGCAGCCAGGGAATACCCCATCTTTCAGCAAATTCTCTTTAACAGTTTTCAAAGGAGTGGTCAAATATTTGACGGAGGAAACAAAAGAGGCGCCTTCAATAGCATTGACACCCTTACCATGATTTGGCATAGGTGTGGTGATCACATTGGGAGTTGGCAGAGGGTCGAATTCAATTGTCTTGTTATCAATAAGGTCTTGGATTTTGCATTTCAGCGCCCAACAATGATCAGTGTCATGTCCGGGACTATTGGAGTGGTAAGCACATTTGGCATTCGGGTTATATTTTGGTGATGAAACATTGGGATTTGAAGGGGGATCCGGTAATGTAACCAAATTAGCTTTTAATAAGTGTTGCTGAGCTTGAGATAATGACATGTTGATTCTAGTAAATTTTCTTCTCGAGATGTCAAACCTTTGTTGATTAGCTTGTTGTTGTGGTCTTTGAGTAGAAGCTGGATTGGAGATTAGAATTGCATTTACTGACTGACAGTGTTCCTTCCTAGCATGGCTTCTTGACCCATACACAACATTAGTCTTTTTTTACCAATAAATGGCTTTTTCACAGCATTTGAGATGGAGGCCATGGGTATCTTCCCGCTTTTAATCCCACTTTCAACCCTCTCACCAGTTAAAATCAATTCAGTAAATCCGGATGATGAACTTCCAATTAGCAAGTTGAAAAATGATCCAGTAAATGTTCCCATAAACATGTCTACCAATTCCCTATCAGTTAATGGTGGCTGCACCCTGTCATCCAGGTCTCTACATTTTTGAGCGTATTCCTTGAAGCCCTCGTTGGAACCCATAGTCACACCTTGCAATTGCACCCTAGTTGGTGCAAGATCAGTGTTATATTGATATTGGCGGTAAAAAGCAGTGGCCAGATCCTCCCAAGTATATATTTAGTCCCTTCCAATTGGTAAAACCACTCCAACCGCTTCCCAGATAGAATTTCTTGAAAAAAGTGCACCCATAGTTTTCTATCAGCGGTATGCGGCTGAATTTTGCGGACGTAAGATCTTAAGTGAAGCTTCAGGCATGAGATACCATCGTACTTGGAAAAAACAGGAATATTGAATTTGTGGGGAATGACTACCCCGGGAACCAAACCCAAGTCACCAAAGTTTAAGCCAGGCACAACTTGGATTTCTACAGCCTTCAATCTGTCTTCTAGTTGCTTATATTTGTCTTTGGCCGGTGAATATTGCTCGTCAAAATAGTCCTCGTCTTTAGAGATTTGGTTATTTTCACCCCTAGCACGGGTGCTCCTAGCATCTTCATCTTGATTCCCATCCTCCTCTGAGGGGTCCTCTTCAACTTGAACTTGTCGGACCGGGCCTTTGAATCTTTTCCCTATGTTGATCATAACTTTCTTCTTGGTCTTCTTCTTCGTAACCAGAAGTGACATCATTTCTTGCTGACCCTTTGCTAAGTTGAGCAGAGTTTCTTGAAACTGAGAGTTTTTAGTCTACAGATCCTTCACAATTTGCTCGAGATCCATCTTATACTGAAATAAACAGTAGAAAAATGAGGAAACCTATGTCGGAAAACCGGCTTATGATATGATGCATGTTATGCGTATGTAATGTTTTCAAGGACTTTTAAGATATAAATTTGCTTAGACAAAGAGGAAATAAAACATTAATTATATTAATAAATTCAAAAGGTTACAAATTTCCTCTTGGGGTTACAATGAAATAAAAACAACAAAAATTAAATTATACAACAAAAGATTCAAGTCTTCTATGGACGCTTCCTCTTTGGACTATTGTAGGCATTCAAGTTCTGCTCCTCGTGAAGTTTCCTTGTGAGCTCCAACACTTCCTTCTCGCCTACATAGAATTGGGCTTCGAAGGTGTCTCGCTCTCCCTCGAGTTGAATCCACGATCTTTGCAACCCCTCAAGAGTAGTAGGCATGTCAGGATGAAGAATGGTGTAGGGAACATCTCCTTCGACAATAGGCTCCATAATGATAGGTAGGATGGCCATATAAGGCATCATGAGGTTTTGAGCGTGAGCTCGCACCCACTTGAGATAAGGCTCCAAAGGAATGAAGTTCTTATGCCCCAAAGTTTTGCTATCAACCTTGTTCACCATGCCCCAAGCTCGTATAAATTCTAGACGATAACCTTGGACATCGTTCTCATAGTAAAATACAATACCTTGAACAATCGCGTCATGAGGGCCATCCCTCCGAGCATACCAAAACTGTCGTAGAGCCAAGCAAGAATTATAATTGATACCTCCCCTAATTCCAAGGAGTGGGACATTAGGAAATTCCCCACAGCGGTCGATGATGGTAACATCCTCCAAAGATCGAGAACACCAATGAATATCTGAATGCGAGAGTCACATCAACCTTTGAGACCACCTCATACCTTGTTTGTTCTTCAAAATTGTTCGAGGAAGGTGCAAAATAAACCACCTAGCCAACAAAGGAGTGCAACACATAAGAATCCCTCTTCTCTTCATGGTGCGAGCATGAAGAAAATTCAAAATATCTCCGAGAAAGGCAGGCATCGGGTTACGAGATAGAAAAACTTTGACCGTATTCATATCTATAAGTTGGTCTGGATTAGGGAACAATACCAACCCATAGATTAGAAGAGGCAAAACTTCTTCAAAAGTTTGCAAATCCAGAGCATCCCAAAACAGTTGAGCCTTCTCAAATAGAAACTTGGCTAGAAAACCCTTAACACCACTCCTTGTTTCCCAATTAGCCACTATGTCAGACCGTTGCAAATGTAAGGCTAGAGCAATCTCCTTAGGTCTTGGGTCTTTCTCAATATCGGTGAAGGGTATTTAATCAAGAATAGGTATTCCCAATAGTTGATATAACTCTTCCATGGTGGGCACCAATTGGTAATCAGGGAATGTGAAACAAAGGTGTTTAGGGTCAAATAATTGAAAGAGCACATGTACCATGTCTTCTTCAAAGTTGATATAACCAAGTTGAGGAGTCAGCCATACTTCTTGGTGAATAGAGAATTATTGGGAACCCTTGACGTTAACTACTTAAGTTGAGGAGGTATTTTCACAAGGTTGATTCGGATGGTATTTCTGCGAATGGAAGCCATATCCTATAAAATAGAACAAAGATAAATAACTAGGTCCTTGAAATGGTTAGTGCAAATTCTATGGTATGATGTCATGATGTCATGTACAAATAATCTTATACAAGCAAAGCAAACAAGTCCTTAGGTTTAGGCTTGCATGGAGTTCATAGGTAAGTACCCTCTTGAAGTTTAGTTGGTTCAACATGTCCTAAAAATTAATCGAGTTCTAGGGAATCTCAATATCATTGATCTTTCTTCATCGGGCATTGTTTCAGCGCAAGCCTCTATTTTGGCGACCGAAATATCCCAAAAGTATGATCTCAATGAGTGTAGTATCGAGTATCAACCAACTTCAGACAGCACCAAAGCCGACTATATCACTACTTCCTAATGGCCAAGTTATTCAACTAAAGGTTCTAAGGTCAGTTAGTGCTTCATGACACCACACAACGGCCCCATATTCTCCTTTATTTTCCACAAGGGATACAGGTACCCACAAATGTGTCACAGTAACGTAGCTATTGCTTCAACCATATCGGTCTACACCGTACAGTATCCATAATCTTTGCTACTTACCTAATAATGTTCCTAAATCTGGGTAGAGGATCTATAAAAATCCAAACATAACCCATAATGTAAAGCATACAAGTTAAACAATGAAAGAATTTTAAAGGTGGTCTAACCTCTAAGGTAACCCCACTTTTAAGATATTCCCCAGCAGAGTTGTCAGTTCTGTAATACAGTGGGAGAACTGACTTGGGTGTTTTATGTTTTATTGCAAGTGTTGCGGATAGCAAGAGTCGCCACCGACTTTTCTTTTATCCAATAAAGTTAAGAATGAAAAGAAGAGGAAAAACCTTTTGAAAATTTTCTTGAGTTCGGGGGGTAGGTTATGAAAAGGGAAGGTGTTAGCATCCTTTTCATTTGTAGTTATCTACGGGATCTTAGTTGCTATCTCACTTTGAAAGGATTTGTTTGAAATTTGTTTGTGATTGTTTTAAAGTATTTTTGAAAACACCTTTGTTTTGGTAAACTTTGTAATGATTCTCGTCTCTATAAGAATGTATACAAAGTGTTGGTTTTGAAAATAGTTCAAAAAGATGTTTGTTTTTGGAAAGATGTTTTTGAAAGTGTGAGTGTGAAGATGGTTTTGTTTGAGAGCAAGCAACTACAAGCGTTCTACCTACTCAAAAAGTCTTTGTTCTTTTCCTCCTCCTTTAGATATTGCTATTTTACCATTGATTGGTAAGAAGCCCTATTATTGGACGTGAAGAGAGAGGCATGGGTTATCATACAGTCATAGAAGGCAACATTGTAGGATACCTTAGCAATTTGTCGTAAGGGTCTAATATCGTTTACCGAAGGCAACATTGAAGGGTCATCGAGGGACTATGATCTTGTAATTGAGGGTCTTTGCTAAAGTATCCCACGTTCGAGGGACATAACTGTTTTATTCTAAGGCAACAAGTGAAGTTAATCCTAGAGGTGCAAGTGTGCAAGGTGTTTTGATTTCATGCATTTTTTCTTGAATTAGGGTTGTCTAGTATTGGTTTAAAATCTTGCCATACAAACCTTAATTACTAGAAATAATATTGAAAGCGATAAATTGCGAAAATTTAAAGTTATATGCTATTACATCATTTAGGGGATGGGGATACAAATTACAAATGGGAAATATAAAGCAATAAAGTTATAATTATTATTACAACCAAAATGAATAACATAAAATAAAATGTGCAAGAATATAAAGATAATGTAAAAGAAAAGAAAACTGTTTTTTATGGTTTTTTAGGAAAGGTTTTAAAGTTGATAAAGAGAATGGAGTTAATTAATTAAATTCCTAAACTTTAAGCTAATTTAAATCAAAAGAGAAAATTAAAACAAAATCTAAGTCTAAATTTAAATTAAGAAAGAACATATTCTTTTGGGTTTTTTTGTTTAAAAGAAATGAAATAAAAATAGAAATGGACTAATAATAATATTTAATATAAATGTATTTTTGTATTTTTTTAATAAAATAGTAATAAAAATGAAAATAATAAAATAAAGAAAATAAAATAAAATAAAAATATTATTAAAAAAAGGTCAGGGGTTAGAAAAGGGATTAGGAGGTTAATAAGAGAAAAAAAATTGTTTTTGTGTTTAGGGCCCAAGGCCTATTTTTGGAAATCAGAAAAGATAATGAAAAAAAAACATGGGTCTACGTGGTAGAAGTAAACATGGGGTAGGAGGAAGCAAAATAAGAAGGCCCGTTGCTGAAGAGACTCAGGCGCGTGCTGCAAACAAAAAGTGAAACAAGGAAAATATGAAGAAAAAAAAGAACAAAAGGTCTCGCTGGGGCTCGAACCCAAGACCTCCTATAACAATGTCTTACGTGCACGCTCTCTACCATTGGGGTGGCTATACATTCGTTTATTTATACAAAACCAACACATTATATCATAAAAAAAGTTCTAGTGACAACTTCATCTTCTTCCTCGCGCCATAACCAGAGCTTTGTAATTTTCTCATCTCCCAACCATTCTCAAAAGTGTAAACATCAAACTTGTTAGAAATTTCACCATGATTTCAAATATGTAACTAACTTAAAGAATAGATCAAAGATGAATACAAATTTTAATTAGTACCAAATCTGACCTAATTTTTCCAGCAATTTCAAACTTAAAATTCACATCACTCAGGCAATATAAATGAAAACTAGGGGAATGGTTAGCTTCAGAGCTATGATGTCTACATTTTTTATTCACAAAGGAATCACTAATGATGCTTGTATGAAAAGTTCAAAGTCAAGAAAACATACCCTAAAACTGAAATTTGTGTTTTGATTTAGAGCACCTTTCAAGGTGTTGCGGTGATCAAAATAGCTTCAATGAACCTCCAGGAAGCTAATGCAATGCTTAGTTTTGATTGAGAGTGGATGTATTGTCTTAGAGAAGTCAAGTTACAGGTGGTTGTTTTTGAGCTTGGAAGGTGATGAAGATGGAGTTACAGTTATGGAACAAGGGCAGGGATGAACTATATTTGATGTATGAAAGCTTAAAAATTGGTTTAAAGAGGAAACAAATGAGGTAAATGTGAGTTTGAGGTGCAAGGTCAGAATCTGCACAAAAATGGAGTTTGTGTGCAATTTCTGGCTAGAGGGAGTTTTGGAGAGTTTCAGGTGTTATGAATTCGTGTTCTAGGTTTGTAAACAATGCTTCAATTTATAGGAAAAGGTTTGAGAGCTTGAGGTGATCATAAGTACAAGATCACATGTTTATGGATTTTGACTTGTTTTTGAAGTAACCTTGACAAACATTGTTCCAATGCATAGTACAAGGTTTATAGGGTGGCTAAGAGCTTTAAACATGTTACTTCTGACCTTGTGTATTGAGTGTATGCAGAGGGAACAAGTTAGAGGCTCCATACAAGTTGACTTTGTGATTAAAGTCACTTTTCCAAAATGGAAATGTGAACTTTCTTCCTTAAATGGCAAGATGTACTGGACAATACTTAAATCAAGTGGTTCATAGCTCAAAAGCTTGTGTAATCTTATGATTAAAGATAGACACACAAGTTAGAAGGCCTATAAAGTGAGATTATGCAGCATGGTTAGAGATTTGGTCAAGTGTTCATTACAAAAATGCCTTGTAATTCAAGAATGGATGCCCAGCTTCCCCTCTTCGATTCTCATAGCTCAAAAATGATCTCTTCAAGTTCTTGGACATTTTGGAAAGCTTGAAACATCCTATAAAACTTTCATGTTTTAAATTTTTTCTAAATCAAATTGGAGCTATGTGACAAATGGTCAAGAAGTTGGGAAAAAAATCTGCCTAAACTAGGTCAAAATTTCACTAAGTGTTTAAGAAAAAGTGCATGACCTCATGGGCCTATAACTCAAAGTCTAAGCATTTTTTGGATATGAGACCTATAAAACAAAGTTGTAGATCTTATCAAGATCTACGTCTTTAATTTTGAAAGTTTTCTTTGAATCATCTTGGATCTTGGTGAAAAATTGGCATGAAGTAGTGAAATTATCATGTATAAAACACTTTAAAAAATTTCTAAGTCTTGAAAAGTTTGACTTTTCAAATTGACTTTTGACTTTCTTGATTTCTTGATGATAAAGCTTCATATTTTGAATGTATTGATGAATTCTGATCTTTTAAAACAAATCTTGATTAAAAAAGTCAAAGTTTGACTTTTGTGCATTAGTTAACTTTTCATCAGTTGACCCAAAATTCAACTATCAATCCATTGATTTTGAAAGATGATTTGAGCCATGAGATTAGGTCAACATGTTTTATTTTAATCCTTTAGATTGTGCTTCAAGCCATTGGATCATATAATAGGTCAAAAGTCAATGATCAGTCAATTACAATCAAAACCCTAATTTTTGACCATTTTGCCCTTTTGGTAAATTGAGTCTTTTTCTTGAGGGATTGTGATTAATACTTGATCAAATGATGAGTAGGACTTTAAAATGTTGATATTGGTCAAAAATCTTGACGTTTGACTGTAGGTTGACCACAATTGACTTTTTATCCAATACAGCTAATTTTTCAGTCACCTGGTCAATTGATTGAGAAAATTTGTGATCCAAGACTTGAAACTTGGCATGAATATTCTTAGAGATCTATGATGATCCATGAAAGTCATTTGAGGCATTAGAAGTCCAATTGTGCTTATGAATATCAAAACCCTAATTTGAGGCATCAGTGTTTAGGAGATGGTTTAACCTAGTCAACACTTGTGCAAACTTGAGCCATTGGAGATCTTTGTGAGGAATGTCTTGAGAAAAGAGAGGGAGAATTTTGGGGTACAACACCAGGAAACCTATGACTTCCTTCTCAGTACGGGGAACTGGCATTTCTTGAATATCTTTGACCTTGGAGGGATCAACTTCAATACCTTTACCACTGACGATGAAACCCAAGAGCTTACCGGATCTCACCCTAAAAGTGCACTTGTTCGGATTCAATCTTAGCTTGTATTTTTAAGTCTCACAAACAACTTATGTAGATGGTCAAGATGTTCCTATTCAGTCTGGGATCTGGATATCATGTCGTCGACGTAGACCTCTATCTCGTGATGGATCATATCATGGAACAGAGCTACCATAGCACACTAATAAGTTGCGCCGACATTCTTCAATCCAAAAGGCATAACCTTGTAACAGAAATAGCCCCACTGTGTGATGAAGGTCGTTTTCTCCATATCTTCAGGTGCCATCTTGATCTAATTATAACCCAAGAAACCTTCCATGAAGGAAAATACATTGTGTTGATAAGTTTTGTCAACTAGAACATCAACATGTGGAAGTGAGAAGTCATCTTTGGGGCTCACCCTGTTCAGATACATGTAGGCTACACACATACGCACTTTGCCATCCTTCTTAGGTACTGGCACCATATTTTCCACCCACTGAGGATATGATGTAACTACTAGAAAACCTCTGTTGAATTGCTTCATAACCTCAGCCTTGATCTTCTCTGACATCTCGGGATGCATGAGACGAACTTTTTGCTTTATTGGAGAATAACCCTCTTTCATCAGCAGACGGTGAACCATAATATCAGTATCAAGCCCTGGCATGTCTTCGTACGACCAAGCAAATATCTCAACATAGTCATGCAACATATGAACTAATTTGTTCTTGACGTCGTCTTCTAGGTTGGCACATATCTTAAATTCTTTCCTATCTGCTTCAGTATCCAAGTTTACAACCTCAACTGGCTCTTCATACGGTTGTATAGCCTTTTCCTCTTGCACTAACAGTCTGGCAAGCTCTCTAGGTATTTCACAATCTTTCTCACCTTCGTCCTCGGCTTGGTAGATCAGATTTTCAAAGTCATAAGTGTCAATAGTAGAATCCGTATCAACAGGATCCATAGTGGATGTGGATCTGCAATTTATTGTGTGGGTGTGTGTAAGAAGACATACCTATTTAGAAGTAATAATAGTAAAAGAAATTCAAAGAGCATAAAATTTGAATGAAAAATGTCCAATGCTTTATTAAATGAAAATATGTTTATGAAATGACAACCCTAACAAATGAACCGTTGTACCCCGGGTAAGGCACAAGGCTTAAAGTTATTATTTAAAAGTTACATAACCAACGCTTAGAAAGAAATAAAAACAGAAAGTAGCAATTACTCCTGACTAAAGGAGATTGAAATAATGTCTTCCGTCTTCCAGTTGCTGAGCCCGTTGCCGATGGTGGGAAAGATCTAACTTTCAAGGTCATAGTCATTGTCAGCATCATCTATGGCGTTGAATCCATTGTTGCTAATGTTGAATGGTGGTCTCCCAGCCCGAGCATGACGAACAGCCTTCTGATCCTCTACAGTGAAACCCAAACCAAATTTGTTAGATTTATACGGAATATCAGGAAGCTGACCCCAAGTAGTACAACCACCTTCTTCTATGACAGCTCTAGCATCCTTCAAAGAAGTCATTATGGGAGGAACCCTTGTAACCTTGGGAATGGCAGAAACGTCTTCAGTAGCGGTTGGACAGATAACTTCAAAAGTTTAACAGGGAGTCTCGATGAATTCACCATCCATCTCAACATATCTGAATGAGTTCAAGTGACTAACCATATATTCTTCTTCATCGCAGACTGTAACAACCTTTCCCTTCAAGGGATACTTCAGCTACTGGTGTAGGGTTGAGGTAGCAACTTTTGTCCCATGGATCCAGGGGCGTCCTAGTAAGCAAGAATAAGCTGGTCAAATATCCATTACGTAGAACATATATTCGACGACCTGTGAACCTGCCTTGATCGGAAGATCCACCTCTCCTTGTACCATTCTCTTTGAACCGTCAAAGGCTCGAACTATAATATCACTCGGTTTCAGTATAACCCCTTTGTAATCCAGTCTATCAAGAGCACCTTTTGGTAGAACATTCATCAAGGAACCAGTATCAAACAATACGTGAGCCAGAGTAGTGCCCCTACATTCAATGAAGACATACATGGCCTTGTTGTGATTTCTTCCTCGGGAGTCAAGTCGGCAGTAGAAAAACCTAACCCATTGTCAGTCGTTAAGCTAGCAACATTACTTTCAAATTGATCAGCAGAAATTTCTTGTGGCACGTGAGTGGACTTTAAGAATTTCACTAAAGCTCGTGCATGGGCTTCAGAATACAGTAACAGGTATAACATGAAGATCTTAGGTGGGGTTTGCCCCAGTTGTTCAACAATTTTGTAATCACTCTTGCGAATAATTTTCAATACCTCTTTCAACTCTTTCTAAGAGGTATCTTCAACTGCCACTTCTTTAGGCGCCTCCGTATAGGTAGGCTCCCTTATTTTCTCTTTGCTCCGAGCCTCAGTATTTGAATCGATGGCGGTAACTCTAACTGGTGTAGCTATAGTCTTTGGAGAGATTTCCTGGGAGAAAACCCTTCCGCTTCTAGTAACTTTATTGGTTCCAGCAATATTGTCAATGTTGGAATCAGTAGCTTCAATAACTTCATCTTCAGTAGTCGATAGTTCTTACTTGACGCCATGGTAGTAGACGTCGGATCGTTCCACGGGACGACTTTGTCTGAGGAATATAGAATAGTCCCGGGTGTAGTGATGATTAGAGGAGAAGCTTTGGGATTGTCAGTGATCCTTACAGGACCTTTGGAGGTGATCCTGACAGAAGTGTCGAATATTATGGATAAGTCTTGAAACAAATTATCAGTAGACAGAATCTTCTCAACCAGAATTATGTGATTGTCCATTAAACGTTGAATACCTTCTTCTAGCAACCTACAACCCATTGGGTTGGGTTGTGCAGCAGTAACACCTTTCAATACAACCCAGAAATAAACCGGCCTGCAGCAGATTCTTCTTGATAATTGGGAGGGGAGTAACCAATTCATTTACAGTAGAAACATAAAGAACATCTTCAATAGCACTTATGCCTTTGTCATGCTTTAGCATTGGTGCGGTAATTACATTGGGGGTTTCGGGAGGATCAAATTCAATCTCTTTGTTGTCAATCATGTCTTGAATTTTGTTTTTCAAGGCCCAACATTTATTGATGTTGTGCCTAGGGCTATTGGAATTGTAAGCAAACTTCTCATTTGGATTGTAGAGAGGAGAGGAGGTGTTAGGATTCTAAGGAGGATCCCTTAATGTAATCAGCTCCTTTTTCAGTAAATGTTGTAATGCCCGAGATAGTGGCATACTGATCTTGGTAAACTTCCTTGTAGGTGCGTCTGACCTATGCTGATTATTTTGCTGACGTTATTGAACAGTTGCATGATTAGAAATTAGCACCGCTCCTACAGGTTGATTGCAGTCACTTCTAACACGACCCTTCTGGTCATAAACAACATTAACTTCTTTCTTTCCACTAAATGTCTTCTTTATAGCACTCGAAGATGCAGCCACCTGAATGTTTCCACTCTTGATACCACTTTAGACATGTTCCCTAGTTAGAATCAGCTCAGTAAAACCAAATGAGTAACTTCCGATCAGATGGTTAAAGAAAGGACCTGCCAGAGTTCCCATGAAAATGTAAACTAGCTCCCTATCAGATAAAGGAGGTTGCACTCTTCCAGCCAGATCACTCCACTTTTGAGCATACTCTTTAAACCCTTTATTTGAACCCATAGTCATACTTTGAAGTTGCACACGAGTTGGTGCAAGGTCAACATTATATTGATACTACTTGTAAAAAGCAGCAGCCAGGTCTTTCCAAGTGCGGATGTTGGTTCCCTCCAGCTGATAGAACCATTCAAGTTGTGTCCTAGATAGACTCTCTTCAAATAAATGAACTCATAACTTTCTATCAGCAATATGGGGTTGGATCTTCTGAACATAAGACCTCATATGAAGCTTTGGACAGGATACACCATCATATTTGGCAAAGATGGGGACCTTAAACTTATGAGGGATAATAACCCCTGAGATAAGACCCAACTCTTCAAAATCCAGTCTAGGCACTTCCTGGATCTCCATAGCATTAAGACGATCTTCCAGCTGCTTGTACCTATCATCACCAGGAGGATACTGTTTGGCAGAATAGTCTTCATCAGAATCTTGGCCAGAACCAAGGTTGTTATTTTGTTCAGCTTTCACACTCTTGTCATCTTCCTCTTGTTTATCGTCTTCATTCAGCGGGACCTCAAAATCTAGAGCCCTTCTGACCAGACCTTTGAATCTTCTGCCCATATTAAGAAAGATTGCTGGCTTTTTAGTCTTCTTCTTATTCCCCTTTGTGATGAGGGTCTTCAATTTGTCTTGTCCCTTAGCTAAGTCCAAAAACATTTGCTGAAACTTAGCGTTCTGCACTTGAAGTTCTTTCACAGTTTGTTCGAGTGCCATCATTTACTGAAATAAACAACAAGAAGATGAGAAAGCCTGTCTAGAAAGTACTTGTTATGTGATGATATGCATGATATGTAAATGCAAGTGCAATGTTTTCAAGGACCTTTGCGGGATTTAAATTTGTTTAAACAAAAGGAAACAAAAGAAATTTTAGTAACAAGCTCAAATTATAATCTCCTTCTAGACTTATAATGACAATAAAAAGAGTTACAAAGAAGCAAAATATGAATTCAAGTCTCCCATGGGCGCTTCCTCTTTGTGTTGAAATATGTATTAAGGCTTTGTTCTTTGTGGAGTCGTTTCATCAGCTTCAGTACTTTCTTCTCACTAGCATCGAGCTGAGTTTCAAAGGTATCCCTTTCTTCCTTGAGTTAAATCTAAGACTTCTGTAGTTCTTCGAAGTCAGTAGGCATATCGGGATGAAGAACGGTATGACAAACATCCCCTTCAACAACAGGCTCTACGATCACTGGTAGGATATCAGGATATGGCATTTTAAGATTTTGAGATCGAGACTGTACCCATCTGAGGTAAGTCTCTAGAGGAATGGAATTCTTGTGTCCCAAAGTCTCGTTATCAATCTTGTTGACCATGCCCCAAGCACGTATAAACCTTTGATGGTAATTTTGAGGATCATTATCATAGTCGAACACAATACCCTGGATGAGCATATCATGAGGATCGTCCCTTCAAGCATAACCAAACTGACGCAGAGCTAGAGAAGGGTTATAAGTGATGCCTCTTCTTATACCAAGGAGTGGTGTATTAGGGAATTCCCCGTAGCAGTCAATAATAATGATATCTTCCTGAGATCGAGAACACCAATGGATATCTGAATGAGCGATTGACATCAACCTTTGAGACCACCTCAAACCTTGTTCATTCTTCTTAACTGATCGGGGTAGGTGCAAAATAAACCATCTGGGCAGTAGAGATATACAACACATAAGAGTTCCTCGCTTCTTTATAGTATAAGTGTGGAGGGAATGTATGACATCTCCAAGCAAAGTAGGCACCGGATTATGGGTGAGAAATATTTTGATGGCATTTACATTTATGAATTGGTCCGAATTAGGGAATAGTACCAAACCATAGACCAGCAAAGCCAAAATATCCTCAAAAGCACGAAAATTCATGGCATCTAGAAACCACTGAGCCTTCTCTATCAGAAATTTAGGTGAAACACCCTTGACTCCATTACTTATTTCGCAATTAGATACAATATTCGGTCTTTTCAGATGTAAAGCTACTGCAATGTCTTCAGGTTTTGGAACTTGCTCTAGACCAATGAAAGGTATCTGATCAAGAATAGGCACTTTGATTAACTTAGAGAATTCTTCCATTGTGGACACCAACTGATAATTCGGGAAGGTAAAATAGTGATGTTTAGGATCAAATAACTGGAACAAAACACTCATCTTATCTCCTTTGAAACTGGTAGTAACCAAACTGAGTAGATGACCGTGTCTCTTGATGAATTGAGAGTTGTCAGGAACTTTTGATACTAATTCCTCAAGCTTGGAAGATACCTTTACAAAGTTGATTCAAATAGTACTCCTACGACTGGAAGCCATGACCATGCAACACAGAACAAAGATAAATCCCCTAGATCCTTGAAATGGTTAGTCATGATATGATTTTAGGATGTCATGTTTAAATAGATAACAAACACAAACAAAGCACACAAGAGTCTTAGGTTTAAGGCTTGCATGGGGTTCGTAGGTAAGTACCCTGTTGAAGTTTAGTTAGCACAACTTTTCCTAAAGAAGTAACCGTGTTCTAGGGATCTCAATATCAATGATTTTTCCCATAGGTTTTGTTTAGCATGACAACTGACTTGCCACCAAACAAGACCCAAGAGTCAAATCTCAATGAGCGTAGCATCGAGTATCAACAAACTTTGGACTGCACCAATACCGACTATCTCACTATCTTCTAATGGCTAAGTTGGGTCAATTAAGGTTCTAAAGGTCAGTTAGTGCTTATGACACCACACGAGAACCTAGTATTCTCCCCGACTGACGCGAGGGACACCAATACTAACCAATGTATCGCTCTACGTAGCCATCACTTCAACCATATCGGTATATGCTGTATAGTTTCCGTAATCTATTGCTACTTACCTAAAATGTCCCCAGATCTGGGTGTAGGATCTTTGCAAGAAAAGTAAACCCGAGAAAGCCCCAAAATGTAAACCATATAAAGCAAACAAGAAAAGCATTTAAAAGTGATCTAACTCTAAAGGTAACCCCTCTTTTTAGTAGTTCCCCAGCAGAGTCGCCAGTTCTATAATATGGTGGCAGAACTGACTTGGTTTTGCATTTTATCGCAAATGTTGTAGATAGTAAGATTCGCCACTGACTTTTCTTTTATCCAATAAGGAAAGGGTGAAAAGAACATAAAAGACCTTGAGATTTTTGAGTTTGGCGGGTAGGTTATAAAAAAGGAAGATGTTAGCATCCTTTCATCCGTAGTTATCTACGGGCTCTTAATCTCTAGGTCACTTTTTTTGAAAATTCTTTGTGAATGTGTGTTTGAAAATATTTTGAAAATGCCAATAGTAAGGCAATACTTTGTAATGATTCTCATTTCCTTTTTTGATAATGTGTACAAAGTGTCTGTTTGAAAATATTTTTGAAAGTGTGATTGTGAAAGATGTTTTTGTTTTCAAATGTTTGTGAGCAAGCGACTACGAGCCTTCTACCTACTCAAGGTCTTTATTGTACTTTTCCACCTCCTTTAGATAGTTCTACCCTACCTTTAGTTAGTAGGAATCCCTATCATTGGATGTGAAGGGACAGGCGTGGGTCGTCGTTCAGTCATAGAAGGAAACTGGTAAGGACGCTTTAGCAATTTTCGTTTAAGGGACTAGATCGTTTACCGGAGACAACATTCGAAAGGGTCATCGAGGGACTACGATCTTTGATTTCAAGAGACATTGCAAAAGCGTCCCCAAGTTCGAGGGACATGACTATTTTCATTCTGAAGGCAACAAGGGAGGGTGTGCAAAGTGTATTCAATTCAGTTTATTTACCTTGCATTAGGGTTTTGCTACCATTTGCTTTTAATCTTGCCATACAATCCTATTAGCTAACAGTAACAATAAAAATAATAAAGCAATAAATTCCAGAAAGTAGATGCAGGAAGTAAAAGACGGAAAGTAAACCTAAAACTATTACATGGATTTGGGAGAGATACATAATAGTAGAAAAATGCGGAAAATAAACCCTAATTAACTATTACATCCCTTAGACAGTTACAATAATGATAAAGAAATAAAAATATATTCGCAAACGCCCCATCAATATAAAAAATGGAAAAATTGGAATCGACGGAAAAGGGAATGTTTTTTGTTGTTTTTTATATAAAAAAGATATTTATGATTAATTGATTAAAACCCTAATCAATGTTAATTCAGAAAGGAATTATCAATTAAAATAAAACCTAAAAAACCTTAGTTAATTTTGATGAAAAAAGAAATTAATTTAATTATAAAAAAAGTTGATTAATTAGAAAATAATCAAAAACCCTAAAAGTCTAAATTAATTTTAATTGGAAAAAATTTAATGTTTTTTCGTATTTTAATTAAATAATAAAAGGTAAAAGAAAAATATAAATAAAAAAAGAGAAAGGGTTGGGCCAGAATTAGCAAATAGTGGGAGGTGCAGGTTTCAATTTGAGTCCAGGCCCAATAAGTCCCAGCGCTTGATCTAGCCTGGGTAGCTCCAGGGTGGTCCATGGTGTGCACGCAATCCCTGGTGCGTTGATTTGGATCTGTTGAGATCTAAGGGTTATGATGAGAGGATGCATGGTGGACGCATGAGAGTTTGCTACACTGGATCTGCAAGGGTTAGAAAACAAATAATTATGGAAAAGAATGCCAGGGGCAGGGATCGAACCCATGCCCTTGAACACGAATGCCTTATCACACGTTGTCTCGCTGCTGGACCACTAGTTGTTTCATGTTAACTATATAACATTAAAACAATATATATTAAATAAGCTGGAGTCAACCCACCACCTCTGGTGGTCAACTTCTTCTTCTGCGGCGAGGGGATTTCGCAAACCTGCAAAATAAAGGCCAAGTGAACATGAAAAACATCCCTGTCCACTAATTGAGGCCTTACGAATATAATGGTGATATTAGTTTCGATTGAAACAGCCTGTATCTAGGGTTTCACGGATTCACGAGCTTGGTTCCCTAACTATGGAAATTCTCTATTCTTGCGCAAAAACATGCAAACGATGAGTCCAAACGAATCTAAACATTATTATAAGCAAGAATATATGCATGAACTTAATTAATAATGCATGGCATGTAAGTTTGAATTCATGGGAATTCCATCAACCAAAGTTTCTTGGTTGCGGCGATTTGGGGTGCTACGACCTTCAGTGATGGCTGGGTATGACTCCTGGGAGTCTTAGGGAACTAATAGAGTGCTTGTGGTCGATTGAAACTTGCTGGAAAGCAATGTTTGATTATGCCCTAATTCTTGAAAATTTGTGAGTTTTTTGGAGGTGATTTCTAGCACAAGGGTTCGTGGCTTTTGTGTATGCATGATGGAGATTATATAGCATGAATTAGGTCAAAGATAAAATGGGCTTGGACTTTGTTTAAGAAGCCTTGTATTTTATCTTATTTATTTTTGAATTTATAATGAATAAATAAAAAATAATTAAAAATAAAATAGACCAAGGGGTAAATTAATAAGATTTGAGGTGTATAAGGAGTGTAATACACGCTTGGATTCTTAAACAGTGGCCAAATAGCCCAAAATATCAAGTTTGCTCAATTTGAACTTCATGCATTTGCTCAAAACTTCCCAACTTACACTGGTCATAACTCTCTCAATTTTCATCCTTTTAAAGTGATCTTAAACTTTTTGGAAATACCTGGGTGTCATTTACAATCTCTATGTTGATCATTTTTTCATTTTAAGAATTTATCTTAATGTAAATTGTCTTGACAAAAAGTGTCTTTTTGTTGACTTTTGAAATGATTTGTAATGTATTGACTCATATCTCTCAAATGAAGCATTTTTTGGATTTGAGCTTAGAGATAAAAAGTTGTAGAGAATTAAATTTTATTCAAAATAAGCTTTGGTTGGGGAAAAATGATGAAGCATGTGAAATTTATGCTTGGTCAAAGTTCAGTTGACTTCTCCTAAGGGAAACCCTAATTTAGCAACTTTTGACTTTTGATGATTTGAGAGTTTTCCTTGATGAATCATGATAAAACCTTGATCAAATGATGAATATGACTTAAAAAAATTTATGTTGACCAAAAATCTTGAAGTTTAACGTATGTTAACCATAGTTGACTTTTTACCCAATATAGTTAATTTTCAGTCATCTGAGCAATTGACTGAGCAAACTTGTGATACAAGGCTTGAAACTTGGCATGAACATTCCTTGATACATATGAGAAACCATGTGAACCACTTGATTCCTTAGGAACCCAAACTTCCTTGAGAAAGATGAAACCCTAGTTGTAAGTCCCTTGCTTAGGAGAATAATTTGTCTGGTCAATTCTTGAGCAACCTTTAGCATTTGAGAACCCTAGTAGAATGTTTTTGAGGAAAAGGGAGGGAAAATTTTGGGATACAACAGTGTCTCATGCTGCTTATCATACGACATAAAACAAATATCATCTGGCACAATGCGATTAAGAGCAACTCATAATGGCTTGGCCTTCTAATTCCCTCTAAGCAGTATGATCGAACACGCACGTGGAAAAGTACCTTAGGTCTCATGGTTCTGGAGTAGTTTAATAATTTTTCCGTGATCGAAAGATGCAGAATGCATGATACATCATAAAGTGTGATGGAAATATCACTAAACATAAGATTAAATGACAACATATCTACGTGCCATCTCTCCATAAAAGTAGACTATAATCCATGGTTAATATAACCACATCCAGTCCGACATATATCATGCCACTCATTTAGATGCATCATGTAATAATGAATCATTAGGTTGTGTCGGCTTTGCAACCTTCCTACCATGGATGATACATTATAATGTATCATGATACTACAAATAATAAATACATCGTCAGATAGTTCAAATATTATAACATAAATTTTAAAAGAGTAATTAAATATTTAGACTACCTCTTCGTCCCACACACACCTAACATCATGGTTTAGATACAAAGGAAGCAGTGAAAGGTTTGAGGTCCTCCTGGGAAAACCTCTGGGGCATATGGGGCAGCAAGAGTTTTTTGGGGCAACAAGGGCTTCTAAGGTAGTATGGAGCACATGAATACAAGAAGAAGGATGTCGAAGACACATGAACCTGGGAAGACGATCACTCACCAACAAACAAATTCTATCCAACTGCAGATCACAGGGGTCTAGATTTCTCCCTGATAACGAGAGCATATTGGGCCACTCTACCATGTCTCAATCTTTTTTGGTTGCCGTATAATTTTCCTTTAATCAAACAAGCACACATACATGACATAAAAGAATACATAAACAAGCACATACACAAACCAAACCAAATAACATATAATAAGTAATTCCAAATTTGGTTCTCTGGACTAAGGGTCTCGATTTCAAAATCTAGACTACACTGAAGAAGAAACATGAAGTAGAAATAGAGCATGCATAAATTCTAATCTCTAATGTTCAAAATTCATAGCAAGGCAGTTCAGGAAAAACACAAATAACATGTCTATTGCATTTAAGCCTAATGTATCATTATATAAACTATTTAGGTCATGCATGCATGTAAAATCAAAAATGGAAAAGGAATGAGTAACTTACTAATGCAATGGAGTAGAAACTAATATATGTGCAATACAATGGAGTAATTTACTATATTTATTCTAAATTCCAATTTTTTTAAACTCCAACATTATGTATAATTGTAGCAATATCATGAACATTACAAGCCTTATTATTACCCAGTCGAACAACTCCGCTTTCTTATAGTTCTAAAGTTGGAAGTATTCTTTCTTTAGATACATGTGATAAAAGCGTCTTGAGTTCATAATCCAAATATTTTTTGTCTCCAAAGTTGTCACCACTAGTGAACTACCACTCTCATGATCATCCTTATCTAAGAACTATAATCTGAACAGAACTACCATTGCCCCCTCTCAAGACAATCCTTCTTGAAGTATCTTGTTTTATAACAAGTGAAACATTTTACTTTTGAGTTATCAAAACTCCTAGACTTGGGATTTCATCTAGATTTCTTCACATTTTGGTTTCCCATAATCCCATTTTTTCTATTGAAACACCTGAGTCTTCACCACTATCGTCAATCTTCAAATATTTCATCTTAGTTAACTCCTCGTTTCTTAGACCCTAATGGACCTCCTCTAATGTTATATTGTTTTCCTACTATAAAGAAAGGCAACTTTCAAATGCTCAAACAATTTGGGTAATGAGCTTAACAAGAGTAGACCATTTTTCTCATTGTAGCACTCAAGTCCGACGAGCGCGAGGAGTGGTTGTCGATGCATGAGGCATGAAAATGAGTATCTCATGGTAGCTTATAGGCAAACACCGAATTCAAATTGGAATGAGAGAGATCCCGAGGTTGTATAGGTATGGGACTACGTGATTTAAGGAACACTTATAAGGATTAATTGGTACTATCTATACCAACAAGATACATCTTATTTTCGGTAGCCCAACAAATAAGAACTCTATAATTAAGCGTGTTTGACTTGGAGTTGTATTTTGATGGGTGACCTTCTAGGATGTTTCCTGGAAAGCGTGTGGGTGAGGACAAAGCATGTTGAAAAGACATATGCTAGTTTATAGAGTCAGTCGATAATCCTGAGCATTATAGGGAATTACAAATGGTATCAGAATAGTCCTCTCCTAGTACGATGTGATTCGGGGACGAACCAAGCAGAAGCTGGTAGACATGTAACACCTGAGGCCGGTGAGGGAGGAGAGTGGTTTTTGGTGCACGAGGCATGACAATAAGCAGCTCCTGGAAGCTTCTAGGCAAAAACCTAATTCACATTTAATTGAGAGGGATCCTGAGGTTGTGCAGGTATGAGACTCATGATTAAAGAAAGGCTTATAAGGATTAATTAGTACTATCTATACTAACAAGATGCATCTTCTTTTTGATAGTCTAACAAATAAGAACTATTTAGTTAAGTGTGCTTGACTTGGATTAGTATTTGGATGGGTGACCTTCTGGAAAGTTTTCCAGAAAGCGTGTGAGTGAGGACAAATCATGTTGAAAAGTATCATGTTGGTTTGTAAGGTCATTCGATAATTCTAAAAGAAGTATGGGGCATTACACTAATAATCAAGTTACATCTCAAAATTTTACAAGTCATCAATGGTCTTGTTAAATTTTGTCTATTTCTACACAACAGATTTCCTCTCTACCATTTAAAATGAGTAGATTTGTTGTTTAAAATACAACATGTGAGCCATCAACTTGGTCATATACAATGACTCAAGTTTGACCCACAATCCGAAATTTCTATCTCCAGAAAACTTCTAAATGTTCCATTTAAAACCCATAATACTCGCATGTAAACTTAACCTCTTTTCCCTATGGAGGGTGTCAGTTATTGTGTACTTGAAAGGTTAAACACACCAAGAATAATGATGCACGGGAAAAAGAACATTGGCTATCAAAATAAGCTGCCTTAGGCAAAAATTTATCTTCCAAACAGAAGTAAACACATAATTTGTTTATCAAGTTCGATCAAATTGATCTAATACGAGGAAGATAATGTTGGATTTTGATTCTCTTCCTATATTGAGAAAGACCCAAATATGTATAACCAATTTATCTCACTTATTTAACTAGAGAGGATCAATTTGGGATTGAGAGAGATAGAGAGACAATAAGGATTCAAAAGAGAGAAAAGAGGAGAGAAACTTATTCCCGTTTTTCTGCAACCAGACTCACTAAATCGATGATTTAAAATTCGTTAGCCATCAGATCAAGATTAAATTTGTAGGGAAGGTTTGAAACATCTGCATTTAACTTTTTTAGCATTGGGATCTTCAAAACAAGGTTTGAGCTAAGAGATATCTGCTCCGTATTGAAGCTGCAGATTTGGATAATTTTTTAGCTTTTTTATTCTTATTTATAAACTAGTTTGCTTTGTGATTTGCGGGTGTTAGAACTAGTTTGTGAATCAATTTAAGAATCTCTTGTACCATTATTTGATTATAGTGAAGCTATTTATTTGGTCTGGACGACTCATGGTTTATACTCTCATATTGAGGGATTTTCAACGTTAAAATATCGGTGTTCTTTTTGTGCCTTTATTTATTCGATTTATCATTTATATTTGTTGTTAATCCTCAAGGTTCCTACAAGTGTGGGGAATTTTATACCTGTTGCGTATTAGTCTGTCACTGTGTCTTAATTTCACATCAGAGTGGCATCAGAGCTCTTGGTTAAAGGCTATTTTACTTGTTTGAATGATGGAGTCAAATACAAAGATGAAGATGGTGTTGTTGAGTGGTTCTAATTACCATTTATGGAAGAGTAAGATTAAATACTTACTATTTATGAAGAAATTGCATTTACTGTTTTTTAGTTCCACAAAATTAGATTTTGTGTCTGATGAAGAATGGGAGTTTAAACATCAACATGTATGTGGTTTTATTCGATAATATGTAGAAGATAATGTTTATAATCATACTACTAATGAGACACATGCAAAAACTTTGTGGGGGAAGATAGAGTCCTTGTATGCCTCTAAATTTGGGAATAATAAACTATTCTTGTTGAATAGTTTCATAAGTTTGAAGTATAAGGAAAATGACTTCTATTTCATATCACTTGAGTGAATTTCAAGGGATCCATGATCAGATGTCAGAAATGAGTATCAAATTTGATGATGAATTTTTTGGGTTATTTCTATTGTTATCTTTACCAGAGTCTTGGGAGACGTTTCAGATTTCTGTCACAAGTTCTGCTCCTAGAGGTGTTGTTTCTTTGAAAACAACTAAGGGTGATATTCTTAATGAGGAGATGAGAAGGAATGTACATGATTCTTCATCTCAATCCGAGGTACTTGTCACTAAAATAGGGGGAGAAGTCAGAAAAAGGAACTGAAGGGTGGTAGAGAGAATAGCATAAGCAAGTCTAATTTACGATACAAGAATCTGGAGTGTCATTATTGTCACAAAATTGGACACATACAGAAGTATTGTTATCAGTGGAAAAGGGATAACAAAGGCAACAAAAGTAAGTCTAAGCAAATAGATCATGATGATGATTGTGTTACTATTGCTACTTGTAATGATCTTGTTATGCTGCGTGAACATGAGTCTGTTAATCTCGTATCATATGAGAGCATGTGGATAGTTGATAATTATGCTACATTACATGTTACGCCAATGAAGGATTTCTTCACATCTTATACTTCTGGTGACTTTGGAGTGTTGAAAATCGATAATGATGGTGTATCTAAGATAATTGGTGTTGGTGATGTTTGCTTGCAAAACCAACATGGGAATGCAATTGTTACTTATAGATGTCAAACATGTTTCAGATGTCCTCTTTAATTTGATCTATGTGCATATGCTTGATGATTGTGGTTATGACAATCACTTTGGTTCTGGAAAGTGAAAACTCAACAAAGGTAACTTGATTATGGCTAGAGGGGAGAAATTTTCTAAATTATATTGGACAAAAGCTTTGGTTGCTAGGAACAGTGTGAATGTTATAGACTTATAAGCATCTTTGTGGCACCTAAGACTTAATCATATTAGTGAAAAGGGGTTGAATATTTTGGTCAAAAAGGATGCTCTTCCTGGTCTAAAGAATGTAGATTTGGAGAAGTGTTCTCCTTACATGACTGGTAAACAGACTAGAATATTTTTCAAGAGACATTCTCCCTCAAGGAAGTCAAAGTTGCTTCAATTGATATATTATGATCTTTGTGGTCCATCAAAGATAAAATCCTTTAGTGGTACACTTTATTTTGTTACATTTATTGATGACTCCTCTAGGAAACTATGAGTTTATGTTTTGAAGACAAAAGACTAAGTGTTGGATAAGTTCAAAGAATTTCATGATTTGTTTGAGAGACAGACATGTCAAAAATTGAAATGTGTTGTTTTGCTAATAGTGATGAGTATTGTGGACCATTTGATGCTTATTGCAAGCAGCATATTACACATAAAAAAACTTTTCCTAAAACTCCTCAATTGAATGGTTTATAAATGCGGTTAAATCGAACACTAATAGAGACATCCATAACCTTTTTTCCATGGTTTCGATTTACCAATTAAAAAAAATCACGACTTCCTTAGAAATATCTGTGTTGTTATTAGTAATACTTTTCAATATGGTTATGTAGTTATATCATGTTGGAATAGGCAATGCATTATGGACCTATGATACGTAAATATGGTTCCTCCTTTTTAGTGTCGAGCGACTACTACTCTTCAACATCCTTTTGTAATGAAAAAAGAAAGAAAACTAACTAGTGGAAGAGAGAGAGAGATGTTTGATTGATCAACGTTGGTTGTTTGGTTTGGTAAATCGAAACCATGGCAAAAAGGTTATGGATCTGTGTGTGTTTTATGTTCCTTATTATCCACCATTTCCACATTGCTACTTGTTTTTACCTTCCTGGTGTTGCACCCGAAGATTTCCACAAGGTCATTCATTCCCTTTTCATTCCTCTATTTATTTATTTCATTCAGAAACAAACTCTTTTGTCATTGGTGATTTGCATTGTTGTTTTCTGAGAATTGAGATCCATTAAAATATTCATATATACGGTTGATTAGAATTGGTTTTTGCTATGTGATGTTGATGGATGACAGGGAGAACCGTTGAGGGTGAAAGTGAACAAACTATCTTCTACAAAAACACAACTTCCTTACTCCTATTATTCTCTGCCTTACTGTCGTCCAGATCACATTATTGACAGTGCTGAGAATCTCGGGGAAGTTCTTCGTGGTGACCGTATTGAGAACTCCCCTTACATGGTTGGTTGGTCCACACGTTATCGTTATTCCTCTCATTTAGTTACTGTATGTTTTTTATGACGCGTAAAAACTATAATGTTGAAACAGTTTAAAATGAGAGAACCACAGATGTGCAATGTTGTTTGTCGACTAATTCTTAATGCAAAGACAGCCAAAGAGTTCAAAGAAAAGATAGATGATGAATATCGGGTGAACATGTGAGTTTCTGATGATGGATGACCTTTATTTTTCGGCGCTTATGTCTGTGTGATAAAGAAGAAAAAAATGGTTGCATTGTTGCAGGATTTTAGACAATCTTCCTTTGGTTGTTCCGCTTAGACGACCTGATAAGGAATCCTCTTTAGTATATCTGCATGGCTTCCTAGTTGGTCTTAAAGGACAATATGCTGGAGTAAGTGTTAGATGAATGAACTTTTGTTTTCTCTTTTGTTTCAATTCATTTTGACCTTACGTATTATACAAATAATGACAGAACAAGGATGAAAAACACTTTATCCATAATCACTTAACATTTGTGGTTAAGCATCACAGAGATCCTGTAACGGAGTTTTCAAGAATTGTAGGCTTTGAGGTTAAGCCTTTCAGGTTGTGTTATAATTATTCTCCTTTTGTTAATTTCTTAAATGTGATAATACTTGTTAATTGGAATCACCCCGACGAATACAGTGTTAAGCATGAATATGAAGGTGAATGGGATGAAAACACTCGCTTAAGCACTTGTGATCCGCATGCGAAAAAGTTAATCTCAGGCTCCGAACCTCCTCAAGAGGTTGAAGACAAGAAAGAAATTCTATTCACCTATGATGTTGAGTTCCAGGTCAGTTCCGCAAATTTGTGGGGATTTTCGGTGTGGATGTCTCTTTTTAATTGTGTAATCATGATGATGATGCAGGAAAGTGATGTAAAGTGGGCGTCTCGCTGGGATTCGTATCTTCTGATGACAGATGATGAAATTCACTGGTTTTCAATTATTAACTCTTTAATGATTGTACTTTTCCTTTCTGGTATGGTGGCTATGATAATGTTAAGGACGCTTTATCGCGATATCTCAAAGTATAATCAATTAGAGACCCAAGAAGAAGCTCAGGAAGAGACAGGGTGGAAACTTGTACACGGAGATGTTTTCAGAACTCCTTCAAACTCAGATTTACTGTGTGTGTATGTTGGAACAGGTGTTCAGTTTTTTGGAATGGTTCTTGTCACTATGATGTTTGCTGCACTTGGATTTTTGTCTCCCTCAAACAGAGGAGGGTTGATGACTGCCATGCTTCTTCTCTGGGCTCTAATGGGACTAATAGGTGGTTATTCTTCGGCGCGTCTTTACAAGCAGTTGAATGGAACAGAATGGAAGAAAATCACACTCAAGACAGCTTTTATGTTTCCTTCTATTGTCTTTGCAATATTCTTTGTGCTAAATGCTCTTATTTGGGGGCAAAGGTCTTCTGGGGCAGTGCCATTTGGTACAATGTTTGCTCTTGTTTTCTTATGGTTTGGTATCTCAGTTCCACTAGTGTTTCTTGGTGGTCACATAGGTTTTAAGAAGCCTGAGATTGAGGATCCTGTAAAGACAAGTAAGATACCAAGGCAGATCCCAGAGCAAGCTTGGTACATGAACTCAGTCTTGTCTATTCTAATTGGAGGCATACTCCCTTTTGGTGCTGTCTTCATTGAGCTTTTCTTTATTCTCACATCTATCTGGTTGCATCAATTTTACTATATATTTGGTTTCCTCTTCATTGTGTTCCTCATCCTTCTTGTTACTTGCGCCGAGATTACAATTGTTCTTTGCTACTTCCAGCTCTGTAGTGAAGACTACATGTGGTGGTGGAGGTCATACCTTACTTCAGGTTCCTCTGCACTCTACCTTTTTCTATATGCCACATTTTACTTCTTCACAAAGCTTGAGATCACAAAACCGGTATCTGGAGTCTTGTACTTTGGCTACATGCTGCTTCTTTCCTACGGTTTCTTCGTCGTGACCGGTACAATTGGTTTCTATGCATGTTTCTGGTTCACAAGGCTAATCTACTCTTCAGTGAAAATTGACTAATAAATGCAAGTTTCTGGCTCACAGGGCTAATCTACTCTTCAGATGCCTTGTGAAGGTTTATTAAATCATAGAATGTGGAATTGTTAGGAAGCTTCGGATGCTCCTTTGTTCCCGCATAATATCAGAAATTTTTGGTATAATTAAGTATAGGTCATTTTGCAGTTCTAATTTTAATTGTTCAAAGTATCATATTCAATGTTAATATTTACTTCACTTCTCTTTCTACATATATCTATTTTCTTTCTTTTTTCCATCATAGTGAATTTTTAGACAAATCAAATCCATCGGGTATATAAAACCACAACCATTTAAATCTCACTTCTCAGGACAGCTGACACTGGCGTTACAAGAGTGTAGGACAAGTCTAAGGTGTGTGTAGGTTAGTTACCCTATATAAGGGATTGTAATCTGAACTTTCTCTTCATCATTGATAAATAATTGTTTTCACATGTCTCTATATGTGAGCTTATATGGTTGAAGCAACATCTTCTCAATTTGAGTTTTTTCAAATTACAGTCCATGATTCTCATTATTCATAATCAAGCAGTCCTACACATTGCATCTAACAAAGTCTTCAATCATGAACTAAACATGGAGATTGCTTGTCATTTTATTAGTGAAAATGTTCTTTGAGGGGAGATCAATATATCTGTTGGGAATTCTAGTGGACTATCTAGCCTAGACCTTTACCGATTCAAGTAGAGGTACAAGAATATCTATATGAGTATATAGGACATATATGCTCCCGTTTCAGGGAGGGTGTTCTTATACTTGAAATTTTGTTATGATACTATTATCTGATATAATTATTATGTTGTAATAAATAGGATAGATTCAGACATATTTTTAGATAGAATTTATCTATAATCAAGGGATTTGGTTGTACATATTTATTAGTGTTGAGATATTAGTTTATTATTATTTAGTATCTATAGTCTTTATGAATAATATCAATTAAAATATTATTTAGGATATTATTGTATCAAATATTTCCTTATAATAAAATACAAGAAATACATTTTTAAAATTGTATCATGAGTTAGATCTTAAATCCTAATTTTTTTTCTTCTCTTCTTGGGTGTACAAGAGCAGAACCTGTGTCATATTTCAAATTTGTCATACCCTTATAATTATATTTAGTTTTTTTTATAAATAAATCATACTATTTAATTTTTGTTTCTATGAGGGGTAAAATATGGAAAATGAGTATGTCGATTTAAAATGGACCATCAATATATGATAGTCTATTAGATTTTAAAATAGAAGTCCATTTCAAGGGAGGGGTGTTGTTTTAACCAAGGAGGTGTGAATAAATCTTTTTTATTAAGACCCATTAAGGTTTCGTTCTTTTTTGGAAAGAGTGTGTAAAACAATTCTTTTTTGTTATTAAGGCCGAATATGGAAGCCCATTTAGGTTTTAGATAATTCTAAGGGTGTACAAGCAGTTCATGTTGTTTAGAGGCCCAATATAACTCGAAAAAGGGCCCGTGTGAAATTCTTTTAGTCCTTTTTAAAATTGAAGAGGGGGTGTATAGAGAATTTCGTATTGGTTAAAGGCCCAACAGATTAATGTCGTACGACCCATTCAGTTTTTGTTTTGAAAGTCAGATTGAGAGATAAAGAGGCTTTTTTTCGCATGGCCCAATCAAACGTTATGGGCCCAAATCAGAGAAAAAACATATTGCAAGCCCAAAACAGCGCATGACATGAAACCAAAAAACGCAGGTTTGCAAACGGTTACTGTTCAAATCATGAACATAATCAATTTTTTCTTATTCAAAAAATCTGTACAAATCAATATCCAATACAGAAACATATCTTCGTCATCAACTATACAATAAAGAACGAGATCGAAACAGAAACAGAAAACCAAAATCATTCCTCTTTATATTGAGATTCAGAGACAGTATCAAATTAATATGGAAACAAATTGAATCTGTATAATACAAACCAAATCAGAAATAGAGACAAATTAATCCATTTCCTAAAACTACAAATCTTAAAACACTTTAAAAACCTAAAAATTCAATACAAAAAAAAATTACAAAAAGGGGACGAAAAAGAGAACATTACAGGGGGAAACAAACTGTTACAGAGGAGCGAGAGTTGTTACAGAGGGAGAGAAACTGTGACAGTGAGGATAAATTCCAGAGAGGAGGAAGTTTATGGGGGCCTGTCACCGCCGTCAAACCTTTGTCTCCCTCGCTGCACAGCAGATTCACACACGAGCTCAACACCATGATCTGTCGCCCCAATCATCATCCACTATCACATGCGAAACAAGGAGAGAATCAGAGAGAGATCAGAGAAACGCTAAAAATTTCAAACACATCAAAGGTAACAAGACACTTAGCTTTTGTTTTTCTTCGCGGTTGATACTGTTGTGCGCTTGTCACGACGGGATTTAGGGGGTTCAAAGGTCGAAGTTCGACGGTTGAGGTTTGCACCGGCACCGCCGCGAAGAAAAGACGAAGCGGAGAAACAGAGGAGGAAGTAGCGTGGAATTAGAATGAGAAATGAATTGGTTTTAATTCCAATTGGGCCTCATTTGAGACCTTAAAGCCCAGTACGGATTCTGATATACACCACTTTTTTTATTATTTCAGCTGATAGGTAAATTTGTTTGGACCATAAACATTAAACCCACCAACAATTTTCAGTAATATCCTCTTTATTCTTTTCTGCTAGCGCACGCAGAAACAAACCCCCTTGGTCAAATGGGCCAAGTCCAATATTTAGACTTGGATCCATACTTTCTGATCCCCCCAATTTGCTGCATAGGCCAGAAACACACCCCTCCGCCTTTTTAGCCTGAATTCAATATCTGATTTCAGGCTCGTGCTATTAGCACCCTCCTTTTTTCTACCTCAATATAATTTACACCCTTCACGTTTTATTTTATTTTCTTTATTCTTTATTATTTTTATATTCTTATTTTATTTTATTTAATATTTTCATATTTTTTTATTAAATCGTATATTATTTTTCAAACTCATGAAAAATATGTATTATTTTAATTGCATTAAAATCGTTTTTTTTAGCATGCATTAATAAAACTATTTTTAATAATTAATACATTAAAAAATTTAACCAATACCAAATAATTTTCATGTCTAAATTAATTCAAATAATTAATTTTTAAAAGGGATTACAAATATGTTCAAATCGACTGTGTGTTTAGTCTAACAATCTCCGCTATTTACAACACATAGGCAAAGCACGCGGGAAATTCAAATATTTTTCGCAATCCATAAAAAACACTAACCAAACAACCGCGAACTACGAATTGGGACTCTGATTCCTCCTAAGAGGATACGTAGGTGTGATACGGTGGGAGAATTGACTTGAAGGTTTTTGCGTTTATTCGCAAATGTTGCAGTTAGCAAGAGTCGCCACCGAATTTTCTTTTATCCAAAAGGAAAGGTGAAAAAGCACAGGAAAGACCTTTGAGATTGTTTCTTGAGTTCGGGAGGTAAATTATGAAAAGGGAAGGTATTATCATCTTTTTCATCCATGGTTTTCCATGGGCTCTTAGTTACTTGCTAGATCACTTGTTTTTGTTTGAAATTGTGTTTGGTGTGGTTTTTGAAAGTATTTTGTAAAAGAGACCATTGTTTAGGCAATCTTTGTAATGATTCTCGTTCGTAAGAATGTATACAAAGATGTTGATATTTTGAAAAATGTTTTCAATGTTTGTAAGATGTTTGAAAATGTGTGTGTTTGTTTTGAAAATAGCAAGGATGTTGGTTTTGAAATGGAGCAAGTAACTAAAAGTAATCTACCTACTCAAATGTCTTTCTTGTTCATTTTCTTTTCCTTTGACATTGTTGCCTTACCATTGATTTGGTAAGCAACCCTATCTTTTGATGTAAACGGGACGGGCGTGGGTCATCGTATAGCCATGATTAGCAATGTTGCAAAGTATCTTAGCATTTTTGAGGGACTAAGATCATTTTTGTAAGGCAAATTTGAATAGCGTCATCGAGGGACTATGATGTTGTTTTTATTTGTTTTGCTAAGATACCTTACATGCGTAATATGGCCATTTTTGTATAAGGCAACTAAGTGGAGTAACCCTAGGGGTGCTTGTGTGCAAATGTGTCATTTTCATTCTTGATCTTGTCTTGAATTAGGGTTTTGTATTTGATTGGTTTTATCTTGCCATACAAACCCTAATTACTAGCATGTTATATAAAAGCGATAAATTGCGAACTTTAAAGATTACTATGCTATTACAACACTTTGTGGGAGGGGTGTACAATTTATGAATGGAGATTGCAATAATATAAACCTAGTTAATCTATTACAACCAAATTGAATATATACAAATATTGGAATAAATAATATACAAGATAAATTTTATATGCAAAGATATGTAAATGCAAAAGAAGATTTTGTTTGGTTTTTTATGTGTAAAAAGTTTTAACCTAAACCTAATAAATAAATCAAGATTATCTCAAATTAATTAGGAAAGGAAATTATTTTTTTTAGAGAATATTTTTAATAAACCCTAATTCTACTTGATTAAAAGAAAATAAATTTCTTTAAGAAAAAGTAAGTATTTTTGTATTTTTTGTCTTGAAAATAATATGTGGTATTTATGAGGTATTTTGGTCTTTTTTGTGTTAAAATAATATGCTTAATGAGTGTGAAGAAAAATAAATAAATATTAAACTAGTTTTAAATTAATTTGCAAAGTTATTTAATAAAGTAGATAATACATATAACTAAAGAAAATATTTTTTATTGAGAAAAATGAAATAAAATAAGTCAAAATAAAATCTATCATTTTTATATTTTTTGTGATTTTTAATATTAAGAAAATATATTTAATTAAAATAAAATGAAAGGTAAAATAAATAAATAAAATTAATATGGGTCAGGGGTGCTGCAAGAAAATAGGAGGCAGGAGGTTAGCAAAAACACAAGGCCCAAAGTCCAAAAGCCCACGCTGCAAAAACAACAAAAAAAAGTGGAAAAAGTATGGAAAATTGCAAAAGACAACGCCCTGAGGCTCGAACCCATGACCTCTGGCCTTTTTACGCACTGCCTTACCACTGGGGTGACTATACATCTGTTTATATAAACAAAAGCACAAATATATATTATAAAACGCCTCCAGAAGGCAACTTCATCTTCAACCTTGAGCCATGGCTGGACCACCTGTATCTCTCTCATTTCTCCATGAAAATGGAAAATCCAAACATGAAAGTGATAGTATTTCTTCCCACGATTTCAACCATATAATTCATGTAAACTAAAAGTCAAAGATTAAAGCTAATTTTACTGGCCCTAATTTGAAACCTAATTTTTACAGAAATTTCAAATCCAAAATTCTCTATATACAATGAATATAAATGAAGTCTATGAACATGGTTGGCTTTAGTGCAATGATATCTATATTTTGTTTTCACAAATCAAGACCAAATGATGCTTGTATGAAGAGATAGAAGTTTGAATTTTTACCCCTTTCAGCTGAGATCGTGAATGGAGTTTGAGTAAGTTTTGAGAAGTCATGGGGATCTGTTTAGCTTTCTTGAACCTCCCTGAGGGTATTCCAATCTTTACTTTGCCTTGAAAGTTCCTGAATCTCCCTACTCAAGTCAACCTGCAAGCTTGAAATGTAAAAATGGCAGATGGAGAAGGAGGAGTTACAGTGAGGGAACAAGGGTCTGGAACACTTAGATATGATGTATATTAAGTGTTTAGGTGGTTAAAACTCAAAACGCACGAGTGGTTTTTGAGATTTCTATGTAAGGTACAGAACTGCAAGTTATGGAAGATTTTCAGTGATAGAGTGTTTCGGAGAGTTTCTGAGCTTTTGCATTCGTGTGTTAGGTTGTAATACACTTGTGTATAAGTATAGAGAACGTTTCTTGATCAATTCCACACCAGGTTTCTGAGTTATAGTCTTTTGGCTCTATAACTTGCTTTTGAAGCAAAGTGAGGAGACAAGTCCCTAAGTGTTTGTACAAGCCTGATCTGAGTTGGTAAAGGTCTTAGACACATTGCTTTTGGTTTATAGGATTTGTGTGTGCAGAAAGAACAAGTGCAAAGCTCAAGGAGTTGACAATTGCAAAAGTTGTGCTTTATCAAAATGGAAATGACAACTTTGTGCCATAAATGGAATTGTAACTTGGACAAATGCTATAATGCTTGGATCAAAGCTCTATTAGCTGTGTAAACATTTAATTATGGAGTGAGAAATAAGTTTGAGGCCTGAAAAGCAAAGATTATGTAGCCTAGGCTTGAATTTAAATTTTGATTCATCATGAAATGGCTTGAAATCAAAGTGAGAAATTGCCAACTTCATCTCTTCGATTCTCCCTACTCAAGAATGATCTCAAGGAGTTCTTGGATATTTTGGAAAGATTGCAATGTACTCTACAACTCATATTTGAATTGCTTTCAAAGATTCCCCTTATAAATATGTGAAAATTTGGCATGAAGTTAGGTCAAAATCCTGCCTAACTAGGGCAAAATTTCATTAAGTTATTTTAGTTCATGAGCATGTATTCACAAAATTATATCTTGAGATCCAAGCATTTTTAGGATAAATTGTGTGAAGAAAAGTTGTAGATTTCATGTAGATCTACAATTTTCATGTTGGAAATTTCCTTGGAATCATCTTTCATCATGGTAAAAATTTGGCTCAAAGTTGAGAAAAAAAAAGAAATTTTTTATACTTAGAAAATTTTCTAAGTTAAGAAATTTCAAATTTCAAAACAAAATCTTCAATCTTTGATTTCTTGATGAACAAGTTTCACATTTTGACATGTTTTGATGAATTATGATCTTTGGCACTTGATTTTGACCAAAAAGTCAAAGTTTGACTTTTCAGTAAACAGTTGACTTTTGATCAGTTGACTGAAAATTCATCTGTCAATCTAATGAATTTGTAATGTTTTGAACCATGTAATTAGGTCAAGATAATTCAATTGAACTATTGAAATCATGATCTAAACCAATTGGTCATTTGCTAGGTCAAAAATCAGAAATTGCCCCTTTCTCAGTCAAAACCCTAATTTTGACCATTTTGCCCTTTTGATGATTTGATCAAATTCCTTGAGGAATGGTGGTCCAAACTTGATCAAATGATACATATGAGTCTAATATATTTATGTGGATAAAAAATTATGAAGTTTTACTGTAAATTGGCCATGGTTTACTTTTCCCCCAATATAGTTGATTTTTAGGTCAACTGTCCAATTGACTGATCAAAAATGTGATTCAAGGCTTGAAACTTGACATGGGTAATATTGGGGGTCCCTAATGATCTTGAAAACCATATTAAGCATTGATAGTCCAAAAATACTTGTGCAAACTCAAACCCTAATTTTGGTCATCAGTGCATGATGAGATGTTTTGAGCTGGTCAAACCTTAATCCAACCTTGAGTCAAAGAGATCTTGTGAGAAAAATCTTGATAAATGAGAGGGAAAATTTTGGGGTACAACAGTAGGCATACGATTAAAATCGTGGCGAGTTCCCCTAATAAAACACTAAAACCCTATTTCCTAAAAATTGCGCTTCTAAATCTAGTATCCTTGTGAACAAGATAGATGAAGGGTGTCTAACACCTTCGCTTCGTCTAGAACCAAGTCAGGCCTAGAATCTCTAAACTTTTTAGGGTTATTCATTTATACTTCCTTCCTTTAGGATAAAAATTATGGGTAGCGACTCTGATTTAAAAACTAGTTACAACAGCTGGTGACTCTGCTGGGGACTCCACCCTAGGTTTAGAGGCGTTGTTCTTTGTTTTAAGGTTTTTAGGGTTCTTTTTATTTTTTGGGTTTTTATTTTTGTTTAATTAATTATTTATTTGTTTTATGCATTTATTTACTGTTATTGTCATCATATTATTATATCTATGGCGGGATTTAAATTTTTGTAATAAAATATTTTCAAAAACTCTTAGAAAAAAGGTTCTTCTATTAGCCAAGGGGATACATCGTTCCTATGAGTTTATGTGACAAATTCACCTAGAGTCGGTGGAATTCCACAAAAGGAATGGCTCTAGAGAGACATCCTCTTGGGAAGCAGGACTTTGGAATGGCACCTATGGCTCTTTGAACGGCTTTTAAACCAAAAACCCATGAGAAGACCTTTCATGACCTAGAGACGATAGTTTCGGTCTGTAAAGAGACTCCACTTAAGGGAGACCTTTATGCCTTTCCCTCTAGTGTTATTCATGACACCCTTAAGGAAGCCACCTTACAGGGAGGGTAGAATATCCATAAACCCAAACGAAGAGCCTACCTTCTAGGGGTACTATCCATTAAATCCCATCATTTATCCCTACATACATGCATTCATACATATTTGCACTTCAGATACTCATTACCATTTATTTTCTGTTGTTTGTCTTATTCACATGATTAAAAAAAGATAAGTCGAAGGTTTCGGTGGATGTCTTAAGAATAAATGCCAAGGGAAACAATTTGTATGTCAAGCCAGGTAGGACAAAGATAATAATCATCAATGAGAAACTGCCTGAGAGAGCTCTGAAGATATTAGTACTTCCAACAACTTCTTTTTGGTTCTAATATTTTTCAATATCTGAAATGTATTCCCTTTTGAGGATGATTATTATTAAAAGTAATTTTTGTTTCCATATTCAAACCGCACATTTATTTTTAAGATATTCACCAATAGAAAAGCAAAACCTGAAAAAATAGAATAAATATATCCAAGTGAATAAGATATTTAAAATCAGAAACCCTAGCATATTCATACATAATCATACTCATGCATACCTTCACGAACACCTGCATTTCATACAAAAACATATATTTTTCAAAAAAAAATCTCCAGTTAAACCTTTAGTAGAAGAAAAGCACAACCTCTCCAACTACCATATCAGACAAGAGCCCACCAACTGAAAGTGATGGAATAAATTAAGGAGAACCAAGCTGCATTCAGAGAGGATTTGGAGCAAGTCAAAGGCAACTTCTACTCAATGAGAGGAGACATGAGCCAGATTCTCCTAGCCTTGAATAAAATTATTGAAAGACAAGAACAAAATCCTAGGGTAACCTTTGAAGATGTAACCCAGACCATTGGTGAATCAAGCGGTCACCAACTGAGGAAAGAGCCAGAAGCAGGACCTCAAAAGTAAACCATGGCCCAACAAAAGACAAGACAAGCTGAGACTGAAGGGTTTGTCCCACCTCCACCGAAGGTAGGGGAATCCCATACCCTGTAGATTCTGATCAACAATGCAGACAACTACTTGGATTTGCAGTATGAAGACCACGACCTAGAAGATGTCAATCAAGCACCCTTGAGAATGACCAATACTCACGCTAATGAGAATCCAATGGTACTCGACCAATATAAATCTCTAGAAGAAATATTATAACTTGTGGAGGGATATGATTCTTTCAATGTTGATGCTCTCGAAATGGGTCTAGTCCCTGATGTGGTGATCCTGCCAAAATTCAAAGTACCTGACTTTGGAAAATACAAGGGGCTCACCTGTCAGAGGAACCATTTGTGCATGTATTGCAGGAAGATGCATGCTTATGCTCAAGACCAGAAGTTGATGATTCATTGTTTTTAAGACAGTTTAAGTGGGGAATCCCTAAATTGGTATGTGCAATTAGAATGGGTTCATGTTCAGACATGGGAAGATCTCGCTAATGCCTTCTTAAAACAGTATAAATATAACTTGGATATGACACCTACTCGCATGCAACTCTAGATCCTTTCTCGGAAGAAAGAGGTGTCCTTCAAGGAATATGCCCAATGGTGGAGATAAATGACATCCCGAGTTCAACCACCACTTCTGGAGAAAGAACTAGTCGATATGTTCATGGGAACCTTACAAGGGATATATTATGAAAAGATGGTCGGAAGCATCTCTTCTGGATTTTCTGACTTGGTGACTATCGGTGAGAGAGTTGAAGCATACATAAAAAGTGGAAAGATACAAGGGGAGTCATCTAATACCCCTTATAATTCAAAAATACATGTTCCTAACCTCTCGTAAAAAGGGGAAGGAGAAATTAAGTTGTAGCCTCACAACCAAGGGCACAACAACCATTAATAATTCCACGAGGACAACAATAGGATAGAAGGCCGAAAAGAAAGTTTGACCCTCTCCCCATGCCTCACAGTCAATTGCTACAACATATACTCAAAGCATCTTTGGTAGAGCAAAGGCCTTTAGCTCCTCCAATTGGGGCACCTCCACCAATGCACGACGCAAATGCTAGGTGCGAGTATCATGCCAATTCTCCAGGGCATACTATAGAAAAATGTTGGGCCTTCATACACAAGGTTCAGGATTTGTTAGATTTTCAGGATATCACTTTTGACAAACCAAACACCAAGATGAACCCCATGCCTCCACACGGTGATCCGACTGTGAATGCAATTGAAGTGGTCATTAACCATGGAGGGGTCAAAGAGCAGTTTCCTCCCAACAAAGGGGAAAAGCATGGTGGACAAGTAACAATGATATCCAATAAGGGCAACATCAAAAGAGGCATCTGATTTCATCCATGAATGTGCCCCAGATGAAGAACTCAAGAGTTAGATAGCTGTGGAGATTCCCGAGATCATTTTCTTTCCAAAGTTGTTTTTTCTTGTTTTTGAGAGAACCTATGTCTAGCCCGAGGCATATGGGTTTCTTGTAAGGGTTCCCATTTTGTTTCAGACAATATTCATGATTAATAAAAGTTATATTTTGTATTCAATTAAGATCTCTATCTTTCTTTTGCATTTATCTCTCATATTTTAAAAATGGCAATATTTTCCTCCATATGCATTTTCAAATTCACATACTAAAAAAACTGCACCTAAACATGATAAAAGTGCAGACCCATGCCTAAAATCCCCAATAATATTACTACTGCTATCCAATATAATTTTTATGCACCTATAATATGGTGGGATAACTGACTTTTGGTTTTTCATTTTATTGTAAGTGTTGCGGATAGCAAGAGCTGTCACTGACTTTTCTTTTATCCAATAAAGGAAAGGGTGAAAAGAACATGAAAGACCTTTGAGAATTTTCTTGAGTTAGGGGGGTAGGTTATGAAAAGGGAAGGTGTTAGCACCCTTTTCATTCGTAGTTATCTACGGGCTCTTAATTTCTAGGTCACTTTGAAAATACTTTATATTTGTGTATGTTTGAAAATACTTTAAAAGCGCCTAAGTGCGGTAATTTTGTAATGATTCTTGTATCGTTGAGAATGTATACAAAATGTTTATTTTGAAAATATTTATGAAAGAGAGTGTTGTTTTGTGGCAAGATGTTTTGAAAATGCCAATGTAAGGCAATTTTTTTATAATGATCATTGTATCAGTCCTCAAGAGTGTTTATAAAGTGTTTTGAAAATAGTTGTTTTGAAAGTGTGAGGTGTGAAGATTGTTTTAGTTTGTGAGCAAGTGATTACGAGCGATCTACCTACTCAAAAAGTCTTTGTTCTTTTCCTCCTCCTTTAGATAGTGATATCCTACCATTGGTTAGTAGGAAGCCCTATCATTGGATGTTGTCGTACCCCAAATTTTCCCTAACTCAATGATTCTATTTTTCATAATTAAAATAGAAGAAATATGAAAGATGGTACAACAGTATCTGATGGCCCATCTTTACTCAAGACGACTAGGGGTGTACTTTAAATTCAGGAAAATGGGGCTTTCTAAATCAGAAAGACTCATGTATCTGTGAATTCATTCGCGAGGCATGTTGGCCATTGGCCCATGTGATTCTAAAATGGAAAATTATTTCAAATTCAATAAGTTTTAGTTATTATTAGGTCCTTTAGGATTTGTTGATGTTAGTAAAAATAAGGGGTGCAATTACGAATACTAAGCCCATTAAAGGTCTTGTTTAAAGAAGCCAGCATATTTGTCATTTTTTGTTGTTTTGTTTTAAAAAGGAAAAAAGAATTTTTATAAAAGAGAACATTTTTTGTCATAAGATATTAAGTGCTTTAAGAGTTTTTGGAAAAAAATAGGTTATTATTATCAAAAAAAAATTGTTTATTATTTTTATTTTAATAAAGAAAATAAATAAACAAAATACTTTTTTTGTTAAAAACATAATATATTTTTTTGGCTGATAAATCTTTTTTGGTTAGATATTATCTAAGTTATTGTTGTTAAAAAAGGTCAAGTGGGCCAATTGGAAAAAATGCGTTGTTGTAAATGATGATAGTGCTATTGGGCCAAATTATGATGCAAAGCCCGATTTTATTAGAAAAAACTCCTCAAGAGTCGGGAAAATTCTTCCAAAGTAGGCACAAGTTGATAATCAGGAAATGTGAAGCAATGGTGTAAAGGATCAAAGAACTGAAAGAGCACCTTCATCATGTCCTCATTTGTGTTGGAGGTGACCAAGTTGAATAGGCGACCATGTCTCTCGGTGAATGGATAATTTTCAGAAATCCTTGAAGCCAGCTCCTTAAGTTATGGAGGGATTCTTACAAGATTGACTTGAATGGTTTTCCTGCGAAGAGAATCCATGTCCTACAAAACAGAAACAAAGATAAATCCAAAAATCCTTGAAATGGTTAGTGAATGTGTATGATGTTATGATTTTCATGATGTTATGTACAAGTATATATATACACACAAAGAAAATAAATTATTAGGTTTAGGCTTGCATGAAGTCTCATAGGTAAGTACCCTCTTGAAGTTTAGTTGGCTCAAACATGTCCTAGTAATAGTAACCAGGTTCTAAGGAGCTCAATATCACTGGTTTGTTTCCTTGGTCATTGTTTCAGCACAAGCCTCTTTAATGGCGACCGAAATATCCCAAAAAACAAAACCTCAATGAGTGTAGTATCGAGTATCTACCAACTTCGGACTGCGCCAAAGCCGGTCATCTCACTACGTCCTAAAGGCAAAGTTGGTCAAGTAAAGGTTCTAAAAGTTCATTAGTGCTTCATGACATCAATCAGCGGCCCCGTATTCTCCTTGATTAAATTAAGGGCTACTGGTACCCACAAATATGTCGCACTAACGTAGCTATTGCTTAGACCATGTCAGTATACCCCGCACAGTTTCCACAATGTATTGCTACTTACCTATAAGGTATCCCAAATTCGGGTAGAGGATTAAAACCCAAACAAAGAACCATAAAGTAAAGCATGCAAGTCAAACAATGAAAGCAAATAAATGTGATCTAGCCCTAAGATAACCCCACTTTTAGAATTTTCCCCAGCAGAGTCGCCAGTTCTGTGATACGGTGAGAGAACTGACTTGAAGGTTTTGCATTTGATCGCAAATGTTATGGTTAGCAAGAGTCGCCACCGACTTTTCTTTTATCCAAAAGGAAAGGTGAAAAAGCACAGGAAAGACCTTTGAGATTATTTCTTGAGTTCGGGGGGTAGACTATGAAAAGGGTAGGTATTAGCACCCTTTTCATCCATGGTTTTCAATGGGCTCTTAGTTACTTGCTAGATCACTTGCTTTTGTTTGAAATTATGCTTTATGTGGTTTTTGAAAGTATTTTGTAAAGAGGCCATTGTTTAGATAAACTTTGTAATGATTCTCGTTCGTAAGAATGTATACAAAGTGTTTGATCTTTTGAAAATGTTTTCAAGTTTGTAACATTTTGAAAGTGTAGGTGTTTGTTTTGAAAATAGCATGGATGTTTTGTTTGAAATTGAGCAAGTAATTAGGAGAATTCTACCTACTCAAAAGTCTTTCTTGTTCATTTTCTTTCCCTTTGACATTGTTGTTTTACCATTGATTTGGTAACAACCATATCTTTGGATGTAAATGGGACGGGCGTGGGTCATTGTATAACCATGATTAGCAATGTTGCAAGGTATCTTAGCATTCTCTTTTAGGGACTAGATCATTTGAAAGGCAACTTAGATAGCATCATCAAGGGACTATGATCTTGTATTTCTTTGCTTGTTTTTGCTAAGATGCCTCACATGCGTAATATGACCATTTTGTAAAGGCAACCAAGTGGATTTACCCTAGGGGTATTTATGTGCAAGTGTATTATTTTCATGCTTGATTTTGTCTTGAATTAGGGTTTTCTAAGTATTGATTTTAGTCTTTCCATATAAACCCTAATTACTAGCATTTGTATATAAAAGCGATAAATTGCGAAATTTAAAGTTACTACGCTATTACAATACTTGTGGGAGGGGGGTGTATAAATTATAAATGGGGATTGCAAGAATATAAAACTAATTAATCTATTACAACCAAATTGAATTTGTACAAGAATTGAAATAAATAATGTACAAGATGAATAAATATGCAAGAATGCAAATATAAAGAAAATGGATATTTTTGTTTGGATTTTTTAGGAAATGTGAATTTGTTTTAACCTAATTAATTAAAATAAAATAATTAATTAAAAAAATAAAAGTAAACTTAATTTAATAAGAAAAGATTTTAAATAAAACCCTAAGTCTATTAATTGATTAAAAGGAAATTAAGTTTAAGAAAAGTATTTTTGTATTTTTGTCTTGAAAATAATTTATAGTATTATAAAATATTTTTGGCCTTTTTTATATAAAAATAATATATTTTAATTAGTGTAAAAGAAAAATAAATAATAACCTAGTTTTAATTAAATTTACAAGTATAATTAGTAAAAATAAATAAAGTATGATTAATAAAATAATTTTTTGTGTGAGAAAAATAAATAAACTACGTCAAAATGTAAATCTATTATTTTTTTTGTATTTTTATGATTTTTAGTATTAGGAAAATATTTAAGAAAACAAATAAATATAAATACATAAAAAAAATTTAAAAAAAAAATCTGGGCCAGGGGTGTTGATAGACTGCACAGGGGTGAGAAGTAACAAAAAAACATAGGCCCAAAGATTGAAGCCCAGAGCCTGCCAAAAAAAGGTCAGAAAAATGAAAAAAATATGAAAAAACCAAAAGGGTACCACTGGGGCTCGAACCCAGGTCCCAAAGGTTACACGCGCGTGCTTCTACCACTGGGGTGGCTATACATCCGTTAACATAAGCAAAACAATAAATATATGATATAAAATTCACCCCGATTTACACTTCATCTTCAACCTCCAGCCAGACCAACTGTAACTTGTTCATTTCTCAACAAAAATGAAAACTGTAAACATGAAACTTGTAGCAAATTTCCTCACGGTTTCAGAAATGTAAAGCATTAAAACTATAGATCAAAGATAAGCATGAATTTCATTGGCGCTAAACTAAACCCTAAAAATCTCATAAACTTCAATCTTAAAATTCTCTAAGCTCAAGCAAAATTAATGGAAACTATGAACATGGTTAGCTTTAGGGCAATGATATTTACATGTTTTATTCATAAATAAATCATTGATGATGTCTGTATGAAAAAATCCAAAGTTAGAAAACTTACCTTGCAAGAGGGTATCGGATTTGAAGTTTGAGCAGCTTTTAGTGAGTTCCAATGGTTGGTTAGCCTCTTCAAGTTCCCAGGAAGCTAATGGGATGCTTAGCTCGAGCTGGAAGTGGCTGAGGAGTTCTGGAGAAGTCCAAGTGCAAAGCTCTATTTTTGAAAATGGAGGATGGTGTTAATGGTGTTACAGTTCTGTAACAGGGTGTGAGATCAGTTCTAAATGATGTTTAGAAGCTTTAGGAACCAAAAGGCTTGAAAACACACGAGGGAGTTCTCAGTTTCAAGTTTTTGGTCAGTTTATGTGAAAATGGAGGTATGAGATATGATTCTGAGCTCTAGGTGTTTTCAGGGCTTAAGCCTTTGTGTCTTTGATGCAAATAGTTTGTGTATCTATAAGCAAAAGTATTGGACTCGTTTGGACAATCAGAAGTACAAGTTACAAGCTTTTGGCTATGTTACTTGATTTTCAAGAAAAGAGGGAAACCAAGTTTCAATGTGTAGTACAAGCATGGGCTGGGTGATTTTAAGTGTCTAACAAGTTTATTATGAGTTATAGGACTTGTATGATCAGAAGAGAGCAAGTGCAAGGCTCAAGAACAAGTTTTGTGCAAAAAGTCACTTTATCAAAATGGCAATGTGCACTTTCTTCCCATAATGGATATAAAGCATGTCCATGCATTGAATGCTTGAAATGAGACCTCTAACAGTTGTGCAAGCAATTAATTATGGAGTTCCTAACAAGTTTGAGGCTCGTAAAGTAGATTTTATGCAGCATACTTTGAATTTTGAATTTGGTTCATCACAAAATGACTTGTAATTCAAGTGATAAAACTCTAACTTCATCTCTTCGATTCTCCATACTCAAGAATGATCTCAAGGAGTTCTTGGAAATTTTGGAAATCTTGAAATGTGCTCTACAACCCATATTTGAATTGATTTTGAAGATTCCCCTTGGAACTATATGAAAAAGTTCCATGAAGTTGAGTCAAAATCCTGACCAAATTAGGGCAAAATTTCACTAAGTGTTTTGTTTCATGACCACGTGTTCTTAAAATTATAACTTGAGATCCAAGAATTTTTAGAAGGAGTTGTGTAAAGAAAAGTTGTAGATTTCATAGAGATATATAACTTTCATGTTGGAAGTTTCTCTTGAATAATTTTTCATCATGGTGAAAATTTTGTTAAAAGTTGTGAAAAAACATGAAATTTTCAACACTTAGAAAAATTTCTAAGTTTGAAAATTTTGACTTTTCAAAATGAAATCTTGAATTTTTGATTTATTGATGAATAATTTTTATATTTTGACATGTTTTGATTAATTTTGATCTTTGACATTTGAATTTGATCAAAAAGTCAAAGTTTGGCTTTTCAGTATATAGTTGACTTTTGATCAGTTGACTAAAAATTCATTTGTCAATCCATTGGAATTGAGCAATGTTTTGAGCCATGTCATTAGGTAAAAATTATGCAATTGGACTCTTGAGATCATGCCTTAAACCAAATGATTATTTTCTAGGTCAAAAAATCAGAAATTGCCCTTTCCCAGTCAAAACCCTAATTTTGACCATTTTGCCCTTTTGAAGATTTGATCAAATTTCTTGGGGAATTGTGGTCCAAACTTGATTAAATGATGCATATGAGTCTAAAATGTTTATGTGGATACAAAATTATGAAGTTTGACAGTAAATTGGCCATAGTTGACTTTTTCCTCAATACAGTTGATATTTAGGTCAACTGCTCAATTGACTGAGCAAAAGTGTGATTTAAAGCCTGAAACTTGACATGAGTAATCTTGAGGGTCCATAATGATCCATTAAAGTCATATGGGGCATTTGAAGTTTAAAAATCCTTGTGCAAACTCAAACCCTAATTTTGGTCATCAGTGCTTAAGGAGGTGTCTTGAGCTGATCAACCCTAATGCAGTCTTTGAGTCAAAGGAGATCTTGTGAGCAAACTCTTCATAAGTGAGAGGGAAAATTTTGGGGTACAACAAGTGCATATATACTACTTCTCACAGACTTAAACCTATCGACCAGTATTACTCAATCTACAATACTCGTCAATGCCACCACGTATCACTCACAACCTAAGTCATTTCTAACCCAAATTGAGAGGCCTACTGTATCACCTCGGTAGAGATCTCCCAACCACCTCAACAACATAGAAGTCAAATGTGCTAATGGCGTTGGTGATCTCTCAGAGCGACACAACCAACACAGAGACATTAATCATAGACATCCAATTGAATGTCAGCTCTAAATCTATCTCTAGAATCCATAAACTAAAAAACTATCATCCTAGATAAGAATTTGAGTAGTATATGTCTATAACAACCCAAATCCCTAACACAGAGCCAAAATATAGGACAACAATTGACAAAGATTTGTAAAGCAAGTTTTATATAATGCCATGGGCGAAAAATATACATAAGATCAAAGTAAATACATATACAAACCCAACTAAAAGAGAATACACAAAGAAAAAGATAAATGAACCAAAAATCTCCCAGTTTGTCAGCATCGATCAAAGAGAAATCCATCCCGGATCATCCGTATGCAAGCTCCATAATTATTATCTAAGCTAATCCACTATAAAAATGAGGTTGATGGAGTTGGGAGATCAAAAACCACGCCCAAAACTATAACCCTAACAAATGAAATGAAAATGAAACAAATACAAAAATCTGGTCCGCACGCGTCGCTCGACGACATAAAAGTGTCGTCTGATGACAGTTCTTAAGCACAAGGCCCTGGTTGCGCCACATACGCAACTGGTCTCAAATATATACCCTCGCCCGACGGAGGGAAGCTTCGCCCAACAACATCCTTATTTCTTGTCCAACAAGCTACTAGCGAGCCCAAGTCAGTGGCTACTGGGAAAATGATCCATTCCTCTCGCCCCTATGTACCCAACGAGACAGACGTGAAGGCTCCTCGCCCAGGTTTCACCGGGCGAGGAACACCAGAACAATAACTTTTGTTGCTCTACCTGCATAACTCCAATGGTTCTCTCTTCTTGGCCTTATTCCTTTGTTGATCCAATAATGCATCTTGGAGCTTTTATTCCTCTTGCTCCAACAATGCTCAAATACCTACAAAATGAATACAAAACTATCAATCGATACACTATGTACACGAAAATTCATTATACACAAACTAAACGTATTTATACACAAAGTTGGGTATTCAACTAATATTAACAACAAAGAGTCGATAAGTGCAACAAAAAATATATACAAAAATAACTACAATTTTCACTTATCATGTACTTGGATATTTTTAATGAAAGATCTTTCTGAGTTGTTTAATATTTTTAAGAATTTTTGTTCTGAAATATCAACACAGTTTGGCAAAACAATTCGCATTTTACGCAGTGGCAATGCAAAAGAATATTTTTCTGATCGTTTCAACTCTTTCATGCACTCCAAAGGCATCATACATCAATCAAGTTGTCCCTATACGCCTCAATAAAATGGTGTTGCTGAAAGAAAACATAGATGCATTACTGGCATTGCTCATACCCTTTTGCTAAATGTCAATGTAACTCTAAAGCATCTGAGTGATGTTGTTCTTACTCCTGGGTATCTAATTAACCGGATGCATCCTCTGTGTTGAATGAACAGGTTCCTCATTCTCTGGTGCACCCTATAGGTCCCTTACATGTTGTTTCCACTTGTGTCTTTGGGTGTACTTGTTTTGTTCATGATTTTTCCTCAGGTCATGATAAAATGTCTGCTCGGGCTATCAAATGTGTTTTTCTAGGCTACTTACGCATCTAAAAGGGATATCAGTGTTACTCCCTTTTTACACATCGTTTCTACACATCTACAGATGTTACATTCTTTGAGGATGTACCATATTTTCCCAACTCAGGTGTCCCTGCAACTAATTTAGATCAAGTTTTTCCTATTCCTTATTTTGAGTTAGTTGAGTCTAGTCATTTATCGTCTAGTCCACCCATTGTGATAGATGAGTCTCAACCACCGTTGAACCGGTATGGCATTACCTATGAGAAAAGGTTAAGACCACTTGATTCAACTCCTATTCCAAGCGCTTCCACCCCTGCTCCGGCTCCATCTTCTGACTTTCCCTTTGCCGCCTGTAAAGGTAATCGTTCAACTCGTAATCCTTATCTGATTTATAATTGTGTGTCATATCACTGGTTATCTCCCACCTATTATGCTTTTGTTACTGCACTTGCATCTGTTTCTATTCCTAAAACTATTCAGGAAGCTTTATCCCATCCAGGGTGGAGGCAGGCAATACATGATAAAATATCAGCTTTAGAATCTAATCATACTTGAGATTTTGTTCCTCTCCCACCTGGAAGATTTGTTGTTGGTTGTAGGTGGATATTTAATGTTAAGGTGGGTCTCGATGGACAAGTAGATCGATTGAAAGCTCGCTTAGTGAAAAAAGGATACACTCAAGTTCACGGTCAAGATTATAGTGATACTTTCTCTCCTGTTGCAAAGATGACATTTGTTCGCCTCTTTCTAGCCATGGTTGCCATGAAACAATGGCCTTTATTTCAATTGGATATCAAAAATGCATTTTTGCATGGTGACTTGGAAGAGGAGATTTACGTGGAGCAACCTCCTAGATTTGTTGCTCATGAGGAGTGTAATCGAGTATGTGAATTACACAAGTCTTTGTATGACTTGAAACAATCACCTAGAGCATGGTTTGGAAGATTTAGTAAAGTGTTGCAATAATGTGGGATAAACCACTGTGAATAAGATCACTCTATTTTCACCAAACGCTCCTCAAATAAATATATTTATCTAGTGATTTATGTTGATGACATTGTAATTATAGGTGATGATTTTGAGGGTATCAATGCCTTAAAACAAAACTTATTTCAGAATTTTCAGACTAAGGATTTGGGTCCTCTTCGGTACTTTTTAGAAATTGAGGTAGCTCAATCAAAGTCAGGTATTGTTATCTCTCAAAGGAAGTATACTCTTGATATTCTAGAAGAAACAGGTCTTACAGATTGTGAACTAGTTGACACTCCATCGGATCCTAATGTAAAGCTTATCCCTAATCAGAGGGAGCCATATGCTGATCCAGGAAAATATCAAAGACTTGTAGGAAAATTGAACTATCTTACCTTGACTAGACCTGATATATCTTTTCCAATCAGTGTAGTAAGGTAGTTCCTGAATTCTCTGTGTGACATCCATTGGGATGCGGTTATTCGAATCCTTAAGTATATCAAAGGATTACTTGGAAAAGGGCATGTTTTTTGTGATAGAAGCAACACTGATATCATTGGATATGTAGATGGTGATTGGGCAGGAGATGCAAGTGATAGACGTTTTACATCGGGTTATTGTGTTTTTATTGGTGGAAATTTGATTTCATGGAAAAACAAAAAGTAAACGGTTGTTGCTCGATCAAGTACAAAAGTTGAGTATCGAGCCATGGCACATACCACATTTGAGCTCTTGTGGTTAAAGCATTTATTACAGGAACTCTATTTTTGTGAAGTCGGTCTTATGGAACTTGTATGTGACAACCAGTCAACTTTGCACCTCTTATTCAATCCAGTTTTTCATGAAAGAACAAAGCATATAGAAGTCGACTGTCACTTTCTTAGAGAGAATATTACTACCGGAACCATCAAAACCTCCTTTGTTAAATCCAAATATCAACTTGCTGGCCTCTTTACAAAATCTCTTCGAAGACCTCGGATTACTTACATATGTGACAAGATAGATGCTTATGATGTATTAGCACCACTTTTAAGGGGAGTGTTGATATTAATTTATTATTATTTAGTATCTATGACCTTTATGAGTAGTATCAATTAAAATAGTATTTATGATATTGTTGTATCAAATTTTTTCTTAATTAGTAGGATTGATTAAGAGGCTTTTTTATATATATATATATATATAAAGAGAGAGGTGGGGTGAGTGTTGCTAGTTTTAAATCAATCAAGACATGCCACATATTATGTTTTGTATTTAGATATACGAAACATATATGTTATAGTGCTTTGTTTTAATTCTTTTTCACATGATGTGAGTGATGAAAATTAGCAATGAAAATAAAATAAAATACCTCAAATTCTGAAGCCCCCACCATAAGCAGTAACAGTACTTAGACAAGAACATGTTAGATGAAACAATGCCAGACTTCAAGGCTTGTGTAAATATCCCATAGTCAAAAGGTGGGTTATCATTATCTGTAGAGCACTGTGATGTAAGAATAGCTTCACTTCTATTCTGCCAGGAACTATAACCTTCCATGTATTGGTTGCCACAATACAAGAATTTCTTGTTGTACCCATTGTCACTGCAAGCCTTCTTCCAGCAAAAGTCGTTGCGCTCAACAGCTAGTAAGTACCAAAACGACCCAACTATCTGCAATTGATAATTTATGAAAAAGTAAGGCCTGCTTTGTTGTGACTACATCTGAACCTTTTGAACTCTGAAGAAATCTCCACACCACAATCTGAATCCATAAACATAAATGAGAAAAAATTTAAGAAAGGGAAAGGGGAATCGAGTATTTTATACTCCCTAAATTTCAGTTGCAATAGGACAACTTACTAGTCATAAGAGATTAGTTTTCAAAGCAAACGGTAACTATAAGGGAACATTCATGCCACACAAGGTGAACAAAACACTCACTTAGTCATTCGAATTCTTAGCATTATCCTGTTTGCTGTGGGTTCAGTAATAATGTTGAAAGAAATATTCAATCGGACAATTGCACTTAGGAATTTACAAGAGATGACAATTCAATTATTACTTAACAACAACAGGTGTTATTAACCAATAAAGACGGCTGCTTTCACACACAAAAAAGAGTTTTCTTCAGGCAAAAGGAATATAATGTTGATGAAATCAGGATGTTTGTTTTATGGAAAACTATTTGGCAAAGCATGAAATCCTGATGTCATTAAAAAAAGATAATAGAGTCGTCTTCACATTATGCATCAAATGCATCACCTCACCATTAGTGTAGCAACACTAGACATGGTCTAATGGTATAATCATTGATCTTATCGATTGACCAGAATCTGAAGTAGGTCAGAGACTTCGACTTCAATGTTGGAATGGAAGAGGATGGGGTGTACCTGCAAGACACTCTGATGCTAAAGTCAGTAGAAACACAAAGAGATACAAAAGAGAGTTTAAGGTTTTAGTGATGAATATTGGATACCTGACCTTCACATATGTAAGGGTTTATATAATATCCTCGGCGCTTGGCCATTGGTCTTTATTTTTGGGCCTAGATATGTGAGTCTGCAAAAATAGGTAATTGTCAGAACTTGGTCAAAACTGACAGTCGTGCCCGTAACTAGTCGTTGCGTCGAGCAAAGATGAGATCACAGACAGAAGCATTTATGAGTGTTTTCTGGGTCTCTTCTCTACGTGTGTCAAGCAGACTGGAGAGGAAGTTGGTCGTTATGAAGAGCAGAGAGGTGCTCGCGAATAAAGATGATTCTGACCATTCCTGGATGGTTGTCCTCGTGTGGTTGGCCGAATGAGAATTAACCTGTTTGAGCGATATGGTCTTGTTGGTCCTAAAGGGACAACTGACCACGGCTCCTCGAGTGAGGGGCAAAGGGAAAAGATGTTCTTTATCTTCTTCAATTGACTGGGCCAAAGTTGTTGGGTCATCTTGGATGTAGAAGTGGATTGGGCCGTGTTTAGGCATTTGGCAAGACCAGAACAGGAGTCCCCTAAGTCGTTGTTTCTAAGGATAGGAGTGATGACTTAGAATCAGTCTGTGCGCCGAGGAGGAAAACGCGTTGTTGGCGCTTGTTGTTTGCAACAGAGATGTTTCGTGATCTTTACGAGGACATGCTCGTATGTGAAATATTGTTATTTATTAGGTTTATGTTTGTATGCTCATCTGCCTGAGACGTTTTATTTTGATTCAGAGTTTCGGGGGTTTGCTCGTTAGTATTTGAGTCTGCTAGTGTGGGTGACTAGTCGAACGGCTAGGGTGATCACTGGGCATGGGTCGGAACTCAGATCTCGTTTTGAGGGCCCGCGTTCGGTGGCGTAAACTTTCCATCGTGAGCTAGGTGTTATGCCAACATGGTACGACGACGGTTAAGCTCGTTTGATTTTTCCATGTCGGGCTAAGAATCTGCTCGTCAAAAGAGTAGAGACTTGCCTCTTCATTTAATTTTGAGTGTTATGTTTGTACCTAGGCGTGCACAAATGGTCAGGCAAAAGTGTGTTCGTTGTTTTTGACGAGACAAGTCGACTCCTCAGTGTCTTAACTGTAATATTACCTTAGTTTTTCGGTATTTCAGGGTTAAACAAGTTGTTCCCTGTGCAGGTTTTCGAGATAGTACGCCCCATTTCAATTTTTGCTCGGACACGATAGTATCTCTTGGATGGCGGACTTGGTCTGGCTATCTTCTTCGTGCTTGCGAGCTTCGACAGGATATCTGTTCAGTGTTGTGTTCGCGGGGAACGTGTGTCTGCTCGGCAGCTGTGTTCGCGGGGAACGTGTGTTTGTTAAGCAGTTATCTTTGTGGGGAACATGTGTCTGCTAAGAAGTTGTGTTCGCGGGGAACGTAGGTCTGCTTGGAAGTTGTATTCATGAGGAACATGTCCCTGCTAAGAAGTTCGCGGGGAACATTTTCCTGCTCGGTAGTTATGTTCGCGGGGAACTTGTGTCTGCTGAGTAGTTGTGTTCGCGGGGAACATGTGCCTGCTCGATAGGTCTGTTTGCATGGAATTTTTGCCTGCTCGGCAGTTGTGTTTGCGGGGAACATGTGCCTGCTGAGAAGTTGTGTTCACGGGGAACATGGTTTATTTATGTGCTCCTCTCGTCAAAGAGGTTGGTGAAGTCATTTCTGCTGAGATGCTGAGCATAATTTGCGGTCACTTTCTCCCCATACTGGATGTACGCCTGGGCTTTGAGGAGGAAGGCGTCTAGCATGGCCGGTGTTTCTATGCCAAGTGCTTTAGAAAAATCGTTGCGGGGGCGCAATCCTCGCTCGAGCAAGTACTTTTTCAAATCGTCAGTCGTGGAGACCTGAACGGCTTCTCTGTTGAACCTCTCGATGTATGCCCGGAGAGATTCTTCTTTTCCTTGTATGATCGCTTCTAGCAAGACCTATGTCTTCAGATGACGGCGAGACGCAATGAAGTGTCTTGAGAACATCTTTCCCAACTGCTTTCATAAGGTGATGGATTCGTTGGGGAGGATTTTGTACCAAGACATTGCTCCTTTTCTCAGAGTTATTGGGAATAGCATGCACTTAATGGCGCCCCTAATGCCTCAGTAGTCAAGCAGGGCGTCAATGTGTTTGACGTGCTCATTGGGGTCAATTGTCCCATCATACGTTCCCAATTTTGGGGGTTTCTCTAGTCCGACGGGGAGTGAGTATCCATGGTAGCCCGAGACAATGATCCGTAGGGGACTTCCTCATCGCTCCAGCTTGGTGATGGTGGTGGAGAAAAGTTGTGCTTCCCTCGTCGGGGACAATTGTCTCGTCCAGAAGATGGGCTTCTTGATCTGCCCTCTGGTTTCTTGGCCACCTGAGAGAGTTGGTCTCTCCGAGGAGGGGTCGTGTTTCTTTATGGACAGGATATGAGCTCTTTCTTACCCCCGACGACGATCATGTTGTCGGGAAGGAAAACTATGTGATCTTTGTCGTTGGTGCCTCTGAGGGGAAGACTTTGACCGGTAAGCAATTTCCAACGCCCAAATCATCTCGCTTTGTTGGAAAATTAGGGAGTTGGTATGGTTGAGAGCTGCGAGCAGAGAAGCCATAGCAGGGTCAATGTTGGGTGGAGCGGGGATTTCTTGCATGTTCTCTGATGCTTCTTCTTGAGCCTTCTTGATCTTTTGAGCTTCGACGTCGACATCTTCAGCCTCGTCAAAGGATGGGGGGACAGTCTCACCGTCCCTCAATGGGAAGACATCTTTAAGAAAGGGCGTCATGCCACGATCATTTGTCTTGCTGACAGGGGAGATGATGGATTTGTGAGCATTGTTGTCATCATGACTGGCCATGATCGGAATCTTGAATATCTGTTTTAATCTTTGGTTTCCGGGGGAAGAAAGATGGGGAGAGCATATTTCTCACAGACGGCGTCACTGATCTTACAGGTTGATCAGAACCTAAAGTAGGCCAGAGACTTCGACTTCAATGTTGTAATGGAGGAGGAGGGGTGTACCTACAAGATACTCCAATGCTAAATTCAGTAGGAGCACAAAGAGATACAAGAGAGAGTTTAGGGTTTTAGTGATGAATATTGGATACCTGACCCTCACATGTGTGGGGATTTATATAATTCCCCCGACACTTGGCCATTGGTGCCTATTTTTTGGGCCTATATATGTGGGTCCATAAAAATAGGTAACTGCCATAACTTGGTCAAAATGGGCAGTCGTGCTCATAACTAGTCGTTGCGCCTAGCAAGGATGAGATGACGGACATAAGCGTTTATGAGTGTTTCCTGGGTGTCTGATCTGCGTGTGTCGAGCAGACCAGGGAGGAAGCTGGCCGTTATGACGAGCAGAGGGGTGCTCATGGGCAAAGATTATTCTGGTCATTCTTGGGTGGTTGTCCTCGTTTGGCTGGCAGGATGAGAACTAGTCTTTTCGATCGGGCGTATATAGTCTCGTTGGTCCTGGGGGGACAACCGACCATAGCTCCTCTAGTGAGGGGCAGAGGGGAAAGGTGTCCTTTATCTGCTCCAATTGATTGGACCAAAATTGTTGGGCCATCATGGATGTAGAAGTGGATTGGGTCATGCCTAGGCATTTGACCAGACCAGAACAATCATGTATTCTACTTCTCAATAAGATTGTTAGAAATTGACATTTCTCATAAGAAAATTGCTTGCATAGGCTAGTGAAATATGGTGAACGATATATAATAAGAAGCCTTTTATATTGATCATACCTAATTAGAAGGGATCGTTGATGGCCTACGAGCTTAGTTGAACAGCGGTTGAAAGTGAGTGGGAGGGGGATTACCTACAAGGTACTCTGATGCCAAAGTAAGAATAAGAACAATCAGAGCACAAGTACAAGAAGTGAGAGTGAATGAATAAATACCTGACTCTCTCGTGTGAGAGGATATTTATAGCCCTCGGGATGGGCCAAGATCTACGTATTGGTTCAGATAGTTAGGCTTAATAACAAAGACTGTCACGGTTACGTGAGTAGTGGAGTCCAGCACGTGGTCTCCTCCCTGGGTAACTGCTCCGAGATAATAGGGATGTTAAGGACCCATTATTCTCGGTGGGCAGGATGGTGGTAGCTTCGGATAACCATTGGCCATGTCTCCTTGGTGGGCACATGTGGAAATTCTCAATGGTTGTTGATTTGGGTTATATGTCATTGGGCCATGGCAAAGGTGTTGGAACAGTGGGTCAAGTGTAGGCCCAATCTAGAACAGGAGACCCCCAATTTATTGCTCTTAGGTGAAAGAGTGATCACTTAAGACCAGCTTAATTGTCGGGGAAATGTTTCCCAACAAAAGGATTTGTTAACTTTTGTCGTGGTCTTCCTCGATGTTCAGGGTTGAAGACCAAATTGAAATAATCGTTGTATTGCGATCGGGGATGATGTGATCTCCAAATTATCAATTTCCTTGTGAACTGTCAGTGATCGTGCCTTCCTGCCCGACAACAAGGGCATGCATGGGGAGTGATCTATTTGTTCTAGAAGATCTTACTTTGTTGATTTGTTAGCTTCCCGTCTTGACACGGGTGCTCGTTCGGGGTTCGCATTCGCGGGGGAAATGCAAGGTTTCCACCGAGCTCGTATTCTCGATGTGCCTGTAAGAAAGGTTCCACATTGATGTCGAGCATATGTTCGATAATGAAGAATTTTAGAATGGTGTCAGTGAGTGGTTTCATGCACGAGATTTTTTGGAGGTCAAAACGGCACATCACTTCGTGTGTCACACGTGGCGGTTATTTAAAGCACCATCATTTCCCATGGCAGTCTAAGAGCCTAAGCAATGATGACTCCTTGCACGCTATCTCGTATGGTGGGGAATAACTATTAAAAGGAGGTGATGAAATTTACTTAGACGTTTTGGACTTTGCTCTCCTGTCGTCTCTTCTTCATTCGCTAGCTGCTTCTCTGTCGCCGTCAGAACCATAGAATTTTATGGCGTTAATCCTTTTTCCAATAATTGATTCTTTCAAACATATGTTAATTTACCTTAGGATTTTAGATTGAATGCGTGAAAATTCTGGTGGAGATGAAATTTCTGACGAATCTCTCGACGAGTGGATGAATTTTTCGTTGAAGTTCATGAGTTTCGGATGAAGATTCATAAATTTCAGATGAAGATTCCTGAGCCTTAGTTGGGTTTATGAATTTTGGATGAACATTAGATGAACTTCATATGGGTTCATGTCGGGGACATCCTCTCCGTGAACTGGAGAGATTCGAGTAAGTCGTTTCATTTGGGAAAACGTGGTTTTATGCTTATATGAGGACGTCGCTTCCTTTTGTGTTTGCCATCAAGGGCTTGAGTCTAAGACATACCCTTGAGATGCTCCTCGCCTTTTCACTTGACTTGTGGTGTGTAACACGGTGGGAGAACTGACTTGGTATGTTTTGCGTTTGATCGCAATTGTTGCGGATAGCAAGAGTCACCACCGACTTTTCTTTTATCCAAAAGGAAAGGCTGAAAAGAACAAGAAAGACCTTTTGATATTATTTTCTTGAGTTCGGGGGGTAGATTATGAAAAGGGAAGGTGTTAGCATCCTTTTCATCCATATTTATCTATGGGCTCTTAATTGCTTGCTAGATCACTTGCTTTTGTTTGAAAGTATATTTTGTGGTGTGGTTTTGAAAGTATTTTGAAAACGTGCCTTTGTAATGATTCCCGTCTCATAAGAGTGCATACAAAGTGTTGTTTGGAAAATAGTTCAAAGAAGTGTTTGTGTAATGTGTTTTTGAAAGTGATTTTGAAAAGGGTGTTTTTATAATGGTTCTTGTCTCTATGAGAACGCATACAAAGTGTTGTCTTTTGAAAATGTTTCAAAATGAAAGTGTTGGTGTATAAAATATTTTTGTTGTGAGCAAGCGAGCAACTAGAAGCAATCTACCTAGATGTTATGAAAATGTCTTAAATATTCTTTTCCTCCTCCTTTAGATGTTGCTATCTTACCATTGATTTTGGTAAGAAGCCCCAGCATTGGATGGGAAGGGACGGGCGTAGGACATTTGTATAGTCATAGAAATAAACCTATGAGACATTTTAGCAATGTCGTTTAGGGACTAGATCGTTTACCGAAGGCAACATTGAGGATCATCGAGGGACTACGATCTTTTGTCGAGAGTCTTTGCTAAAATGCCCATGTTCGAGGGACATGACTATCTTTCATGATCCTTAGAGAACGAATTTGAACTTCGACAGGTAGGACAACTTCCATACTGTAGACTAGAGAGAATGGGGTTGCCCCAGTTGAAGTTCGAGCTGAAGTACGATAGCCATGAAGAGCGAATGGTAACATCTCGTGCCAATCTTTATATGTCATTGTCATCTTCTGCATAATTTTCTTAATGTTCTTGTTGGTGGCTTCCACTGAGCCATTCATCTTCGGTCGATACGGATAAGAGTTGTGGTGCTTGATCTTGAACTGCATACAGAGTTTCGTGATTATAGTGTTGTTGAGATTGGTACCATTGTCTGTAATAATCCTTTCGGGGATGCCATATCGGCAGATAAGGTTATGCTTAATGAATCGGGCGACAACATTCTTAGTAACAGAGGCGAACGAGGCTGCTTCAACCCATTTCGTGAAGTAATCAATGGCGGCGAGGATGAAGTAGTGTCCGTTGGAAGTCGTAGGCTTGATTTCTCCAATCATATCGATGCCCCACATTACAAACGACCAAGGAGCAACCAAGACATTCAGAGGTACTGGAGGCACGTGTACTTTGTCAGCATAGATCTGGCACTTATGATAAGTTCTTAAGTGGTGATGGAAGTCATTTTCCATAGTCGACCAATAGTATCCCGCTCTCAGAATCTTCTTAGCCATATTATATCCACTGGAGTGAGTACCAAAGATACCTTCGTGCATATCTTTCATAATTTTCCATGCTTCCTTCTTATTTACACAGTGAAGCAGAGTCGAATCATGATTACGTTTATACAGAACCCTGTTACTCAGGAAGAACTTATCTGAGAACCTCTGTATGAATTTCATGTCGTTAATAGATGCCCCCTCACGGTACTCTTGAGCCTTAAGGTATCTTTTCACTTCATGAAACCAATTCTTCTCTTTTACTCCGTTAGTGTCAACTCCATAGCAATGCGCCGCTTCGTCTAGCCTGTCAATGGTAATTCTGGGAGCCTCGTTGTCCCATCTGACTTTAAACATAGACGACATGGTTGCTAATACGTTTGTCAATTGATTCTCTTCTCGTGGGATATGCTCAAAATTGATTTCCTCAAATTACGGGATTAAGGTAAGCACATGTTCTCTATAAGGAATGAGATTCAGATGCTTAGTATCCCATTCTCCCTTGATTTGACTGATTACCAGGGCTGAGTCCCCATATGCATTCATGAACTTAATCCTCAAGTCAATAGCAGTTCTGATGCCCATGATTCGTGCTTCATATTCGTCCATGTTGTTGGTACAGTCAAAGCAAAGTATGACAGTAAAGGGTGTACGGAAACCCTGGGGAGATATAATTACAGCACTAGTTTCGTTGCCAAGTGCATTAGAAGCTCCTTCGAAAACCATAGTCCATCGAGGTTCTGGCTCAGGTCCTTCATACGGTCTAGGTTCTTTACAATTCGTTACTAGCATAATATTCTCGTCCAGAAACTCGAAATTCATAGACTGGTAATCATATACAGTTTGATGAGCCAAATGGTATGCAAGTACACTTCCTTTGATTTCCTTCTGAGTGGTGTACTGAATGTCGTATTCTGTTAAAACCATTTTCCATCAGGCTATTCTTCTGGAGAGAGTTGGCTTCTCGAATATGTATTTGATAGGATCCATTTTAGAGATCAACAAAGTGGTATGGGTCAACATATACTGTCTTAGTCGGCTAATAGCCCATGCCAAAACACAACAAGTTTTCTCGAGCAGTAAGTATCTTGTTGTGTTTAAAAGATCCAGCTATCAAGGTCATAATCACTGTCAGGATCTTCTATTAAGTTGACTCCATTGTTGCTGACACAGAATGGTGGTCTTCTAGCACGAGCGCGACAAACATCCCTATGACCCTCTATAGTGAAACCCAAACCAAATTTGTCAGACTTATATGGAATGTCAGGAAGCTGGCCCCAAATAGTACAACCACCTTCTTCTACAGCAATTTTAGCGTCCTTCAAAGAAGTCATTCTGGGTGGAACCCTGGTAACCTTGGGAATGGCAGAAACATCTTCAGTAACGGCTGGAGGGATAACTTCAAAAGTTTGACAGGGAGTCTCAATGAATTCGCCGTCCATCTCTACATACCTGAATGAGTTCAAGTGGCTAACCATATGCTCCTATTCACCTCAGACAGTGACAATATTTTCGTTGGCAGGATATTTTAACTTCTGATGTAGAGTCGAGGTAACAGCGCCTGCCCCATGGATCCAATGGAATCCGAGTAAGCAAGAATATGCTGGCCGGATATCCATCACATAGAAGGTAGATTCAAAGACTTACTAACCTACCTTGATCGGAAGGTCCACTTCTCTGTGTAGCGTCCTCTTTGATACATCAAAGCCTTAGACTATAATATCACTAGGTTTCAGTACAACCCCTTTACAATCCATTATGTCAAGAGCACCCTTCGGTAGAACATTCAACGAAGAGCCAATATCAACCAATACATGAGCCAGAGTAGTTCCCCTGCATTCAATGGAGACATACAGGGCCTTTTATGATTTCTTCCCTCAGGAGTTAGGTCAACATTAGAAAAACCTAACCCATTGTCAGTCGTCAAACTAGCAACATAGTTCTCAAATTGATCGACAGAAATCTCTTCTGGCACATGAGCAGACTTCAAGAATTTCACCAAAGCTTATGCATGGGCTTCAGAACATAGTAGCAGAGATAACATAGAGATTTTGGAGGGGGTCTGCTCCAGCTGTTCAACAATCTTGTAATGGCTCTTACGGATAATCTTCAAAACCTCCTCCAACTCTTGCCTAGAGGTGTCTTCAACCGCAACTTCTTTAGGCGCCTCCATCTAGGGAGGCTCTGTTATTTGCTCTTTGTCCTGAGCCTTAGTAGTTAACTTGGTAGCAGTGACTCGAATAGGTGTAGAAACAGTCTTTGGAGAGATTTCTGGGGAGAAAATCCTTCCGCTCCTAGTAACCTTACTGGTCCCGGCAATATTGTTAATGTTGGAATCAGTAGCTTTGATACTTTCATCTTCGGTAGTTGGTAGTTCTTGTTTGACGCCATAGTAGTAGATGTCAGATCCATAGTTCCAAGGAATAGCTTTATCCGAGGAATATGGAATAGGTCCAGGTGTAGTGATGATTAGAGGAGCAGCTTTTGGATTGGCAGTAATCCTTACAGAACCGTTGGAGGTGATCCTGACAGGAAGGCCGAATATTACAGATAAGTCTTGAAATAGATTCTCAGCAGACGGAATCTTCTCAACAGAATTATGTGATTGTCCATTAGGCGTTGAATGCCTTCCTTGAGTAACCTGTAGTCATTAAGTTGGGTTGTGCATCAATAACATCTTTCAATATAGCCCTGAAATAAACCGACCTGCAACAAATTCTCTTTGATAATTGGGAGGGGAGTAACCAATTCACTTACAGTAGAAACATAAATAACATCATCAATAACACTTACACTTTTACCATGCTTCGGCATTGATGCAATAATTATATTCGGAGTCTCTGGAGGATCAAACTCAATCTCTTTGTTGTCAATCATATCCTGAATCTTGTTTTTCAGGGTCCATCAATTGTTGGTTTCGTGCCCGGGACTATTGGAATAATAGGCACACTTCGCATTCGGATTGTAGCAAGGAAATGAGGTGTTGGGATTCTGAGGAGGATCCCTTATTGTAATCAGCTTCGCTTTCAGTAAATGTTGTAATGCCTGGGACAATGGCATACTGATCTTGGTAAATTGTCTTCTCGGTGTGTCTGTTCTATGTTGATTTCCCTGTTGTTATTGTTGAATAGGCGCAGGATTAGAGATTAACACAGCTCCTACAGATTGGTTTTGATCACTTTTAACACGGCCCTTCTGGACATAAACGGCATCGGTCTCCTTCTTACCACTTAATGTCTTCTTCACAGCACTTGAAGACGCAGCCACTGGAATTTTTCCGCTCTTGATACCACTTTCGACATGTTCTCCAGTTAAAATCACCTCAGTGAAACCAGATGAGGAGCTTCCAATCAGATGGTTAAATAATGGCCCTGTCAAAGTGCCTGTGAACATATCAACCAGCTCCCTGTCAGACAAAGGAGTTGTACTCTTTCGGCTAGATCTCTCCACTTTTGGGCATATTCTTTGAACCTTTCATTCGAGCCCATGGACATATTTTGTAGTTCCACACGAGTTGGTGCAAGGTCAGCATTGTATTGATACTGCTTGTAAAAAACAACATCCAGGTCTTCCCAAGTACAAACGTTGGTTCCTTCCAACTAATAGAACCATTCAATTTGTGAACGAGACAAACTTTCTTGAAAGAAGTGAACCCATAACTTTCTGTCACCAGTATGGGGTTGGATCTTCTGAACATAAGACCATTGGTGGAGCTTTGGACATAACACACCATCATATTTGGCAAAGGTAAGAACCTTGAACTTGTGATGGATAATAATCCCTGAGATAAGACCCAACTCTTCAAAGTCCAACCCAGGAAATTTCTGTATCTCCATAGCATTAAATTGATCTTCCACCTGCTTGTATCTGTCATCAGCAGGAGGATATTGTTCGGTAGAATAGTCTTCATCAGAATCTTGGCCAAAACTAATGTTGTTATTCTCTTCAGCTTTTACACGCTCCTCATCTTTCTCTTGGTTATCATCTTCGTTCACGGGAGCCTCAAAATCTAGAGCCCTTCTAACTGGACCCTTGAATCTTCTGCCCATATTAAGAAAGACTATTGGCTTTTTAGTCTTCTTCTTATTCCCATTTGTGATGAGAGTATTCAACTTGTCTTGATCCTTAGCTAAGTCCAAAAATATCTGTTGAAATTGAGCATTTTGAGCTTGAAGTTCTTTCACAGTTTGCTCGAGTGCCATCTTTTACTGAAATAAACAGCAAGAAGATGAGAAAACCTGCTTAGAAAGTACATGTTATGTGATGATATGGATGATATGCAAATGCAAGTGCAATGTTTTCAAGGATCTCACGGGATAAACAGAAATTGAATGTTAGAGTTTGGTTGTAGCTTTGACGAAGAACTTTGCATCGTTGAACGTCCTTCTAAAATAATCAAGCTCACCATATCAAGTGGGTCCTAGCCTTTGACTTAAGATAACATACTTCGGTCTTTGAAGGCATCTGGTTAGAGGAAAATAAATATTCTTTCCCTTTGCTAGACGTCTGGTTCATGATACTTTGACGACATTTGGTTAGAGAAAAGTAAATCCTCTTGCCCCTTGCCCCTTGCCCCTTGCCCCTTGCTAGAAATCTGGTTCATGATAACCTGCATCACAGGCCCTTGAGATCCTTGAAATGGTTAAGAAAATGCTATGGTATGATGTCATGATGTCATGTTTAAATATATAATCAAACACAAGTGTTGTACCCAGAAATTTGCCCTCCCATATTTCTCAAGACATATCAAGAATAATCTTCAAGTGGCTCAAGATGGCTCAAGAGTTGGACAATCAAATCATCTCCTAAGGCAGTCAATTCAAAATTAGGGTTTTGTGTTGCATCAAGGTCCTTACATACAAATGACCTCAAATTCTCCCCAATGTCCTAATATGATCTTAAGTTCATCCATGTCAAATTTCAAGCCTTGCAGAGGAAGTTTGGTCAGTCAATTGCTCAAGAGGTCCAAAAATCGACTATGTTAGGGCAAAAGTCAACTGTGACCCAAATACAATCAAACCTTAAGATTTTTTGTCAACATTCTAATTTTGAAGGATAATTCATCATTTTATCAAGGTTTGATCATGATTCATCAAGGATTGCTCAAGATTCATCAAGATTCAAAAGTTGCTAAATTAGGGTTTTGTAGGAAAAGTCAACTCAACTTTGACCCAGCATAACTTTCTCATACTTTATGAGAAATGACCCATCCAAATCTAATTTTGAATAGGATGCAATTTCCTACAATCCATCTTCACACCCCAAGATCAAGAAATTCACTCACAAAAATTTACAAATTTGGACATTATAGGTCATTTTTGAAAGTCAACAAAAACACCTTTTTTGCCAAAGTTTATAACTTGAGAATGGAATATCAAAATGAGATGATACCGAAAGGGTTGGTTAGAGGACATCTCAAGGTTTCTAAAAAGTCCAAGAACACCTCCAAAAGTTCAAAATTGAAGAAGTTATGCATTGTTGAAGTTGGGCATTTTTCCAAAAGTCAACTATCCTCAAAACTCCAATTTTTGACAAAAGGGCCCACTTTTATCCACTTGATTTGGTCTTATCATGCCACACACGTGTCCCATATTCAATTTCATGACCAATCATTTATTTTTCTATTTTATTTAATTTTTATTGATTTAATTCATTTTAAATCAATATTAATTCAAATAAAATCCAAAAATTAATGGAATGAGATTCTTGTGATCATTACAGCTTGCAAATACCATGATATACTCAGTCAAACTCGTTCCAAGTCAAAACATGCACAAAATCTTGGATTTGAGGCAAATATGGAAACTTGATAATGGTGATTAAATCAAATCCCCAATCTTCAATTCCTATGGATTCAAGCCCAAGTTTTGACCTAAATGCATTCCAATATACATACACAAGTGAGACCTATCAAGAACACGACCTAGGCATTGCAGAAATGGCCAGACAAAGTTTGAGAAAAAGCTTGAAAACTTGGAATCTGAAATCCACCTTAGAGCACGATTCAAAGCCAAATCTTCACATAGCTCTCTTGCTGGCAATCCCCTGAAGCGAAAGCAACCAGAACCAAGCCTTCTCATCGCCTGAAACGCCCTGTAAGTCATCACGAACATGGCTCTGAACATGGCATCGTAAATCTGTTCTCTTGCATCTTTTTGCCATTTTTATGTACAATCGTGCTTAACATCAAATTTCTAACATGTCTACATTATTCAATTTGATTTTCATAGCCTGTATTGTAATGCCCGAACCTAGGGTTTTCTTGTGTTGTTTTTAGGTGTTTGAGTTACATGAAAAATTGAGACTAATGATGGGTATAGAGATGATCATGGAAGAGAGACGAATGCAGTGATGGTCTCCATTGGTATTTATATGGCCTGTAGCTGATTATAGGATGATGCCACGAATTTTGTTGCAGAATAAAATCCGCAGGAAAAGTTGCAGTCTTCGTTGAAGAAGACGAAGACGTGTCCCTGCTTCATTGGCTTGTTCAAATGTTTAGCGCGTTTTTTTTTATTCCAGCATAGTTAATTGTTTTCACATATTATATTTACTGCTTATTCCATTAACAATAAGACAGCATGGTTGAGTTGGCAAGGGAGGCGTGTCAAAGTCCACTGGGACCTGGGTTCGAATCCCAGGTCCCCCAAAACACTTATTTGATTTTTTCTTCAGGTGATTGCATGTACTCTCCAAGGCGTGGGTCCACCATATACCTCAAAGATCAACGTGCCAGATGGCCTTCAGGCCAAATCTGGTGGCTAAGATTGAAGGTTCGCCATGAACCCTGGTCAACAAGCACGCATTGGATGGAAAAGTCAAACAGGCTGGGACGTTTTTTGGGCCTGGAAATTGAAAATCAAACCTCCTTTTTGGGCCCAGCACCCCCTTGGTTATTTCTTTTCATATTTCATTTATTTTATTATTTAATTGTTTTTATTAATTATTATTATTATTATTATTATACTAACCAATTTATTTTTCCTAATAAAAATCAAAAAATACAAAAAATATTATTATTATTAATTTCACTATTTTATTTTGTAAATAAATAATTAATTAATTTAGTGTTAATTAGGTTAATTTTAACATTTTTGCAACAAATTAAAATCAATGTAGAATTAGGTTTTTAATAATTTTAATCATTTTTATTTTTATTTCCTTAAATATAAAAAACCCAAAAATATTTTAATTTAATTAATTAATTCAATTATTAACTTAGATTTAATTTCCATTAAATTCAAAATAAAAAAAAATATGCTTTCTTTAATAAAAAAGGGTCAAAACCCTAAAAATACGCCGATTTAATTTTCTCGCACGCGTCCTATTTTTATCCAATATTGTAATTGCTTCCGGTGTGTAATAATTTTTTAATTAGGACTTTATTTATTTATCGCTTTTATTTACTTTTCGCAATTTAAATTAAAGGGTTTGTTTTTGGCGATGTAAATACCCGACGCCTCGTAATAGCTTAGATTTAATTTCCTGCAATTTAATTTCCGCACAATATTAACTGTTAGATGTTTGATAACTGGGTGTTGTACCCCAAAATTTGCCCTCCCATATTCTTCAAGAAATTGCCAAGTCAAGCTTCAAAAATCTCCACAAGGGTTGCACAGTGCAAGGGTCTCCTAAACAGTCAAAATTAGGGTTTTGGTTCTGATCAAGAAAATGAAGTTTCCAAGGGTCCAATCAAGTCTCACATGCCTATAAATATGGTCAAGCATCCTCATACCAAGTTTCAAGACTTTCAGCACAAAATTGCATAGTCAAAAACCTTAATTGCACTACAGTCAATTGTAGGGGCAAAATGGTCATTTGACAGTCAAAAGTTCAAATTTTTGGTCAACATCTCATTTTGAAGCCACAAACATCATTTGATCAATGCTTGATCATGATTCTCAAAGCTTGGATCAAAAATCATCAAGATGCAAAAGTTTCCTTATTTGGAAAGTTGAAAAAGTCAACTGTAAATTGACCAGGGCATAACTTTCACATGGATTATCAGAAAAATTCCATCCAAATCTCATTTTGAATAGAAAGACATTTCCTACAACTCCTCTTCACACTTCAAGTCCAAGAAATGCTCTCACAAAGAGTTATCAATTTCAACATTATAGGTCATTTTCAAAAGTCAACAAAAAGGGACTTTAAGTCAAAGGCCATAACTTGAGATTGGTAAATCAAAATGACATGGGACCAAAGACATTGGTTAGAGGACTCAAAGACCTTTCCAAAATGTCCAAGAACATGAGCAAAGCTTAAAATTTGAGCAAGTTATGCCTTGTAGAAGTTGGGAAATTTTTGGATATTTTGAAAAGTCAACTTTGCTTCAAATGACCTAAAATTGCTAATGGGCCTATTTTTCTTCCACAATTCATCATCCAAGGCATGTGCACGACCACTTGGCCCAAAGGGAAGTTTTTCTTCATTCTTTTATTTATTTATTTGAATTTTTATTAATAATAATTCATTTAAATCAATTAAATACATGAAAAATACTTAACCTACTATTTCAAATCTTTTTGTGCATATAATATCTTCAAAAATTCGTGCATGATCATATATGGAAGAATTGGAATTGATTGGATATGATTTGTACAAAAAGTGCATGAAAAAGATTGAAAAACTAATGCTTGAAAATCAAATATTGCATAATCAATTCTTGGATTCTTTTGATCAAATTTTTGACCTAATTCACTCCATACATAAGCCTGATCAAGACCTAATGCTGGCTAACCACTAAGCTGCGCAAGAACCAAAAGATCAAACTCACACTTTTTTGCAAAAAATTCCAATTCTGAAAACCTAGTTCTAGGGCGATTCAAGGCAAGATTTTGATCTCATTAGCTTGCTAAGGCTTCATAGAAGGATTTTGCATCAAAAACCACAAGCTTTCGTGCCCAGAAACGTGAGAACAATCTCATCTGTACCGAAAAATTTTCATACTCGTGCATCTCAATTCATGCGCTTTTTGCAATTTTTAACATGTGATTTATATTCCTTATACAATTCTGATGCTAACCGTGTGGTTTGATTTTGTTTTCGTGCCCCATATAAAGATCCACCATTAGAGATATCTAGGGTTCCAAGGTTTTTAATTTAGGCGTTTTCCATTCCTGTAAAATTGAGACATGTCAATGCCATAAACGAGATCAGCAGGTTGGGACGAATTGGAAGAGACCATCGCGCCAAATTTCTGAGGCCACATGGCCTAATCGCTATTATCAGAATAGGCATGTTTTGAGGGGGTTCAAAACCCCCGTTAAATGTTTGTTATTTTTTCAGGAAAACAAATCAAGGAAGAAGATGATGATGTATAGAATGGTGATTGGCTGGTTCAAAATCTCGCGCGCAAAAAAGAAGCACTAACGCGTTTTGTTTTATTATATTTATTCGTTATATTAATTTACAGATGAACAAAGTGAAGCAGTGGTGAAGAGTTTGGTTGGCAAACCATAGGACCTGGGTTCGATCCCAGGTCCCCACCCCCTTTCATATTTTTCTTCATTAAATGTTCATATGCAGATTCAATACCAAAGCATACTGTACGCCTTCACAATCAAATCGTCCACGCGTCCAACTTCATCAATCCAAAGGCACAGATTTGGAGACCATGGTAAGCCCTGGTCAACGCTGATACACGTTGCATGAAAAAGTCTTACAGGCCAAGGGTGATGGGCCCAAATTGCTAAGGAGAAACCTCCACTTTGGGGACTGATACCCCCCTAGGTTTGCCATTTTATATTTTTTTCTTGCATTATTTCTATTTTTCTTTTTAATTATTGTTATTAATTAACTTAATTATTTTCATAATACACAAAAAACCATAAAAAAAATCAGAAAAGACAAGAAAAATAATAAATATTTTTATTTTTAGTATTTCCATAAATAAATTGTATTAATTCATTTAGTTATTAAATTAGGATTAATTATAATCTTTCCATAATAAAAATCTAAAAAATGGTAGAATTAGGGTTTAATTAATTTTTATTCCTTTTTATTTTTCTTTCATAATAATTAAATAATTAAATATTTATTTTTGTAATTAAAATTGCATGTAAATTAATTAGGGTTAATTTTAGGTTAAAATTCAATCTTTTCTTAATAAATTAAAAACAACTAGAATTAGGGTTAGCATATTATTTTAATTAATTCTTTTTCATTAAAACCAAAAATATCAAAAACAATTTCTTTTCTCTCTTAATTAATTAATTTAACCATTTAATTTAATTTTGCAAAAAGGGCCCAACGCCCTCGTTTTTTAATTCTTATTCGCATATTTATTTTATTTCGTTTAATATTTATGTATCTCTCCCAAGGCCTTGTAACTAATTGCTCGCACTTTATTTTTCATTAATTCTTTATTTTTCTGTCAAATCGAGTTCAGGAAATTTTGGCGATGTGGACCCGCGCCTTTTGTAATAGCTTAGAATCTTTTACTTTTCGCAATTTTTAACTGTTAAATCAAAGCATGCAAGAATGAATGGACAAAAAATAAAAACAAACGATAGATCACCAATAACATGAACAAGACAAAAATAAATGAAAACGACACACAAATCACACACCACCCCTAGGGTACGCCTCACTGTTTCCTTGCCTCGAAAGGTGATCGTCGAGTAGAGGATGTCTTAGTAAGTCCTCATGATCCGGGAACCTGGCATGAGGGTAGCTTCTAAGGTGTCTTCCTATTGCTCTGGTGATCACCATGTCCCGAACCTCGAATTGACCCGAATACCTCCAACGGTGGTGCTACCTACCTCTCAATGGTGGGATGGCACTACTTTAAAGGACATCTACACAGACGAATTCCTTAGGGTAGGTAGACGACTCTAGATACTTGCTCTAATTCAAAACAAAACAAATCAAAATACTTTTCACACCGACACCTTTCGAAAGCAACTTTTCAAACACTCTTGAGGACTGATACAAGAGTCGAACTGGAATTTTCAAAGAAACTTTTTAAAACCCACAGTTGAAAAGCAAACAAACCATTTTTGAAAACACAAGTGAGCAAGTATCTAAGAGCCCATGGATAACCATGGATAGAAAGGGTGCTAACACCTTCCCTTTCTATAACCTACCTCCCGAACCGAGAGCAATCTCTTTAAGGAATTTTTCTGTGCTTTTGTCCTTTCCATTTGGAGAAAATAAAAGACGGTGGCGACTCTTGCTTCCGCGACATTTCGCGAACCAGCGTTAAACAGTCAGTTCCAGATCCACCGATCACAGAACTGGCGACTCTGCTGGGGAATTGGGATGTACTGGTTATCTTATAAAGTGAGGTGTACCTTAGGGCTAGTTCATAACTGTGTTTTCAATTGTTTTCCTTGTGTGCTTTAAATTGTGGGTTGCTTGGGAGTTCTATAGATCCTAAACCCGGATCTGGGGGATACCTTCTTAGAAAGTAGCAACAAGGCTGTGAGAGAACTGTGCGGGGTATACCGACATGGTTGAAACAGTCTGCTACGTTGATGTGGCACTTTGGTGTGTACCGGTAACCCTTGAGTTCAGTCAAGGAGAGTACGGGGCCTCCGCGTGGTGCCATGAAGCATCAACAGACCTTAGGAACCTTAATTGAACTATCTTGGCCTCTTTAGGGTAGTGAGATAACTGACTTTGGTGCAGTCTGAGGTTGGTTGATACTCGACACTACACTCAATTGAGGGTTGCTTTCCTGGAATATTTCGGTCGCCAGTTCAGTGGCTAAATCGAAACGATGAACAATGAAAGCAATCCCGTGATATTGGGACCCTTAGAACCCGGTTACTTTGATAGGACAGGTTGAACCCACCAACTTCAAGAGGGTACTACCCAGACCCCATGCTGGCCTTAAACCCTAAGGGCTTGTCTTGTGTGCCTTGTGTGCCTTACATGTTTGTCTTTGTAAATATCTGTGGTGTGTTTAATCATAGCATCATGACATCATCCAGCATCATATGCATTGACTAACCATTTCAGGGGTTCGAATTTTCATCTTTATTCTTGTTTTGTAGGACATGGAAACTGTTCGTAGAAAGACAATTCAAATCAGTCTTGTAAGGATCCCTCCTCAGCTTAAGGAGCTTATATCCAGGATTCCCGAGAACTCATCATTCAGTGAAAGACATGGAAGTCTCATCAGCTTGGTCAATACCAACATTGAGGAAGACATGATAAAGGTCCTGTTCCAGTTCTTTGACCCTCTGCATCACTGTTTCACCTTCTTGGACTATCAGTTGGTACCTACATTGGAGGAGTTCTCCCGGCTCCTGAAGATCCCTATCCTTGATCAGCTACCCTTCAATGGTACGGAAAAGGAACCTAAGCTTGAAGAGATTGCTAAAGCCTTGCACCTACAGTCATCTGACCTCAAGGGACATTGGGAAGTTAGAAGTGGTATCAAAGGGTTCTTAGCCAGGTTTCTGTTTGAAAAGGCCCATGAATGTTGGAACTCCCTTGACTTGCAAGCTTTTGAAGAAGTGGTGGCCCTCCTTGTCTATGGTTTGGTGTTGTTCCCTAACCCAGATCAGCTTATAGATATCAGTGTTGTCCAGATCTTTATGTCCATGAATCCTATACCTACGTTGCTGGGGGACATCCTTCACTCATGTTACACTCGAACCATGAGAAAAAGAGGTGTCCTTATGTGTTGCACCCCCCTCCTAGGAAGGTGGTTTATTTCGCACCTTCCACAATCAGTTTTGAAGAATGAGCGGGGTTTGAGATGGTCACAACGGTTGATGACTCTTACACATGCGGATATACATTGGTGCCCTCGGTCCAGAGAAGATGTCACTATCATTGATCGTTGCGGGGAGTACCCTAATGTTCCTTTACTTGGAATCAGAGGAGGTATTACTTACAACCCATGCCTGGCTTGGAGACAGTTTGGTTATGCTCGGAGGGATGGTCCTCATGACATGTTAATTCCTGACATAGTTTTTGACTTCGACAACGATACTCAAGGGCTTCGCCAGAGATTTATCAGAGCCTGGAGGATGCCAAGTAGGATAGATAGCAAGACACTGGGGCACAGGAACTCCATCCCGTTGGAACCTTATCTCAAGTGGGTACGAGCCCGCTCCCAGAAGTTAGTGATGCCTTATCCTCATATGCTCCATGTGATCAAAGAGCCAGTCTTGGAAGGAGAAGTGTCCTACACTATTCAGCACCCTGATATGCCCACATCCTGGGAAGAGATGCAGAAGAGCTGGATCCAACTTAAGGAAGAACGGAATTCTCTTGAGACCAGTCTACATGCCAGTGAAAAGAAGGTCTTGGAGCTCACCCGCCTGTTGCATGAGGAGAGGAATCTCAACACTTACATAGCTCCAAAGAGGATGCGCAGTGTATTTTGGGATTGATTTTCTTTTGTATTATTTTGCCCATGAGGTTTTGATGTATTGAACAATTATTTCCTTAATGATAACGTGTGTTCCTTTTTGTCTACAACAAATTTGAACTTTCGAACCCTTGAATGCATTGCATAAACACATATCATTCATCATGTGCATAGCAGGTTTTTCCTCTTTTCAGGTTGCTTACAGTTCTTCGCTGTTTATTTCAGCATCATGAATCCTGACTCATCATCAACTGAGACATCCATCAAGGCTCTTCAGGCGCAGAATGCGCAATTTCAGGAATTAATCAAGGGTTTGGCTCAAGGCCAAGAAGAGCTGAAGGCTCTGCTCCTGAAGAAGGAGAAGAAGAAGAAGAGAAGAATTGTTCTGTTTAACTCGGGCCGAAGGTTTGGCAATACTCTGCAGCATGAAGAGGCTGGTTCTTCTATTGGCAAGAGTACTCCTCAAGCAGAAAAGGGTCCTAGTCCGGTAGTCTCCGACAACGAGACTGATTTTGATGAAGAGCAGTATCCTCCGGCTGAAGACCGTTACAAGCAGCTGGAGGATAGGTTGAATGCTATGGAAATACAACAGGTACCTGGGCTGGATTTCGGAGATCTGGGTTTGTCTACTGGTGTGATCATTCCTCGGAAGTTCAAAGCACCATCTTTCACTAAATATGACGGGGCGTCTTGTCCCAAGCTACATCTCAGGTCCTATGTTCGGAAAATTCAACCGTACTCAGCGGATAAGAATTTGTGGATCCACTTCTTCTAGGAGAGTCTTTCAGGGACTCATCTCGAATGGTTCTATCAGCTGGATGGGACCAAGGTTCGTAACTGGGAGGAGTTGGCTACTGCTTTCTATAAGCAGTATCAATATAATGCCGACCTTGCCCCTACACGTACCCAACTCCAGGGTATGTCGTTAGGTTCAAGTGAAGGTTTTAAAGAGTACGCTCAGAAGTGGAGGGATCTGGCTGGCAGGGTGCAACCTCCGTTGACTGATCGGGAGTTGGTAGACATGTTCTTGGGGACCCTATCTGGGCCATTTTTCAACCATCTTATCGGGAATTCGTCTGCAGGGTTCACTGATCTGATTCTAACTGGAGAGAGAATTGAGGCTGGGTTAAAGTCTGGTAAGATTCTGAAGGGTGCATCGTCTAGTTCTGAGAAGAAACCCTTCAAAAAGGAGGCTAGTGCTGTATATGGCTCCCGGAGATCAGAAAGATTTGAGCGCCGCCAATCTGTCAGTGCGGTAACGATTGCCAAGCCTGCTGCCGCTCCTCGGCCGACCAATCCTCAAAGGGCTGAAAGACCCCGGAGAGAGTTTACCCGCTTGAGCATGACCTTATCGCAGATCCTGCCACAGTTGCTATCCACCAATTTAGTGACTGTCAGAGAGGCTCCGAAATTTCCAAATACTACGTCTCCTAAGTACAACCCAAATGCTCGCTGTGCTTATCATTCTGATAGCCCGGGGCATTCCACTGATGATTGTTGGGCATTAAGGAGCAAGTTGCAGGACCTTATTGACGCCAAGGAGGTACAGTTTAAGGCATCTGAGAAGCCTAATGTAGTGACAGCTCCCCTGCCTGCTCACGGAGTGAATGCTATTGGGGACGAAGACGAAGTGGATGAAGCTGAATTCAATAGCTGGATCTACCTGACAACCGAAGGCGGATTGACCAATTGGATTGACAAAGACCATACTCCTGTTACCTTTGTGACGCAGTAATAAATTTCTTTGTTTCGTTATTTGTAATAAACAATAAATTAAACTCTATGGCCCGGTGTCTTACCCGGGGCACCGTGGTTTTATTTGTGAGGGCATATAAATTGTCATTTCATATATCATGAATGAAAATCTTGGACGTTTTCTCGCATTTCAAATCTTATGCTCCTTTTTTGTCTTTTCTTCCTTTACATATATTTCAAAACAGCTGTATTTACACACACACTCACTCATACAGGTTTCAATCCGCCCTGGATCTCACTAGTAACGACTCTGCTACTGCCAGTTATGACTTCGAAAATCCGATCAACTTAGCCGAAGACGAAGGTGAAGATGATTGCGAAGTGCCTGGCGAGCTTGCAAGACTGTTGCTTCAGGAAGAGAGGGCAATTCAACCCCATGAAGAGCCAGTGGAAACAATAAACCTGGGTACTGAGGCAGACAGGAAAGAGGTAAAGATTGGTGCCAACCTAGAGCTCAACGTGAAGCAACGGTTGACTCAGATGCTACATGATTATGTGGAGATCTTTGCCTGGTCCTACGAAGACATGCCCGGGTTGGATACCGATATTGTGGTCCATCACTTGCCAACTAAGGAAGACTGCCCTCCGGTTAAGCAAAAGGTCCGCCGGATGCGTCCAGAGATGTCGGAAAAGATTAAAGCCGAGGTTATGAAGCAGTTTGATGCTGGGTTCCTTGCAGTGACTTCTTACCCTCAGTGGGTTGCTAATGTGGTGCCGGTACCAAAGAAGGATGGAAAGGTCAGAATGTGTGTCGACTACAGGGATTTGAACAGGGCCAGCCCCAAGGATGACTTCCCTTTACCTCACATTGATGTCCTCGTTGATAATACAGCTCAGCACAAGGTATTCTCTTTCATGGATGGTTTTTCAGGTTACAATCAGATCAAGATGGCACCTGAAGACATGGAAAAGACCACATTTTTTACTCAATGGGGTACCTTCTGCTACAAGGTCATGCCTTTCGGACTAAAGAACGCTGGGGCAACCTACCAACGTGCCATGGTTGCTTTATTTCATGATATGATCCATCATGAGATAGAAGTGTATGTTGACGACATGATCGCAAGGTCCCAGACTGAGGAAGAGCACCTAGATCATCTGCAGAAGTTGTTTGACCGGTTGAAACTGTACAAGCTGAGATTGAACCCGAACAAGTGCACCTTCGGGGTAAGATCTGAGAAGTTGCTAGGCTTTGTTGTAAGTGATAAGGGTATTCAAGTGGACCCTGCCAAGGTTAAAGCTATTCAAGAGATGCCAGTTCCTAGGACATAAAAAGAGGTCAGAGGCTTTTTAGGACGCCTGAATTACATTGCTCGGTTCATCTCACATCTGACTGCTACCTGTGAGCCAATCTTCAAGCTGCTGAAGAAAGATCAGGTAGTACGTTGGAACGATGAATGTCAGGCTGCTTTCGACAGAATCAAGGAGTATCTCCAAGAACCACCCATCCTTATGCCACCGGTTGAAGGGAGACCTCTGATACTATATCTAACAGTGCTTGACAACTCAATGGGGTGTGTGCTGGGGCAGCATGACGAGTCTGGCCGAAAAGAGCACGCCATTTATTACCTTAGCAAAAAGTTTACCGACTGTGAGACCCGATACTCATTGCTTGAGAAAACTTGCTGCGCTTTGGTATGGGCTGCTCGCCGGCTGAGACAGTATATGCTGACTCACACTACCTTGTTGATCTCAAAGATGGATCCTATAAAGTATATATTCGAAAAGCCTGCTCTGTCTGGGAGAATAGCAAGATGGCAAATGATCTTGACGGAATACGACATTCAATACACAACCCAGAAAGCCATCAAGGGAAGTGTATTGGCAGACCACTTGGCACATCAGGCCGTAGATGACTATCAGTCAATGAACTTCGAGTTTCCGGACGAAAGCATCATGATAGTAACTGATTGTGAAGTACCTGGACCGGATGAAGGACCTGAAGAAGGATCCCGATGGTCTATGCATTTTGACGGAGCCTCCAATGCTTTGGGAAACGGTATCGGCGCCATAATCATATCACCTCAAGGCACTCATACTCCACTCACTGCCCGGCTATGTTTCAACTGTACCAACAACATGGCAGAGTATGAGGCGTGCATCATGGGTCTTCAAGCTGCGATCGATCTAAGGATCAAGTTTCTGAGTGTCTTCGGAGATTCCGCTCTTGTGATCAATCAGATCAGAGGAGAGTGGGATACGAAACATCCAAACCTGATTCCTTACAGAGAATGTGTGTTGACCCTGATCCCCCACTTCACAGAGATAACCTTTGAACACTTTCCGAGAGAAGAGAATCAGTTAGCGAACGCGTTAGCTACAATGGCTTCTATGTTCAAGGTCAAATGGGATAATGAGGCTCCCCGAATCATCATCTGGAAACTGGACGAACCAGCATACTGTTGCAATCTCGAGACTGAATTGGTGACTGAGAAGCCTTGGTACCATGAGGTGAAGAGATATCTGGAAGCTCAGGAATACCCTGAAGGTGCCTCTATCAATGATAAGAAGTTCCTGAGAAGGTTCGCGGCAAAGTTCTTCCTTAGCAACGGCATCTTGTACAAGCGAAACCATGATTCAACCTTACTGCGTTGTGTGGATAAGACTGAAGCAGAAAGGATCATGGAAGAGCTACATGAAGGGACCTTTGGTACACATTCCAGTGGGCACACTATGGCTAAGAAGATCCTTCGGGCAGGATATTACTGGTCCACAATGGAAGCTGACTGCTACCAACATTCTAGGACATGCCATAAGTGCCAGATTTATGCAGACAAGGTGCATGTTCCTCCAGTTCCTTTGAATGTTCTGACTGCGCCTTGGCCGTTTGCAATGTGGGGCATAGACATGATCGGTGAGATTAAACCTACGACATCTAATGGGCATCGCTTCATCCTAGTGGCGATCGATTATTTTACAAAGTGGGTTGAAGCAGCATCCTATGCTACGGTAACCAAGACTGTTGTGGCACGGTTCATTCGGCATAATCTGATATGTCGGTACGGCGTCCCAGAAAGAATAATTACAGACAACGGTACCAATCTGAATAACAAGATGATCACTGAGCTCTGCGAGCAGTTCAAAATACAGCACCACAATTCTTCTCCTTACAGACCGAAGATGAATGGGGCTGTAGAAGCAGCAAATAAGAACATCAAGAAAATCGTGCAGAAGATGACAGTGACTTATAAAGATTGGCACGAGATGTTACCGTTTGCTCTACACGGGTACCGTACCTCAGCTAGGACGTCAACCGGGGCAACTCCTTTCTCTGTGGTTTATGGTATGGAGGCAGTCTTTCCGATCGAAGTGCAAATTCCCTCTCTCCGGATAATGAAGGATGCAAATCTGAACGAAGATGATTGGATCCAGACACGACTTGATCAGCTCAACCTTATTGATGAAAAGAGACTCGCTGCTATCTGCCATGGTCAGACGTATCAAAAACGGATGATCAGGGCATTTAACAAAAAGGTCAGACCACAGGAATATCAAGTTGGGGATCTGGTAATCAAGAGAATCATCCTTCCTCATAGTGATCCAAGGGGAAAATGGACCCCTACATACGAAGGGCCATTTGTGGTTAAGCACGTGTTCTCAGGAGGAGCCATGATTCTAACCAATATGGATGGTGACGACCTTCCTCACCCCGCTAATGCAGACATAGTAAAAAGATACTACGCATGAAAAAGACCCGCTAGGCTGACATGCCTAGGCAAAATTAGGGCTTCCCGTCGGACCAAAAGGGTTCGGGCAAAATGAAGGGATGAAATGAAAAAAATCTGTACACCCGGCAAGTCGAAAACCTGAAAAGGCGGCTTGGGCAAAAATGGGTATTCCGGTGGACTGAAAACCCGAAAGGGCGGTCCAGGCAAAAATTAGGGATAAAAGCGTAATACTATGTCTCATTGATCACTTTGCATCCAGAATCCGATACCTACACCAAGTTCAGACGGCATCGATCAGTCAGCTTCATTCTTCGTTTAGGTCATCAAGTGATGAGACGCTCGGAGTTATAAAGACAATAGCAGAGTTGAAACCCAGTGGGATCATTCATTTCACACAGCTGTTTATTTTCTTTTGTACAAAATTTGTATAAACTCTCTTGTTCGGCAGCATCCTCTTACTAGGGCGTCAACCTCTTGTACACAAAACGCCAATTTACAGGCCATTCAAAAATCAATACAAATATACTTTTCAGTTAAAATTGTCGATTGTTTTTCTTTTTCTGTTTTGTTTTGCGAAGAACGTCCAAGGTTCAATTTGTGATATATGCATTGACAATAATTTGCTAACTCATGAATATTTGCATACGAAACAAAGGATTAATTACATGTAACATTAGAAATATGGGCAATAAAAGAGTTGTCTAAGCAATCTAATTGTTCTGTCCTCCAAGGTACCAAGATAGGTTCAGCTAAAGAACATAACCAAACACCTTAATCCCCAGAGAGTACGTCAGCAAGTCAGTACACTCTTCTCCAAGCAAAGTTATCAAATCTTTAAGAAGTTGAGCATCCTCCAGCAGATCTCAACATGCCCCGTCAGCATATATATTCTTAACAAGCATCCCCGGCAGTCTTGGTCTAAAGATTGTTCCCCGGCGGCATATCAATATTCAAAGGAATCACTTCCCCAGCATATCAAAACTTCCCCAGGAGAGTTCAATCTAGTTCTCCAGGAAAGTTGGAATTCATCTCTCCAAGCAGTAAGCTTATCCCCATTAGATTCTGGAAGCTTATCCTCGCAGAACGCGAACGCGTCGTCCGACTTTATTTAAAGAGTTATTTCCCTACCAGGATATAACTGGGTTATCCTCAGCCAAAAGCCACGGAAAGAGCGTCCTCAACGAAATCTTCTTATCCCCAGCAAAGTCTATTAACACTTCCGATGCGACAAAGATATCCCCAGCAAGTTATTATCAACAACTCAACAAACCTCTCTCCCCACAGATTGTTGCTTCCCAGCAAGATCGCTAGAGTATTTTTCTCCCCCCAGAATCTTCCATTCGCCAAGTTTATTCCTCAATGGAGTCATCTTCTCCTACCGGTATTCTTGCAATTATCATCCCCAGCGGAAGCGAAATCTATTCTCCAACATCAGCCCAGGAGTGACCTCCCGGCACCCGTCAAGGATTTACTTTCCTAGACGAAAACATACATAAACATCACATACATCATTGTAGCATGCATATACGCATCATATCTTACAAATCTCATTTATGTTGAGAACATCATTGCTTGATCCATATCATGCATTGCACATGACTGACCTTTACCTTTCAGGAAAGTTTCAGCTAAATTCTCAATCACATTTCAAGACTCTAAGACCTTATCCGGTTCAGTTAATCGACTCCAAAGATTTCTTATCCAGTCCAAGGCCTTCTCTAGTCCAGCTAAATCGATCCCAAACAGATTTTTCTGATGAAGACTCAGTAGAAGTTATTAAAGGTTTTTCTCAAACGTCCGCTTTTGAGATTATAATTTCCTATGGTTCTCTCCCCAATGTTGCGGAGATGATAATTCCATCCCAGGTTTTTCTCAAACGTCCGCTTTTGAGATTATAATTTCCTATGGTTCTCTCCCCAATGTTGCGGAGATGATAATTCCATCCCAGGTTTTTCTCAAACGTCCGCTTTTGAGATTATAATTTCCTATGGTTCTCTCCCCAATGTTGCGGAGATGATAATTCCATCCCAGTTTTTTCTCAAACGTCCGCTTTTGAGATTATAATTTCCTATGGTTCTCTCCCCAATGTTGCGGAGATGATAATTCCATCCCAGGTTTTTCTCAAACGTCCGCTTTTGAGATTATAATTTCCTATGGTTCTCTCCCCAATGTTGCGGAGATGATAATTCCATCCCAGGTTTTTCTCAAACGTCCGCTTTTGAGATTATAATTTCCTATGGTTCTCTCCCCAATGTTGCGGAGATGATAATTCCATCCCAGGTTTTTCTCAAACGTCCGCTTTTGAGATTATAATTTCCTATGGTTCTCTCCCCAATGTTGCGGAGACGATAATTCCATTCCAGGTTTTTCTCAAACGTCCGCTTTTGAGATTATAATTGCCTATGGTTCTCTTCCCGATCCTGCGGAGGTGGTAATCCCAAGATTTTCTCAACGTTTGCTGTTGAGGTTAAGGTCATCCAAGGTTCTCTCACCGTTCCTGTTGAGGTAGTAACTATCCCTGGTTCCTTCATTGCCGTTTGAAGCTCCAGATCCAGCTCCTGTAACCAGTCAGGACATATCTATACAAAGCATCTGAAGACCAGCTCCTGCAACATGTCAGGTACTCATTTTTCTTTTGCAGGTACGCAAGTTCTCGCCAAGGAATCTCTTACGCAATCAACATCCAGATGGAATCTATAAGCCCATCATCCTATTCATCAATCTCTAAATGGCATCCGTAAGCCCATTCCCCATCATCACTGCTACTATGTGAGCGCAAATTTCTGGGCACTCTAGTGTTCAATCATCTTCTACCCTCGGATTACGAAAGGCACGTCAGCCAATCTGCATCCTCAGGTCTAAGAATATTGAACAGGGGCAACTGTTGTACCCCAAAATTTGCCCTCCCATATTCTTCAAGAAATTGCCAAGTCAAGCTTCAAAAATCTCCACAAGGGTTGCACAGTGCAAGGGTCTCCTAAACAGTCAAAATTAGGGTTTTGGTTCTGATCAAGAAAATGAAGTTTCCAAGGGTCCAATCAAGTCTCACATGCCTATAAATATGGTCAAGCATCCTCATACCAAGTTTCAAGACTTTCAGCACAAAATTGCATAGTCAAAAACCCTAATTGCACTACAGTCAATTGTAGGGGCAAAATGGTCATTTGACAGTCAAAAGTTCAAATTTTTGGTAAACATCTCATTTTGAAGCCACAAACATCATTTTATCAATGCTTGATCATGATTCTCAAAGCTTGGCTCAAAAATCATCAAGATGCAAAAGTTTCCTTATTTGGACAGTTGAAAAAGTCAACTGTAAATTGACCAGGGCATAACTTTCACATGGATTATCAGAAAAATTCCATCCAAAGCTCATTTTGAAGAGAAAGACATTTCCTACAACTCCTCTTGACACTTCAAGTCCAAGAAATGCTCTCACAAAGAGTTATCAATTTCAACATTATAGGTCATTTTCAAAAGTCAACAAAAAGGGACTTTAAGTCAAAGGCCATAACTTGATATTGGTAAATCAAAATGACATGGGACCAAAGACATTGGTTAGAGGACTCAAAGACCTTTCCAAAATGTCCAAGAACATGAGCAAAGCTTAAGAATTGAGCAAGTTATGCCTTGTGGAAGTTGGGAAATTTTTGGATATTTTGAAAAGTCAACTTTGCTTCAAATGACCTAAAATTGCTAATGGGCCTATTTTTCTTCCACAATTCATCATCCAAGGCATGTGCACGACCACTTGGCCCAAAGGGAAGTTTTTCTTCATTCTTTTATTTATTTATTTGAATTTTTATTAATAATAATTCATTTAAATCAATTAAATACATGAAAAATACTTAACCTACTATTTCAAATCTTTTTGTGCATATAATATCTTCAAATATTCGTGCATGATCAGATATGGAAGAATTGGAATTGATTGGATATGATTTGTACAAAAAGTGCATGAAAAAGATTGAAAAACTAATGCTTGAAAATCAAATATTGCATAATCAATTCTTGGATTCTTTTGATCAAATTTTGAACCTAATTCACTCCATACATAAGCCTGATCAAGACCTAATGCTGGCTAACCACTAAGCTGCGCAAGAACCAAAAGATCAAACTCACACTTTTTTGCAAAAAATTCCAATTCTGAAAACCTAGTTCTAGGGCGATTCAAGGCAAGATTTTGATCTCATTAGCTTGCTAAGGCTTCATAGAAGGATTTTGCATCAAAAACCACAAGCTTTCGTGCCCAGAAACGTGAGAACAATCTCATCTGTACCGAAAAATTTTCATACTCGTGCATCTCAATTCATGCGCTTTTTGCAATTTTTAACATGTGATTTATATTCCTTATACAATTCTGATGCTAACCGTGTGGTTTGATTTTGTTTTCGTGCCCCATATGAAGATCCACCATTAGAGATATATAGGGTTCCAAGGTTTTTAATTTAGGCGTTTTCCATTCCTGTAAAATTGAGACATGTCAATGCCATAAACGAGATCAGCAGGTTGGGACGAATTGGAAGAGACCATCGCGCCAAATTTCTGAGGCCACATGGCCTAATCGCTATTATCAGAATAGGCATGTTTTGAGGGGGTTCAAAAACCCCGTTAAATGTTTGTTATTTTTTCAGGAAAACAAATCAAGGAAGAAGATGATGATGTGTAGAATGGTGATTGGCTGGTTCAAAATCTCGCGCGCAAAAAAGAAGCACTAACGCGTTTTGTTTTATTATATTTATTCGTTATATTAATTTACAGATGAACAAAGTGGAGCAGTGGTGAAGCGTTTGGTTGGCAAACCATAGGACCTGGGTTCGATCCCAGGTCCCCACCCCCTTTCATATTTTTCTTCATTAAATGTTCATATGCAGATTCAATACCAAAGCATACTGTACGCCTTCACAATCAAACCGTCCACGCGTCCAACTTCATCAATCCAAAGGCACAGATTTGGAGACCATGGTAAGCCCTGGTCAACGCTGATACACGTTGCATGAAAAAGTCTTACAGGCCAAGGGTGATGGGCCCAAATTGCTAAGGAGAAACCTCCACTTTGGGGACTGATACCCCCCTAGGTTTGCCATTTTATATTTTTTTCTTGCATTATTTCTATTTTTCTTTTTAATTATTGTTATTAATTAACTTAATTATTTTCATAATACACAAAAAACCATAAAAAAAATCAGAAAAGACAAGAAAAATAATAAGTATTTTTATTTTTAGTATTTCCATAAATAAATTGTATTAATTCATTTAGTTATTAAATTAGGGTTAATTATAATCTTTCCATAATAAAAATCTAAAAAATGGTAGAATTAGGGTTTAATTAATTTTTATTCCTTTTTATTTTTCTTTCATAATAATTAAATAATTAAATATTTATTTTTGTAATTAAAATTGCATGTAAATTAATTAGGGTTAATTTTAGGTTAAAATTCAATCTTTTCTTAATAAATTAAAAACAACTAGAATTAGGGTTAGCATATTATTTTAATTAATTCTTTTTCATTAAAACCAAAAATATCAAAAACAATTTATTTTCTCTCTTAATTAATTAATTTAACCATTTAATTTAATTTTGCAAAAAGGGCCCAACGCCCTCGTTTTTTAATTCTTATTCGCATATTTATTTTATTTCGTTTAATATTTATGTATCTCTCCCAAGGCCTTGTAACTAATTGCTCGCACTTTATTTTTCATTAATTCTTTATTTTTCTGTCAAATCGGGTTCAGGAAATTTTAGCGATGTGGACCCGCGCCTTTTGTAATAGCTTAGAATCTTTTACTTTTCGCAATTTTTAACTGTTAAATCAAAGCATGCAAGAATGAATGGACAAAAAATAAAAACAAATGATAGATCACCAATAACATGAACAAGACAAAAATAAATGAAAACGACACACAAATCACACACCACCCCTAGGGTACGCCTCACTGTTGCCTTGCCTCGAAAGGTGATCGTCGAGTAGAGGATGTCTTAGTAAGTCCTCATGATCCGGGAACCTGGCATGAGGGTAGCTTCTAAGGTGTCTTCCTATTGCTCTGGTGATCACCATGTCCCGAACCTCGAATTGACCCGAATACCTCCAACGGTGGTGCTACCTACCTCTCAATGGTGGGATGGCACTACTTTAAAGGACATCTACACAGACGAATTCCTTAGGGTAGGTAGACGACTCTAGATACTTGCTCTAATTCAAAACAAAACAAATCAAAATACTTTTCACACCGACACCTTTCGAAAGCAACTTTTCAAACACTCTTGAGGACCGATACAAGAGTCGAACTGGAATTTTCAAAGAAACTTTTTAAAACCCACAGTTGAAAAGCAAACAAACCATTTTTGAAAACACAAGTGAGCAAGTATCTAAGAGCCCATTGATAACCATGGATAGAAAGGGTGCTAACACCTTCCCTTTCTATAACCTACCTCCCGAACCGAGAGCAATCTCTTTAAGGAATTTTTCTGTGCTTTTGTCCTTTCCATTTGGAGAAAATAAAAGACGGTGGCGACTCTTGCTTCCGCGACATTTCGCGAACCAGCGTTAAACAGTCAGTTCCAGATCCACCGATCACACTGGGCAATGCATGACAAGATCAATCTTTAACCTAAAATTAACATAGTTCACCATTAACATGTACAGATAAAAATTAACCGAAATAACACACTTGCACATGCCACTCCTAGGGTACACCTCGCTTGGTTGCCTCGAACGTGGTCATTGAGTATAGGAAATTTTAGAGGTCGCCCTCTTGTCCCAAGATCATAGTTTCCTCGAAACGGTTGCCTCGAAAAAATGATCTAGGATATTAGGGTTACCGCTAAGGCGTCCTAACGTCGCTTTAGTGACCACACGTCCCTTAATCGAATTGACCTAAAAACTCCAGCGACGGTCCTATCTACTCCTTAATAGTGAGATAGCACTGTCTAAAGGACATTTTTATTGTTTAATTCCCTTTTGAGTTGGTAGATGGTTCTTAAGTACTTGCTCCTTTTAAAACAAAACAAAACTTTTCGCACTTACACCTTTCAAACAAAAACTTCTTTCAAACCCACAAACACAAAGAAAAGCAATTTTTGAAAACATAATGAGCAAGTACCTAAGATCCCATGGATAACCACGGATAGAAAGGGTGCTAACACCTTCCCTTTCTATAATCTACCTCCCGAACCCGAGAAATATCTCAAAAAGGAATTTTTCTGTGCTTTTGTCCATTCCTTGTTGGATAAAATAAAAGACGGTGGCGACTCTTGTTTACCGCGACATTTTGCAAAAACAAACGCAAACGCGAACCAGCATTCCAAAACAGTCAGTTCTCGTTCCCACCTATCACAGAACTGGCGACTCTGCTGGGGATATTAATAAGTGAGGTGTACCTTAGGATTAGATCATTGTGTTTTCAATTGTTTGCTTTGTATGCTTTATATTTTTTGGCTTGTATCGGAGTTACTATAGATCCTAACCCGGATCTGGGGATACCCTTTAGGTAAGTAGCAATAAACTGTGAGGGAACTGTACGGCATAGACCGATACGGTTGAAGCAGTAGCTACATTGGTGTGGCACTTTAGTCTGTACCGATATCCCTTGTGTTGGAAGGAGGAGAATATGGGTCTTCTAAGGGGTCATTAAGCACCAACTGATCTTAGAACCTTAAATTGACCAACTTGGCCATAGAACAGTAGCAGTATGCTACACTCATTGAGACTAAACTCTCGCGATGATTCCGGCCGCAAGAAAAGGTTGTTAAACTGGAATTATGACCGATTGAGGGTAGTCAGTGATATTGAGATCCTCTAGAACCCGGTTACTATTTTTAGGACAGGTTTAAACCAACTGAACTGAAAGAGGGTAGTACCTAAAGCTCCATGCCAGCCTGAAATCTAAGGGCTCTCAGTGTGACTTGTGTGCCTTTACCATGTTTGCTTTTCGTGGATACTTGTGGTGTGCCTTTATCATGACATCATAGCATTGCATACATCTTGCATAAGGACTAACCTATTTCAAAGACAAGATGGTTTCATTTTTGCTCTGTTTTGTAGGTCATCATGATGCCCATGTGTAAGAATACCATCCGGATCAACTTTGTCCAAGTCCCTACCCTGCTTAAAGATTTGGTTGTCAGGATGCCAGACACTACTTCCTTCATCAGGAGGCATGGTTCTCTTCTCAGTTTGGTCACCTCTAAATTGGACGAACAAATGATGAGTGTCCTGGTCCAGTTTTATGATCTGTTGTACCATTGCTTCACTTTTCAAGACTATCAGTTGGTTCCTACCCTAGAAGAGTTCTCTGAGCTGCTCGGTATCTCTGTTCTGGAGCAGACTCCATTTACTGGTTGGGAAAAGACTCTTAAGCCAGAAGAAATTTCTGCAGCCCTTCATTTGACCAAAGAGGAGGTAATGGCTAATTGGGAGACTAGGAGTGGAGCAAAAGGATTTCTGACTAAGTTCTTAGTTGGCAAGGCTAACTACTTCTGGGATAATCTAGACTTCAAGGCGTTCAAGGATATTCTGGCTCTTCTGATTTATGGCTTAGTATTGTTTCCGAATCCTGACACTTTTGTTGATGTTAATTCCATAAAGATCTTCATCTCTCAGAACCCTGTACCCACTCTCTTGGGTGACATTCTTCATCAGATCTATGCTCGTACTGCCCGAAAGCGGGGAACCTTGATGTGTTGTGCTCCCTTATTGTCGAGGTGGTTTATTTCGCACCTCCCTAAGTCCGTGTTAAAGAACAAAGAAGGAATGGGCTGGGCTTATGGGGTGATGTCTCTTTCTCATAACGACATTATCTAGACTCTCAAGGGTATGGATGAGGTGACTATCATTGATCACTGTGGAGAGTATCCTAATGTTCCATTGATAGGGACCCATGGAGGAATTTCTTACAACATATGCTTAGCTCTTTGTCAGTTTGGAAGATCCAGAAGAGAAGGACCTCATGAGATGTTAATTCCCCACATCATCTTTGATTTTCAAGGGGATAGCGACGAGCAACGTCGTAGATTCATAAGGGCTTGTGATAGAGTTCACCAATCTGATCCGCAAGAGTTGGGTCCAAAGACTTCTCTGCCAATGGAGCCATATCTCAGATGGGTCCGCATTCGTGCCCAGAAGCTGGGTATGCCATATGAAGTTGTCCGGCCTGTCACTCTTGAAGTTGCTAATGAAGAAGGGGTTCTTCCAACCATTCTCCATCCTTATATGCGCACTGACATTGGGGCACTGAAGAGGTCTTGGATGCAACTGAGGGATGAACGGGATTCTTACCGGGAGAAGTTCAATGAACAAGAGCAGAAGATCCATAGGTTGACTAGACAGTTAGAGAATGAGCGAATCCTGAACGACTATGTCCGCACTGATAAGAAGAGACCTTGGGAGCATTGATGGACCTTTGATGATTTCCTTTACAGTTTTTATTTACTTTTCAGTATTTCCATTCTTGTAATGCCTTAAGGGCAATTTGTTGAACAATTTAAATTTTGGAGTTTAAATCTAATAAAGTGTGTTTCCCTTCTTGTTTACAAATTTGAATCCCGATTGTCTTTGAAATCATAAATTATACGCATTCCATCCCATGCACTTCATAAACAGGTACCCTTTACAAGTCTCTTATCTTCTTCGCTGTTTATTTCAGTGATCATCATGTCTACTGAACCTTCAACTGAGCAAGCCATCAAGGCCCTCCAGGCCCAGAATGCCCAATTTCAAGAGCTGGTCATGAGTTTAGCTAAGGGTCAACAAGACCTGATGACCCTGATCCTGAAGGAGAGGAAGAAGAAGAAGAGGACAGTCATGTTCAACACTGGTCCTAGGTTTAGAAACAGGCTACGGGATGAAGTTGATCTGACCACCTCATCTGTAGGGAAAGATAGTCCACAAGAAAGGAGGGCTCCTAGCCCTGTGGTCTCCGACAATGAGACGGACTATGATGAAGAACAGTATCCTCCTGCTGAGGATAAGTACAAACAACTGGAAGACCGTTTGAGCGCTATGGAAATTTAGAAGGTGCCCGGTCTGGACTTCGGAGATCTAGGTCTATCATCTGGGGTGGTGATTCCCCATAAATTCAAGGCACCAGCCTTTGCCAAGTATGACGGAGTTTCCTGTCCGAAGTTGCACCTCCGGTCATATGTGAGGAAGATCCAGCCTTACACTGATTATAAGAACTTATGGATCCATTTCTTTCAAGACAGTCTCTCAAGGACTCAGCTTGAGTGGTTCTATCAGTTGGATGGAGCCAGTATTCGCGGTTGGGAAGATTTGGCTACTGCATTCTACAGGCAGTATCAGTACAACTCCGACCTTGCTCCTACGTGTACCCAACTCCAGGGTATGTCAATAGGAACGGGTGAAGGATTTAAAGATTATGCTCAGAAGTGGAGAGACCTTGCCGGAAGGGTCCAACCACCTTTGGCTGATCGTGAGCTTGTTGACATGTTTCTGGGGACCCTGTCTGGTCCATTCTTTAACCATCTGATTGGAAGCTCTTCATCTGGTTTTACAGATATTATTTTGACTGGTGAGAGGATTGAAGCTGGTATTAAGGCCGGGAAGATACATAAGGGTGTCTCGTCAAGCACCGAAAAGAAGCCGTTTAAGAAAGAGTCCAGTGTTGTCTACAGTGCAAGAAGACAGAATAGACCTGCACACCGCCAAGCTGTCAATGCGGTCGTTATTTCAAAACCTGCTGGTGCTCCTCAGTACATCAATCAACAAAAGGATGAGAGACCTAAGAGGCAATTCACTCGTCTCAGCATGACCTTATCTCAGATTTTGCCACAGTTGCTAAAGACTAATCTGGTGACTCTAAGGGAAGCCCCAAAGAATTCAAATACAACGTCACCAAGGTATAACCCTAACGCCCGCTGCACTTATCACTCGGATAGCCCGGGGCATAATACAGATGATTGTTGGGCTTTGAAGAACAAGATACAAGACTTAATTGATGCAAAGGAGATTGAGTTCGAGGCGCCCGAGAGGCCTAATGTTGTGATTGCGCCCATGCCCAAACATGGAGTAAATGCTGTAGAGGAAGACTTGTTTGTGGTTTCTATGGATGATATTGTTATCCCTCTGATGACTGTCAAGAAGAACCTGTTGCTAGCCGGTTCATTTCTGGGCTGTAACGAAGGTTGCCATATGTGTTCTGTTTTACCTACCGGTTTCCCATTCCTGAAGTCAGGTATCCAAAACCTGATGGATAGTAAGAAGATCTTGTTTGAGAAGATTGTTGTCCCTTCCATTAATACTGAAGAAGTCGCCATCATTACCATTTTCGGCAATTCTTCCAAGGCTCCCTCGAGGAAGCCTGTTAGAATTACATCTGTTCCAAAGATCGCACCTGTGATCATTACTGTTCCGGGGCCCATCCCCTACACCTCTGATAAAGCTGTCCCTTGGCACTATGGGGCTGATGTTTATGTTCATGGAGTTAAGCAAGAGTTGGATGTTGATACTGACGTCAGCAACATTACTGGACCTGCTAAAGTCACCCGCAGCGGTAGACTTTTCTCACCTGATATTGTTCCACCAACTGCCCGAAGACCTATTGTTATTACCCCTACAAGTGTACCTACTGCCATTCCTGATCAAGTTCCTATCCTTACCCCTGTCGCCAAGTCATCTGATGCTCGGGGCAAATGGATCACCACTTATGTGCCTACCCAGACGGAGGCACCGAAGACAATTACTGTTGAAGCTTCCAAACAAGAGATGGAAGAGATTCTGAAGATTATTAAGAAGAGTGATTACAACGTAGTTGAGCAACTGGGGCAAACCCCATCCAAGATTTCTATGTTGTCACTATTGCTGTGCTCAGAGGCCCATGCCAAGGCTCTGATTACCTTCCTGAAGACTGCCCACGTGCCACAAGAGACATCAGCTGATCAGTTTACCGATTGCGTGGCCAATTTAACTGTTGATAATGGTTTGGGTTTCTCGAACGCTGACTTGACGGCCAAAGGGAAAAATCATAACGATGCCATGCATGTCTCCATTGAATGCAGGGGCACTACTCTTGCACATGTATTGGTGGATACTGGTTCTTCATTGAACGTCTTGCCCAAGAAAGCTCTAGACCGGTTGGATTGCGAAGGGTTGGAGCTAAAACCAAGTAATATTGTTGTCAGGGCCTTTGATGGGTCTAAAAGGATGGTGCACGACGAAGTTGATATTCCAATTAAAGTTGGCTCTCAGGTCTTCAACTCTACATTCTATGTGATGGACATTCGTCCATCTTATTCTTGTTTGTTGGGTCGTCCATGGATCCATAAAGCCGGGGCCGTAACCTCAACGCTCCACCAGAAGCTGAAGTACCCAGTCAGAGGGAAGATTGTGACAGTACAAGGAGAGGAATAGTATATGGTCATCCACCTCAACTCATTCAGATACGTAGAGATGGATGGGGAGTTCATTGAAACCCCATTTCAGCACTTCGAAGAGGTTCCCCAGACACTGGCATCAGCTGAGACTGTGGTTGAAGATTCTCCTATGAAGATGGCTTCCCTAAAAGATGTTCGGGCTGTTATAGAGAAGGGTGAGTGTGCAAATTAGGGCCGACTCCCTGATTTTATGCAGAAGACTAACAAGTTTGGTTTGGGTTTCACTGCAGAAGCTCAAAAGGCAGTTCGAAGTGCAGGGATCGGAAGACCTCCCGTGTTCATCAGTAACTCGGGAGTAAATGCCATTGAAGATGATGTGGAAGAGTCTGAATTCAACAGCTGGATCTATCCTACAACCGACGGTGGACCAAGCAACTGGACAGCAAAAGACTTCATCCCTATTACTTTTGTTACCCAGTAATGAAACTTTTGGTTTTGAATTTGTAACAGACAATATTTTAAACTTTATGGCCCGGTGTCTTACCCGGGGCACCGTGGCTTCATTTGTGAGGGCTCTTGTGTGTCATTTTCATATATCATTAATAAAAGCATTGGACGTTTTTTGCATTTTAAATTTTGCGCTCCTTGTCTTTCTTTATTATATTGCAAAACAGCTATTTTACACACACTCACATATACAGGTCCACATCCACTCTGGCTCCACAAGTAATGACTCTGCTACTGCCAGTTATGACTTCGAAAATCCGATCAACTTAGCCGAAGACGAAGGTGAAGATGATTGTGAAGTGCCTGGTGAACTTGCAAGACTGCTACTCCAGGAAGAGAGGGTCATTCAGCCACATGAAGAGCCAGCGGAAACAGTGAATCTGGGTACTGAGACAGACAAGAAAGAAGTCAAGATCGGTGCAAATCTGGAGCCTAGTGTGAAGAAATGGTGTGATCGGTGGAAATAGAACTGACTGTTTTGAAATGCTGGTTCGCGAAATGCCGCGGTAAGCAAGAGTCGCCACCGTCTTTTATTTTCTCCAACAAGGAAAGGACAAAAGCACAGCAAAATTCCTTTTCGAGATGTTTCTCGGGTTCGGGAGGTAGATTATAGAAAGGGAAGGTGTTAGCACCCTTTCTATCTGTGGTTATCCACGGGCTATTAGGTACTTGCTCACTATGTTTTCAAAAATGTTTGCTTTTCTTGTGTTTGTGGGTTTTGAAAAAGTTTGTTTGAAAACTTCTAGGTAACTCTTGTATCAGTCCTCAAGAGTGTATGAAGTGTTTGTTTGAAAACTTTTGTCAGAAAAGTGTAGGTGCGAAAAGTATTTTTGTTTTTTGAAAGAGCAAGTACCCAGGAGAAATCTACCTACTCAAAAGAAATTAAGCTGTGTAAATGTCCTTTAGACAGTACCATCCCACTATTGAGAAGTAGGTAGCACCGTCGTTGGAGTTATTCGGGTCAATTCGATTATAGGGACATGTGTGGTCACCAAAGCAATAGTAGGACGCCTTAGCGGTAACCCTAATGTCCTAGATCCTTTTTATCCAAGGCAACTGTTTCTAGGCAACTTGGATCTTTAGACAGGAGGGCAACCTCTAAAACACCCTATACTCAATGACCACGTCGAGGCAACCAAGTGAGGCGTACCCTAGGAGTGGCATGTGCGAGTGTGTCAGGTTTCATGTTTAAGTTATCTTTGCACATTTTTATGGTGAGCTACGAGTTGATTTTAATTTCAGGCAAGTCTTGTCATGCATAGTTAACAGTTAATAGTTGTGCGGAAAATAAATTGCGGAAAGTAAATCTACGCTATTACAAGGCGTCGGGTATTTACATCGCCAAAAGCATAACCCTTGAAAAATAAATTGCGAGAAATTAAAGGAAAGCAGTAAAGATCCTAATTACGCTATTACATTCTCGAAGCAATTACATAATAATGATCAAAAATAATATGTGCGAAAAGAAATTAAATCAGAGAAGTCCTTAGGGTTTTGACCCTTTTTTGAGAAAGAATGGAATTTTGGTCCTTTTTGCAATTAATTAAACCTAATTCTAATTAATTAAATAAAAGAAATGTTTTTTAAGTTTTTTATGTTTTAATGAAATAAAAGAAAAGAAATTAAAATTGTCAAGAAAACCTTAATTCTAATTTATTTTATTTGTTATGAAAATAATTAAAGTTAACCTAATTAAAACAACTAAATTAATTAATTACATTTATTTACAAAAATAATAAATTAAGGTGAAATTAATAATAATAAGAAAAATATTATATTTTATGTTTTCTGATTTTATTATGAAAAATAATTAATTTATGAGTTAATTAAATAATAATAATAATAATAATTAATGAAAAGATTAAATGGAAATTAAAAAAGAAAAGAATAAAGAAACCAGGGGGTGTTGGGCCTAACAAGGAGGTTTGTTAGCAATTTCAGGCCCATTAAGCTGCCAGTCCGTTTGACTTTCTTTGATTGTCCAGGCGTGCATTGACCAGGGAGTACCATGGTCATCATCTCATGGCCACTAGATTAGTGCCTGGAGCCACATGGCGCTTGGATGTCTGGAGGTACATGGTGTCTATCCTTTGGAAGCCTGCATATGATCATGTTAAACAAAATAATATAAGCATTTTGGGTGGACCTGGGATTCGAACCCAGGTCCCAATGATTCCCAGCCAGCACATCAGCCACTAAACCATTTGCCTGCGTTTGTTATTATGATAATAAGCAAATATTATATTGGACAATTAATACATATGCTGTAAACAACATAAAAACACGCGCTCATTTGAATTATCCAACCATACGCTTACACGTCCTTCGTCTTCCTCGTTTGTGCCTGTAAAAGGATATTAGATAGCGGGGGTTTTTAACCCCCACAACCTACAACAACGAAAAATAGCGATTAGCTCTAGGATTTACATAAATGTTTCGCGAGGGTTCCAACATGTTCGTCTTGTCTCAACGAGTTCAACCATATGCTTTAAAGGTTCTAATTTTTCCTGGACTGTAAAGCCCTAAATCCAAAGTTCATGAACCCTAAAATTCAAACATGGAAACTTGTGATTCTGTGCGTTTCAATCCAATTCAGTTATACCATTAGCTTCACATGAGTTCTAGCAATGCAAAACAAACACAAAATCATGTTAAATATGCATGAATCTGTTGGCTTTTAAATTCGACACCCTTGTTTCATTAATGTCAGCCATTAAAGCTGAAGGTTGTTTTCGATCAGCTGGGTCTGTCGAAATGCCCATCGAAAGATGACACTGCGCTTAGAAGATTTCTTCCAAGGGAGAAGTTGGTTGCCTTCGATGTCGAAGATGTTTCTCGTCGAAGATGCTTCTCGACGAAGGTGTTCGATGGTTCAGAGTGGAACGGTTTGAAATTCAAGCATTTGGAGGGAAAACGGTTTCCAGCGGTTATCAAGTGCAACGTGCAAAGATCTGGAGCGTCGAACGTTGAGAACATGCCAAGTGGGATCATCTCGAAGCAGTATAACTGCCCGACGGTTACTTGGGATGTTTTAGTATAAATAGTAGTAGTTCGCGCAGTTTCTCGCGTGTGTTCACAATTATATACAAAGTCACTCATATAGATTCTAGTACCCAGCGTGTGAGAAAGAATTGTTGAGAAATGTATGTGTGAAACACCAACTTTATTAATCAAAGTCATTTACTTTTCCAGAAACTTTACTTGCTTTCTTCTTTACATTCCTGTCGAAGTCCTTTACTTTAAGCCTTCATTTATTTTACCAAGCCTACTTCTTCATGCAATTTACTTAAAGCCTCTTCATTTTATTGTCATTTAACCATTATCCAATTTAATCAAAACCTCAAAATCAACCTATGTCCTAGGATCAATCTGATCGATCCTGCGAGTAACCAAATAAGTAACCATTTGGAGGATCAGCGGTTGTTTACCAATAACCACGGTAAACAAATTGGCACACCTGGTGGGACTGTGTGTTGATTGTTGAAAATAATCTCATCTTTTCGAGGAGTGTTGCATGTTATTGAGAAGTGGTAGAATATACACTAACGATACCAATACTGCCAGAAGAAGGGAAGAAATGGCGAAACCGCCAAACAATAACGAAATCCCACAAACAAATGTGGGAGCAACGGTTATCCCGACCGTAAGTGAAGCGATAACCGCTGGTTCGACACCAGCAATAACGGTCACAGCAACGGGGCCATTACCTCCGTTCACAGGCCCCAGAGTGCCTTTGGGAACTCCCCCACCAAGGGGAAATTTAGGCACAAGGCCTTTTGTTCCCCCAGGATTTATGACAGGCGGTCATAATCGAGAACCACTCTATGGCATGCCAACTTCTGACTTGGCTAGCCTGACGAATGCTGCGTCCACTTTTTCAGACCCTTTAGTGAGTGCCTCTTCGCCACTCCAAGGTTCTGGAGTAGGTATGGCGAATAGAAATAGGACCCAACTCTTAGGAGGAACGTCCCAAGTAGCCCATGGCCTTACAAATGCCTCGACAGCAGTCTTGAGGCAACAAATGGACGAAAGCAACCATGATATGGTGCAAATGTTGGCACAAACTTTGAGTACAGTGCTGAACCCTCTAATACAAAACACTACTCAATCGAATCAGCAGATGACAGCGCAAATGACGCGTTTGGCTGATTTCTTTGGAGTACCCCAACCTATTCGACAGCCCCAAAGGGCGCAAATAAGGGGAAACCAGGGTATATTTTTAGAGGAAGAAACCACCATCAACCAAGTCCAACAGCCTGTCGAAGAAAACCTTAGGGCATGATTGGAGCAACCTGTCGAGGAACCTAGGGTAATAACCCCAGAGGTAAGGTTAGTTAACAGAAACCAAAATGCTGACGAAGTAGTTCAGCATATCCAATACCAAAACATGGGTTTGGAAAATAATCTGGCAACCATGATCGAAAGGATCATGACTCAAAATGGGATGAACATGGGCTTTCGAAGGCCCAACTTTACGTCCCCATTGTCAGAATACGTGTTACAAACAGACTTACCTCCTAGATGTAAAGTCCCCAAATTCACTAAGTTCTCTAGGGACACGACAAAATCTACTGTCGAACATGTGGCGAGATACTTGATCGAAGCAGGAGATATTTCGAATAACGAAAACCTGAGGATTAAGTACTTCCCAAGCTCTTTAACAAAGAACACTTTTACTTGGTTTACAACTCTCCCCCCCAATTCGATCCATCACTGGACCCAGTTGGAAAGATTGTTCCATGAACAATTCTACATGGGGCAAACCAAGATAAGCCTGAAAGAATTGGCCAGTGTAAAGAGACGTTTCACTGAACCTATAGATGAATATCTAAATAGGTTTAGGTTGCTCAAAGCGAGATGTTTTACACAAGTGCCAGAACATGAGTTAGTCGAAATAGCTGCAGGCGGTTTAGATTATTCCATTAGGAAGAAGTTAGACACCCAATACCTGAGAGACATGGCCCAACTGGCCGACAGAGTTCGACAGGTAGAACGCCTCAAAGCTGAAAAAGCAAAGGCAACGAAAACTCACAAGAGAGAGAGGATAGCGTATGTTGATATGGATGACGAAGATCCAGAATCCTTCGACGATACTATAACTGTCGAAGAAGGAGAAGTCGATTTAGCGGAACTAAAACAAGGGCCACCATACTCTTGCAAACTGTTAGTCCCCTCAAGTGGGAAAAATCCCATTGGTCCGGAAAGGACCAACGATAGGTTCCCCAAAAAGACTTATAGTTTTGACATTACAAAATGTGATGAGATATTTGACTTGCTTGTAAAAGATGTCCAAATGATAGTACCCCCAGGGGTAAAAGTGCCTCCTCTTGATCAAAGAAAGAAGAGAGGTTTTTGCAAATATCATAATTTTTTGGGCCATAAAACTTCTCAATGTTTTCTTTTCAGGAATCTTGTGCAAGACGCTATCAAAGAAGGGAGGTTGAAGTTTGCTGACAAAACCCCCATGGCTGTCGACTCAAATCCATTGCAGGCTGAAGCCCACTATGCTGAGCCTTCTGAGGTGAACGTGATCGAGGAAACCAGGAGCCAGTCGAAGAGGCCAGGAATCACAATGGTCGAAGTCTCAAAGGACCATATCAACATGCCAATCTTTGGCAGTTTTTCTGGGAATTTATCCAGAAAGACAATTGAAGCAGTTCAAAAAGCGGTCGAAAGCCCAAAGCTGGAGACCGTTGAAGCACAAAAAACTGGACCAAAACCCAGTTCTCACTTGGCCACAGTTCAAGGCCAGACGGAGAATTTGGAGATACAAATGAAGCAGATAACTCTTGCCAACAAAGACACAATGAATATCAACATGGTCGAACTCTCTGACCCAAAAGCATCAGAAGAGGCCATGAGGCAAGAACAAGCTAATAAGACTGCTTTCCCTCGGGAAAATGAAAATCTGGCAGATTTCCTGCAAAGATGCCAGAAAAAGAAGTCAGAGGTGATGTTGTGTCCAAGATGCAGTTCGATCTTTGACAAAAAAGCTGCTGAGCACATTCAAGGCGTAAGAGCAGCAAATAAGAGAAGGGAAAATGTTGATCTTCGACATGACCCCAGAAGAGCCTCCCAAAGAGGTTCAAACCAAGAAAAGAGGCCATTGACTTTCAGGCCTCCAACAAATGTGCCGGTAGATACCTGGTACAAAACCTCTGGTCGAAAAAGGCCAAGTGAGGAGAGATGGCACTCTTTCGACGTGCCAAGGGGTTCATCTTTAACACAAAAGAAAGAGCCTCAAGTTGCTGCACCTAAAGTTGCACAAGTGTCAAGCAACTACAAAGGGAAAAATCCCATGTCTCGATCTCAATGGAGGAGATACCAAAGGAGACGAAAAGCTGAGAGGGAGGCTGCCAATGAACCGAAGGCAGAAACCAGTTCAAATGTTCCTCTAAGGAAGCAAAGGAAACCTCTAGAAAGAGAGCCAGAAACCAACAGGCTAGTTTGGCCTAACCAAGGTGAAGTCGAGGACGAAGACGATTCTGAGTCTGATGATACTTTGGACATAATGGTAAATATAGTCTCAGTGCTGCCCAGAGAATTCAACCGACAGGTGGAGGTCGAAACAAGTGACTGGGAAGTGGAGCAAGAAATGGCCAAACATAGGCCAGTGTGCTATTTCGTCATGGACAATGGCACTACTGAGGAACAAAATGGATTCTTCGAACCACCTACAGAGGCGATGAAAAATCACCTCAAGCCTTTATTTATAAGGGCTAAACTCGAAGAAACTACAGTGAATAAAATATTGGTGGATTGTGGGGCAACCATCAACATTATTCCTCACTCTATGCTAAGGAAAATTGGCAAAAGGGATGAGGACATTAAGCCTCACAACATGGTCTTGTCGAACTATGAGGGCGGCATAGGGACCACTATGGGAGTGATCCAACTAGATATCAAAGTAGGGTCTATCCTTCGACCAACAATGTTTATGGTCATATCGGCCAAACCTAACTACAATCTTTTGTTGGGCCGTGAATGGATTCATGGTGTTGGAGCTGTGCCATCATCAATGCACCAGAGGCTGCTGCTATGGCATCCAGATGAGATGGTCGAAAACATAGAGGCAGATCAAAGCTATTACATGGGCGAAGTGAATCACCTAGGGTTGGAAGATTTCGACAAGAACTTGGCTCACATAGGGCCATGTCCAACACCTGACTTCGACTTGGCGCCAGCGCCAAACACTTTTTGTTCCCTATACCCGCATCCTGAGCATGGTTTCCAATGGGACAGAAAAGACTTGTCCCACATAGACTTCAGTGGGTTAACTGATATCCAACCAACTGGTTGGGGAAGTGAATTCTGTGATAATGACTGAGTCACAATCATTGAAGCGAATTTCGGCTTATGTAGCCGAAACTAAGATGATAACGGCTCTCGAAGCCGAAGTAAAGTACATGGCCACACAGGCCAATGATCAACAGTTATCTGCTGCAGGTCCAGGAAAGGATTTCGATCCAGAACCCCCTGATATCATGCCAGAAGGAATGCAGGAACAGAGGCTCGACGCCATCTATGACGATGAGCCTTTGGGCTTCGAAAAGGACCCCTTGGCGAACAACATTAAAATGTTAGCGCAAGATCCTTTAGAAGAAATCAACTTAGGCGAAGGGTCAAAGAAAAGGCCAACTTACATCAGCGCCAAAATTGACCCAGAACTTAGGTTGGAAGTAATCCAATTGTTGAAAGAGTTCAAGGACTGTTTTGCATGGGATTACGACGAAATGTCTGGTCTCGACAGAGGATTGGTAGAACTTCAGTTGCCAATCAAACCTGGGAAGAAGCCAATCAAGCAAAGTCCAAGACGCTTCGCTCCAGAAATACTGTCGAAGATCAAAACGGAAGTCGAAAGACTGCTGAAATGCAAATTCATACGCGTTACAAGGTATGTCGAATGGATTGCAAACATTGTGCCAGTGATTAAGAAAAACGGTACATTAAGGGTGTGCATAGATTTCAGAGATTTGAATGCTGCTACGCCCAAAGATGAATATCCTATGCCTGTGGCAGAAATGCTAGTCGATTCTGCTGCTGGCTATGAATACCTGAGTATGCTCGATGGTTATTCAGGATATAATCAAATATTCATTGTTGAAGAGGATGTGTCGAAAACAGCTTTTCGATTCCCTGGGGCCCTAGGCACTTACGAATGGGTAGTGATGCCTTTTGGCCTAAAGAACGCTGGGGAAACATACCAGCGAGCAATGAATACTATCTTCCATGATTTTATTAACACTTTTATGCAAGTATATATTGATGACATTGTTATAAAATCTGTTTCCAGGAAGAATCATATTGACCACCTTCGACAATCATTCGAAAGAATGAGAGAACATGGTCTGAAGATGAACCCTTTGAAGTGTGCATTCTGTGTGAAATCTGGAGATTTCTTGGGCTTCGTTGTCCACAAGAAAGGAATCGAAATCAACCAGAACAAGACGAAGGCTATTCTGGAAGCGAAAGCGCCATCGAATAAGAAGGAACTGCAATCTCTGTTGGGCAAGATAAATTTCTTAAGGAGATTTATATCTAACCTAAGTGGGAAAGGTCAGGCCTTTTCACCCTTACTTCGACTGAATAAAGAGGGGTTCGAATGGGGGCAAGAGCAACAAGAAGCCTTCGACAAAATCAAAGGGTACCTCATTAAGCCACCTATTTTGGTGCCTCCTTGTAGCAATAGGAGTATGAGATTGTACATTGCTGCATCCGACAAAACTTTGGGAAGCATGTTAGCTCAAGAAGATGAGAATGGAGTCGAAAGACCCATTTACTATCTTAGTAGAGTTTTGAACGATGCAGAAACTAGATATAGCGAAGTTGAAAAATTGTGTCTATGTCTGTATTTCTCTTGTACAAAACTCAAGCAATATATAAAACCAGTTGATGTGTATGTTTCGTCCCATTTTGATGTTTTCAAGTACATGTTGTCGAAACCTATCTTGCACAGTCGAATTGGCAAGTGGGAATTAGCATTAACTGAATACTCCTTAACCTTTATGCCTCTTAAGGCAGTGAAAGGACAAGTGGTTGCAGACTTTATAGTCGACCACTCAATTCAAGTTGAGGATATTAATTATGTGGAGATAGAACCTTGGAAATTCTACTTCGATGGTTCCAGCCATAAAGATGGAACAGGATTAGGAGTCTTGATTATTTCTCCAGAAAAAATTCCAACAACATTCAAGTACAAGATATCAGGTTCTTGTTCGAACAATGAGGCTGAGTATGAAGCTCTAATTACTGGCCTTGAAATATTGTTGGAATTGGGGGCAACTCGAGTCGAAATAATGGGAGACTCAGAGTTAGTCATTAAGCAAGTCACAAAGGAATATAAATGCATAAGAGAAAATCTCATTATGTACTTTGTGATAGCAAATCGTTTATTGAAAAAATTTGAAATGGTCAATATTCGACACATACCCAGATTGGAAAATCAAATAGCCAACGACTTGGCACAAATTGCATCCGGGTACAAGATTTCAAAAACGAGATTACAAAGAGCAATCGAAGTTCGAGAAAAGATAAAAGCAACTTGTCTATCACCAACAGACTTGGAATCGACGAGACTAGGATATGCTGATCAAAGTAACTTCGAAATTTCGTTCATAGATAATTTGTCAGAACAAGATTGGAGGAAGCCCATTGTGGATTATCTTCAAAATCCAGGAGCTTCGACAGAACGAAAAACAAAGTACAGGGCGTTGAGTTATGTACTCATGGGTAATGAGTTATTCAAGAAGACGCCTGAAGGGGTATTGCTAAAATGTTTAAGTGAAACTGAGGCATACATAGCCCTTTCGACTACGCACGCTGGAGCATGCGGGGCTCACCAAGTAGGCCATAAGATGAAATGGTTGTTGTTTCGACAAGGACTATACTGGCCCACTATGCTGAAAGATTGTGTTGAGTTCGCCAAAGGTTGCCAAGAATGTCAAGTCCATACAGGCATCCAACATGTACCAGCAAGCGAACTTCACTCGATAGTGAAACCTTGGCCCTTTAGAGGACGGGCGTTGGACCTCATTGGAGAGATTCGACCAGCATCATCAAAGAGTCAGAAATATATACTGGTAGGCATTGATTATTTTACTAAGTGGATCGAAGCTATCCCTTTAGTCAATGTAGACCAAGAAAATGTCATTGAATTTATTCAAAAGAACATTATCTTTAGGTATGGAATCCCTGAGACCATAACTACTGATCAAGGGTCAGTTTTCACTGGTCGGAAGATGCAGGAATTCGCTCAGGAAACAGGTTTCAAACTCCTAACATCAACGCCTTATTATGCACAGGCGAATGGTCAAGTCGAAGCAGCGAACAAAGTAGTGATTGGCTTGATAAAAAAGCATGTTGGGAAGAAGCCAAAAAATTGGCATAAGACGTTAGACCAGATTTTGCGGGCTTGTCGAACGTCCCCAAAAGAAGCCATAGGTACAACACCATATAGGCTAACTTTTGGCCATGATGCAGTGTTGCCAGCAGAAATTTGTCTTCAATCTGCAAGGGTTCAGAGACATTATGATATTCCCTCTGAAATTTATTGGGATATGATGTTAGACGAACTAGTGGATTTAGACGAAGAAAGATTGCGCGCTCTTGACCTACTCAGGCTTCAGAAGAAAAGAGTAGAAGACTCTTATAATAAAAAGGTGAAACCTAAAGTATTTTCGCCTGAAGAATTAGTTTGGAAGGTGATTCTTCCCATGGATCGAAGGGATCGAAGCATGGGAAAATGGTCACCCAAATGGGAAGGACCATTCAGAGTTATCCAGACTTTTTCTGGTGGAGCCTATGAAGTCGAAGAGCTAGGTGAAGATAAAAGACTCTTGAGAGTAAATGGTAAATATTTGAAAAAGTACAAACCTACACTCCAAGAGATAAAAATAAAATAACAAGTAATGACTAAATTAACCATAAAAAAGCCAAAATGGAAAATTTTTATAATTTAGCCAAGATGGCAATGTTGTCGAATACATATTACAAAATATGGTTAAAAGGCTGAATCAATCAGAAGGGAATGGAGTCCTTGAGTCGAAGGTATTTGATTTGCTGCAGCTCTAATCTTTTGTTGCACCAGGCATTCGCCTGCACAAGCTTGGCAATCTGATCGTCGAAGCCTTGAGCTTTCTCAGCAAATTCTAGGCCTTGTGTGATTTCAGTTTGACTTTCGGTGTCTGGAACAGTCGAGAGAAGTTCCTCCTTGCGCTTAGTATTGGCATTTATCTTAGCCTCTATTTCTTCGATTTGCGCCTGGAGGGAAGCATTCTCTCGATCGATGGCATCCACTTCTTCTTGTTTAGATGCTTTTTGCTTCGACAACTCCGTAATTCGAGAAGTTGTCTCTGCTACAGCAGTCCATGCAGAAGAGCTTTTGCCATATAACACTTCAAGCTGGCTATTAAAGCCCCTTTGTCGCCGATAATCTGCTGAGACTTGATCAATAATGGAGTGTAACTCCATGATAAAGCCTGAGACTTCTGGAGGCACAGCTAACAAGTCTACAGAATTCAAAACATCCCCCAAATATGATGGAGCAGTAGGGTCCCCCTCCAAAGCTTTCATCAAGTCCTTCTTGAAAAACTGAGCCTTAACCTTCGTCAAAGCCTCATCGAGAGGAGAAGTTTCAGTGGACTTCCCCGACAGGGTAGGAACCTCCTGGCTAGCGTCAGACGAACTTTTGCTCGCGATGATGGCGTTCAGATCGCTAACAGGGTCAGTTTGCTTCAAGAGTTCTAAGTCCTCTTTCGACCTGTGCTTTGTTGAGGTAACAGCCTTTGCAACAGCATTGTCTTGGGTTTGAGGCTGTTGAGTAGCATTTGCCTCGACTTGACTTTCTTCGACTCGGACTGCGGCAGTATCAGCGTCATCATGGTTCCCTTCGCCAGCGTCATCTTGGTTCCCTTCGCCAGCGTCATCTTGGTTCCCTTCGCCAGCGGCACCTTGATCTTCTTCGCCAGCGTTGCCGTGGCCCCCTTCGTCACGATTCTCTTCCGACAGATCCACCACCTGAATCTCTTTTGGTTGTTGCTCTTCTGTTTGTGGATCTTCTGCTGGTTTTTCTGCCGTCTCAGCATTGGCCTCATTTATTTCAGTATGAGCTTCATCGTTCGCCAAGTCTTTTTCTTGTGGCCTGCTGAGTTCAGCAGACTCCAATGTTTCAGAAGTCCTTGGCGCTGAGCTTTCAGTGGTGTCCTGAAAAGAGAAGAAGAAGAATCTTCTAAATTCGAAAGAGACATAGTCGAATGTAGGTATCGACACCTGGGTTACAAAGGGATCAAAGAGATTACCTGTAAAGTAGTTTCAGCCCCAGGGCTGGAATTGTCGCTTTCGACAGGCTTATTGAGAAGAACGTTTAATTCCTCCTCCGTTGGCTCCTCAATGATTACTGGAGGTGGCCTGGGCTTTCTCCCAGCAACCTTTATTCTAATTGTTCGACCCTCAGGAGCAGGAACGTCCTTCTTCAGCTTTCGCCTTTTTAGAGGAGCGGGGGGAGAATCATCTTCTTCGTCGCTCCCGGATTCGACCGTCAGTGTTGGCCGTTTCTTGGGCGAAGGTGCCTAAAAAAACCAATGGGAGTTCGATCTAGCAGTTGCATCGAAAGTCAAAAATTAAAGTCAGAAGAAAATAATGAAAGTATGGTTACCGGTGCAGAAGCCTTTTTCGAAGGGCCTTCCCCCTGTTGGTTTGTTGTGGTCTTCTCCGGCGCTATAGTCTTCGCCGGCGGTGAAGGTTTTGTTAAGGGGCCTCCTCCCTGTTGGCCTTCTGCAGCCTTGTTGGCTGCAGGCTTTCGAACAACTGAAAGCAGATAAAATAATTAACAGGCTAGCAGTCGAAAGAGAAAGACAAAGTAATTTGAAAGGATGAACTTACATTTCTTTATTTTGTCCAAGACAAGGACAAAAGACTTCTGAAGCTCATCCACGAAGTCCTTCTCGTCGAAAAACTCCTCAGCGTAATAACTTTTCAACCACTCCTCGAAGGATGGTGAGCAAAGAAAGTTAAGCTGGTAGTCAAACAACGAAAGAACTGTTCGACCAGCATATTTGCTGATATGCTTAGTGGCAGCTTCTTCAGTGTAGTCGTTGCAGAAGTATAACATAGACTTCTCCCTTGGAAAAATTGGAGAAGGTAGTGTTTGAATAATACCAAACTGGCGAGACACCAGGTTTGGTTGATATGCAATCAGACTCAAGTGAGTCTTAGTGCTCCTGAATCGAAGAGGCATGATTCTTGGTGTGAGGAACGCCTCCCACATTGTTGTATGTTCATCAACCTGAGGACCACTCGACGTCCTAGGATGTGGCCTTGTGAACCACTCTGGGCCAACCTTCCGTCGAGCAAACGGAGCCATAGTCGAAGCAAACTCTTTCCTTCTAGCAAACATCAGAACGAAGTTTGTGAAAGTTTGCTGAAGCTCCAACCCATCTTCCATTGGAGTCAACAGAGCCAATCTGGTTCCTTCGACGCGTCTGTTTGCTATTTCTGGAGCCTGCTCATTTATTTGAATCTTCTTAGGCAAGAAAGACTCGAAGGTGGCATTGAGCCACAGTTGAAGCAGCCAAAAAGGTCCAGCAAGCAGCAGACTGGCCCTGTTCTCGATAATCTTCAGAAGAGTCGCTCAGTTGCTAATCGACTCATACAGGCTAGCCAAAATCAATTCTGCCAAACAGATATTTTGGCCATGATGGAGTTGAGTGGCGAGAGTGACCATCTTCTTGGTCACCTGTAAGGACTTGGAGCAAAACACGAAGCGTGTCAGCCATAAGGCTAGAAACGCAATGTGTTCGACATCCGACACAGCATCTGTCGACCTGTCGTGGTAGTGATTGATGAAGGTGGTGTAGGTTGGTTTTGTGGCAGAGAATCCAATCTGATCCTCCGACATTTCCTCCGGGTCAAAGTAGTCCCCAGTGGGTCGAAGGCCAGTGATGGCGGCCACATCGAAGAGCGTAGGGGTCAACATTCCACAGGGAAGATGGAAGGTGAAATGGGTGTAGTCCCAGAAGAGTAAAGAAGCTATCAACATCTCTGGGGAATAGTTAAGACCTGTCTTCGACAGCATAACCAGGTCGAAAATCCCCATGTCTTTCCAGATCGAAGCTTGGCGTTTCTCCATTTTTTCCAGCCAAGCACTATAATCAGAAGTAAGGCTAGGACCAGACCTGAAAGCCCTAACACCTTTGTTGAAGAAACGGAGGTCGATTTTCTCTTTAGCAGGGTCCTCATTATCATCTGCATCTTTTTTGGAGCATCCAACCGGTTTGAGTCTCTCAAGTACCGGGAAGTAGCTTTTGATCTTCATGGCCTCAGCAATGCTTGGGTACAATGGGCCAGACATAGCAAAGATCTGGTTGGAATATCCAACCGGAATCATAAGGTGGCGTGAGTAAGCATCACGTACAGCAATGTCCAAAGGTTCAGGGACCCTTCGTTGGCCCGTGGGAGTCACTACTGGAGCGGTGGCGAAAACCCTAGGTTTGACGTTTCCAGATGGTGCGTTGGCGCTAGGAGCGTTGGAAGAACCAGATGCCATTGTTGGTGGTAAGGTTGAAGACGAAGTGAAGAAAAAGAGGTTTGCAAAGTTGACAAGTTTGAATGCAAATGAGGAATTCTGAAAGCAAGGTTGCATAAAAAGTCCCACAATGGGTACTTACTGCTATTTATAGTAGTGGGGGAAATCCCCAAATTCGAGGACATTAAATGCCATTTAATGTTGCAGAAGGTAGTGGGACACGTGGCGTCTCCCTGTTGTTTTAGCCGTTCTGCAGAAATGGAAGGGTGCAGCGTGCGCCCTCGTTTTTGGGAATTGTCATGATGACAATTTGTGAAATGACGTTTGGCACACTGCACGCCGTACTGAGGTGACGTCTTAGGTACGGATAAATGATGGTTTTTCTTGGGATTGTCAGTGGTTGGTAGAAGACAACAAAAAGTGCACAATTTAATTTGTGACTAAGAATGAAAAGACAGGTGTCGAGTGGTATTTCAAAGAATGCCTTTTTCTTTCAGAGTCGAAATAAGGCATTCTTGGGGGGCAATTTGTTGGCTTTTAAATTCGACACCCTTGTTTCATTAATGTCAGCCATTAAAGCTGAAGGTTGTTTTCGATCAACTGGGTATATCGAAATGCCCATCGAAAGATGACACTGCGCTTAGAAGATTTCTTCCAAGGGAGAAGTTGGTTGCCTTCGACGTCGAAGATGTTTCTCGTCGAAGATGCTTCTCGACGAAGGTGTTCGATGGTTCAGAGTGGAACAGTTTGAAATTCAAGCATTTGGAGGGAAAACGGTTTCCAGCGGTTATCAAGTGCAACGTGCAAAGATCTGGAGCGTCGAACGTTGAGAACATGCCAAGTGGGATCATCTCGAAGCAGTATAACTGCCCGACGGTTACTTGGGATGTTTTAGTATAAATAGTAGTAGTTCACGCAGTTTCTCGCGTGTGTTCACAATTATATACAAAGTCACTCATATAGATTCGAGTACCCAGCGTGTGAGAAAGAATTGTTGAGAAATGTATGTGTGAAACACCAACTTTATTAATCAAAGTCATTTACTTTTCCAGAAACTTTACTTGCATTCTTCTTTACATTCCTGTCGAAGTCCTTTACTTTAAGCCTTCATTTATTTTACCAAGCCTACTTCTTCATGCAATTTACTTAAAGCCTCTTTATTTTATTGTCATTTAACCATTATCCAATTTAATCAAAACCTCAAAATCAACCTATGTCCTAGGATCAATCTGATCGATCCTGCGAGTAACCAAATAAGTAACCATTTGGAGGATCAGCGGTTGTTTACCAATAACCACGGTAAACAGAATCATGAGTTATGATTATGAAAATAATATGCAAACCGTGGGTCTGTTCTTGATGATTTCTTGAGCTTTAGCACGTGAATTTGATTGCTACATGTTCCTCACACTTCCTGCAATGTGTTTGAACCAACAAAAGTCCTTGAATTGGCCTGGAATATAGAAAACAGTTTTCAAGTTTTCTTGAATTTTCTTGAATTGGTTATGGCTTTCTTGTAGCAGCTTTCACGTGTGCATGAATAAGGTTGGCTTGTGTACTTATAGGAGACTGAAATTAGGTTAAAATCTTGCACAAAGATCCATTGGAATGATGATTCAATATTTGATTGGAAATCACATCTTTTTGAATCTTTTTGATTGAAGAAAGTTGCCAAATTTTGAGATATGGCATCTTTGACTTGGTGCACGAAATTGCCAGCCTTTTTAGGTCATTCTTGCTTCACAAAAAGATTGAAAAATCATATCTTTGTATTTCCTACAATTTAAATTAATTAAATGAATTAATATTGATTAAAAATCAAATTAATTAATAAAAAATAAGAAAATAAATTCAAATAATCTTAATGGGTCGTGCATAAGTCATGGATAAAGTTTCAAGAAGAAATTTGAGGCCCATTAGCAAAAATAAGGTGTTTTGAGCAAAGTTGACTTTTGCAAATTCACAAAAATTTCCCAACTTCTCCAATGCATATCTTGCTCAATTTTGATCATATGAACATGTTCTTGGACATTTTGGAAAGGTCTTGAAGTCCTCTAACCAATGCCTTTGGTCCCATGTCATTTGGATTAACCAATCTCAAGTTATGGTCTTTGACTTAAAGTGCACTTTTGTTGACTTTTGTATTTGACCTATAATGTAGAAATTGATAACTTTTGTGAGAGCATTTCTTGGACTTGGAAAGTGAAGATGGTTTGTAGGAAATGTCATCCCCTTCAAAATGAGCATTGGATGGTATTTTTCTGATGAACCATGAAAAAGTTATGCCTTGGTCAAGATACAGTTGACTTTTCTACTGTCCAAATATAGTAACTTTTGCATCCTTAATGATTTTTGAGCCATCCTTGTGGAATCATGATCAAGACTTGATCAAATGATGATTGTGGACTCAAAATAAGATGTTGACCAAAAATTTTGACTTTTGACTGCAAAATGACCATTTTGCCCCTGCAGTTGACTGTGGATCAAATAGGGCTTTTGACTGTGCAATTTGGCATTGTGAGCCTTGAGACTTGATATGTAGATGCTTGAGAATGTGTATGGGCCTATGGGACTTGATTGAACCATTGAAAATCCCAAATTCCTTGAAAGAGTCAAAACCCTAATTTCAGCTGCCTTAGGAAGTAGTTTGACTGTACAATCCTTGTGCAATCTTGAACCATTTGAAGATGATTCTTGACAAATATTGAAGAATATGGGAGGGCAAATTTTGGGGTACAACAAACGGCTGATTCAGATGTTGCGTGACTACGTTGAGATCTTTGCCTGGTCTTACGAAGATATGCCTGGTTTGGATACCGACATTGTGGTTCATCGCCTGCCTACCCAGGAAGACTGTCCTCCAGTGAAACAGAAGGTTCGCCGTATGCGCCCAGAGATGTCTGAGAAAATCAAGGCTGAGGTTATGAAACAATTTGACGCCGGTTTTCTAGCAGTGACTTCCTACCCTCAGTGGGTCGCCAATGTGGTCCCTGTGCCGAAGAAGGATGGGAAGGTCCGAATGTGTGTTGACTACAGGGATTTGAATAGGGCGAGCCCTAAGGATGATTTCCCTCTACCTCATATTGACGTTCTGGTTGACAATACTGCTCAGCACAAGGTCTTCTCCTTTATGGACGGTTTCTCCGGTTATAACCAGATTAAAATGGCTCCCGAAGACATGGAGAAGACCACCTTTGTCACTCAGTGGGGTACCTTTTGCTACAAGGTCATGCCTTTTGGACGGGAGAATGTTGGGGCAACGTATCAACGTGCCATGGTGGCTTTGTTTCATGACATGATCCATCATTAGATTGAAGTATACGTCGACGATATGATTGCAAGGTCCCAGACTGAGGAAGAACACCTTGACCATCTACAGAAATTGTTTGACAGGTTGAAGTTGTACAAGTTAAGGTTGAACCCGAACAAGTGCACCTTCGGGGTGAGATCTTGTAAGCTATTGGGTTTCATCATGAGCGACAAAGGTATTCAAGTGGACCCTACCAAGGTGAAAGCTATACAAGAGATGCCAGCTCCCAAGACAAAGAAAGAGGTCAGAGGATTTCTAGGACGTCTGAATTACATTGCCCAATTCATCTCACACCTAACTGCTACTTGTGAGCCAATCTTCAAGCTACTAAAGAAAGATCAAGTGGTACGTTGGAATGACGAATGTCAGGCTGCTTTCGAAAGGATCAAAGAGTATCTCCAAGAGCCACCCATCCGGATGCCACCAGTTGAAGGGAGACCTCTGATCTTATACTTGACTGTGCTCGATAACTCAATGGGGTGTGTGATGGGTCAGCATGACGAGTCTGGCCGAAAAGCGCATGTTATTTATTACCTTAGCAAAAAGTTTACCGAATGTGAGACCCGATACTCACTGCTCGAGAAAACTTGCTGCGCTTTGGCATGGCTGCTCGTCAGCTGAGATAGTATATGTTGACTCACACTACTTTGTTGATATCAAAGATGGATCCAATCAAGTATATATTCGAAAAACCTGCCTTATCCAGAAGAATAGCGAGATGGCAGATGATCTTGACTGAGTATGACATCTAATATACGACCCAAAAGGCAATCAAGGGAAGTGTATTGGTAGACCATTTGGCACATCAGGCAGTGGATGATTACCAGTCTATGAACTTTGAATTTCCGGACGAGAATATCATGCTGATAACGGATTGTGAGATACCTGGACCGGATGAAGGACCTGAGGAAGGATCCCAATGGTCTATGTACTTTGATGGAGCTTCGAACGCTTTGGGTAATGGCATTGGCGATGTGATCATATCTCCTAAAGGCTCTCATACTTCGTTCACCGCCCGACTATGTTTCAACTGCACCAACAACATGGCGGAGTATGAAGCATGCATCATGGGTCTTCGAGCTGCAATTGACCTAAGGATTAAGTTTCTGAGTGTCTTCGGAGATTCCGCTCTCGTGATCAGTCAGATCAAAGGCGAGTGGGATACGAAAAACCCAAATCTTATTCCTTACAAGGAGTATGTGTTGACATTGCTTCCCCATTTTGAGGAGATAACCTTTGAACACTTCCCTAGAGAGGAGAATCAGTTGGCGGACGCGCTGGCTACGATGTCTTCTATGTTCAAAGTTAATTGGGACAACGAAGCTCCCCGAATCATCATCGAAAGATTGGACGAACCTGCACATTGCTGTGATATTGAGACTGAAGAGGTAACAGAAAAACCCTGGTATCATGAGGTGAAGAGATACCTTGAGGCTCAAGAATACCCCGAGGGTGCGTCTGTTAATGACAAGAAGTTTCTGAGGAGGTTCGCAACGAAGTTCTTCATCAGTAATGGCATTCTTTACAAACGCAACCATGATTCAACCTTACTGCGTTGTGTGGATAAGATTGAAGCAGAAAGGATCATGGCAGAGCTGCATGAAGGTACTTTCGGGACTCATTCCAGTGGACATACCATGGCAAAGAAAATCCTTCGGGCAGGATATTATTGGTCCACAATGGAAGCCGACTGTTATCAGCATTCTCAGACATGTCACAAGTGCCAGGTCTATGCTGATAAGGTGCATATACCTCCATTTCCTCTGAATGTTTTGACAGCGCCTTGGCCTTTTGTAATGTGGGGCATTGATATGATCGGCGAGATCAGACCAATAGCATCCAACGAGCATCGTTTCATCCTGGTAGCGATTGATTACTTTACGAAGTGGGTTGAAGCAGCTTCCTTTGCTACCGTAACCAAGAACGTCGTGGCACGCTTCATTCGGCACAATCTGATTTGTCGATACGGTGTACCAGAGAGGATCATTACGGACAATGGTACCAATGTCAATAACAAGATGATCACTGAGCTCTGCGAGCAATTCAAGATACAGCATCATAACTCTTCTCCCTACCGGCCGAAGATGAATGGGGTTGTTGAAGCAGCTAATAAAAACATTAAGATTGTAATTCTGGCTGCAGATACTCAATGTCACGTTCAATGTTATGACACCGTATCTGACTTTCTATAAGACAGTAAATACAAAAACAGTAAAGAACACAGTCAATTGTTTACCCAGTTCAGTGTGCAACAAGACCTACTCTGGGGGCTACCAAGCCAGGGAGGAAATCCACTATAAGAGATATTAATTCAGGAATAAACCAACCAGTTTATCTCCTTCACTTAAGACCTACCCAATGCAACTTCAATCTAAGTACAACTTAAACCTGAGTTCCTACTCACTCCCCCTCAATGACAGCAGTGATACTTAAAACAATTTGACTAATGAATTGATGAAGACACTCTTCAAAACATACACTTGATTATGCTTCACAGCTTTTCAATCAAGCAACACAAACACTCTTGCTTCACAGCTTTGAGTGATACACAAATCTAACTTGACTTTGCTTCAAAGCTTTAGTCAAGAGACACAAAAAAACACTCTTGCTTCAAAGCTTTGAGTGGTACACAACCCTTACAATTAAAACCTATTCCAAGTCACTTATCACAATGATACTTGCTTGGATTACAATAGTTAAAACTATACAGCTTCTAAATGATCTTCTGTCAAAAAAAGGGTTAATTCCAAAACAGCAGCTCTGTTGAATATATAGCAGCTGCATCTTCAGTTAGGGTTTCCACAAAAAGCTAGGGTTAATTCCGTTTGACCTTAAGACTAGGTCACAGGACTTTATCAACCAGGTTAGGGTTGAGCTAGGTTAACCCCAAGTCCACGAGATTTTCTGTTCTGGAAAGACTGAGTCATAATCCTGAAAAAACTCAGAATTACCCAAACTGCATAACTGTTAGTTTAGAACAGGATGTCTTAACATTTGTTATGACATTTGAATTCTTGTTTACTGATTTTGGTAAATGTGATCTTTTTGCAAAATGCTCAGATACACACTCATAAACAGCAGCACCTGTATGACAATATTTTTCTACAAAGGTACTTAATAAATCAGTACCTAATAAACTAGAATGTTATGACATCAGTCATGACATTCACACACTTGCTTTTACCAAAAATGCATGCCAATAACTAAACAACTACAAACTCCCCCTTTGGCAGATTTTTGGCTAAAGCCCCTAAGCAATCAGAGATAGATAGCAGCAGAATAAATATGACTGCAGAAAAATAGAAAGTCTAATAAAGTCTACCAAAATATATCTCCCCCTCTTTAGCCAAAAATGGGCCAAAGAAATATGTTCTTAAAAGATTATACAGTCATCCAGAAAACAACAACTAAAACTTGAACACACTTGCAAACTCCACCAGGAATCAGCATCAACTCCACCAACCTTCAAGCACTGTCCCCTTCAGAGGAGCTAGTTTCTTCAGTATTGAGTTGATCTTCAGCTTCTGCACCCTCTTCCCTTCTGTTTCCTTCAGCTTCCTCCTTTTCTAACCTGGCAATTAGGTTTTCTAGGGTCTTTTTCCTAGCTTCCAGCTCTTTGCAGGTCTCTTTCAATACAGTTATAACATCAGATGTTTTGGACTGAGTCTTTACAGATGATGTCTCAGCTGATGTTATGACAATATCAGGAGCATGAGATCCCTGAAACATCTTGTAGTGTAACCCAAGAGCAGGAGCTCTTTTGCAAGCAGTGTCTCTTGCCACCAGGATATCAGGGTATTGTGCAAGGATAATTCCACAAAGGAGGGAGGGAAAGGCAATTGGGCCTTTGACAGCATAACTACCAGCATGTTTTAAAGTTTGTTCAAAAATATACCTGCCATAGTCAAAAACAGTCTTGGTTCCCACAACATAAATAAATCTCCCCAATCTTGTGGAGATAGTTGATTTATGGTTTGTAGGGACCCAGTTGGCTGCACCAATCTTGTGCAGGATGGCAAATTTCATGCTAAGTTTGCTGGCATTCAGCTTGCCTTTCAAGGGCCAGCACTTGACTTGTCTTGTTGTGATGGTTTGACAAACTTCATTGTCAGTGACTTCCAGTTCAGGGCAATCCTCATTTGATCTTCCAAGAAACTTGTTAATTTCTGATGGAGAGAAATTAACCCTTCTTCCTCTAACATAAACACTTTCAAAGTCAGCTGACCTTCCATCAGCACATTCATCAGACAAGTTAACTATGAACTCCTTGACCAGATTTTCATAGCACTTGGTAAATTTTACCACAGTCTTCATCAGTCCAGCAGTTTTAATCAGGTCCATGATGTCCTTGCACTCCATGGCATCATTGTTTAGCTCTCTTTCTAAAGCTATTCTCTTCAAGCAAACATACTTCCATCTGTTTGCATTGTCAGGATGGTGAAAAGAGATGTTGTCTGTTGGGACTTCAGGAACTCTAGCAATTTTGCTGGAGGGGAGTTTCCTTCTGATAGGAATTTCTTCAGCATCAATCTCAAACTCTGATTCCTCATCAGAATCAGAAGACTCAGGTTCTTTTCTCTTCTTTGTAATTGGTTGTCTACCAGTATGCACCTGGGCTTTCACCTTCCCTTTGGACTGACCAGTTTTCACAGATTCTACCTCAGTCTTGCCTTCAGCCTTGGATTTCTTAACAGCAGGTTTATCTTTGGTCATACATTTTGCATCGTTCTGATTACCCTTTCTTTTCATCATTCTCCTAGCTATGCTAGGGTTTACATTGGCAATCAGATCATTGTCTGAGTATTCCTCATCCACATCAATGATAGGTGGATCAACAGTATTTTCTGAAGGGTTCTGAATGTTGTCATTTTGTGTCACAACATTCTCAGAGATATCTACATTCTCAGAGACATCCACATTTGGGCTTGCTGATTCTTGATTTAATGGGACAGAAATCCCCGGTACAGATTGGTTTCCGCTTAGTATTCTTGTCACAAGCCTAGAAATTGCTTGATGAACTTGAGCTGATCCTTCCCTATTTGGTACAGAGGAAGAAGGATGAGAAGGATTACCAGAAGCAGTAGCTTGAGCTCTTCCTGCATGCCTAGTTCTCAGCTTTTTGACTTTGGAGGGGTCAGTTGCCATTTCTCTGAGAGGAGTGATCTCCAGGACATCAGAATCTATGCATGTGGTGATTGCTCGAGAATCTTGGTCAGATGATGAAGATGAAGTGGTCGCCTTGGTTGAAGATGATGTTTGAGACATTTTGATTGACTTAGAGCACCAGTAGCAATTTGAGAGAAAACTTTGATTGAGAGAAAGGAATTGGTTGCAAAGACGAGAGAGGTAGGAGGCAAATGAGAGTCTATTCAACTTCTTAATAATTTTGAAAGAATTGGAAAGGCATATGATTAACCTACTAAAAATAGACTCAACACAAATAACTCCTTCAACCCTTGTTTTAAGCAAAATTAATTGCTATAATTTTTCACGTTGGTAAATACCCATCTTGCCCCTCAAGTTTTCAAGTTGATTTCCAACAAGAGCCTTGGTAGAAGAATCAGCCAGCTGAAGCTTGATGATACCATGTTCCAGTTTAATTGTCTTCTTCTCTACAAGGTCAATGTGCTTGGTCCTGCTATGCTGAATAGGGTTCTTGGAAATATTGATTGTATTCAGATTGTCACAATACAATGTCACAACATCTTGTGAGACATTATACTCAATGAGCATCTGTTTTGTCCAGATGTTTTGAGAACAGCTACTACCAGCTGCAACTATTTCAGCACAGAGTTGAGAAGGCATTCTTTTGACATGAATCATACCTCTGGCAGATTCTTGTATGATCCTATTTTTCTTTTTGTCAACTCCATTTTGATGATGAGTTATAGGAGAAGAGACTTCATGACTCATTTCTTCTGGGAAACAGAATTTATTAAACTTGTTGTTTCCAAATTCCTTGTCATGATTACTTCTGGTTCTGACAACACATCCTTATTTTTGAGTTTTCTTGCACTGTTCTCTAGAAACTTCAAGTTTATTCATCACATCATAGACATGTCTCTTTTTACCAAGCCTTTCAATTTGAAGTTCACCACAAACCCTCCTTTTATCAATTTGCAGTCTTGGAATCCTTCTGACTGCTTCCATAGAGATAGTTCTTTTCAATCTTCTTAGATGAAGATGGCCAAGCTTATGGTGCCACAGTTTCATCTCTTTTTCTTCTTTGGTAATGGAACACATAGTGGAGTTATTAGTGTTCTCAGGCTGCCACAAGTAACAGTTATCTTTAGATCTGATTCCTTTCATTACCACTTCTAGTTTTTCATTAAATACTAGACATTCAAATTTTGAGAAGTTGACCTTGAATCCTAGATCACACAATTGACTGATACTAATGAGATTAGCAGTCAGGCCTTTTACCAATAGTACTTCATTTAGATTTGGAACTTCAGGGCAGTCCAAATTACCAACTCCTTTGATTTCACCTTTATCACCATCTCCAAAGGTCACATAACTAGTGGTGTGAGGTTTAACATGATTGAGAATGTTCTTTATTCCAGTCATGTGTTTAGAGCACCCACTGTCAAAGTACCAGTCTTCCCTTGCAGAGACTCTCAGGGAAGTGTGGGCTATCAGGGCAGTAGCCTTTTTCTTCCATTGAGGAGTATGTGGTACCCTTTTTGACTTAGGTTTAACACCTGAGTTTTGATTAGGGTATCCATGCAATTTGAAGCAGAAAGGCTTTATGTGGCCATACCTCCCACAATGATGACATCTCCATCTTTGGTACTTTTTCTTCATATATCTCTGTTTCTGATGTTGAGAGTTGTGTTGAGACATCTGCTTTGACATTTGTTTAACAGGCCTGATCTTCTTGTCTGCAACAGATTTCTTAGCTTCCACAAATCCTAGTCCAGATTTGTTACCCACATTTTGTCCAACCTGAAGGATCTCTTCCAATTTTTCTGTTCCATTAGTCAGCATATTGACAGATTTGGTCATTTGATTCAGTTGTGAGTTCAGAAATTGAACTTCCCCTTCTAGATGACTTATAGTTTCAAGGTTTGCCCTTTTTTCAGCCTCCAGCTTTATGATGAGTTTTGATTGTTTCTCATTCTGCACACAGACTTCAGCACTTCTGATACATAATTTCTTGTAAGTATCAGCCAGTTCTTCAAATGTCACTTCTTCATCACTAGTGTCACTTTCAGAGGTACAAACACCAGTTAGAGCAGTAACTAGTTTGGCAGATTCTTCTTCAGAATTACTTTCTGAATCACAGTCAGACCAGGTAACAGACATTCCTTTCTTTTGTTTCTTAAGAAAGGTAGGACATTCAGCTCGAATATGCCCATATCCTTCACAGCCATGGCATTGAATTCCTCTGCCTTGATTTCCCTTCTCTTCTGACCTTGGTCTTCTGCTGGAACTGTCAATGTCAGAGGGAATGTTATGAACATTAGACCTTGACTTTGGATCTATTCTTTTGATGAGTTTGTTGAACTGTCTTCCAAGCATGGCTATAGCTTCTGAAATATTTTCTTCTTCTTCCTTCTTGTTTTCAACATCAGTGTTGGATACAAGTGTTATGCTCTTGTTCTTCTTGTCACCATTATCAGTGATCCCCATCTCAAAAGTCTGAAGAGACCCAATAAGTTCATCCACTTTCAACTTGCTGATGTCCTGGGCTTCCTCTATGGCAGTTACCTTCATTGCAAATCTTTTAGGCAAGGATCTGAGAATCTTTCTCACCAATTTTTCTTCTGACATCTTTTCTCCCAGTGCTCCTGAGGTGTTGGCAATCTCCAAGATGTTCATGTGAAACTCATGAATGGTTTCATCTTCCATCATTTTTAGATTCTCAAACTTGGTAGTCAACATCTGAAGCCTTGACATTTTTACTTTGGAAGTGCCCTCATGAGTAGTTTTGAGAGTGTCCCAAACTTCCTTGGCCAGTTCATATTGATGTACTAGTCTGAAAATGTTTCTATCAATTCCATTGAACAAGGCATTTAAAGCTTTGGAATTTCCCAGGGCTAACTCATCTTCTTCTTTACTCCAATCTTCCTCAGGCTTCAGACTGATTGTCCCATCTTTCTCAGTTATGGTGGGATGGTTCCATCCTTTGTCAGCAGCTCTCCAAGCCTTTTTGTCCAGAGATTTTAAGAAGGCAACCATACGAGGTTTCCAGTAGTCATAATTTGTTCCATCCAGAATGGGTGGTCCATTTCCAAAAACTCCTTCTTTGTCCATAGTGCCAGAAAGTGATATCCCTAGATCTCACCCAGTAATACAGGCAGGGTGCCTGCTCTGATACCAATTGTAATTCTGGCTGCAGATACTCAATGTCACGTTCAATGTTATGACACCGTATCTGACTTTCTATAAGACAGTAAATACAAAAACAGTAAAGAACACAGTCAATTGTTTACCCAGTTCAGTGTGCAACAACACCTACTCTGGGGGCTACCAAGCCAGGGAGGAAATCCACTATAAGAGATATTAATTCAGGAATAAACCAACCAGTTTATCTCCTTCACTTAAGACCTACCCAATGCAACTTCAATCTAAGTACAACTTAAACCTGAGTTCCTACTCACTCCCCCTCAATCACAGCAGTGATACTTCAAACAATTTGACTAATGAATTGATGAAGACATTCTTCAAAACATACACTTGATTATGCTTCACAGCTTTTCAATCAAGCAACACAAACACTCTTACTTTACAGCTTTGAGTGATACACAAATCTAACTTGACTTTGCTTCAAAGCTTTAGTCAAGAGACACAAAAAAACACTCTTGCTTCAAAGCTTTGAGTGGTACACAACCCTTACAATTAAAACCTATTCCAAGTCACTTATCACAATGATACTTGCTTGGATTACAATAGTTAAAACTATACAGCTTCTAAATGATCTTCTGTCAAAAAAGGGGTTAATTCCAAAACAGCAGCTCTGTTGAATATATAGCAGCTGCATCTTCAGTTAGGGTTTCCACAAAAAGCTAGGGTTAATTCCGTTTGACCTTAAGACTAGGTCACAGGACTTTATCAACCAGGTTAGGGTTGAGCTAGGTTAACCCCAAGTCCACGAGATTTTCTGTTCTGGAAAGACTGAGTCATAATCCTGAAAAAACTCAGAATTACCCAAACTGCATAACTGTTAGTTCAGAACAGGATGTCTTAACATTTGTTATGACATTTGAATTCCTGTTTACTGATTTTGGTAAATGTGATCTTTTTGCAAAATGCTCAGATACACACTCATAAACAGCAGCACCTGTATGACAATATTTTTCTACAAAGGTACTTAATAAATCAGTACCTAATAAACTAGAATGTTATGACATCAGTCATGACATTCACACACTTGCTTTTACCAAAAATGCATGCCAATAACTAAACAACTACAAAGAAGATTGTGCAGAAGATTACAGTGACATGTAAAGACTGACACGAGATGTTACCGTTTGCTCTTCATGGGTATCATACCTTAATACGGGCGTCAACCGGGGTAACACCTTATTCCTTGGTTTATGGTATGGAGGAAGTCTTGCCCATTGAAGTTCAGATACCCTCTCTCCGGATCATGAAGGATGCAGGTTTAAGCGAAGATGACTGGATTCAGACCCGGCTTGATCAACTGAACCTAATCGATGAAAAGAGACTTACTGCTATTTGTCATGGTCAGACGTACCAAAAACGGATGATCAAGGCATTTAACAAGAAAGTTAGACGACAAGTGTATCAAGTTGGGGATCTGGTAATCAAGCGCATTATTCTACCTCAAGGTGATACCAGGGGCAAATGGACCCCTACTTACGAAGGGCCATTTGTGGTTAAGAACATTTTCTCAGGAAGAGCTATGATTCTAACCACCATGGATGGTGACGACCTTCCTCACCCCGTCAATGCAGATATAGTGAAAAGATACTACGCATAATCAAAGACCCGCTAGGTTGACTGGCCTAGGAAAAAATAAGGGCTTCCCGGCGAACCAAAAGGGTCCGGGAAAAAATAATGGATGAAAATAAAAAAATTTGTACACCCGGCAAGTAGAAAACCTGAAAAAGCGGCTTGGGCAAAAATGGGTATCCCGGTGGACTGAAAACCCAAAAGGGCGGTCCAGGAAAAAATTAGGGATCAAAGCGTAACACTATGTCTCATTGGATCACCTCGCATCCAGACTTCGGTATCGACTATCAAGCTCGGACGACACTAACCAATCTGATTCATCTGCAACCAATAGCAAAGTGATGAGATGCTCGAGGACATAAGGGCAATAGCAGAGTTGGAACCCAATGGGATTATTCACATAGCTGTTTTGTTTCCTTTTCACAAATTGTATAAATTCTATTTGTTCGGCGCCGTTCTCTTACTAGGACGTCAGCCTCTTGTACAAAAACGCCTATTTTCAGGCCAAACTTCAAAATCAATACAAATTCATTTTCAGACAAATTTCAAATTGTTTTTCCTTTATCCGTTTTGTTTTGCAAAGAACGTCCAATGTTCATTCTTGATATATGCATTTGATATTAATTGCTGCTCATAAATATTTGCATATGAAACTAAGGATGAATTACTGGTAATATCAGAAATAGAGGCATAAGAAATGTCCAAAGCTGTGTAGTTGCTTCGTCCGCCAGGTACCAAGGTAGATTCAACTGAAGAATATGGCTACGATACCTTCACTACCCACAGAGTAAGACAATAATGGTAGCTCTCCCAGCTAAGACTTGCAACTATGAACAAATCAGCAATGCTCTCCCCAAGCAGAGTTAGCCTACCAACAGCCCTGAAAAGGATGGGTATCCCCAGAAGATCTTAATCTTCCCCAGCGGAGCATAAAGATATTCCCCAGCAAGTATAAGGGTATCCCCAAAAGATCTTAATCTTCCCCAGCGGAGCATAAAGATATTCCCCAACAAGTATAAGAGCATCCCCGACAGTCTTAATATTCCTCAACAGAGTGTAAGAATGTTCCCCGGCGGAATACAAGATACCCCCAGTGGAGCCATTTCCCCAGCAGTCTAAAAGTTTTCCCAAAAGAATTGAATTATCTTCCTCAGTAGATTCTGGAAGCTTATCCCCTGCAGAGCGCAAATAAATCTCCCCAGCCAAATTCAGAGGGTTATCCCCACAAGAGTCTAACTGGGTTATCCTCAGCAAGTTGCAACTGAAAGATCATCCCCGGCGAAGTTCTTTCTTTCCCCAAACAGGAGTACAATCCTCAACTGATTCTGTATCACCAGCAACGGTAATCCATCCCCAGCGGAGTTCATCATTAAAATCCCCAACAGAGTTTATCAGCGGAACCGCCAGTAGAGTTTATCGTTAAAATCTTCAGCAACACATCTCTTCCCCACAGAGTAATTCCCCTCAGAGTAATCGCTTCATCAGTTTATTTCCTGACGGAGTTCTTTTCTCCTACAGGTTTATTCTCATAATCATCTTCGTTCGCCATCCCCAGCGGAAACGAAGAATTCAACTCTATTCTCCAGCAGCTCCGGGATTTATCTTCCCCAGCTAAAACATTACATGTCCATACATCATGATACATGCATATACGCATCATACCATACAATCTCATTTATTTTGAGAACATTATTGCCTGATACATATCATGCATTGCATACAGCTAACCTTTACCTTTCAGGAAAGGTACAATCAAAATTCAAGTTATGAAGCCCGGGTACGACCGGATAGTATCTTGATCTCTACAGCATATTATGAAGCCCGGATCACGACCGGATAACAATATCAGACTACCGCGAAGCCTGGACTACGACCAGATAGTGATATCTCTCAAAAGTAAGCTATGGAGCCCGGAGAATGATCGGATAATAGTTTATTCCCCAGTGAGTCGTGAAGCCTGGATTACGACCGGATAGCAGCTCAGTAAGCACCATGAAACCTGGATTCGACCAGATAGTGGTATATCATAAACACAAGCCGCGAAGCCCGGATCACGATCGGGTAACAGCTCAACAAGTTATTGTGAAGCCTGGATTACGACCAGAAAGCAATACAAGACCATGAAGCCTGGATTACGACCAGACAATGGTAGAGGATATTGTGAAGACTGGATTACGACTAGATAGCGACCAAGAGTACTACGAAGCCTTTATTTCGACCAGATTGTGGTATGATACATTATGAAGCCTGGATTACGACCAGATAGCGTTAAGGGACACTATGGAGCTCGGATTATGACCGAATAACAATTTACCCAGCCAGTTACTATGAAGCCCGGATTCAACTGAATATTAGTAAAACCAACCATCAAAGGGAAGACCGGATGCGACTGGATAACCACTCGATTTTTTCGGAAGCCTGGATTTCGACCAGATAAGAAATAAGGTATTATGAAGATTGGATTCGACCAGATAGCAGTACGTGACACCATGAAGCTTGGATTCGACCAGATAATGGTATAACACATCGTGAAGCCTGGATTACGGCCAGATAGTGGTACAAGACACTGTGAAGCTTGGTTTCCTACCAAATAGCAGTTTACATGGACAGTTACTAAGAAGCCCGGAGTCGGTCGGATATTAGTGTACCCTAAGTTCAAGTTGAATCCCGGATGCGACCGAATAACCACTTGATTTATTCTGAAACCTGGATTTCGACCAGATAAGAAGCGAGGTATTGCAAAGCCTGGATTACAACCGGATAGCAAGTTTAATCTCATCTCCCCAGTAAGTCACTGTAAAGCCTGGATTACGACCAGATAGCAGTCGGCCTTATCACTATGAAGCCTGGATTGCGACCAGATAGTAGTTCACTCTCACCTCTTCCACAGAGATGATTCCTCAGTAGAATAACGGACGACCGAAGCTCTTAAAGTTCTATTTCTCCTAAGACAAAGAACAACATTCCCTAGTGGAATCTCCATCAACAACAGGTATACAAGCTCGCTAAGGAATCTCTTACGCGATCGATACTCCTTCGGATGGCATCTTTAAGCCCATCTCCCATCATCAATCTCCCAAATGGCATCTGTAATCCCATTCCCGACATCACAATGCTGATACTACTTCATGCGAGTGCAAATTTCTGGGCACTCTAGTGTTCAATCATCTTCCACCTTCGGATCACAAAAGGCCCGAACGCCAATCTATATCCTCAGGTTTAAGAAGATTGAAAAGGGGAAACTGTTGTATCCCAAAATTTTCCCTCCCATATTTCTCAATACATGTCAAGAATAATCTTCAAGTGGCTCAAGATGGCTCAAGAGTTGGACAGTCAAATCATCTCCTAAGACAGTCAATTCAAAATTAGGGTTTTGTGTTGCATCAAGGTACTTACATCCAAATGACCTCAAATTCTCCCCAATGTCCTAATATGTTATTAAGTTCATCCATGTCAAATTTCAAGCCTTGCAGAGGAAGTTTGGCCAGTCAATTGCTCAAGAGGTCCAAAAATCGACTGTGCTAGGGCAAAAGTTAATTGTGACCCAAATATAGTCAAACCTCAAGATTTTTTGTCAACATTCTAATTTTGAAGGATAATTCATCATTTGATCAAGGTTTGATCATGATTCATCAAGGATTGCTCAAGATTCATCAAGATTCAAAAGTTGCTAAATTAGGGTTTTGTAGGAAAAGTCAACTCAACTTTGACCCAGCATAACTTTCTCATACTTTATGAGAAATGACCCATCCAAAGCTCATTTTTAAGACGATGCAATTTCCTACAATCCATCTTCACACCCCAAGATCAAGAAATGCACTCACAAAAAGTTGCAAATTTGGACATTATAGGTCATTTTTGAAAGTCAACAAAAACACATTTTTTGCCAAAGTTTATAACTTGAGTATGGAATATCAAAATGAGATGATACCAAAAGGATTGGTTATAAGACATCTCAAGGTTTCTAAAAATTCCAAGAACACCTCCAAAAGTTCAAAATTGAAGAAGGTATGCATTGTTGAAGTTGGGCATTTTTCCAAAATTGCCAAAAGTCAATTATCTTCAAAACTCCAATTTTTGACAAAAGGGTCCACTTTTTTCCACTTGATTTGATCTTATCATACCACACACGTGTCCCATATTCAATTTCATGACCAATCATTTATTTTTCTATTTTATTTAATTTTTATTGATTTAATTCATTTTAAATCAATATTAATTCTAATAAAATCCAAAAATTAATGGAATGAGATTCTTGTGATCATTACAGCTTGCAAATCCCATGATATACTCAGTCAAACTCGTGCCAAGTCAAAACATGCACAAAATCTTGGATTTGAGGCAAATATGGAAACTTGATAATGGTGATCAAATCAAATCCCCAATCTTCAATTCCTATGGATTCAAGCCCAAGTTTTGACCTAAATGCATTCCAATATACATACACAAGTGAGACCTATCAAGAACACGACCTAGGCATTGCAGAAACAGACAGACAAAGTTTGAGAAAAAGCTTGAAAACTTGGAATCTGAAATCCACCTTAGAGCACGATTCAAAGCCAAATCTTCACATAGCTCTCTTGCTGGCAATCCCCTGAAGCGAAAGCAACCAGAACCAAGCCTTCTCATCGCCTGAAACGCCCTGTAAGTCATCACGAACATGGCTCTGAACATGGCATCGTAAATCTGTTCTCTTGCATCTTTTTGCCATTTTTTTTGTACAATCGTGCTTAACATCAAATTTCTAACATGTCTGCATTATTCAATTTGATTTTCATAGCCTGTATAGTAATGCCCGAACCTAGGGTTTTCTTGTGTTGTTTTTAGGCGTTTGAGTTACAGGAAAAATTGAGACTAATGATGGGTATAGAGATGATCAGGGAAGAGAGACGAATGCAGTGATGATCTTCATTGGCATTTATATGGCCTGTAGCTCATTATAGGATGATGCCACGAATTTTGTTGCGGAATAAAATCCGGAGGAAAAGTTGCAGTCTTCGTTGAAGAAGACGAAGACGTGTCCCTGCTTCATTGGCTTGTTCAAATGTTTAGCGCGTTTTTTTTATTCCAGCATTGTTAATTATTTTCACATATTATATTTACTGCTTATTCCATTAACAATAAGACATCATGGTTGAGTTGGCAAGGGAGGCGTGTCAAAGTCCACTGGGACCTGGGTTCGAATCCCAAGTCCCCCAAAACACTTATTTGATTTTTTCTTCAGGTGATTGCATGTACTCTCCAAGGCGTGGGTCCACCATATACCTCAAAGATCAACGTGCCAGATGGCCTTCAGGCCAAATCTGGTGGTTAAGATTGAAGGTTCACCATGAACCCTGGTCAACAAGCACGCATTGAATGGAAAAGTCAAACAGGCTGGGACATTTTTTGGGCCTGGAAATTGAAAATCATACCTCCTTTTTGGGCCCAGCACCCCCTTGGTTATTTCTTTTCATATTTCATTTATTTTATTATTTAATTGTTTTTATTAATTATTATTATTATTATTATTGTACTAACCAATTTATTTTTCCTAATAAAAATCAAAAAATACAAAAAATATTATTATTATTAATTTCACTATTTTATTTTGTAAATAAATAATTAATTAATTTAGTGTTAATTAGGTTAATTTTAACATTTTTGCAACAAATTAAAATCAATGTAGAATTAGGTTTTTAATAATTTTAATCATTTTTATTTTTATTTCCTTAAATATAAAAAACCCAAAAATATTTTCATTTAATTAATTAATTCAATTATTAACTTAGATTTTATTTCCATTTAATTCAAAATAAAAAACATATGCTTTCTTTAATAAAAAAGGGTCAAAACCCTAAAAATACGTCGATTTAATTTTCTCGCACGCGTCCTATTTTTATCCAATATTGTAATTGCTTCCGGTGTGTAATAATTTTTTAATTAGGACTTTATTTATTTATCGCTTTTATTTACTTTTCGCAATTTAAATTAAAGGGTTTGTTTTTGGCGATGTAAATACCCGACGCCTTGTAATAGCTTAGATTTAATTTTCTGCAATTTAATTTTCGCACAATATTAACTGTTAGATGTTTGATAACTGGGCAATGCATGACAAGATCAATCTTTAACCTAAAATCAACATAGTTCACCATTAACATGTACAAATAAAAATTAACCGAAATAACACACTTGCACATGCCACTCCTAGGGTACACCTCGCTTGGTTGCCTCGAACGTGGTCATTGAGTATAGGAAATTTTAGAGGTCGCCCTCTTGTCCCAAGATCATAGTTGCCTCGAAACGGTTGCCTCGGAAAAATGATCTAGGATATTAGGGTTACCGCTAAGGCGTCCTAACGTCGCTTTAGTGACCACACGTCCCTTAATCGAATTGACCCAAAAACTCCAACGACGGTGCTACCTACTCCTCAATAGTGAGATAGCACTGTCTAAAGGATATTTTTACAGTTTAATTCCCTTTTGAGTTGGTAGATGGTTCTTAAGTACTTGCTCCTTTTAAAACAAAATAAAACTTTTCGCACTTACACCTTTCAAACAAAAATTTCTTTCAAACCCACAAACACAAAGAAAAGCAATTTTTGAAAAAATAATGAGCAAGTACCTAAGAGCCCGTGGATAACCACGGATAGAAAGGGTGCTAACACCTTTCCTTTCTATAATCTACCTCCCGAACCCGAGAAATATCTCAAAAAGGAATTTTTCTGTGCTTTTGTCATTTCCTTGTTGGATAAAATAAAAGACGGTGGCGACCCTTGCTTACCGCGACATTTTGCGAAAATAAACGCAAACGCGAACTAGCATTCCAAAACAGTCAGTTCTCGTTCCCACCGATCGCAACAAGCAAAGCACACAAGGCCTTAGGTTTAGGCTTGCATGGAGTTTATAGGTAAGTACCCTCTTGAGTTTAAATGGTTCAACCTGTCTTAAAGAAGTAACTGGGTTCTAAGGATCTCAATATCACTGATTTTTACCACAAGTTTTGTGAAATTCTGGCTGCAGATACTCAATGTCACGTTCAATGTTATGACACCGTATCTGACTTACTATATGACAGTAAATACAAAAACAATAAAGAACACAGTCAATTGTTTACCCAGTTCAGTGTGCAACAACACCTACTCTGGGGGCTACCAAGCCAGGGAGGAAATCCACTATAAGATATGTTAATTCAGGAATAAACCAACCAGTTTATCTCCTTCACTTAAGACCTACCCAATGCAATTTCAATCTAAGTACAACTTAAACTTGAGTTCCTACTCACTCCCCCTCAATCACAGCAGTGATACATAAAACAATTTGACTAATGAATTGATGAAGACACTCTTCAAAAACATACACTTGATTAAGCTTCACAACTTTTTAATCAAGTAACACAACCACTCTTGCTTCACAGCTTTGAGTGATACACAACTTAACTTGACTCTGCTTCACAGCTTTAGTCAAGAAACATTCAAACACTCTTGCTTCAAAGCTTTGAGTGCTACACAACCCTTACAATTAAAAACTTATTCCAAGTCACTTATCACAATGATAATTGCTTGGAGTACAATAATTAAACCTATACAGTTTACAAATGATCTTCTGACCAAAAAGGGATTGCTTGCAAAACAGCAGCTCTGTTGAATATATAGCAGCTGCAACTTCAGTTAGGGTTTCCACAAAAACCTAGGGTTAATTCCGTTTGACCTTAAGACTAGGTCACTGGACTTTATTAACCAGGTTAGGGTTGAGCTAGGTTAACCCTCAGAAAACGCAGGATTCTGTTCTGGAAAGACTGAGTTATTTTCCTGAAAAAACTCAGAATTAACCAACCTGCAAACCTGTTAGTTCAGAACAGGATGTCTTAACATCTGTTATGACATCTGAGGAACCTGTCTACTGATTTAGGAAAATGTGATCATTTTGCAAAATGCTCAGATACACACTTATAAACATCAGTACCTGAATGACAATATTTTTCTGCAAAGGTACCTAATGAATCAGTACAAGCTAAACTAGAATGTTATGACATCAGTCATGACATTCACACATACACTTGGGTTTTACCAAAATTGCAAGCTAATACCTAAACAACTACAAACTCCCCCTTTGGCAGATTTTTGGCTAAAGACCCTAAGCAATCAGAGATAGATAGCAGCAGAAAGAAATGACTGCAGAAAAATAGAATGTCTAATTGAGCAAGTACTAATTAAGTACCAAAATATTCTCCCCCTCTTTAGCCACAAATGGGCCAAAGATACATGTTCATAATGATTATACAGTTATCCAAAACAAATAATAAGAGCAGCAGCAGAAAAAAAACTGAACACACTTCCAAACTCCACCAGATATCAGCACCAACCAGCAACACCACCAAGCAGCAACCAACCTTTAAGCACTGTCATCAGACTCAGAGGATTCGGGCTTCTTCCTTTTCTTGTGAGCAATGTCAGCATTCTTCTCTTTGTTTGATGTCTCAACATCCTTAGAGACATCTGGATTTGTTTCAGCATTTGAACTTTCTTGGTTCAGAGGAACAGAAATGCCAGGAACTGAGTGGTTCTCGTTCAGAATTCTTGAAACAATTTTTGCTATTGCTTGATTAACATAGGCTGACCCTTCCCTATTTGCAATTTCAGGGGGAACTGAAGAAGAAGGATGAGATGGATTACCAGAGGCAGAAGCTTGGGACTTTCCTGCATGTCTTGTTCTCAACTCTTTGACCTTGGTGGGGTTAGTTCCCACTTTTCTATGAGAAGAGATCTCCAGGACTTCAGAGTCCAAACAGGAAGAGATTGTCCTAGAATCTTGATCAGAGGAAGAGGTTGAAATAGTCGTATTGGATGATGATGGTGTTTGAGACATTTTGACAGTTTTAGAGGACCAACAGCAACTGAAGAGAAAATTCTGATTGAGAGACTGGGTTTTGATGAGGAGACGAGAGGGGAAGGAAGAAAAGGAGTGTCTATTCAACTTCTTAAAAGAATTGAAGGAAATGGGAAAAAATAATTTTAACCCAATCAGAACAAGCATAACTCCTTTAATCCTTGTTTTAAGCAAAATTAATTGCTACAATTCCTCATGTTGGCAAATACCCAACTTACCCCTCAAGTTTTCAAATTGATTTGCATCCAGTGCCTTGGTAAAAATGTCAGCCAGCTGTATCTCAGTGGCAACATGTTCCAATTTGATTGTCTTCTCTTCTACAAGGTCTCTGATAAAGTGATGTCGTATGTCAATATGTTTGGTCCTACTATGCTGAATGGGATTCTTGGAAATGTTGATTGTACTCAGATTGTCACAGTACAATGTCATAACATCTTGTGTGACATTATACTCAGTGAGTATCTGTTTCATCCAGATCATTTGAGAGCAGCTACTACCAGCTGCAATGTATTCAGCTTCAGCAGTAGAAAGAGACACACAGTTCTGTTTCTTGCTGAACCAGGAAACCAGATTATTTCCCAAGAAGAAACATCCTCCAGAGGTGCTTTTTCTATCATCAGCACTACCAGCCCAATCAGCATCACAGTAGCCAGTCAGAGCTGGTTCACATCCATGAGAATACATCAACCCATAGTTGTAAGTTCCACTCACATACTTCAAAATTCTCTTCACTTGGTTGATATGACTGACTTTGGGATCAGCTTGGTATCTTGCACAAACTCCAACTGCAAAGGCAATATCAGGTCTGCTGGCAGTTAAGTACAACAAGCTTCCTATCATGCTTCTGTACAGACTTTGATCCACCTTAACCCCACTTGAATCTTTGGAAAGCTTTAGATGAGTAGGAGCAGGAGTCCTTTTGTGACTTGCATTCTCCATACCAAACTTCTTTACAATGTTCTTAGCATACTTGCTTTGAGATAAGAAGATTGAGTCCTCCATCTGTGAGACTTGCAGTCCAAGAAAATAAGTTAGTTCTCCCATGAGACTCATTTCGAATTCAGCCTGCATCTGGTCAGCAAAGTGTTTAACCATATGTTCTGACATTCCTCCAAACACTATGTCATCAACATATATTTGAGAAACCATCAACTTCCCTCCTTCAGTTTTGACAAAGAGAGTTTTGTCCAAGCCTCCTTTTCTGTAGCCTTTGTCTGAGAGAAACTTTGTTAACCTGTCATACCATGCTCTAGGAGCTTGTTTCAGGCCATATAGAGCTTTTCTCAATTTGTAGACATGATCAGGGTGGGTTGGATCCACAAAGCCTTTAGGTTGTTCCACATAAGCTTCCTCATTTAAGTACCCATTTAGAAAGGCACTTTTCACATCCATCTGAAATAATTTGAACTTCAGAAGACAAGCAATTGACAATAGGAGTCTGATTGATTCCAGCCTGGCTACAGGTGCAAAGGTTTCATCAAAATCAACCCCTTCAACCTGGGTGTATCCTTGAGCAACAAGTCTTGCCTTATTTCTGGTGACAACTCCTTCAGCATCTGACTTGTTCTTGAATATCCATTTTGTCCCAATGATGTTAGTTCCTTCAGGTCTAGGAACCAGTTCCCAAACTTCATGTTGCTTGAATTGGTTCAGTTCATCTTGCATTGCACCAATCCAGTATTCATCAGTTAAAGCTTCCTTGATATTTCTTGGTTCCATTTTGGACACAAAACAAGAGTTTGAGATGATTTCTCTAGATCTTGTGATGACTCCACTGTTGGGATCTCCTATGATGAGCTCTTTTGGATGATCCTTCTGAATTCTGATGGAAGGGATCTTGCTAGCTTCCTTTGATTCAGATTCTGTTGTGGTGGAGTTGGGTAGGTCATTCTGTTGGATTGAAGTCTCAAAGAATGTCTCAACAGTACAAGGAACATCTATTTCTTCATGATAGTCATCAATTATAACATTTATTGATTCCATCATGGTTTTGGTTCTGGAGTTGAATACTCTATAAGCTATGCTGTTTGAGGAGTATCCTAGAAATATGCCTTCATCACTTTTAGGGTCCAGTTTTCTTCTTTGTTCACGATCATCCAGAATATAGCATTTGCTGCCAAACACATGGAAGTACTTCACAGTTGGTTTTCTTCCTTTCCAGAGTTCATATATGGTGGATGAGGTTCCCTTCCTCAAGGTGACCCTGTTATGAACATAGCAGGTTGTATTCATAGCTTCAGCCCAAAAATACATAGGAAGTCTTTTGGCATGTAACATTGCTCTGGCAGATTCCTGTATGGTCCTGTTTTTTCTTTCCACAACTCCATTTTGCTGAGGTGTTATAGGAGAAGAAAACTCATGACTAATTCCCTCTGAAGAACAGAAATCATCAAATTTGCTGTTTTCAAATTCCTTGCCATGATCACTTCTGATTCTGACAATACACCCTTCCTTTTCTCTTTGAATTCTTTTGCACAATTCTTTAAAAACTTCAAATACATCAGATTTTTCCCTAATGAAATTAATCCAGGTGAATCTGGAAAAATCATCCACAACCACATAGGCATATCTTTTTCCACCAAGACTCTCTACTTGCATTGGTCCCATCAGATCCATATGAAGAAGTTCTAGAACCTTAGAGGTGGTCAGATGTCTTGACTTTGGATGTGACATCCTAGTCTGCTTACCAACCTGACATTCACCACAAACTCTTTCTTCATCAATTTGCAGTCTTGGAATCCCTCTGACTGCCTCCAAGGAGATAATCCTCTTCATACCTCTTAGATGAAGATGGCCAAGTTTTTGGTGCCATAGTTTCACCTCTTTTTCTTCTTTTGCAATGGAACACACAGATGAGAAATTAGTGTTCTCAGGCTCCCACAAGTAACAGTTGTCTTTGGATCTGACTCCTTTCATTACTATCTCTTGTTTGTCATTGATTACAAGACATTCAGATTTTGAGAAATTGACCTTGAATCCTAGATCACACAATTGACTGATACTAATGAGATTAGCAGTCAGCCCTTTTACCAGCAGTACTTCATTCAGACTTGGAACTCCAGGGCAGTCCAAATCACCAACTCCTTTGATTACACCTTTAGCACCATCTCCAAAGGTCACAAAGCTGGTGGTGTGAGGCTTAACATTATTGAGGAGGTTCTTGATTCCAGTCATGTGTCTGGAACATCCACTGTCAAAGTACCAGTCTTCCTTTGCAGAGACCCTCAGGGAAGTGTGGGCTATCAGGGCAGTAGCCTTTTTCTTCCATTTAGGAGCATGTGGTACCTTTTTATACTTAGGTTTGACACCTGAGTTCTGATTAGGGTATCCATACAATCTGAAGCAGAAGGGCTTTATGTGGCCATATCTCCCACAATGATGACATCTCCATCTTTGGTACCTTTTCTTCATATGTCTCTGTTCCTGATGTTGAGAGTTGTGTTGAGACATCTGTTTTGACATTTGCTTATCAGTACCAGATTTCTTTGCTTCCATAAATCCTAGTCCAGATTTATTTCCCAGATTTTGTCCAACCTGGAGGATCTCTTCCAATTTGTCTGTTCCATTTGTCAGCATCTTGACAGATTTAGTCATTTGATTCAGTTGTGAGTTCAGCAATTGAACTTCTCCTTCTAGATGACTTATAGTTTCAAGGTTTGCCCTTTTTTCAGCCTCCAGCTTTATGATGAGTTTTGATTGTTTCTCATTCTGCACACAGACTTCAGTACTTCTGATACACAATTTCTTGTAAGTATCAGCCAGTTCTTCAAAAGTCACCTCTTCATCACTGATGTCACTTTCAGAGGTACAAATACCAATTAAAGCAGTAACTAGTTTGGCAGATTCTTCTTCAGAGTTACTTTCTGAATCACAGTCAGACCAAGTAACTGTCATTCCTTTCTTTTGTTTCTTAAGAAAGGTAGGACATTCAGCTCGAATATGCCCATATCCTTCACAACCATGGCATTGAATTCCTCTGCCTTGATTTCCCTTCTCTTCTGACCTTGGTCTTCTGCTGGAACTGTCAATGTCAGAGGGAATGTTATGAACATTAGACCTTGACTTTGGATCTATTCTTTTGATGAGTTTGTTGAACTGTCTTCCAAGCATGGCTATAGCTTCTGAAATATTTTCTTCAACATCAGTGTTGGACACAAGTGCTATGCTCTTGTTCTTCTTGTCACCATTATCAGTGATCCCCATCTCAAAAGTCTGAAGAGACCCAATAAGTTCATCCACTTTCAACTTGCTGATGTCCTGGGCTTCCTCTATGGCAGTTACCTTCATTGCAAATCTTTTAGGCAAGGATCTGAGAATCTTCCTCACCAGTTTTTCTTCTGACATCTTTTCTCCCAGTGCTCCTGAGGTGTTGGCAATCTCCAAGATGTTCATGTGAAACTCATGAATGGTTTCATCTTCCATCATTTTTAGATTCTCAAACTTGGTAGTCAACATCTGAAGCCTTGACATTTTTACTTTGGAAGTGCCCTCATGAGTAGTTTTGAGAGTGTCCCAAACTTCCTTGGCCAGTTCATATTGATGTACTAGTCTGAAAATGTTTCTATCAATTCCATTGAACAAGGCATTTAAAGCTTTGGAATTTCCCAGAGCTAACTCATCTTCTTCTTTACTCCAATCTTCCTCAGGCTTCAGACTGATTTTCCCATCTTTCTCAGTTATGGTGGGATGGATCCATCCTTTGTCAGCAGCTCTCCAAGCCTTTTTGTCCAGAGATTTTAGGAAGGCAATCATACGAGGTTTCCAGTAGTCATAATTAGTTCCATCCAGAATGGATGGTCTATTTCCAAAAACTCCTTCTTTGTCCATAGTGCCAGAAAGTGATATCCCTAGATCTCACCCAGTAATACAGGCAGGGTGCCTGCTCTGATGCCAATTGAAATTCTGGCTGCAGATACTCAATGTCACGTTCAATGTTATGACACCGTATCTGACTTACTATATGACAGTAAATACAAAAACAATAAAGAACACAGTCAATTGTTTACCCAGTTCAGTGTGCAACAACACCTACTCTGGGGGCTACCAAGCCTGGGAGGAAATCCACTATAAGAGATGTTAATTCAGGAATAAACCAACCAGTTTATCTCCTTCACTTAAGACCTACCCAATGCAATTTCAATCTAAGTACAACTTAAACCTGAGTTCCTACTCACTCCCCCTCAATCACAGCAGTGATACATAAAACAATTTGACTAATGAATTGATGAAGACACTCTTCAAAAACATACACTTGATTAAGCTTCACAGCTTTTTAATCAAGTAACACAACCACTCTTGCTTCACAGCTTTGAGTGATACACAACTTAACTTGACTCTGCTTCACAGCTTTAGTCAAGAAACATTCAAACACTCTTGCTTCAAAGCTTTGAGTGCTACACAACCCTTACAATTAAAAACCTATTCCAAGTCACTTATCACAATGATAATTGCTTGGAGTACAATAATTAAACCTATACAGTTTACAAATGATCTTCTGACCAAAAAGGGATTGCTTGCAAAACAGCAGCTCTGTTGAATATATAGCAGCTGCAACTTCAGTTAGGGTTTCCACAAAAACCTAGGGTTAATTCCGTTTGACCTTAAGACTAGGTCACTGGACTTTATTAACCAGGTTAGGGTTGAGCTAGGTTAACCCTCAGAAAACGCAGGATTCTGTTCTGGAAAGACTGAGTTATTTTCCTGAAAAAACTCAGAATTAACCAACCTGCAAACCTGTTAGTTCAGAACAGGATGTCTTAACATCTGTTATGACATCTGAGGAACCTGTCTACTGATTTAGGAAAATGTGATCATTTTGCAAAATGCTCAGATACACACTTATAAACATCAGTACCTGAATGACAATATTTTTCTGCAAAGGTACCTAATGAATCAGTACAAGCTAAACTAGAATGTTATGACATCAGTCATGACATTCACACATACACTTGGGTTTTACCAAAAATGCAAGCCAATACCTAAACAACTACATTTTGTCTAGCACGACAACTTACTTGCCACCAAACAAAACCCGAGAGTCGAATCTCAATGAGCGTAGTGTCGAGTATCAACCAACTTTGGACTGCACCAAAGCCGACTATCTCACTACCTTCTAATGGCTAAGTTGGGTCAATTAAAGTTCTAAATGTCAGTTAGTGCTTATGACACCATGCGGGAGTCTAGTATTCTCCCTGATTGACTTGAGGGACACCAGTACAAACCAATATGTCTCACTAACGTATCCATCACTTCAACCATATTGATATACATTGTATAGTTTCCGTGATCTATTGCTACTTACCTAAAATACCGTCAAATCTGGGTGTAGGATCTTTGCAAGAAAATAAACCCGAGAAACCCTCAAATGTAAAGCATACAAGACAAACAAGGAAAGAATTTAAAAATGATCTAACTCTAAAGGTAACCCCACTTTTAGTTTTCCCCAGCAGAGTTGTCACTTCTGTAAATACAGTGGGAGAACTGACTTGGTTTTGCGTTTTATCGCAAATGTTAGGGATAGCAAGAGTTGTCACCGACTTTTCTTTTATCCAATATTTAGAAAAGGTGAAAAGAACAGGAAATACCTTGAGATTTTTGAGTTCGGGGGTAGGTTATGGAAAGGGAATGTGTTAGCACCCTTTTCATCCGTAGTTATCTACGAGCTCTTAATCGCTAGCTCACTTTGTTTGAAAATGCTTTGTATTCGTGTTTTTGAAATTTTGCAATTGTTAGGCAACTTTGTAATGATTCTTGTATTGGTTAAGAATGCGTACAAAGTGTTTATTTGAAAATATTTCAGAAAAGTGTTTTGTGTGAAAAATATTTTGAAATGTTCGCGAGCAAGCGATTAAGAACTATCTACCTACTCAAAGTATTTATCGTTCTTTTCCTCCTCCTTTAGATAGTGCTATCCTACCATTAGTTAGTATGAAACCCTATCATTGGATGTGAAGGGACAGGCGCGGGTATAGTCATAAAGGCAACTCGTAGGGGCGCTTTAGCAAATTTATCGTAAAGGACTAGATCATTTACCGAATGCAACATTCAAAAGGGTCATCGAGAGACTACGATCTTTTTAATCGGGGGTCTTTGTTAAGGCGTCCCCATGTTCGAGGGACATGACTGCTTTTCGTTCCAAAGGCAACAAGTGAGGTTACCCTAGAGGTACGAGTGTGAAGAGTGATTTGTTTTCAGTTTATTTACCTTGAAATTAGGGTTTTCTACAATTATTTTTAAGCTTGCCATACAAACCCTATTAGCATACATCTAACAGTTATATACAAGGCATAAACATATAAATGCAGAAAAGTAAAATCCTACACTATTACGAGGCTTCAGGAATGGGGGTACAAATAGTTAAAACGGGGGGAAATAGAAAAAACCCTAATTAAACTATTACAAACCGTAAACAGATACATAATTGGAAATAAACGCGAAAGTAATAAAATACGCGAAAGTAAAAGGAAAAGGAAATCGTCTTGTGATTGTTTGATAAAAAATGTTTGATGATTAACCTAGTGACTTAATTGATTTTAATTAGTTAAAAATAAATTGAAAAAACCTATAAAAAGATATAAGTCGATTTTAATTAAAAGGAAAATAATTAGTAAAAAAACCTAAAAAAATAAATTAATTTATCAAATAAAGACCTAAAAACTAATTAGGGTCAAATTTATTAAAAAAACTAAATTAGGGTTTATTAAATTAAAAAGTTTTATTTGGAAAGGTTTTGTAAAAAAAGGTTTTAGGAGGAAAAGAACCAATTGATAGGGGTGGGTGTTGAACCCACGCCCTTGGAACCTTCAGCCAACATGTCCACCACTGGGCCAAGCGCGCTTTGGTGATAGCAGAGGGCTTCAGCGTGTTTTGTAAACTACCCTGCAAAATATGAAAATGTAACGAAAATAAATGACAAATGGCCGTATCGAACTCATGCCCTTTTATACCAATACCTTAACGCGTGCACTTCAACCGCTGGGGCGGTGATACATCCATTAATTTACCTGAAACAAAACATATATAATATAACAATGTGACCTGAACCGGAGAGGCGCCGGAGCCCTAGCTCTGGTCGTCTTCTCTGGTAACCTATTTTTGTCAAACCTGCAAAACATAATAGGTTAGCAAGCCAAAAATACCCTACCCCCCTAAATCGAGGGCTGCGAGTTTGATGGGGTGATTATTTTAGGCTAAAACGGTCTGGTTTAAGAGCTATGGAGAAAATGATGTAGATTGAGGTAGCTATGGTGTGTTACGTTTTGGCAAGCATTAGACCTCCACGATGGGTCATTCCTGCACAGTTGAATCTCATAAACACATGATAAGCATCAGTAAATGTTAGAATTCAGTAAAAACGAAAAGAAAAAAAGTGAAATTCAAGTAGGGATGGAATCGTGATGCATGCACAAGTACTTCCTGGCCGTTTGGGTCATTGTAAAAGATCTAATCTTACCCTATGATCTTCCTGGGGTTGATTGGGATGGCTAGTTTGTAATGAAAGGGACTGTAAACTGAATTTCAAGTTGTTTAGGGTTCTTGAAAAGTTTGATATTTTTTACAAGTTTTGAGGCAAGGTTTTCGTGTGTAAGGGTTCATGTCTGAATTGATTAGATTATATAGGTTGAAATTAAGGCAAAGATACGGGCTTGGTATTTGTAAGAAAGGCCTATATTTTATCTTATTTATTTATGAAATATTAATGAATAAATCAAAATAATTAAAATAAAAATAAGTCAAGGGGTGTATGAACAACATTTGAGGTGTATGAGGAGTATAATACACGTTTGGACCTTAAAACAATGGCCCAATAGTCCAAAATATCAAGTTTACTCAATTTGAAAATTTCCTAACTTGCACTGGTCATAACTCTCTCAATTTTCTTCTTTTGAAGGTGGTCTTGGACTTTTTGGAGAGCTCAAGATATCCTCTACAATCTCTAAGTTGATCATTTTTTCTTTTTAAGACTTTATCTTGATGTAAGTTGCCTTGATAAAAAATGTCTTTTGTTGACTTTTGAAATGACCTATAATGTATGAGCTCATATCTCTCAAATGATACATTTTTTAGACTTGAGCTTAGATATTCAAAGTAGTAGAGAATTGAATTTCCTTCAAAATGAGCTTTGGTTGGGGCAAAACTGATGAAGTATGTGAAAGTTATGCTTGGTCAAAGTTTAGTTGACTTCTCCTAAGAAACCCCTAATTTGACAACTTTTGACTTTTGATGATTTGAGAGCTTTTCTTGAGAAATCATGATCAATCCTTGATCAAATGATGAATATGACTTAAAAATGTTGATGTTGACCAAAAATTTTGAAGTTTGATTGTATGTTGACCACGGTTGACTTTTTACCCAATATAGTTAGTTTTCAGTCATCTGAACCATTGATTGAGCAAACTTGTGATGCAAGGCTTGAAATTTGGTATGAGCATTCTTGGAGACATATAAGATACCATGAATTCCATTTAAGACCTTTGAAATCCAAACTTCCTTGTGAAAAGTGAAATCCTAGTTGTGGATCCATTGTTTAGGAGGAGAATTTGTCTGATCAATTCTTGGGCAACCTTGAGCATTTGAGAACCCTATGAGGATGTCTTGAATGAAAATGGAAGGGAAAATTTTGGGGTACAACACCTCTGTAACCTAATTCATCAGTGTGGCATCACGATCAGTGACAATCACACATAGCATGTTTGTTGAGTTTTTCCAGCACATATTCCAACATATTTCTAAAGCATATGTGTATTATCGTCTTTTTCGCATTCCAAAGACGTAAAGCCAATTGAGTAAGTCATCTATGTAGAAGTGACACCAACAAATTTTAGAAGATGAAAGCTTATATTTGTTGGTCTCATATGTTGAATTAATTATCACTATTGTGAGAAGTGTGTTGAAAAACTTGAGGAAATCAAGATAAATCCAAAACATATCTCAAACATTTTTCCATCCTCACGAAGTTTGTATCTAGATACATAATGATCATCATCGAACAGTTTAAACTATTGTTGCATTTCATATCTTGGATCCCTTATTACCTAGTTGTTTCGTTGGCGAATATTGTATAGTTGAATCATATTTGAGACACTTTCAAGTCTTTTCCTTTTCAAAGTTGAAAATATGTTCAATGTCATGTCAGTAACAAGTTTCTTCTCTTCAAAATTCAGACGACATAAAATCATATGGCCAATTAACTTATGACACAATCCATGATTATGTATGTAAGAAATCACATTAAATATCAATGTATTATTTGATTTTTTGTCATCACATTTCAACTTTTCAATAGGTTCTTTATACTTACCACTTCTTTTGCATTTCAACGTAATAAATATTTGTCTTTTATTAGAGTCAGAATCTGATCTCCCAGTAACAATGTCAAACCTTAATTTGGCAGCCTCGTGCAGACCCAATAAAGCATTTGTTCACATAAAGTATACTCATGTTTATTGATAAAAAAATTCCAACATTAACGTGTATAACACTCTGAAGGATAATTTTAATCAACATCTGAAAGATCTAGATTACAATTTCTGAATCAATTCTTAAAAGATTTGGACTCTAAAAAAATACAATACTTGTGATTTCAATCAATTTGATGCCTTTTAATGTCAAAATACAATAGAAATGTGTGCAAACAAAAATCTTGAATAAGTATATAAGAAATTTTTTAAAGGGTTTAAGAAAATATGTTATGATTATAAAAGAATACCACGTATGTATGGTTTAAATGTAGAATTTATAAACTAGTCCAAATTTCAATTGAGTGTTTAAAATTTAAATAAAAATATATTGGAGGTCCTTTAAGTTAATAACATATTGATTCTTTAATTATGAATGCAATTATTTTGAGTGGTATAAAAAATACAACAATAAACATTTATAAATATGAAAGAAGAAAAATGAAGTATAAATCACCTTAAAAGACCAAATTGTTAAAAAAAAAAAAAACTTAAAAGAACTAACCTGTTAAAATAATAACTTAAAATAAATTTACCTAAAATTTATAATCCTCACAAATGTTTCTAATAAAAAGATTTCTTGTATTGTAGTATTTTTCTTGCATTTGGTGCATTTGAATTGCAATCTCTATAGAATTTAAAAGGGTACTTACGAATTTCTACAAGATTTGATAGAACTAATAACTCCAAATTTTATTTAGAACCTTTCAACGCTAGAATTTAAAACTTAAATCTAAGTGGCATTTTGCTAATGCTATAAATAAAATTCATTTCTAACCATTGAACAAAAACTTAAATCTAAGTGACATCTTGCTAATGTTAATACACGCAGAAAATTCAAACCCCGTTTTTTTAATTAATGATATTTCTTTTTAAAAAGTAACATTCACAAGCCGGAAACTAAAATCAACTGGCTGATTTATCATATACTAGTAAAAACCTGCTAAGCAGTTTATACATAAAAATTAGTTGCAAAACTGTGAAATTGGACTATCGATATTATTCATTTCTAACACTTGGACCGCCTTTGGCAATCAACCCTATGTTGATCAGCAGATCCAAGGAATGGCCTCCATCTCCCTACATAAAAGAAAAACGTGGAGGAACCAATATGACTCAACAAAGATTAGAATTCAACGCCTGAAGAGCTGCAAACTCATTCAACATGAATCAAAATAGTTCCACTGAAGCAAAGCATGACTGCACCACATGAACAAGATGTTAGACTTTAGGAATTATTAGGAATCAAAACAGAACGTGGTTGTTCTAATTCTATCAATTCGGTCAGTTACAAGCATATGAGCAGCCTTATTAAATGTTATCTGTAGCAGTTAGAGAGCCTAAGAGCAGCCATTAGAATTATTAGAGTAACAATTATTATTATTAGGAGCAGTTACAAAACTTAGGTAGAATAAAAAGGGAAACAGAACCATGTTCTAGCAGGCTGAAAATTAGAAAAAGGTTATATTTGGAAGGGAGAGACCAAGCTCTCGAATTCTTGGAAGGGAGAGAACCAAGACTCTCGAATTTCTCGGAAACTCATTGTAATTACTATTCAATTTTATTGTTTGATAATCAGTTTGTATCACAAGATAACTCATGTCTATGTAACATTCATATCTCACCACAGTTGACTGATAAAATACGGAATTTTCTTGCTACAAGGTACTAGAGATAGGCATTTTACCTTTCAATTGAATTCAAGGCACAAGAGGTTTGATTCTCAGGTAATAGAAATTTACGGAAATATTTTGCAGTACATTTTTCAGGCTTGAGTCAGCACACTTGCGATTTTATTTCTAGCTTCCTTGCATAACATGTCAGCATCATTTCCATCAATAGGTTTATGTATAACAACTTTCACGAAACCTGTGTTAACTATACCCTCCCTTCCTGCTGGCATGATTTGGCCAGTTCCAATAAGGGTAATTGGTACCACTGGTACTTTAGTCTTTGCAGCAATGCTGAAAGCTCCCTTCTGTACATCCCCAAGGGAAAGATTAAAGTTGATAATTAGTTAACGTAAATGAAATCTCCACCAGAAATAAATAGGCACAGAAAAATAAAAGACTTGAAAATAATAGATCACAATTTGAATATACTACTTAGTAAAGCTGCTCCCTAAGCAAGGTTGTTAAAATCGAACTTTAACTAGTAAAACCGTCTGATTTCACAATTCACATATATAGATTCCAATAATTAATATGCCTATTGTGTCACCGAATGAATATGATTGTTGTTGCCAAAATATGCTTAGATCAGTAAAATTGAATCAGGTGTATCTAAAGGAAGGCAGTGAGAAAGACTGGAAAAACAATGAAAAAGAAGCTCTTTTTAATGGTAACGACAAAGATAAGGAATTGAGGATATCACATACTATTTTAAATGAATGATTTAATCTCAACTCTTTGTTTTGATCCAATGGCCAGTATTTAATCATCTCACCTCTCACAATAATACACTCCTCTTACTTGATATTGTATAATATAAGATACAATTCATGCCTAGTCAACATTGTCACGAGCCAGCAAGTCAATTTGCCTCCAAAAGCTTTACTGCCCTAAATAAGAAGCGTCACACTTTGACATAGTCCATGTCATTCCTCCAAATTCCAAAATGCCCCACCATATTGTGTTGTATCTCTAGCCAAGTTAGTGGTTTATTAGCCATCAAAGAGCCTCGGGGCATTTTCTATAAGTCATAATTCTAACAAGATGAAAATAGCCTTGCAATATCATCAGTATTCTTAACATTTTAGGAGTAGGCTTGTAATAGTTGTGTGTTGACTTTTTATGGAAGTTATGGATAGTAATTTTTTATTGATGTCAATTATGTAGGGCAGTTATGGGTTATATGTGTTTTTCTTTGAGAATAAATAGAAAGAAAAGGAGAAAATGGTTATGGGATAGTTTTTGAATGGTTGTGGGAGAGAGAGATCAGGCTTTCGAATTCTTAGATAGGAGAGACCATGACTCTCGAACTTTTTGGATAGGAATTGTCTTGTAACATTAGACTATTTATTTCTGTAGTTTGTGTGAATTGTGCATTCTCTTTAGTATGTTTAATCTTGTTTCTGTTGTTAAGATAATTTGTCATCAATAAAGATTTGTTTCTACAATTAAATTTTATATGTCTCAGCCTCCTAATCAACCCCACTAATTATGAAAAGATTTGATACAATATCTTAAATAATATCCTAAAAATATACTACTAATAAAAGCAATGGATACTGAATAATAATAAAATAGTATCTCAACACTCCCTCTCAAGGTGGTGTGTATACATCATAAGCATCCATCTTGTCACATATCTATGTAATCTGAGGACTTCGAAGAGATTTTGTAAAGAGGTCAGCAAGTTGATCCTTGGAATTAACAAAGGAGGTTTTGATGGTCCCGGTGGTAATCTTCTCTCTAAGAAAGTGACATTCGACTTCTATATGCTTTGTCCTTTCATAAAAAACTGGATTCGAAGAGAGGTGCAAAGCTGATTGGTTGTCACATACAAGTTCCATAGAGCCGACTTCACAAAAATGAAGTTCTTGTAGTAAGTGATTTTTAACCCCAAAAGCTCACATGTGTCATGGGCCATGGCTCGATACTCAGCAGCTTTTGTACTTGATCGAGCAACGACCGTTTGCTTTTTGCTTTTCCATGAGATCAAATTTCCACTAATAAAAACACAATAACCCGATGTAGAACGTATATCCCTTGCATCTCCGGCCCAATAAGCATTTGAATATCCAATGATATCAATGTTGCCTCTATCACAAAAAACAAGCCCTTTTCCAGGTGATCCTTTGATATACTTAAGGATTCGAATAACAGCATCCCAATGGTTGTCACAAGGAGAATTCAAGAACTGACTGTAAAAGATATATCCGGTCTAGTCAAGGTAAAGATAATTCAACTTTCCTACAAGTCTCCGATATCTTCCTGGATCAATATATGGCTCCCCCTGTGATTAGGAATAAGCTTTACATTAGGATCCATAGGAGTGTCAACTGGTTTGAAATCTGTAAGACCTGTTTCTTCCAAAATATCAAGAGCATACTTCCTTTGAGAGATAACAATAGCTGACTTTGATTGAGCTACCTCAATTCCTAAAAAATAACAAAGGGGGCCTAAATCCTTAGTCTGAAAATTTTGAAATAAGTGTTGTCATCACATGTAATATGAACATTTGGTGAAAACAGAGTAATCTGATTCACATCGATTCATCTCAAACTGTTGCAACACTTTACTAAATCTTCCAAACCATGCCCAAGGTGATTGTTTCAAGCCATACAAAGACTTGTGTAATTTACATACCCGACCGTACTTCCCCTGAGCAACAAACCCAGGAGGTTGCTCCATGTAAATCTCCTCTTCCAAGTCACCATGCAAGAATGCATTCTTGATATCCAATTGAAATAGAGGTCACTGTTTCATGGCAGCCATGGCTAGAAAGAGGCGAACAAATGTCATCTTCGCAACAGGAGAAAAAGCATCACTATAATCTTGACCGGGGACTTGAGTGTATCCTTTGCCACTAAGCGAGCTTTCAATCGATCTATTTGTCCATCAGGGCCTACCTTAACATCAAATATCAACCTACAACCAACAACAAATTTTCCAACAACAAATTTTCCAAGTGGGAGAGGAACAAGTTCTCAAGTATGATTAGATTCTAAAGCTGACATTTCATTAAGTATTGTTTGTCTCCACCCTAGAAGAGATAAAGCTTTGTGAATAGTTCTAGGAATAGAAACAGATGCAAGTGCAGTAACAAAAGCACAATAGTTAGGAGATAACTGATGATAAGACACACTATAAATAGGATAAGGGTTACAGGTTGAACGATTACCTTTACGGATTGGCAATGGGCAAGTCAGGAGACGGAGCCGGAGCAAGGGTGGAGGCGCTTGGAATGGGAGTTGAATCTTGTGGTCCCAACCTTTCATAGGTAATGCCATATCGGTTCAACGGTGATGGAGACTCATCTATCACAACGGGTGGACTAGACAGTAAAGGTCTGGACTCACTTGACTCAAAATAGGGAATAGGCAAAACTTGATCTAAATTAGTTTCAGAGACACCTTAGTTGACAAAGTATGGTACTATTAGAGTAAGTGGTAGTAAGATAGCAGGGGTATATTTGTAATTTCACTGTGTTGAGTCAACATAGCTGGGTGAGAGATATATAAGCTTGCCCTAACCAATTTCTATAACTGCCTCAGTATTTTCTGTTAGTGAATGAGAATGATTCTCTTCTTTCTCTTCTTTTCTATCCTAGTTCACTTTCTAACATGGTATCTAGAGTTTAATTTTGATTCCTTCGCCATGGCTTCCGACGGTGATTTTGACAACTCGTCTGGAGCAACGTTGGTGACAGCGGCGTTCAACGTGAAAAACGCATTCAAGACCTTTGCGCAACAGATAACGTTGAAGCTTGATGAAAACAACTTCCGTTCTTGGAAACAAGTTGAAGGGATCATCAGAACGCATAAACTGCACCGTCTTCTAGTGAATCAGACGATTCCTCAAAGGTATCTCACTGAAGCTGATCGTGCGAACGACGTCGAAAATCCGGCGTACGTTACCTGAGAGTAACAAGATTCGCTGCTCTTCACATGGCTTCGTACGACGCTCTTTGATTTTGTTCTCCCTCGCGTCATTCGCTGCGTTCACTCTCATCAGATTTGGGATGAGATTCACAAGTATATGTTTGCGCACAGGAATGCGAAGTCGCGCCAACTGCGATCGGAGCTAAAGACGATTACGAAAGGGGAGAAGACGGTTACAGAGCATCTCGCACAAATTCAGCGCATTGTTGATGTTCTTGAATCGATTGATGATCCGATTTCGCATCGTGATCAGATTGAAGCGATTCTTGATGGTTTACCAGATGAGTATAATGCCCTAGCTTCGATTATCCAATATCGTCCTCATCTATGTCCTATTATTGAAGCAGAATCTATGCTTCTCTCTCACGAAGCAAAATTGGAGAAGGCTAAGAAGAGTGTTCTTGCTGAACCAGTTTTTGTTAATGTTGCTCAGGCCACGCCTACTGCACCTGTTGATGCTGGTCAAGTTACTAAAGATTCAGCTGCACAGACTCCTTATAGTGCTGTGACTGGTTATGGTGAGTCTCCTGGTGGCTTTCGTGGTGGTCGTAGCTCACATAGGGGCAAAGGTGGTAGGTCTGGTGGGAGATACAAAGTACAATGCCAGATTTGCTTCAAGCCAGGTCATGATGCTAGTGTGTGTTATCACAGGCATACCTCCATGATGCCTAACATGTGGCAACAACCTCAAATGCAGCGCCCTCAATATCAGCCTTGGAATCAGTGGACTCAGAGTGCTCATGTTCCTGCTATGACTGCTTCATCTACTGCTAATCAGTGGACTGCTCCTAATCTCAACCAGTGGCTTGCACTTGCCTTGAGGGGTCCTCCTCCTCCTGGTTTTTCTGCAAAACCTGCTTATTAGCCACAAGCCTATTTTACTGGTGCAGGCACAGATGCTACTGCTGCTGCTGCAGCACAGTTCTCTCAGGTCTGGTATCCAAACTCAAGAGCCACTCATCATGTTACAAATAATGTTGATTACCTATCTGAGATCTTGACTTTACCTGGTACAGATCAAGTCTTACTTGGCAATGGACAAGGTTTACCTATCACACTTAATAATTTGTTGTTGGTGCCAGCTATTACTCAGAACTTGATGTCTGTTAGCCAGTTTGCTAAAGACAGTTATGTGTACTTTGAGTTTCATGCTCACAAGTGCTTTGTCAAAACACAAGCCAACTCTGAAGTGGTATTACAGGGTGTTGTTAATAAAGATGGGCTTTACTCCTTCAACTCTCTTCTACCTATGGCTTCAATAAACAGCTTCACAAGGGGTTCTACATCTGCAGCTTCCTCTATCAGTGTGTCTCCTTACAATCTGTGGCATAACCGGCTTGGGCATCCTCTTCATGAAGTTCTTAAAACAACCTTGCAGTTGAGCAATGTACCAGTGCCACAGAAGTCACCATTGGATTGTTGTGTTCCCTGCTGTCTTGGCAAAGTGTATAGGTTGCCTAGTACACACTCACACACTTCTTACACCAGAGCATTTGCTCTGATTTACTGTTTTTGGATGTATGGGGCCCAGCTCCTATGACTTCAACTTGTGGCTATAAATACTTGTTGACCTGTGTTGATGCCTTTTCTAAGTATACTTGGGTGTTTCCGCTTAAATTGAAATTTGATGTCATGCTCACAGTCATTTTATCAGTCATTGAGGTTCAGTTTAGAACTGCCATTAGGTTAGTAGTTCAAACTGATGGTGGATGAGAGGAGAGTTACAGCCTCTCACCAAGGTTTTTCTCACTAAGGGCATTGCACACAGGCTTGCTTGTCCTCATACTCATCATCAGAATGGAACTGTTGAGAGGAAACACAGGCATGTGGTTGAAACAGGATTGACATTACTTTCTCAAGTAAGTCTCCCCCTACAGTTCTGGGACCATACTGGATTAACAGGATGCCTACCCCTCCCTTGGGCATGAAATCCCCATACTTCATGCTCTATGGCTGGCTGCCTACCTGATTACAAACTTCTCAAGGCCTTTGGGTGTGCCTGTTATCCTCATCTCATGCCCTACTCCACCAACAAATTTAACTTCCACTCTCAGGAGTATATTTTTCTAGGCTACTCATCAAATCACAAAGGGTATAAATGTCTGGCTGCCAATGGTAGAATCTAAATCTCCAAGGATGTGGTGTTTAATGAAACCAGATTTCCTCATTCTACTGCCTCACCTTCTACTGCTAATGCCCCTCCCACCTCCACCTTTGTGTCATCCCCATTCCCCATTATTTTGTCTCAGCCCCCATCATCTTCTAATGCTAACCTGAATAACTTTTCTCCATCTACACCAAGCAATTCTGCCTCAACTCAATGCAGCAGTTCTGGTCATACTCCTCTTCATCAGGCTACCAGCAACTCTTCCCATACTTCCAGCTCTCAACATCCTCCCTCATCACCTGCTCTTTCCCAATCTTCTTCCACCTCTCCCTCTAATTCATCTTCTTCTAGTGACAACTCCCCCTTACCTCCCTTACATCCTCATAATACTCATCCTATGACCACCAGAAGAAAGAATGGAATAGTACAGCCTAGACAAAATCCCACTCTTCTTCTCACTGAGCTGGAACCATCTTCCTACAAATCTACACTGAAAGATCCTAAGTGGCTGGCAGCTATGACTGATGAGTATTGTTAAGAGTCCCACACCGGACAATATATGACTTGAACATGTGCTTATAAGTGGGGGCAATCCTCACCCTACAAGCCGGTTTTGTAGGATTGAGTTAGGCCCATCCACATTTCTTAACATGATATCAGAGCCCGGTTTAAGATCCGTTGGGACACTCCGCTATTAGGCCGCCCACCATTTAGTTCCACGCTCCAGACGTTCATCCTGGTCGTGAGAAGGGGTGTTAAGAGTCTCACATCGAACAATATATGACATGAACATGTGCTTATAAGTGGGGACAATCCTCACCCTACAAGCCGATTTTGTAGGGTTGAGTTAGGCTCAACCACATTTATTAACAAGTATCAGGCTCTTATTAACAACAGTACATGGACACTTGCTCCTTTACCTTCACATAGGCAGGCCATAGGGTGCAAGTGGATGTTTAAGGTAAAACAAAACCCTGATGGAACCCTAAACAAGTACAAAGCTAGGTTGGTGGCCAAAGGTTTCCATCAACAAGAAGGGTTTGATTTTACTGAAACCTTCTCTCTTGTTGTCAAACCAATGACTGTCAGAATTGTGCTCGTTGTAGCAGTCTCCAAGAAGTGGCATATCACACAATTGGATGTGAATAATGCCTTTCTCAATGGCACACTCCAAGAGGAGTGTATATGGAGCAGCCCCCTGGCTTTGAGGACAGCAACTCTGGTTTCGTTGGTGTGCAGACTTAATAAAGCCATCTATGGACTCAAGCAGGCCCCAAAGCCTAGTTTGAGAAGCTTACATCATCTCTTAGGAGTTTTGGATTCTCCTCTAGCAGGTGTGATCCCTCCTTGTTTACCCTTGTTACTTCTACATATACTATCATTATGTTAGTATATGTAGATGATATTATTGTCACTGGAAATTCTGCTTTACATATTCAGAAACTGGTCACCAAGTTCCATGCTCAGTTTGCTCTCAAACAATTAGGCAAACTTGAGTATTTTCTGGGAATTGAGGTGTCTCATTTCAGGGATGGATCTCTATTTCTGTCTCGAACAAAATACATGAAAGATCTTTTAGTTAAGGCCAAGCTGAGTGAAGCAAATGGAGTCCTCACTCCCATGATTTCAAGTCTTAAACTCACTAAACATGGCATAGACTGCTTGCAGGATCCTACTTACTACAGGTATATAGTTGGGGCACTGCAGTATGCCACCATCACAAGGCCTGAGATCAATTATGCAGTGAATAAAGCTTGTCAGTTTTTGTCCAATCTCTTAGAGAGTCACTGGGCTGCTGTAAAAAGGATCTTAAGATATCTTAAAGGGTCTCTTTACCATGGGATTCATCTTCAGGGGGATAACACTCAGGTCATTACAGTCTTTTTTGATGCTGATTGGGGTACAGACTCTGATGAGAGAAAATCCACTTCTGGGTCCTGCATATTTCTAGGCCCTAATTTGGTTTGCTGGTGGTCAAAGAAACAGACTCTGGTAGCCAGATCCAGCACAAAGACAGAATACAGGAGTCTTGCTAATTCTGCTGCTGAAGTGCTATGGATTCAGTCTTTACTTACAGAACTGAAAATGTCATTCACCACTCCAGTTCTCTTGTGTGATAATCTTAGCACTGTAGCCCTATCTCATAATCCTATCTTACATGTCAAAACCAAATATATGGAGCTTGATATCTTTTTTCTAAGGGAAAAGTGTTGAATAAAAGCCTGGTTGTGAAACACATTCCTGCCTTTGATCAGTATGCTGACTTACTCACCAAGCCTCTCTCTCCTCTCAAGTTTTTGCAACTCAGAGGCAAGTTACAGGTTCTGAATAAAACCACTCTGGTGCAGGAGTGATCTGGGTTTCTAGAGAAATTATTAGAGTAAGTGGTAGTAAGCTAGCAGGGGTATATTTGTAACGTCATTGTGCTGAGTCAACACAGTTGGGTGAGAGATATATAAGCTTGCCCTAACCCATTTTTGTAACTGACTATGCATTTTTTGTTAGTGAATGAGAATGATTCTCTCTCTTCTTTCTCTTCCTTTCTATCCTAGTTCACTTTCTAACAGGTATGTCCTCAAAGAATGTAACATTTGCAGACGTGTAGAAACGGTGTGTAGGAGAGTAACATCGATATCCCTTTTGGACGCGGGAGCAGCCAAGGAAAATGCATTTGATAGCACAAGCAAACATTTTATCATGACATGGGGTCAAATCATGAACAAAACACGTACATTCAAAGACATGAGGTAGAACAACATATAAGGGATCTGCATGGTGCACTAAGGAATGAGGAACTTGATCATTCAACACAGAGGATGGCATCCAGTTAATTAAATACCCGGCAGTAAGAACAATATCACCCTAAAATTTTTTAGGTACATTGGCATTTAGCAAAAGGGTACGAGCAATGTCAACAATGTGTCGATGTTTTCTTTCAGCGACACCATTTTGTTAAGGCGTATAGGGACAACTCGATAGATGAACGATGCCTTTGGCGTGCATGAAAGAGTTGAAACGATCGAAAAAATATTATTTTGCATTGTCACTGCGTAAAATGTGAATTGTTTTGCCAAACTGTGTCGAAATTTCAAAACAAAAATTCTTAAAAATATTGATAAACTCAGAACGGTCTTTCATTAAAAATATCCAAGTACATCTTGAGAAATCATCAATAAAAGTAACATAATACCTATACCCTAGGATAGAAGGAATCTGAGTAGGACCCCACGCATCGGAATCAACGACGTCAAAAAGAGACAAAGCTTTGTTATTAATGCGACTAGAAAAAGACACTCTAACATGTTTTCCTAACTAACACGATTCACATTGTAAGGACTCTAAATGAGGAAGACCAGACAACATTTTCTTCAATTTTGATAAACTCGGATGACCTAAGCGACGATGCAGAATAGCAGGAGATTCAATAGTAGCACATATAGCGGAAGTGGATCGTTGAAGATAGTAAAGACCATGGGAATCAATTCTGACTCCAATCGTTTGTCCCGTACTCCAGTCCTGTATCAAAAAGGAATCAAAATTAAATATTATGACACAGTTTAAAGAACTGGTTAATTTGCTTATAGAATTAAATATTGTGGTGCTGCCTTCAATCGCAAATACTCCTTATACTCATCGACTGAGAAAGTAGTTTTGAGTTCACCCTTTGAATCACGATTTGCAGTGGTTTAAGCAACATTAGCAGTTTTGTTTGGGTAGCCATGTACGTCAAAGCACCGATCTTGGGTGTGTTCATCTTTCTTACAAATGAGTGCAATAGAAGTTACTTCTACCTCCTCTACCACGTCCTCGACCACGGCCACGTCCACCACGTCCTCCATTATTAAAGTTGCAAACAAAAACAGATGACTTGAGAGTAGAATGAGTGTCATCACTTGGTACAGATACTCGGACAAGACGATCTATTAGTTCTTCTACTATAGGGATGGTAGTATTTGTTAACGCCTGGTCTTTTACCGAGCTATATTCTTTAGAGAGGCCATGAAGAACAAACACCATGAACATATTGTCAAGCTTGCCTAGTACCTTCGTAATATAATCACTAACCAACATAAGTTTGAGACCATCAATAGTAGACTGAGCACGTGTGAGATACTCTGATAAGTCGTAATCATTCATTTGAAGAGTAGTCAAGTTGCGGACCGACGCATACATTCTTTAAATATCGTTGGCATAGGTTTTTAGCCTTCTGCCAAACCTCATAACATGACCTATACACACGAAAGTGTGCCATCAGATTTGGTTCAATAGAATTCCACAACAATGATACAAGTTGATAATCACCGGCTTCCCAATCATCTTTGATATCTTTATCAATTTCAATTTCTATAACTTTTTTAGTAAGATGATCTAACAAACGTTGTCCTAAAAACCATAACTCAACCGAAACATACCAATTCAAATAGTTCTTATTACCATTTAATTTATTCGTAGTAATAACGGGTGTTCCTAGAAACGCAAACGAAATAAGACCCATTTTAGGAGGATTCTCCAAAACAATTTCAGTCATGATTTCAACACCAATAAATAAATCACTCGGGATTGTAGAGAGAACACACAATCGATAGGTTGTATGCGGCGAACAAAGAGGAATAACAACGCACCAATATGCCTTAGGCAAAGAACCTTTCGAAATGCACCTTAAACGTGAGACCCACAAACTGAAAGTGGTCCCACTGGAATCAGAAGGAAAAACCGAGCCAATTACACAGGTCGGCGAGTGTTGCGTGTGGGTTACACTATTTGCGGGGCATGGCGGCGCGTGAGGGGGTCTTTTGATAGCGCAGCTTCGGTGGGTGGTAGATCGGAGACTTCCAACCACCATTGGCGGGTGCGTGACTTGTTTGGAGACGGCAGCAGATTTGACCAATGTTGTTTGCACACTCAAGAGAGGAAAAAAATAGAAAAAAGATAGGGTTTAAGACCTAGCTCTAGATACCATGTTGAAATTGCATTCCTTATCTTATTATGAAGGAAAAATTACACACATATATATAGGTCTCAGCCTCCTAATCAACCCCACTAATTATAGAAAGATGTAATACAATAATATCCTAATTGATACTACTAATAAAAGCAATAGATACTGAATAATAATAAAAATAATATCTCAACAGTTACTACTTTTCTAACCTTTGGCTATAATTTTGATACCTTATTACAGTAATCGTGATACAAACTCACCTTGAATGCACCTAACTTTCCATCTTTACTGCGTGTTCCCTCTGGAAAGAAAAAAACAGAGGCGCCTTTCTTGATCAGATCCATGCATTTTTTAAGACACTCCTATAGATGAAGAAGCAAACACGGCAATGATTTGAGTTCTATCAATATCTTAAAAACGAGGGGGGAGGGGGATAATATCAAAGAAAACACTAACATTTAATCAAGAAGAACTGGTTAATATTAGCTGCAAAAACAATGGTGAAAGAATACCATCTGGCTTCGGCTATCCATGCGCTTCAAAGGAATAACACCCAAAAGAAACATTGCCCATCCAATAACTGGAAAAAGGAATATCCCAGTCTTGCTTATGAATTTAAAGCTTCTTCCCAGAGTTAGAAGAGTATATATGTCTAGAAAACTCTGATGATTGGAAACATAGACGGCAGGAGTATCTGGAGGTGGAAGATTCTCCAACCCTTGATATTCAATTTTGAAAAACGGAGTCACAGTGAGCGTAGCCCAGACTTTAGCAACAAAATAATGGAACTTTCTCCGGTAACGATCAAACAGGAGCACAGATGGATGTCCAACCAGCATCAACACAAAAAGAAATATAGCAGCAAAGGAAGTAACAGCATAAAAACAAACTCCCCTAACTTTTGCTTCCAATTTGAGTTCTACAATAAATTGAACAACAACAATCACATAAAGAACATGCATCAAGTTTTAACCTAAAGTAAACAAACAAGACATTTTAATACAAAATTACAAACCAGGACCTGAATAGCCTTCTCCTGCAGACCCGGCCGCAGTAATATCGGATCTTACAACCACATCCCTGGGGAGTTTATTTCGAAGATTCAATTTGTAACAGTAACGAGATCCAGTGGGACAAAATGATACCCTCAACACATTTCTTTGAGAAGCTATCGATGAAAAGGAAGATAAAATTTCACATACTAAAACACATAACAAGTAAGCAAACACAAAGAAGTCAAAATTCACACACCATAATTGAGAAATGGATGTTTACAAGGTGTCGTTCCTGTTTGAGGGCGTAACTGCAATGCAATAATCAGAGAAATTCAATAAAACCAAACAAATAATAAATGGATAAAGATTGAGTTAAAAATGATGGCACTTACGAGTTTGAAAGAGGAGAATCTGGGTTCTTGGTGAAAGAGATAGAGACGATGGATTGCAGAAGTAACTTCCATGGCGAATGTGATGAATTAGGGTTTGAGTTTGGAGTTTTAGTAACACGTTATTGCAAATTTCAAGGCATTATCCAATTTTTCTCTCATCGATCATTGCCCCCTTTCTTTCATTGTTATTTCCCCAACAACTATACCCGTGTCACGGAGCCTCTTACATCGTATTTAAAATAACAATTTTATTTAATCAACTGCTCTTAATTAGTCTTTTTTTTCAAAATAATTTTACACTTATAAATGTCCTTAAGAGTAATTTGTTAAATAAATTAAATTGGATCAATGACATTGTCTCATTTATCTAATAGACACGTATTTTTTAATTTTTTTTTATTGAATTTTGACTGAAAAGATGTATTATCCAATAGACAATTTTATACATCATTTTAATACATCTCATTTTCAACATTTCTCTCTCTTTACTTTTTCAAAAACTCTTTCTCGTTGTTCTCCCTCTTTCTCGTCTACCCCTTTCTCTCAGTGTGTCCGGTGATGTTATCGGATTTTATCGTTTTCAGATTTCTCAAGATTTTGGATATGTGAGTTTTAGGAGGGAGAAGCGACTGAAATGGTCGTCTTAAAAAGCTGAGAGAGAGCAAAGGCGTAAAAACCTAGAACTTACACCGTCCTCAGGTTGATTCATCTTCAACACCGTACCAATTTGTTTTTGAGGTAACTATATTTATTCAATGATTGTCTTCGTGTCATGGTGAAATTTCACTTTCATATTCATGTGTATTTTGTATATTTTTATGCCCTAATGCTTTGTTTTATCTTCTATTTTCGGTGTGAATCTTTTGATTACTCAATTTCATTTTGTTTGTTGCCGACACTTATTTCATTGGATGTTATTTGTACGGGTTTGTTGTTGTTCGTAGTGTTCCGGCGAAATAATTTGTGATTCATTGATTTTTTTTGTTTTCATTAGTAGATTCGTTCTGATATTCATTTTTAGGGTTTCTTCATCTTTTTGGAGTTTCTCAACATAGCTTGATGTAAAGGGTATCTTGAATTCTTGATTATGACGTTTCTCAATATAGCTTGATGTAAAGGGTATTTTCCGGATCACAACTATTAATATTGTTTTTCATTTTCAGTTAGGGAACTGTGTAGATATTTGATATATTGATGCTTCTGTTGGTCGCTGGATGACCCCGGTGTTCAACTTCCTAACAAAGGGGGAACTCCCCCTGGATCAAAGAGAAGCAGCCACAACCAAACGACGAGCATGCTCCTACGTGATGATCGAACACAAACTATATCGCAGGGGTTCTCCATCCCACTCTTGAAGTGCATCGACGAATCCGCAGTCCCCGAGATATTACGGGAAATACACTAATTAAGGTATTAACGCCCATCACATGGGCGGCAAATCCCTAACAAGGAAGGCACTTCGAGCGGGGTACTACTGGCCGACAATGCAACAAGACGCCAAAAACCACATCAAGAGATGCGACAAATGCCAAAAGCACGCCGACATGCATCTCGCCCTGCCATAAGAGCTGAATATATTGTCATCCCCGTGGCCATTTGTCTGGTGGGGGATGGACATTCTCGGACCATTCGTGCAAGGAACGTACCAAAACAAATTCCTCGTCGTGGTCGTGGATTACTTTACAAAGTGGATAGAGGTCGAGGCCCTTGCGAAAATCACCTCACATAACATGCTCTACTTTTACAAACGAAACGTTCTCGCCCGATTTGGAATCCCACAGGCGCTAATCACAGATAACGGTACCCAATTCACCGACCAAGGCTTCCGAAGCTTCATCGCTAAACTCGACACCAAACAACATTTTACCTCAGTCGAGCATCCCCAAACCAACGGGCAAGTCGAGGCCGCCAACAGGGTCATCCTACAAGGACTTAAGCGCAGACTGGGCGAAGCAAAAACGGGGTGGGTCGAAGAACTACATAGCATTATGTGGGCTTACCGCACCACGTCCCATTCGACGACAGATGAGACTCCATTCCGACTGACCTATGAAATCGAGGCAGTCATCCCAGTAGAAATCATGGAGCCATCGAGGAGAACTGAGATGCCCCTCGACGAGGAGATGAATGACGAGGCTCTGAAAGACGAGCTCGACCTTGTAGAAGAAATTCGTTCAGGAGCAGCCCTACGCGAGGCCACTCTGAAATAGTAGGTAGCCCTACGCCACGACAGCAGAGTCATAAGACGCGAATTTCAGGTCGACAGTCTAGTCTTACGGAGAAACCAGAAGGATTCTCGCGAAGGAAAGTTGGCCGCAAACTGGGAGCAACCTTATCGCGTCCGGGGAGCTACGGACACCAGAGCATATTACCTCGAGAAATTAGATGGAAATCCACTTCCTCGACCCTGGAACACTGCAAAGCTGAAACAATATTACAGCTAAAGCCCCTCACCAGCTGAGGACTTTCGCCGTCGAATATTCACCTTTAGTCGACAAAAGGGAAAATCTCGACCATGTAGGCGTGTCGAGGTACAGATACTTCCTACCAACCAACAAAGGCATGATATCACTCACATTGATGAGCGACACCCTTGCCCAACAGGGGCATCTCAATCGAGCCCCACTGTCAAAGTACCCCAACATGGTATAACACCCAGCTCGCGATGGGCAGTTCACGCCATGAGCGTAGGATCTCGATCGTGATCATGCGCCCGTCCCGCGGACAGCCAATCCGCACCCTCGACACATTTCGAAGTATGTCAAATCAATAGGGTCGAACAAGCATCTCCGCGTGAACACGAACTTCGTAAAAATATTCATAACGACCACCACAATGGTCGGGAACACACATCCAAAAAGTTATCAAAACGAATGAATAACGCAATTATAAATATGTCGACCACATGGGCAACGATCCGCTCCTTTCGGGGACTTCGATCCTCTATCCCGACCAAGCCTTTGATAACATGAACTGCACTCAAGTCATCACCCTCTAACTCGAGGACAATAACTTGGGGGGCTCCTGATCTGGACTGGGCCTACGTTTACCCTACGAAAAGAAGACCCAAATGGCCAAAGTTAGAGATTATGGGGCACCTCCCCATCTAACCGTTGGGGGACGTGGCCCACCACTTCTCAGCAGACACATCAAACTGCCCACCGGGAATTTCGGGTCCAACCCTATTCTCACAGAGCGGTTGACCAGGGGGGAGTCCACTTGTTGGACTCCATACTCACGTAAACTCTGGAAGTTCCCGTTATTGGGCATCTGTGTGGCCCAATGGTGGGGACCTTGGCCCAATGCTGGGGGCTACAAATACCCTCTCTCATGAGAGGGTCAGGTATTCATTCATTCACACCTACATACTTACTTGCTTGCTCATTCCGTCTCTCACTTTGCCATCGGAGTGTCTTGCAGGTACCCCCTCATCTCCTTCAAATCCAATTCAAAGCCAGTTGTGATGGTCCAACTCTGATCAGGTACGATCAATATCCATTAGTGATATTTATAAAAGATATGAAAGAACTTTTTTTAGACATGATTTTTCTATTGAATACCAAAAAACATCTCATTTTATTGGGGAAAATTACAAAACTCATTCTTTCATGTGGTTGTTTAAACTAATATTGCCCATTAATATAATATTTTGGTTATAACTTACTACTATTTCACATTTCATTATTTACATATTTTATCATTACAATTATAATTTTTACTTAAAGTTACAAATGTTAGAACTCGTGCAGACGCGCGGGTCTTCTACTAATTTTATTATAAAACATTTAAATAATAAAAGGAGAATAATTGATATACGCTTTTTTTACAATGTCCAAGCATCATAATTATTCACAAGTATTATTTTGTATATGTGATTAAAATAATTTGATTATCTATAACAATTTAACGATTATGATTTACTTATAGTGTAAAATTCTTTTACATTGTCGGTCAATTAAATTCTAATAGAAATATTAATTAATATGCATTATTAATGTAAAAAGTTTTACACCATTAATACATCTCAAACATTCATAAATCATAAGTACTATTTTTGATATCATTTAAAAAAATAGTCAAACACGTATAAATATTTAACAGTTCTAATGCATTAATGGTGTAAAAATTATTTATTGTCAATGCATATTAATTAGATTCATAATAAAATAGGCAACTTTTAGGAAAATGAATCAACTAAGTCTCTTCCTAACAATAAAACTCATAAAAATTATCAAAGAATTAAAAGAATAATTTAAATATACAATATAGAGTAATGTTATATAGTAAGAATCATTTGAATATAAAAAATTAAGAATGTATATTTGTCATTGTTTTAGAGTAATAAAGTATAAATAATTGAAATTTAATTCTTGTCTTTTTTACTTTCATACTTTCTTACTAATAAGCATTTTCCATAATATAATAAAGAGTGAGAAAGTGTAAAATCATTCACATGTGATTTTTTTTTAAGATAGTTGTTAGGATTTCTTATTTTTCATAAGATTTTTTTAAATAAAAAATATTTTTTTCTCTTCAAAATCAATAAATTTTTCATTCACTTTCGAGTTCTTTATGTTTGAGGCTCTTTCTCTTTAGTTTCATCTCCCTTAATGCCAAATAATTTTTCTCTGAATCTTCCCTTTTATATGTGAAATCCCCATTTTAACAAATAACCTATCAAATGTATTCTTTTAAAAAATAATTACTTACACAAAACCTCAATTTAAATTTTAATCTATATTTTTCTATTATGTGAATTCTAAAATCAAGTAGTTTTGTCAACTCTTAAAAATCAATTAATTTTCCTCTTTAAAATTAATAAATTTTAAAATTGTTTTCCTCTTCAAGGCACCACTACTACTTTCTTTACGATTGCCAATTCGTTTTCACCTCATCAGCACTTCACTCATAGTTTCATTGTCTTCATCACTCATATAGTTGTTGTCGTCGCCACTATATTGTTAGTTTGTTGTCGTTGATACCAATTCGCTCACAATATTGTTGCCATTTTTTGCCACTTCGCTCTTAGTCCCAAAACTATCAGGTACCAAATTATTTTTGTGAATACAATTGCCTCTTAGATAGAAGACAATCTACATCCTCAAAGGAAGATGACAACAAGAAAGGAAGCTCAAGACGTTCTTGTTATAATTGTGGCAAATTTGACCATTATAAGCTGAAATGTTTACTCCTTGATAAAGATAATGAAAAGGGTCAACACAAGAAATCTAGCAAGTCTAGAAAAGCGTATGTAGCTTGGGGAAGCGATAGTGATTCCTCAAGTGATGAAGACCAGAGTGATAATGAAGAACCGATAGTCGTTTGTCTCTCGGTATATTATGATAAAAAGAATAAAAAGGATGTCAAAGCATAAAAATATGATGAGGTTTGTCTCTCGGTCCATTATCATGAAAGGAAAAAAAAGAATGTAAGTCATCCTAAACATGGACATATTGATAGACTATCTCATTCCGAATTACTGGATGTTTTTGAAAATCTACATAGAGAAGCGACATAGTATTTCAAAAAGCTAGCTTCAAATAAAAAGATCTTGTTATACTTGGAAGCTAAGGTTGTTGAAACCTAAAAGCAAACGGAAGTTCTAAAGCGCCTATGGTATAAGTTCAAAAAGTACAAAATGAAAACAAAAAAAAAACCTCGTGGTTTGACTTTGGTTGTGATACTTGTCACATTTGGCAAAAGGAGGTTAAATCTGTAAAGGTCAAATTAAACAAGACTCTAGAACCAAATGTAACTTTTGGTATTGATACCTCAAAATAAAAATTTCCTTCTCATAATCCTTATAGAAGGTATAAATTTATTGAAAAGGACACAAAGGACAAAAGCTCGTCTTATCTTAATTTGACTTGTCGTTGTTGGTATGTGAAAGGCCACACCATTGCTAAATGCAAACTTAGGAAGTTTTTAGTTCCTAAAGGCATTTAGCAACAATTGCCTAAATGCAACCAAGGTTTTACTTACCCTCAAGGACCCAATGAAGATTGGATACCTAGTTTTTCTTGTTGATTTTACAGGAAAGATGTATTGACTTTATGAAGAGAATATAGATTCTCATTTATGGTAGCTCAAGGAATATGATACGTGACATCTCAAAATTCCATTGACTCTGTGGCAATGAAGAAGGAGTTTGTAACCTAGAAATCATCAACAAGTATCCCTAAATTGGTAAAAGTTATGTAAGTTATTTTTAATGAATGTTGAAAAAGGTATTATGTTTCATGTTATAGGTGTATCTTCAATAAGGCATACTCAATGATGCCGAGGAAGGAATTGATTAACCCAAATCGGTGAAACATGAGGAAGAACATAACTATCATGAAATGGATAAAGATGAAAGTTAAATCAAAATGAATGATCGTCAAATAAATGGCCTTCTTGGATTCATTACAAATCATACTTGTGGGTACTTTGTCAGAGTGAAAAGTGGTAAATATTGTTGGTGTCAAAAGTTATTGTGGCACATTATTGCATTTGTTTCAACTTTCGTTCGAAAGTTCCTTGTGAAATGTAAAGTGCATCATCTGTCATATTGAACGATGAGGTAGTATCGTTTCAATTTATGCTTTGTAAGTAAGTCTTTTCTTTTTCCTGTTTATTTTTCAAAGGTATGTGATATACTTGATGTGTAATATATGTTATGAGTGTTCATTTCCAAAAATTTCAAATTGTCAACCATTGTGTGTTTTTCAGTTTACATGTTTATAGTGACCTCATTTTAATTTCATCACATGTATACTTAGATATCCTTTGTTTGCATATGTGTGTATGTTTTTTTATTGTTATCAAATAATTAAAAATGATCACTTACATGTGCATTTCATAACCATTCATGCATAAGTCAAATTGTGTCACTCAAAACCAACCCAAAATCTTGTTTCTCAACATAATATTGTTTTATGCATATCATGTGCCGACACATGATACATAAAAGGTCGACACATATTTCAATTTTTTTTTCCAATTTAGTATGTGTCGGCACATGGCTCGTATGCATCGACACAAGAGTCTACATAGGTAGACATATGCGCCTTAATTGAGTAACTTTTTCAGATTTTGGTTTACTGTTTCACATTCTTCTTTGTCTCTCATTCATGCACCCATTCTAAATTCAAATTACATTTTGATTCACTTCATCGCTCATATTTAATTCTCCACGAAACCTCTTTAATATTCCACTACAAATCATTTGACTTCACTTTTACCAACTAATCATTAAAACTCCACCAAAATCCCTCTTCTATAAAACCCTTATTCTTTCACTTTTCAAACAGACCCACATCCTATTCATAAATTTGCATTCATTTGTTGTTGCATTATCATTTTTGTGCATTGTTGCATCATTATCTAGCATTTGGGGTTTATGGGTAATCAAAAATCTCTCAAACAACAAGTTGTTTCAATCATAACTTTCATCAAACACCTTTTGTCCAATCTAAGTTTATGAATTTCACCATTCCTCCAAGAGTTACAAGGGACAAAGGGGATGCCAAGGGCAAGGGTATGGCTCACTCTTCATCACATGAACATGAAAACATTTTTGCTTTGATTGATAATAAAGATGTCAGATTCTTTAATGAAAAATACAAAAATAGGCTCGTTGTAAAATAACATGTGTACAACCCAAGTGTGGTTAAGGAAATCAATATTCCTGAAGTGGTAGATTGTATTGAGCATAAAGGAATCAACTATTCATAATGGGAGGTAATGATTATCAGTTTACTAATAATATGTGGAAATCATTATTTGGTATTACAATAGCTAATGATGATGACAGACACAAATGACCTAAGATAACATATACAAATATTCATTGTAACACCCCATAAACCCCTCATAAAATAAATAGCATAATCAAAGTAAATTAGCATGCATATCAAAAGAGGGTGTCACATTTACTTCACAAAAACTCAAGAAATACAAATACATTGGTCATGATCATAACACGCATTTAGAATCATATTCCATACAATAACATATATGCATCTCACAACGAAATAATTCTTTTTCAAAATAATACTAATGATTTAAATCTCATACTGACAATCATATTATAAAATATTAGGCACTAAAGATCATCACCACATACATCTCAATCCAACATAAATATCCAAAGAGTATAACAACATCTCTCAAGTAAACATGAATATAATAAAAATAACATGAATCCAAACGTTCCCCGTGTTACATAAACCAGAGCATCACTCACTACCTAGTAAAACTGATAAATAAGGACTAGCTCTTCCAACTACTCCTGGAAAGAAGCACCATTATCTTCGGTACCTGAGCGATGTCGTATAAAACATCATTCCAACAGAAAGGTGATAATTCATATTATTATGGAAATATATAATAATAAGCAATTCATAACAAACATACATCAATTGAATTCATCACACTTCATATAATCATGTATTCAACATACTTCAACATAATTCACATGATTACATATACAACATTGCTCAATGATTCAAGATTCAAAGAAAAATCACTCACAAATGCCACAAATGTAACATTCACACCAATATCACATATTGCACACCAACTCAACAATTCACATCGACACATGTGACTCTAATGCAACTCAATGTAATATGCATGTGGTACCAATTGTTATCCTTATCGGTCTTGTCGGGTCCACATCTCCAAGACAGATAACCACCAAAAAAAGCCCATCTCTCAAGCTTTCAAACCACATCTCCATGATTGAGACAAGTCACTAACTCTCGCAAAAGCTTGAAAATACTGCCTCTTGAGAACTCGTGATGCATGTGAAATTTCAAAATATATATGCAATTAAGATCATCTCCATATCTTAATCATACAAGCATATTTCACATAATTTAACACATTTGAATTATCTTCACCAAATTGCACAACATACATACATCATGTCATCAATCACACACAATGTATTCTCATAGCATTAATCACATCAACACATTATTATAACATGTAGCAAACAAGTCCAAAACCATGTTATATTCAATCAACATTAATTTCCAACAATTACATGCACAAAATCAAGTATCATGTTTCTCATCAAAAGTCATTCAAAACCAATCTAAAACACATTTAATAATTATTAAAGTTCATGTAAATCAACGATAAATCATAAGCATCCATAATCTGGAACAGTTTCAAAAAATAATAATTTTCACATTTCAGATCGCGCTAAGCGACCCCACACGCGTTAAGCGGCCTCGCGATTATGCAGAAAAATTCTGCTACGGGCAGCTTCTACCTCCTATGAATTTGTCCATCCAAATCTCACTCAAACACATATATTTCACCAATTAAATATATTATAACCTATATATAACATATAACATCAAATACAAACATTAAAACATGATTTCCAACATTAATTTCAAGATTCCACATTTAAACCCTAACATGTTAAAACTAGTACTTGAAGAACAAATCCCTAATTTCATGTTACTACCCATCACATATCATTACATACACCCATAAATCAAAGAGTGCTCACCCTTGCCTTAGATGTAGATACTATGAGATTCTTCCTATTCTCTTCTCCTTTTCTCCTTTTCTCCTCTTTTCCTCTTCTCTTATTTTCTTCACTTTCTCTTTCTAATTCTATTTTGTTTTACAACTCTTACTAACCTTTGTTTTTTCTCTATTAGGCTTAACTCCTCTCACCCACTCTAATGCAACATAAGGACCAAAATGTGTATTTTGCTATTCTCACACTCAATAACCCAATAATATATAATACACACATACTCGAATTAAAACAATTATTCACATATTCATACAAAATCAAATAATTAAATAATTATCAAACCAATTAACAATTAATCATGGAAAATAACTAATAAAATAATTAATAAATAAAATCGGGGGGTTACATTCATGACCTATTTCGTTGGAGAATTCACTCGAATGAATTGTTAAAAGCTCATCGGGCTGATAACAATTATAAGGGCATTACAAGTGGCCAACTGAAACAGCTCCCTTGCATTTTGTATTGGGTTGTATCTCATATCTTACGTCCAAAGAACGATGGAAATTCAAGGGTTGATCAAATGTAGGTCCACATTATTTACTCACTTCTTCATAAAATCAAGACCAATTGGACAAATTACTTTGTCACTCGTATGTTCACCATAAAGAAAGGTAGCAAAGGCACTTTCTTCTACTATGCTACCATGATTGCCAAGATTCTCAACTCCTTCAATATTGAAGTTTTGAATCTTCTTTTCATCTCTCTAGGACTAGCTCAACAATTCAATCATAGTAACTTGACTCATATGGGTTACTTTGGGGATAAGGTCTCAAATGTGTATTTTCTCCGTTTGATGGGTACTCACAAAAAGATTTTTAATTTTGATGATCCTACAGAATTTGAGGTTAACACAAATGCTCCTGTGATTGATGAGTAACTTATTTATGGCATTAATCAAGAGGATGTGAACATGGCTGATGTTGATTATAAGCAAGAGGAATTTTAGATGAATGGTGTTGTTGATCAAGAATGGAGACAATGGCCATAAGAGAGGTTGCCGCAACAAGGTGATGGGTACAGGAAGTATGATGATGGTTACCAATGACGTGGATCTGATCTAATTTAGGACTACATCGGGCAACGAGTCAACCTTAATGGTTGTGCTTTAGAACATGCAGCTCGAGTAAGATGAGCGATATGAGGAAGAAGTACTTTGGAGGATAAATTTTAAGGCCGCTCAAGATGAAAGGTTCAAACTTGTTCATGAACACTTGGCCTCACATGATTCAAATTTTGATGTTTTTGCCTCCCATGCTACTATGCAGTTTTCTGCTATCCCTAATGATATAAGTACCAACAATGTTGTTATACAGACCAAAATTAATAGCATGATGACTCTCAGCATTCAGGATTATGAAGAGAGCTTGGAATTCTATCAAGACATGCATAGTTATATGGATTATGGTGGAAGACCGTTTCATAGAAATCATAGGAGTCGTTATAGTGTGGTGTTTTTGGTTCTTGTTGGTTCATGCATTTTGGGTCATGCATAATTTTATGTCACATTCTTGGTTTGTTTGTTTATTTATTATTGTGTATTAGCAATTATGTCACTTCTTTGAAGTGAAAACAATGTTCTATGTTTTAATTTGTTATTTATGACAACGTCCAACAATTTTGCTTTAATTTTGTTTGTTGTTGTCTTGTTATTTAAGTTTATACTTTTGTGTCACTCCATGTATATGGGTATATGTGAGTGCATGTTCTTACTTTTGCAAAATGCATATGCGTGATATATTCGTATTTATGTGAATAATGATATTTCTCATGGATTGTTTTTTTTATATCTTTTTGATGTTGTCAGATATGGAGAAGCATAAGAGAAGATGAATGCACACGTTAAAGGGAGGCCTTCATGAATACATGAAAAACATCATCAGAATTTGAAGTTTTACCATCATAAGAAAGGGGGGATATGTGAATGCATTTGCCTCTTAGATAGATGTTTTACATGATGTCAAAACTAGGATGAATTTAGCTTTTATTTATATTGAACGACATCTCTGATTCATTGTGTGCACACTTGCATTAGGCATCTTAGAATGCATCTAGAACATGTTTGAAAAAGATTGTCAATGGGTATCATGCACTAAAATTTAACTTTTGCAAAAAAAACCAGTTGCTTGTGTCGACACATCAGTTCTATACATCGACGCATGTTGATCAATAATAAAGCTTGTAAGCTTTATAACTACGTGTCAACACATTCCTTATTTTAGGTCGACACATGTCATTATGAAAACCATTATGTGTTGACACATATGTGTTTCATGTCGACACATGTACTATTGTTTTAAAGCATGTAGCTTTTTTAACTTTATATCGACACAATGACCTCATATAGGTCGACACATGTCATTACACGTGTCAGTATATAATTTACATGTGTCGACACATGTGTCATAATTTCTCAAAAATTATTCTCCTTCACAAACTTCTAGTTTTCTCATTACCCACACTTGCACACCTATATACACTTCATACGTGCATCATTTTCAACTTGATGAAACTATAAACACATACTAAGATTATTCATCATTTTCAATCTTGCATCTATGCATACACACAAAGAAAGTACACATAATTGTTTATGGGTGCCATCTAGACTTGGTTGAAAACATTCAATTTAGATTGGTGAATCGATGTAAATAATGATCAAATATCATTTAAGGACCACCGTCTATGATAGTGAATCGATCAACCTCTAAATTGAACTTCACCGTGAAGAATCTGTTACCAATATTCATAATTTCAAATCCTCCTTTTAATTTCCTTAAATGTTGTAGTCTATCTCTCATTGTATGAAACCCTAAATTTTCCCTAAAAGTTCCGCAAATAGAATTCTAAGGAGTTTTCTTTTGTATCAAGTCCTCAAACTTACTTCTCGTGTGAAATTAATCTCCATCGCTCTAATCTAATTCTTTATAATAAGGTATTTGAGCCATGATATCCACCACGAAGAAAAAATTACTCTAATTATTAGTGGAGAAAATCTCAATCTCCAACCACCCTTTCCTTATTTCCGTTTTTTCTCATTCCAATATATTCTTCCATTTTCTTTTCCGTTATTTTATTTTATATAGAAAAATCTCAATGTTTATTGGTTTTGAGTTTTGACACTACATATCATCTTTGAATATCAACATAATGACATCAACCCTTTATCAACTTCACGATAATAATTGAATTCTTTTGATCAAACGATTTGTTCTATCATATATTCGTTGAAGTTTATCACACATCTTAGTTATTTTAAATAATGCAATATTCTCTTAGTTTAGTTCTCTTTTTCTTAGACTAAATCATGATTTCAACATGATATCAAAAATCTATCGATCCCCAAGAGACAAAGATAAAGATAAATGTAATCTATTGATAGTTGTGATTTTAATTCTGTCAGAGATGAAGATAGAAATTTTGATTTTACAATCATAAAAAAATGGACTATGAATTCATTTTCGTTATTTTTTCAAGACAATTAAATTCCTACGAGACAATCACACCCCAAACTGCTGTTAAGAATTATTTTACAATGAGTTTATGAGCTACTAATAAAATATAAATTTAATTAATATTTAATTAATCAGTTAGAGTTTATTATAAAATATTTGATTTATTATAAAATTATTAATTTATGAGAAAATAGATGATGCACTGACCGTATAAAAAATACTTTAATATTATTAATCAATCATGACCATAAATTCCACTAAATCAGATTGTAATTTAAAAAAAAATTATATAACATGATAAAATGATATATTTCTATTAAATGATAGTGTAAAACTTTTTTATTTTTTTAATATATCTTTTTTAAACTCTTAATTTATTAATAATATTTTACAATCTATGTGTATAGAACATCTCATATAATCACTTACTATTTTTTAATTTAATTTAATATAAAATTTAAAAAGTTTTCGTTTGTATCAAGTTTTCAAACATTTATCTTCATCCATTTAATCTCATTTTCCATAAGAAAATTTAAAATGTAAGATTTAAAAGTGTCATATTTTCTTGAAAATGTCATTTTTCTTACAATTTTAATACACATATTTTTATTACAATTGCTTAAAAATATTTTTCTCATGATTTAAAATAGTTTTTTAATATTTATTTAAATAACCACTTTATATCATAATTTTAGATTAGGCGATATAGTAGATCGGATATTGATAGTGAAAACTAAAAAATCATAGAATATAATAAAGTAAGATGAGTTTTTTTTACAAATTTGTCATTTGTCATCTTATTAGAATGCTTACTATTTTAAAAAAACTGCTACTAATAGTGATATTATTATAATTATCTTTAATTATTATTTTAAATATTTAATTAACTAACCCATTACTTCCTAATCTATACTTTTTTATTGTTTATGATGATCATATACACTTTGCAGGGCAATTTAATAGTCACGTTAAGAGATGTAAAGTCATTGGTATCAATTGAGAATCCAAAAGAACAGTTGGGAGAAACGTAAAACATTTAAACCCCTTTTGATCTTCTGCACTTTCTTTTCACATCAGAAAACCATCTCTTCTTTCTTTTTCATTCCTTCCACAATATTCTCTTCTTCACATCGATTCTCATCTTTATCTCTTTTATTAACCTTAAAATCAGTAACATCGAACTCGCTTCACGTGTTGTGCTTCTAAGGTAACGATTAACGAACTCATTCTTTGGTCTTATGATTTCGCACTATTAAATTCAATTTGATACGTTGTTGTGTAGGTTTTATGTTACGGATATGAGGAGAGAGAGATTCGAGGTGTTTGATCGGTGCAAACAAAATGTAGTGGTGACAACGAATCCAACAGTATGTCATGCGTATCAATTACTGAGGAAAGGTGGTTTGAAAATTAGGGTTTATAAAAATTTACCATTTGTTAATAAATCCCCGAAATCGCAAAATTCTAATCAAATTCATTCTTTATGTTGTTAAATTTAAGGTCTTTTGTTTTTGGAATACTGCAATGATTTTTTTTAGTTGTGTTTTCTGTTTGGTTTGAGTTATGCAGATTGTGTACGACGACGGTGCTGGTAAAAATAGAGGATTTGCATTCGTTACCATGGGGAACATAGAGGATGCTAAATTAGCTATTCAAATGTTTGAAGGCACTGTAAGTCTCAGCTTCTCATTAAATTTAATTTTTAGATTGTGGATAAATGGCTTAATTAACAACTTATAAGCTAGTTCTATAACAAAAGTCAAAATAAACTAAAACTTTTTAATATAAGCTATAAACTTTTTTCATTACCTATCATGAAGAACTTATCAAATTAAGAACATCTTTTGAACATATAGAAATAATATAAGGACATGTAATTAGTGGGTAAGATCAAATATGTCGATCCAAATCGACCAATTGTTCAATTTCAATTCTCATCCAATTGGATTTCTTTTTACTGCATTGAACAAACAATCATAACTAAATTCTAATGGCAATGGCTATGATGGTGAACAAAATGTTGAACGTAGGGTTATTAAGGTAAACTTACCAGAAACCACGGTTGGGATATGACTTCCCAGGTTCTCAAAGAAGCCTTTGTTGAGCAACAAGGCATACTAAGTGCCAAGGTTCTTATGAAAGGAACACTGAAAAATCTCGAGGGTACGAGTTTGTTTCGTCTGAAATAGCTGAAAGATGTAAAGGCTGCTTTGAATGCTATGAACGAAGTGGTACGGACAAGTTTTTTAAATTGTTAGTTTTTCAACTTTTGTTCATCTTGTGATATCTCAATCTAATTATGCAACAACTTTCTTGGTAAGTATAATATAATGTTTTTCAGGAGGTTCAAGGCCCGCCTTTACGATTGAAATTGGTTGTTAATAACAATAATACAGGATCTTTAATCTGCAAGTTGATTTGGAAAAGATTTCAAGGAAACCCACATTATGTTTGTGATAATTTAGCTACTTTGTGTACCGAAGTTGTACTTCAATTGCACTTAGCATTTCCTCTACTATATGTGAAACGGTAAGTATTGTTACATTTTGGTTACTCATAAAGTTTTTTTTGTTCTTTTCATAATTGTACTCTCTGTATTTCTTGGCTCACAGTGCACAATATGTACCAAAGTAGTACTTCAGTTGTACTTAGCAATCCCTCTTCTATATGTGAAACTGTAAGTATTATTACATTTTGATTACTCATAAAAAAATTGTTCTTTTCATAATTGTACTCTCTGTATTCTTGGCTGTCACAGTGCACAATATGAAAATTAGTATCTAACATTCTATTTATGAAAATTAGTATCCGGTATGCTATTCATGAATTTTAGTATCCAATATACTTCAAACCATTCTAATTGTTCTGTATTGGACCAACGCTTAATCTACCGTCGGGCAAAGCCCAACCTAATGTTGCTAGAGGCCCAATAACCTGTTGGGGACCAGACCTGCACTTGGTCCCTAGTCAGGAAAGTCCATCGCAATGAACCAAATAACAATAATCGTTGAAGAGCATCTTCTACGAGGACTTGTCGAGGATCTCTCCTCCAACCGCACGTCGATGAAATCTCCTTCACAGACACTTCGAGTACACTTTTCCATGTGTTCCTCGAGGACTTCTCCCTCATATTCCCACCAAGAGAACATGGCTAATGGCCAACCGGATGTCACGCAGTCATCCTGCTCCCAAAAAGAACGAGTCTACGAAGTAGTTAAACTAGGATATGGACCACGAACTGGCCCTATCTACCCACATAAGATCCTAGCAGTCTTCATTATGGGCATGAGCATCCAACCCAAGTGGAGACCTTGGCCCAATGTTAGGGGCTATAAATATCCTCTTTCACTAGAGGGTCGGGTACATTATTTTACACTATTTCAATACTCACACTTTGCTCTAAACCTCACTTTGGCATCAGAGTGTCTTACAGGTACCCCCCCCCCCCTCCACTTCACTCTCAACCGCTATCAGTCCGAGTTTCATAGGCCATCGACGATCCATTCTGGTAAGGTATGATCAGTGGAACTGTCTGTGGGAATCTTATTACTTCCCCGTCTTTCTCTAACTTAAGACCAAGTCAAACTCTTTAAACTTTTCGATCATCATGTCCAATCAACACAACAACGACGACGAGAATGTTCACTTTGCTGATACCGATAACAACAACAACGAGGCCAACATTCACCAACATGACAACAGGGATGAAAGAACCGCCTCCTTCTCCACCCACGGGCATCCTCTTGACAACCCACACTGACAGGTCGAGGAATTTGTGGTGTACCAGGAAATCTCAGTGCCTACCAATGCTAATCCCACAACCGAGGCCTTGTTCGTAGCAATCAATCAGACCAACTACTTGATCTTCACACATGGCAAACGGATCAGAATGCTGGAGAAGACCCATCGGTCATGCTCCTTCAAGAGACACCAAAGAGAAAACTCTTGTGGCCTCTACCTGCAATGACGGGAGGCCCGTTCACGATCTTCCCCACGGAGACGTTAGTGGGAGGAATCACTAAGCTTCTCTCCTCATTATACTGGGCAAGGCCCCCGACTGGAGAGACCTCATGCTAAAATCATCAAGAAGCATAATCACACTCCACCACACAAAGAGCGACGATATCCTCCTCCTAAGAAAAACAAAAGGAAGGATCAACTGGAGAAAATAAGGAGCCGAGCAAGAAATTCTATGCACTGTAAAGTCCCCCGACTCGACTATTCCTCGTCTCGTTCTACAGACCGAAGCGACGAAAACGACCCCAACGGTCCCATCTCTTAGGCGATCATGGATGCCTCTATTCCAAAGGAAATGGAAAAGCCTCCAACCTTGGTGACCTACAATGGTTCCACGGACCCTGACGATCACATTGAGGCCTTTGAAGCAATGCTCAACTTCCACAACACCGGGGGCACCATAAAGTGCAAGTTATTCCCGACGAATCTAAGGAAACTACCATGGCATGGTACAATAGCCTCGCCTTATAGTCTGTCACCTCGTGGAGGGGCCTAAAGACTCAGTTCGTCAGGAACTTCACCGCCTCTTGACGACACCCCAAGACTGAGGCGTCCCTTAAAGAAATCATCCAGGGGAATGACGAACCCCTATGAGCATACATTAAGCGGTTCAACCGTGAGGCCATCCAGGTTCCCATGACTGACTGCTTGAAGAGGTACTTACTCGAAGGAGGGCTGCTAAAATAATCAACTTAACATATCATCGAGATGAAATCAATGAAGTCGCCATCAAACATTTTTTATCCCACAAGAAGGGAAAGGTGAACATTGAGTAAACCTGAGAAGGGTGAAATCACGATCAAACGACCAAGAGATTGGGTAAGGAGTTTATTACGCGAGGGGAAGATATTAGCACCCTACACGCACGTAGTACTCTATGGTATCCACTCTTGTTGTTCTAATTAAAAGGTGTGTTCAAATCTAAAGCTTAAGAGCTAAGGATAAATATCCAAAGAGAGAGTGCATGCGAAAGAAAACACGGGGAAAAGAAGGAAATATTTACAAAGTTTCGCTCAACTGAGCCCCGTGACCAGATGCATACGTATCCTTTTTAAGGAATCAGAGCATCGTAGTTCGGCTCACATGTTTCTATTTGTTTTGTATTTTTAACGAACAATATTAATTTCTCCTTCTGTTGCAGCTCGAGCTTTGGAGACTCACGCATTAGCACATAAGTGAATCAACATGTTCTTTTTGAAAAGTGATTAGTTTTGATGCAAAGCCCAAAGGAGAAAAAAAAGGTTTGAGTTGTTTGGTGTTTTTTTACCTTGAAAGAGGATTTAATAGTTGTTAGATATTTTATGCATTTTCCACGGAAAAGATTTTAGTCTTATGGGTGCAAAAGAAAGAAAAACGTCTAAGAGAGACTACCCTAAATCTAATCCCTAATGTTGACATACAATGATGGTCCTATGGTCGAGGATGAAAAGGGGAAATCTCTACCTACGTTAGCATGCATGGATACCTATTCTAATATCTATCTAGAAATCTACCCTAATCGAGCGATCCTAAGGGAACATACAACAGTTCAAAGCCTAAGGGAATGTGGTATACACAAAGATAAAAATCAAATAAGCAATCAACAAGCTCAAGAAAGCACACACATGTCATGAGTGAAACAACCGGCTGAACAATCAACTGATAATGAAATCAATGAAGTCGCCATCGAACATTTTTTACCCCACGGGAAGGGAAAGGTAAACATCGAGTAAACCTGAGAAGAGTGAAATCAAGTTCGAACGACCAAGAGATATAGGTAAGGGAGTTTATTACACGAGGATAAGGTATTAGCACCCCGCGCGCCCGTAGTACTCTACGGTATCCACTCTTGTTATTATAATCAAAGGGTGTGTAAGAATCTATATCTAAGCTATACAGTGAATGCATGCAAAAGAAAAGAGAAAATAATGTAGGGAAAATAAAAGTGTGCTCGTTCGGGCCCTACCCCAATGCCCACGCTTCCCTTTTAAGGAATCAGAGAAGCTGTAGTTCGGCTTCAAAAGTTTATTGGTTTGTATTTTTAAATGAATAGATATTAATTTCGCCTTCTACTGCAGCTCGACCTTTGGAGACTCACGCGTTAACACAGAAGTGAATAAACATGTTCTTTCTGAAAAAGTTTGAAAGAAAATCCCGAAGGCGCAAAGAGTTTGCATTGATTGATAGCTTTTACCTTAAAGAAGGATTTGGAAATTGTTAGATGTCTTATGCATTTGCCAAGAAAAATAAAGTTTTTGTTTTAAATGTAAGGATGCAAAGGAAAAAAAACATCTAAGGGATACTAATCTAAATTTATCCCTAATATTATCATACAATGATTGATCCTATAGTTGAGTTTTGAAGGGAAATCTCTACCCTATGTTGACATGCTTGGATAACAATCCTAATGTCTATCCCAAATCATCACATATAGATGAATCAAGAAGTCCTAAAGGAGCATATCAAGGGTGTAACACCCCAAATTCTACCCGGTAGTTATAACGAAAATCAGAGTATTTAAAAACTTCCAACACATTTGAGATATCACATTTCAACATGTTACAATACATAAACAGATACATAACACTTTAATCTCGGAGGATCATATAACAACTTGCATCAGCTTTTAAAACAAAACCACTTCTTTTATTAATAACGTAACATAATCATAATTACAGCTTCAAGTAGCATCATATGTTTCGTTCAACTAAAACAAATTGAGGGGAACACATATTATTTCATATAATTCAACTTAGGATTCAACAACTAAAACAATTTCAACAATTAAATAACTATTCGATCATTTCCCCCCGAGTGCTACGTATCAGAGCGACCAACCGACTTTGAACTAATAAGGCTAAGAAAATCTTCATTCTTGATTATGCATGTTACCAACAGAGGGCAACATTCAAACAGTAAGGGGTGAGATTCTTAAATCGTATAAGTGAGCGCATGATAAATCATATATTAGAATTCAGGAATATAAAATCACCACTTCACAACTTTCAAACATCTTTAATCTCAACAAAGCATCAACACGACATAACAACTAATTCACAACCTTTAAATGATACCTATCACAATAAGTCAACAACATAAAGCAACAACAAATCTATCTTCACCATAACTCAAGATGCAACACCGAATGCAACTTAATTATAATGCACATGCATGTGATACCATTGGAGCAGAACTCTCAACTTAAAAACTTTGCCAATTAATAGAGGCAGCAACAAGGCATAATCCTTCAACTTAATATTTTGCCAATCCAGGCCAACGTCGTGCCAATCCAGGCCAACTTAATAACGCAAATGTATGTGACTCAATGAATGCAACAATCACATACAACAACAACAATCACTGTTACAAAGGCATAAGTCTATATGATCATTTTACCAATAATTAGAGGTACTCATCGTCACTTCAACACTAGCCATAGGCCTACAACTTAATCAACTTATCAATCACAACATATAAACAACGACATATTCAATAATAACGATGTATTCGACAACGACTTATTCACAGTGATGACCCACAACACAATTCTTCCTACACTTCGCATCATCACAAAATTATCACAACATCATAACCACAATTATTCAACTTTGGCAACAAGACTATATCACTATTATTAACAATTAATAGATGTAAATCTTCATCATAACAATTCCTGCATCTTCACAAAATGTTCGCAACATCATAGCATCAACGCACATCACAAAGGAAAACACAAACATGATAGTCGTTTCCAAAACACTCCCATAACTCTCTATGTATTAGTTCTTCATTATTTAATTATTCTCCTAATATTCACTTCTAAATAACTAACTGGAAATATATCTTTTCTTCTGCTATTTAATCAATCCTCTAAAATAGTTACTGCAACTTTAGTAATTATTTCCAACTCTGTCTTATTTCTACAGGCTGTTAAAATTATATTGTAACTACTAGATTAAGATTACTGACATAAGGGCTACTTCTATTAATATCTTTCTGCTATAACATACTACTGATAAGAATGGTTCAATTTGTTCCCTAACTGCTTTACTTTCATATTAATAAATTCTACACTGATACCATATATAAATTGTATAACGTATTGCTACAGAAACAAGTCCCTGCCATGAAAATTAAGTGTGCCACTTGTTTCTTCCTCAGTGCCGAACGACACTTTCTACCAACAACAACACTCAGTACCGAACGACACTCTCCCACAATAATGCCTAGTGCCAAACGACACTCTTCTCTTGCCCATTGTCACGCTCATTCTACATCTTCTTACTTCTCTAATTTTATTCCATTCACATAACCAACGTATAACGATTCACATACTGACCAACGTATAACACAAGAACATGAAATTTCACCAATAATCAACACTAATTAATTCCTAACATCTATTGCCATAAACAAACACAAACAACAATAAATCCCCACCCTAAATCCCCACATACAATTCCTCATAAGCCCCATTTATAGGTTAAGAAATTCCACCCTTACCTTGGATTGACGGTTCTCTATAATTTTCGGTCGAATTCTGATTGCCATCCATTACTGCCATAGCTCCAAACCTTTATTCTTCTTCTTTTTTCCATGTACTGCATCCTTTTATTTTCTCTTTCTCTAAAATACTTATTCTTCCTTTTCTCATAAAACCTAATTCCTTATAATTTCTATTATTCTTAATAATTCCATTGAGCCTAATCTTAACACTCCCACTTTTACTACCACCAACCAATAATTAAGCCCATATAATAAATCTAGTATTATTCCAATACTATTTCTACAACTTAATCAACCAAATAATCAACTAACAACATGACAAATTAAATTAACATTTCAACAATTCCAACAATTAATCTATAATTAATTTAATTAAATAATTCATTAAATTAACGGGCGTTACAACTCTCCCCCACTTAGAATATTTTCGTCCTCGAAAATCTATTCGATACTACCACTCTTAGTACAAATTTCGCATCCAACTCATTGATTTCCAAGTTACGTTTGGCAACACTTCAACCACTACTTTCTCGACATAACAATGCTCAACAAGATATAATCCAAATCCACACGGGCTAATAATTCAACATCTCTGCGACATAACAGCTAACAACTCATCAATCATTCAACAAAATATCATCAACCTTATTCATATCGTCGTATCACTCTTATAGTGACATCAACATAGCCAACATAATCGACTTCGTCATATTATGAAATATTATTCATTTACTTACAGTAGCCAACAACAACATCACGACAACGGGAACAAAATCATCACAACATCAACTTAAGTGTATAACTCAACAATGATACACACAACTCACCAACAACTAACAACCATAATAATTTCCTTATAGGGTCAACAAATATCTCCGAGATATCACAACACCTTGGCACATCATCCCTACATTAACAATCCACCAAATAAAGCATGTAGACTAAGGTACACCATGCCCATAGGCTTATGAGGTTTTAATCCTTCACTTCTAACGAGTCATACACGCATAGCATTTGCGCCACATCACGCTTCAGCTACGCAACTCTGATAATCCATCTTAGGTCATTGTCCTCATTAAATTTTCCGTCAATTATATGGTTTATAAGTTTCAATCTAATCCCAAATTTCTTTAACATCTGTCATAAAATCGTTGTTCACTTGATATTCTCAATCTTTCACTTTGCAATGTTAGCTCGCATACAAACCCACTACTCTGAATTGTTCATTACGTCTCAACTCTCACTCAACGACTCCTCTACTAATTTCACACAAACTGGTGAGCGATTATTCTCGCGATATAACATCCATACTTTTTCACACCATTAAGATATCAAGACAAATCTATAACATCCAACATAATCTCGTCTACTATTAACAATGGGTTGAGGGTGATCAGTTCCTCAATTTGTCAATTAGTATTCAACAACCATAAGGAAGTATAAATCGTCGTACAAAACTATAATAGTGTTTCCTTAAAACTCGTACTCAAGTTTTCTAAAACACAACATGTCTAATCCTCATTCACCCACCATCCCATGCTGATCAATCATTTTCTAACCCGAGATCTGTTGGCATATCAATACATTACAAATCCTTCCACTCTAATCTGAGTCTTTATCTACATAAAGGATTCTAACAACATTCTTAAACTCTTAATCCTTTTCCGAATTTCACAACATCAAAAATACATGTATCTCCACTTCTCAAACTCATTCCAATCACACTCTCAACATTATCATCTTATCTAACAACATTTCATATATATCTACACCTCAAACGACTACGATAATAATCATCTAAGCTCAACAAGCTACTAACCTCTATAACAGACTTCGTCGTCCTCCAACTTAGAACTGCATCCACCTTGAATGGATCTACATAAACTTTCACTTGGAAATAAAATTACTCAAGAGAACTCTTCTCCCAAAACTATAACATACATCCTGACAACTTAGCATAAATCTTCCTCCTTTTCGACACTGTAAATTCCACACAACTTCGCATTATCGTCTTCCGTTCTAATTAATAACACCAAAGCTTTCCAAATGATACCTTTTATTTCACAAATTACTTTAAATAAATATTCCAATTGCTCCTTTAATTCACCCAACTGGGATGCTAACGTCCCGTACAACACTGAAGAACAAGTCTAGTCCCAAAGACAAGCTTAACAACAAACTGAACTTACTTCCAACATTGTCACGTGATATATGAATCTATTACAGCTACTGGAACCATTTTTAAAATTAATCTCATTTCGTTATCTTTCCAACGCTTCAAACGGAACTCAAATCGGATGTCTGGAACTCTAGTTATGAATTTTCGAAGTCCCACAGCAATTCTGCAGTTTCCTGCGATTCGCTTACGGAAATTCCACTCCGAAACTCATTTGTCTTCAACTTAGACATATTCCAAACAACTCTTAACATATTTCGTGCTCCCAAACTTCCTATAACTCGAGAGATGCATTCCTCCACCAAAGTTCGGGTTCCAAAATACCAGGACAACAATTCCTTCCGCAACGCTACTCACTCCTTCAAGTTTCGACTCAGACTCGCAATTCACAACTACTTATCAACGTCAACTACTTCCGACAATCACTTATGTGATCCCAACATAAAAGTTACAGCAACTTTATTACTCCATCATTGTTCAAACATCGACATCTTACACTTGCTTTGTGAATCAACAAATATTACATCGCTCTTCATTCTTCGAGAAGTAAGCACCAACAACGTCTGATCAATTTCTCTCATGGCGCTCTAACTCGACTAACAATAAGACCTTGAATCCAAGTCATCTTCAAATTCGGGAACAATAAGACTTGAACAATTCTTGAATTTTCATCATCGACAACACACCGAACCAACATATTTCAATAGAACATATCCGAGAAGCAAAGCTTCTCTCCCACTTATCTTCAACCAACTTCCTGCATACAACTCGATTAGAAAAACAACAAGCACCAACAATGTTTTACACACTTGTCGCATACTAAGGAATAAACGACAGTAGACAACTTGGTTGGAAGGACCAACCTGCTATGATACCACTAATGTAACACCCCAAATTCTACCCGGTAGTTATAACGAAAATCAGAGTATTTAAAAACTTCCAACATATTTGAGATATCACATTTCAACATGTTACAACACATAAACAGATACATAACACTTTAATTTCGGAGGATCATATAACAACTTGCATCAGCTTTTAAAACAAAATCACTTCTTTTATTAATAACGTAGCAGAATCATAATTACAACTTCAAGTAGCATCATATGTTTCGTTCAACTAAAACAACTTGAGGGGCAACACATTATTTCATATAATTCAACTTAGGATTCAACAACTAAAACAATTTCAACAATTAAATAACTATTCGATCATTTCGCCTCGAGTGCTACGTATCAGAGCAACCAATCGACTTTGAACTAATAAGACTAAGCAAATCTTCATTCTCGATTACCTGCACGTTACCAACAGAGGGCAACATTCAAACAGTAAGGGGTGAGATTCTTAAATAGTATAAGTGAGCGCATGATAAATCATATATTAGAATTCAAGAATATAAAATCACCACTTCACAACTTTCAAACATCTTTAATCTCAACAAAGCATCAACATGACATAACAACTAATTCACAACCTTTAAATGATACCTGTCACAATAAAGTCAACAACATAAAGCAACAACAAATCTATCTTCACCATAACTCAAGATGCAACACCGAATACGACTCAATTACAATGCACATGCATGTGGTACCATTGGAGCAAAACTCTCAACTTAAAAACTTTGCCAATTAATAGAGGCAGCAACAAGGCATAAGCCTTCAACTTAATATTTTGCCAATCCAGGCCAACATGGTGCCAATCCAGTCCAACTTAATAATGCAAATATATGTGACTCAATGAATGCAACAATCACATACAACAACAACAATCACCGTCACAAAGGCATAAGCTTATATCGTGACTTTACCAATAATTAGAGGTACTCATCATCGCTTCAACACTGGCCATAGGCCTACAACCTAATCAACTTATCAATCACAGTATATAAACAATGACATATTCAATAACAAAGATATATTCGACAACGACTTATTCACAACGATGACCCATAAAACAATTCTTCCCGCACTTTGCATCATCACAAAATTATCACAACATCATAACCACAATTATTCAACTTTGGCAACAAGCCTATATCACTATTATTAACAATTAATAGATGTAAATCTTCGTCATAACAATTCCTGCATCTTCACAAAATGTTCGCAACATCATAGCATCAACGCACATCACAAAGGAAAACACAAACATGATAGTCGTTTCCAAAACACTCCCATAAATCTTTATGTATTAGTTCTTCATTATTTAATTATTCTCCTAATATTCACTTCTAAATAACTAACTGACAATATATATTTTCTTCTGCTATTTAATCAATCCTCTAAAATAGTTACTGCAACTTTACTAATTATTTCCAACTCTGTCTTATTTCTACAGGCTGTTAAAATTATATTGTAACTACTATATTAAGATTACTCACATAAGGGCTACTTCTATTAATATCTTTCTGCTATAACATACTACTAATAAGAATGATTCAATTTGTTCCCTAATTGCTTTGCTTTCATATTAATAAATTCTACACTGATACCATATATAAATTGTATAATGTATTGCTACAGAAACAAGTCCCTGCCATGAAAATTAAGTGTGCCACTTGTTTCTTCCTCAGTGCCAAATGACACTTTCTACCAACAACAACACTCGGTGCCGAACGACACTCTCCCACAATAATGCCTAGTGCCAAACGACACTCTTCTCTTGCCCATCGTCACGCTCATTCTACATCTTCTTACTTCTCCAATTTCATTCCATTCACAGAACCAACGTATAACGATTCACAGACTGACCAACGTATAACACAAGAACATGAAATTTCACCAATAATCAACACTAATTAATTCCTAACATCTATTGCCATAAACAAACACAAACACCAATAAATCCCCACCCTAAATCCCCACATACAATTCCTCATAATCCCCATTTATAGGATAAGAAAATCCACCCTTACCTTGGATTGACGGTTCTCTTTAATTTCCAGTCGAATTCCGATTACCATCCATTACTGCCATAGATCCAAACCTTTATTCTTCTTCTTTTCTCCATGTACTGCATCCTTTTATTTTCTCTTTCTCTAAAACCCTTATTCTTCCTTTTCTCATAAAACCTAATTCCTTATAATTTCTATTATTCTTAATAATTCCATTGGGCCTAATCTTAACACCCCCACATTTACTACCACCAACCAATAATTAAGCCCATATAATAAATCTAGTATTATTCCAATACTATTTCTACAACTTAATCAACCAAATAATCAACTAACAACATGACAAATTAAATCAACATTTCAATAATTCCAAAAATTAATCCATAATTAATTTAATTAAATAATTATTTAAATTAACGGGCGTCACAAATGGTCTATCACCTAAAACTATGTCTATCTCGAATCATCATCTATAGATGAATCAAGAGATCCTAAGGGAACATGTTGAGGGTATAATATCTCAAAACATGCACACAAAGATGAAATCAAGCAAGCAAGCCAATAAGCTCAAGAGAGCACACACAATATGTCATGAGCAACTCGTGCTAACTCAAGTCAAGTGCGTAACCATGATATTTAAGATCAAGGTAGGAAAACCAATCAACAATAAAAAGGCCCAAGAGGGCACACTTAAAGAGATCCTATTTAGGCTAGCATGCCAAAGAAAGTCTAACAAAATTATCCTACGAGGAACATGCAATGATAGTGAAGTTGTTATCTCGATTTCTAAATTGAGTGACTCATCGATCAATAAGAAATCAAGGAAAGCGATAAAATCCTATAGGGAGCATGCACTAAGAGAGAAGTCGTGATCTCAATTTCTAAATTGAGTGACTCATCGATCAACAACCAAGGAAATAAACACAAGCACAACACATATAGCAAATAAAGTGCGGAGTGCCTGCTACAGGTCTTTAAACAGCGACTTCGAGCGCACGCTATTTATTTCTTGCTTCCTACTTCACATGATTTCTAGAAAGCAGCAAAATGCTAAAATGAGATAAACAAGGGAAAATACCAAATGAATATCCATTCGTAGCAAAGCGTATCGAAACAAAGAAACCCGAAAAACTTTGAGTAAGCTTCACCAAGCAAAGAAAAGAGTCTGAAATCAAACGCTCGGGATAAGTGTCTAAGCATCATCAATGTGAAAATAAATCATAATCGAAATCTCAAACATATCCGCCTATCGCACAATAAACCCGTATAAGATTCCGATCTCAACAAGCAAAGGTGAATTACAAATCTCAAATAATTGGATAATTCCGATTTAATTCCTAAAAAAACCAAATAAAAATATGAAAAAAATTTATATTTGACTTTATTATTTTTATCATGTGAAGAAAATTTAAACAAGTCTAAACAATTAACAAAATTATTTAAAAGAAACTACTAAATAATAAATAACAAAACAAACCCAGGGGGTGCAAACTGAATCCAGAAGTGAATGCTGAAGCAGCCTAGGCGTTGTAGGCCCGTTGGAGAGAAGCTCATAAAAGCCCTTTTTTTGTTGAAGCTCCAAGTGTAAAAAAAAAGTAACGGTCCAAGGGTGCAAGCCAGAATCCTGAGGCGCTGAAGTAGAAGAACCAATCGCTAGGCCCAAACTTGAAAAGTCCAATGGCTTTTTTTGTTCAAACAATCAGGCTGCCAAACAAACTAGCACATGGGCCTATGGAGGAGTGTCATTTGGCCTAGGCCATTATCTCAACCCACCAGATCCTCCATAATTCATTATATGTTTGCGTTTGAATAATAAAACAAGCATAATCAACAAAAACAAAATTAGAAAAGGGATACATGAAGATTAGGGTTGCGCTTTGTGGTTGTCCAGCCTCTCATGAGAACAGGGTTTTCTTGGTCTTCTCGAACTCGTAACCGCGGCAGACGAATCTTCTCTCCGTCGTTCTTAATCTTCTCTGTTTCATCAGACTCTCTCCTCCACACGCAATTTCATTGTTCATCTCCTCTTTGAATCATAAGCTCTGAAGATCTAAAAACCTAAAAGCTGAATCACATACTCCTCATGTCCAATTAAAACTCAGGACCTTGGAGATCCTACTATGATATGCTCGAGTTATGCCATAACATGAAGAAATAGATGGAAGAAGCGAAAGAATACCGAAGATCGGAACTCACCGACCAGAGAAAGTATAGTGCCATCTTGACGGCATCGACCAACAAAAATCCAGAGAGTGACTTACAGGTATGAATCTTCAGTCTCTATCCACTATTCTTCCCTCCGTTTCAATATGGTTCTGTTGCTAATTACTGTTGCATCTTCATTGTTGTTGAAGCTGAGAATCGGTCACGATAATCCTCAATCTTGGTGTGTTGCGTAGATTAATGAGGAAGAGGCCTGAAGACAGTGAAGGTTGCAGATTAGTTGATGAAGATCTTTGAAGGTTGATGAATGATTTGCAGAAGAAATCGTAATGTGCAGAAATTACTAGTTGAATCAGAAGTGATGCTAAGGAGCTTTGAAACGAATGAGAATTGATGAGCTTAGAGGAAGACAATGAAGGTGCAGAGAAGAGGGTCGTGACAGAGAGAGTTTGATCATATTTTCTGTGATTCTTTCAAAGAGTTGAAGAATTAATGAAGATGATGGAAGAATAAAGCAGATAAAATGAGAGAGTGCAGAGAGATTTTCTAAGCTTTTCTGGTGTGATTCTTCTGTAGTTGAAGAATTAATGAATCCATACCATCTTCTGTTTTTATATATTTCTGTTATTGCTGTTAGAAGTTAGTTAGGAATTGGTTAGAGTTAGTTATAGGCTAGGCTTAGTGTAGTTTTCAGTTATGAGCTCATTATTGGAAATGTTAGCTGTCAGTTATAGGTGGTTATAAGATGAAATAAAAAGATTGGGTGTTAGTTAAAATCTATTAGAATGTTCATAAAGTGCTAGGAACTTTGTTAGTAAAGCTGCTAGAGGATATTATTTAAGACATTTAAGAGGTTAATTGAAAAATGGTTAGGAGGTCCTGGAAATCTAAAATAAAAGTCATGTTAGTGACAACTCACTGTTATTTACCGCACTGAACGTTAAATATATTTAGCGAAAGAAGGGTTGGAAAATGTTAGTAAAATTGTAAGTTAATGTTAGAAACAACCCTGTTAGTAGGTTGGTTGAAAGATCTGAAAGTTAATTGGAGGTTCTGTTTGAATAGTTATGAACTGTTAAATTCTAAATGTGCGAAACTGTATTTAAATGAATTATGTGATATGTTTCACGAAGGTATGCAATTCTGACTGGGTTTTTGTTGGACTGATCTTATGTTCAGGTTTGGTTTTGTTCAAAAGCAAGGCATGGATCAGAATTGTCTTAGCCTAATTGTTGATGGATGCAGGGCTACATTGTGTATGTGATTTGAGCAAGCAGTTGAGATGCTTATGGCATACAGGTAGGTTCATCTGTTAATTGACCCTCGGAGCTTTAAGGGAATAATGGAAATTGGTTGAAGAATAAAAATTAGGAATAGGTTTAAGAGCAAAAAAAACATAGGTTTAAAGTAAAATTTTGTGTATTTTTGGTATGATGTAATGTATTGGAACCTTAAATGGACTTGAATGGACTCTTGAATTTTAAACTTGAATGATGACGAATATTTGTAAAAAAATGATGATGACTTGTACTTGAAACTTGGAATTTAATGAATGATGGTCACTTGAATGGTAAATGAAATTTGGACCTGTGATCTTGAAATTTGAAATAATGATGAACTTTGAACTCCTGTCCGAACTTTGAAATTTCCTTGAATAATTCTCGAGTGACCTTGTACATGAATGAACTTGATATTTTGAATAATTTTGTGTGATACGGTGGCAAAACTGACTGTTTATACTGGTTTTGCGTTTATGTTCGCAAATGTTGCGGTAAGTAAGAGTCGCCACCGACTTTTATTTTATCCAACAAAGGAAAGGGTGAAAAGAACAGAAAAAGACCTTTCGAGAGTTTTCTGAGTAAGGGGAGTAGATTATGGAAAGGGAAGGTGTTAGCACCCTTTCCATCTATAGTTTTCTACGAGCTCTTAGATGCTTAGCTCATTTTTGAAATACCTTGTGCTTTTCGTGTATTTTTGAAAAGTATTTTGAAATGCCTTAGTGCGGAAGTTTGCTTTATGATAACTCTTGTATCAGTCCTCAAGAGTGTTGATAAAGTATTTTTTTGAAAATGTTTTTTAAAGTGTTTTGTGTATGTGAAAAAAGTTTGTTTTGAGCATAGCATCTAGGAACTATCCACTTATACTCGAAAGGTTTGTTCTTTTCCTCCTATCCTTTAGATAATGCTATCCTACTATTAGTGAGTAGGTAGCCATATCGTTGGATGTTGAGGGACAATCGAAGGGATGTACAGTCATAAAGGCAACATGTAAAGACACTTTAGCAATTTTGCTTAAGGGACTAGATCATTTACCGATAGGAAACACTGTAGGGCCATCGAGGGACTTATGATATTTTGATTCAAAGGGTCTTTGCTAAAGCGTCCCTATTCTCGAGGGACATGTGTTATTTTTCGAAAGGCAACCAATTGTGGATGTACCCTAGAGGTGTATATGTACAATTATGTTGGTTTTCAGTTATTTTAGTCTTGTGTTAAGTTTTCTAACACTTTGTTTACAGTCTTTCCATACAAGCCTAATTACTAACAGTTAATATCTTGCAGAAATTTAAAGTGCGGGAATTGTAAATCCTACGCTATTACAATGCTTCGGGGAGGGGGTATTTACATGTCCAAATAGGGAAACAAAAAGTAAAAATTCCTAAATTTAACTGTTACAACCTTTTGCAGTTACATAAATATAAAACGGGCGCGCGAATATGGAAAGCGAGGTATGCCCTAAAATACTTCTACATACTTAGCACTTTTTTGTCATTTTTATTAAGAAAAATACTTAAATTAATTTTTTTTTAAAACTAAATAAAGAAAAGAGTGATAAATAAGATGCAATTAAAACTAATCAAAAGGAAACTAATTCTAACATTTTTTGGATTTTTATTATTGAGAAAAAAATTTGAAATGATTAAGTCTAAGTTCTAATTGATTTTAAATTACTTGAAATAAATCAAAATATAATTAATTAACTTACACAAATTAAATTTAATTATATATGAAAAAAACCTTAATCTATTTTTTATTTATTTTGTGATTAAATAAAAGTGATTTTGAAAAAAAATAAATATAAAAAGAAGTAAATAAAGAAATTTGGCGTTAGTTTTGGCTAAAGGTCTCTGAATTTTGCGTTTCAAAGCCAAGCTTCCGATCAGTGTTGAGAATGGCATCTTATGAACCAGGCCTCAAAACTTACATGCTTCACGTCTAACCTGCTCTATGTACGACTACAAACATGTATGCAAACGTTAAACAGACTAATGAATGCATATTAACAAGATTATATTTAAATAAACTATACCGAACGATGCAACTTATATGGATGACTCAGGCGCGCTCCAAGCCAAGGAGAGGAATGGAAATGAATCCTAGGGACCTAAGGAGTGCAAAGATGGCATGAGATTGGATGGAGGAAAGCTGAAGATCAGGTTTTGAATTTTCACAACTTTTGAACGATTTTGAGAATTTTAAGAGATCTTTGTGAAGAGCTTTTGAAGAGATTTTTGAAGAGTAATTTCGTGTCCCTTTGCATATGGTTTGCTTATGATTATATAAAGGTATGAATGAGGTAACATACATGTCAATGAATCAATTAATTAAACCATGATAAAACAAAAATCAAACATATTGAAAACTTTCCATTTTTTGAGTTTGTTCTTGCCATTTTTGAAGATCCTTGTCTCTTTTTGAATGTTCAATAAACCTGGATCATTTGGATGTATCTTGCACGAAAATATGGGCCTTCTAATAGATCAAATCAAACCCAAATGTCACGGCCCATTATTCTTTGTATTTTTTATTTAATTTATTTGATTTATTTGATTTAATTCATATTTAAATGAATAAAAATTCAAATAAATAGAAATAAAAATCAAAATAGTTCATTGTTAGGTTTATAGGTCCTTGGGTATGACATAAACACGTTTGAACCTTAAAAGTTAGGTCCATTAACCTAAAAATGTAATTTTGCTCAAAGTTGACTTCATGCATTTTTCACAAATTTTCCAAATCTTGTGCAAACCATAACTTGCTCAATTGCCATATTTTGAAGATGATCTTGGACTTTTTGGAAAGCCCAATATGTCCTATACAATCTATATGTTGATCATTTTTGCTTTTGAAGACATTATCTTGATGTACGTTGTCTTGACAAAAAATGTCTTTTGTTGACTTTTTGAAAATGATCTATAATGTATGAGCTTGTATCTTTCAAATTGTGCATTTCTTGAACTTGTTGATAAAAGAGAAGTTGTAGGGAATTGTATTCTCTTTAAAATGAGCCTTGGTGGAAAAATTTCTGATAAAGTATGAGAAAGTTATGGCTGGTCAAAGTTCAGTTTACTTGTCCTATAGAAACCCTAATTAACAATTTTTTACTTTTGATGAATTAGGAGCATTTCTTGAGGAATCATGATCAACCCTTGATAAAATTATGAATATTACTTCAAAATGTTGATGTTGACAAAAAATCTTGAAGTTTGACTGCATATGGGCCACAATTGACTTTTGACCTAGTATAGTTGATTTTCAAGCATTTGAGCTGTTGACTGAGCAAACTTGTAGTGGAATGCATGGAATTTGTCATGGAAAATCTTGAAGGCGTATTAGGACCATGGTAAAAATTTGTTACCTTTGGAGCTTACACATCTTGATGAAAAGTAAAACCCTAATTAAAGGTTTATTGCTTAGGAGGAGAGTTTGTCTGATCAATTCTTGGTCAACCTTGAGCAATTGAGGACCTCTAGAAGCATGTCTTAAGTGAAAATGGGAGGGAAAATTTTAGGGTACAACAGCTTCCCCTGTTTAATCTTCTTAAACCTGAGGATTTAGATTGGCTTTTCTGTCTTTCATGATCTGAAGGTGGAAGATGATTGAACACTAGAGTGCCTAGAAATTTGCACTCGGATAAAGTAATACCGATGGTTGATAACGTCGAGAATGGGATTACAAATTCCATTTGGAGAAGATGACTGAAATTCGTCGGAGATGAGCTTAAAGACGCAATCCAGAGAATATGACGGAGAGTCGTTAGAGATGGGCTTAAAGATGCCATCCAGAGTAGATGCTGACTTCATAAGAGGTCTCTTTATGGGTGTGATACGGTGGCCAGAACCGAGACGTGAGGAATTTGCTGGTTTGCGTTTTACGTTTGTGTTTGCAAAATGTCGCGGTAAGCAAGAGTCGCCACTGACTTTTATTTTATCCAACAAGGAAAGGAAAAAAGCACAGAAAAATTCCTTTTCGAGATATTTTTGAGTACAGGGGGTAGATTATAGAAAGGGAAGGTATTAGCACCCTTTCTATCCGTAGTTATCTACGGGCTCTTAGGTACTTGCTCATCATTTTTAAAATTGTTTTCTTTTTGTTTGCGTGATTTGAAAAGCTTTTGTTTTGACTTCGATTTAACTCTTGCTTCTGTCTTCAAGAGTGTAATGAAGTGTTTTGAAAACTTTATTTGTAAAGGAGTGTAAGTGTGAAAAAAAAGTTTATTTTGTTTGAGCAAGTACTTAAGAACTAATCTACCTACTCGAAAAAAGAATCGTTCTATGTTTGTTTCCTTTAGACAGGGCTATCCCACTATTAGTGAGTAGGTAGCACCGTCGTTGGAGTTTTGAGGGTCAATTCGAAAGGGATGTACGGTCACTAAAGCAATGTTAGGACGTCTTATTAATAACCCTAATGTCCTAGATCAATTATTTGAGGCAACAATTCCGAGGCAACCATTCTGAGGCAACTTTTCCGAATCGGGACTTTGATCTTTGTTTGGACAAAAGGACGACCTCTGAAGCATCCTATACTCAATAACCGTTTACCGAAGGCAACCAAGTGGGAGTGTACCCTAGGAGTGCGCATGTGCGAGTGATTCAATTTCAGATTTATTATCTTTGCACATTTAGGGTTGTCTAACTGTTTTAAAATTAAATACATTCTTGTCACGCATCCTAATATCATACATCTAACAGTTAATATTTTGCATAATTTAAAGTGCGGAAATTAAACTACGCTATTACAAGGCTTCGGGTATTTACATAGCCAAAAACAAACCCTTGAAAATAATAAAGCGATAAATGAAAAATAGAAGTCATATTTAAACTATTACAACTTGTAGGCAGTTACATCAATATGGTAATAATAAAAGCGCGCGCGAAGAAAATTAGATCGGGAAAAAATTAGGGTTTTGACACTTCTAAAAGAAAAAATGTTTTTGTTGTTTTTAATATATTTTTTAAAGAAAAGAACTTAGGTTTTAAAATTAAATACAAAAGTTAATTAGTGATTAAATTTATTAATAAAAATAATTACATAGCCTATTCTTGTTTTTTTGTTATTTTTAAGAAAGGAAAATAATTAAATTAGAAATAAAATCTATTTGTTCTAATTAATTTTAATTATTTACATAAAAGAATTAAAATTATATAAAATTAATAACCTAATTAAATTAATTTAATTTTTTTGATAAAAAATAAAATCTAACCTAATTTGTGAAAAGTGTTATTTTTTTTAATGATTTTTTTTTATAAAAAAGAAAAATAGTTGATTGGTTAGTAAACAAAATAAAAAAATAAAATGAAATAAAATAAAAAATAAAATAAAATAGAAGGAGAGAATGGGCCTGAAAAGTATTTGGAAGGTGCAAACAGTGATTCTGGGCCCAAGAAGAGTGAAGTCCGTTTGACTTTTTTGGATCCAGTGTTGCACGCTGACTGTGGCTTATGGGGCTCCTCCAGATGATGGCCATCATATTTGGCCATCTGGCCACTTGGCAGATTGGATGGTGAGAGTGCATGATGGTCCTTGGTGCATGCTGGATTTCCTGAAAGGAATTAAGAAAAATAACAAACGTTGGAGGAAGGGGTCGAACCCCTGACCTCAAGCTTTCCAACACCTTAACGCTTGCCTGGCTACCACTGGGCCAATTGTTCTATTTGTTATAATAATACAAAATAATAAACAAATATTAAAAAGGCCCTATGTATCAAATCAAGGCGCGGCAATTTGAACAAGCCAATGGTCATTCGCCAGCTGGTCATCTCCTTCCTTGGATCTGTTGGTAAAAGTTCCAAACTTTTTACCTACGGACGTTTGTCCGTAGCTATAGCCCCTGTCATTCTTAAAATCAAATACAAACATGATAAATAAAAACCAAGGCCATGGATGGATTCGTTTGGCCTTGCTGAACACAATGGTGGCCCTTTCATGGCCCAATTTTTCCTGTAAACGTAAATCCCAATTTGAAGTAAGGAACCCTAATAATGGTGAAATCTTGTACAGGACATATAAATGAAATTAAACAATGCAAAAAGCTTGGGAATGTTCCAAGGAGTAAGAATCTATAACTATTTCATGCTATAAGTACATGAATGATGCAATTCGAATTCAAGAATATTGCAATACCGTGACTGACTTACAGTGTGTTATAGGGCTTGGAAACGCTTGCTTTTGATTGCTTTTGCTTGCCTGCACTCCCAGGAAGCGATTGGGGTAGCTAGAAGGCCTTGAGGATGCCTGGAAATAGGAATTCGTGTTTACACTTTCTTGGTATTTTTTCAAGTTTTGCTCTGGTTCATACGCCTCTCTCCAACCTCTTTTTTGTTCGCCCCCATTCTATATGTATCGAGGAATAGATTAGGGTTGAAAACCTGGCCTCAATCTTCCTCCATCAATGTCTTGATTCTTGATTTGATTCACTTTGAATATCATTCCAAAAATAGCCTAATTCAATCTTTTTGTCCACACCATGCCTTTACACGAATTTGATTTGATTTCCTCATAAAGACTTGCTATATTTGATTTAATCAAGTGCCAATCTATTTTCATACGTTATTGCCAGCCTGTTATGAGCTGTTTAGGCCTCCAACATGATAAAAATCGAAAGTTGACCTGCCCCTGCAGGTCCACTTCCCTTTGAATTTGCTTTCTTCAATGGCTTCAACGTCCAATTGGAATTACTCCAGCTTCGATTGCATAGCCCCTTAGATTGCTTCCCTCTGCTTCGATTGCTTGATTCGAAAAGAATCACTCATGTCGAATCAACTTTTATGGGGTTGGGAGTAAACAAGGCAAGAATCTGGCCTGAATAGGTTAGGATATGTGTTTTCTTGATGGCCTATTTCGAATGGACTTCTTATGTACCCTTTGAATGGGCCTTCTGAATGCTTCTTCAAATGGACCTTTTGAATACTTCATCGAATGGACCTTTACATGTTCTTCGAATGGACCCTTTGAATGCTTCTTCAAATAGAACCTTTATATGTTCTTCGAATGAGTCATTTACATGTTCTTCGAATGAGCCTCTTGCCTGGTGTGCTGGCAAGTTGAGGGGCTTTTTCCTTTGTGAATCGAAACAAACTTGTAGGATATTCTTGCCTCGTGAGTCAGAGGTAAGCCTGAAGTAGTTAATGCATAGTCGAAGCATTGTGAAATTGACTTGATCGAAGGGGGTCCAGCGCTCAATCGAAGACTTGCGGACCAAAGCTTGATCGGAGGGTTCCAAACACCTAATCGAAGCTTACTAATCAAAGCCCAATCGAAGAGTGCCAAATGCCCAATCGAAGACTGGTGAGTCAAGCCTATATCGAAGGATTTTGGATACCCAATCGAAGACTTTTCCCAGATGCCAATCAAAAGACACTTTGTTCATCTTCAAAAAAACTTTATTTTCGTTAGGTAAGTGTTTGTGACCAACCATGTAAGGGAAGACCTTTGAAAACATGAGAGGGAATATTTTGGGGTACAACAGCTGCCCCTGTTCAATCTTCTTAAACCTGAGGATGTAGATTGGCTTTCGTGCCTTTCGTGATCCGAAGGTGGAAGAAGATTGAACACTAGAGTGCCCAGAAATTTTCACTCGCATGATGTGGTGTCCGTCTTGCGATGTCGGGAATGGGCTTATAGATGCCATTTGGAAATTGCTGACGGGGGATGGGCTTAAAGATGCCACCCGAAGGAGCGTCGATCGTATAAGAGATTCCTTAGCGAGAGTTTGTATACTTGTTTGTTGAGGGAGATTCCGCTGGGGAATACTGGTCTCTGTCTTGAGAGAAATAGAATTTTAGGAGCTTCAGTCGTCCATTATTCTACTGGGGTATCATCTCTGTTGAAATTTAGGAACTTCGATCGTCCGTATTCTACTGAGGAATCATCTCTGTTAAATTTCAGGAACTTCGATCGTCCGTATTCTACTGAGGAATCATCTTTGTTGAATTTTAGGAACTCCGGTCATCCGTATTCTACTGAGGAAACATCTCTGTTGAATTTTAGGAACTTCGGTCTTCCGTATTCTACTGAGGAATCATCTCTGTTGAATTTTAGGAACTTCGGTCGTCCGTATTCTACTGAGGAAACATCTCTGTTGAATTTTAGGAACTTCGGTCGTCTGTATTCTATTGAGGAACCATCTCTGTTGAATTTTAGGAACTTCGGTCGTCCGTATTCTACTGAGGAATCATCTCTGCTGAATTTTAGGAACTTCGGTCGTCCGTATTCTATTGAGAAAACATCTCTGTTGAATTTTAGGAACTTCGATCGTCCATATTCTACTGAGGAATCATCTATATTGAATTTTAGGAACTTCGGTCATCCATATTCTACTGAGGAAACATCTCTGTTGAATTTTAGGAACCTCGGTCGTCCGTATTCTACTGAGGAATCATCTCTGTTGAATTTTAGGAACTTCGGTCGCCCGTATTCTACTGAGGAATCATCTCTATTAAAGAGGAAATTTGAGAATGAACTACTATCTGGTCGTGGTCCAGGCTTCATAGTGATAAGACCGACTGCTATCTGGTCGTAATCCAGACTTTACAACGACTTACTGGGGAGATGAGATTAAACTTGTTATCCGGTTGTAATCCAGGCTTCGTGTGTTTGATACTGTTATTCGGTCGTAATCTGGGCTTCACAATATGCTGTAGAGATCAAGATACTATCCGGTCGCCCGGGCTTCATAGGGAGAATTTGATGGTATCTTTCTTGAAAGGTAAAGGTTAGTTGTATGTAATGTGTGATATGTATCAAGCAATGATGTTCTCAAAATAAATGAGATTGTGTTGTATGATGTTTATGCGTATGTACTGATGTATGGATATGTAATGTTTTTATGATGCTCTCTAGCTGGGGAAAATAAATCCTGGATTGCTGCTGGAGAAAAGAGTTGAATTCTTTGTTTCTGCTGGGGATGGTGAATGAAGATGATTGTGAGAATAAACCTGCAAGAGAGGATAACTCCGCTGAGGAATAAACTGACGAGGAAATGACTCTATGGGGAGGACATATTCTGCTAGAGGACCAGTTGATTTGGAGAAATAACCTCGGCTGGGGATGAATCATCATTGCCGGCGATGATAAACTCTGTTGGGGATTGAGTTTCTGTTTGTAAAAGGAATGAACTCCGATGGGGATGATTTTCTAGTTGCGACTTCACTGGGAATAACCTTTTAGACTCTACTGGGGATAATTTTCCAGACTCTACTGGGGATAATTCTCCAAACTTTTTTGGGGATAATCTTTCAGTGCTGATGATAGATAAACTCTGCTTGGGGAGAATCTTACCGACTCATTCGCGGTTGCGAGCCTCAGCTAGGGAGAATTGTGTCCTGTTTGGGACAACTAACATCATTGTCTTTGTCTTACTCTGTGGGGAGTGAATGTTACTGGGACGCATGCTAAGGATATGACGATGACTTTGCATCGAGACTTTTTTGCCCCTGTTTCTGCGGGAGAAAGTGCCTGCGGGGGCCTTGTGGATCGAGTGTTATCCCAACTTATGAGGTGTTTGGTAACTTTCGATCGAAATGATCAGTCTTCTTCTGGTAGGCAAGTGACAAGATGACGGGATATAGTCGTACGCTTTGATCCCTAATTTTTTCTTGGATTGTCTTTTCAGATTTTCAGTCTAGCGGGATACCCTTTCTTTCCCAAGCCGCCTTGTCAGGTTTTCGACCTGCCGGGTGTACAGATTTTTTTTGTTTTTATCCCTAATTTTTTCCCGAACCCTTTTGGTTCGCCGGGATGCCCTCATTTTTGCCTAGGCTAGTCAACCTAGCGGGTCTTTATTCATGCGCAGTATTTTCTGACTATGTCCATGCTCTCAGTGTGTAGGGAGTTGTCACTGTCGGTAGTGTTGCCACACTACCAGAAGATGTTCGTCTGATCATACAAGATTTGTTGCTGGAATTCATGTCCAATGCCCCAAGTGACTCAGATGGAGATTTTCCCCTGGCTATTTGGCATCTTTGAGAGATTCCTTGAATCTTGACTTAACTTCCCCAGATGATGGACAATGATCATGCCGTGCCCCTTGGTTGGAAGTATTTTTCCACTTGAGGTGATCCTTTTTATTGAGAAGATTTTTGTTCACTAGATATTCGTCGTGCGAATTTTTCTGCTGTTGAACAAATAGTCATATGCAAACAATGTTATTTTAAGAATGCAAAGCTTATGTCTGTTTTGAAATTTTTGAAAATGCATTTTTCAGTAAGACAGGAAAATTTTGTAAAATGTGATGTCAACTCAGGATTTACAGCAAGTCCTACTGGAGTTAGGATACCTTTTGTAACCGTATGCTTTCGAACTAACCCATGCTTCAGCTAGGACTTTTAAAGGTTATAACGTGGCCTGGTTCACGGTTCAAGAAACAAAGGATAAAGGCTCAAATTTTATTTGTACCCACCCATTCTTCGTGATGTTCTTCGATCCTAAACTCAACTAATTGTGTATTTAGATCCTGTTTGAGTCTTTGCTCTGATATTTCAGTGATGGTTCGGATACTGACAATTTATCTTGAACAGACAGTCATTTTTGTTAAGAGTTTGTAGAGCCTCTTTCTTTTTTGATTTTATTATCCCTGTATTTTGCCTGAACTGTTTCTTTTGTGATTACAGTCAGCGGGATGCCCCAGTTTTTTCTTAAGTCTCCTTCATAGGTTTTGACTTAATGGGCTTTTTATTTTGAGAGATAATGACTGCCTGTCTTGACGCTTATAGGGAACCATCACCGTCTTTTGTTTTGGAAGGACCTCTTTGATGCCATTCATTGTGCACCTGGATTAACTGAGAAAATTATCCTACCCCAGGTTGTGATTAAGGGTTTTAATTTGTGTGAACAGAAAAACTCCAACTCCTTTGGCTCAAAGGGGTTGACTAGGGATTATCTTCCTTATAACTCCATTGTTTAGGATTTGAAACAACGCCTGTACATCGTCAGCAGGGTCTGTTCAAAAGCATACTGTAGAGATTTTGATATCATTTCGTCATCCTCCCTCTAAAGGTTTAGAATTTTTTAATCGAGAGTTGAACATCACAAAAATGAAAGCAATTTGAATATAGTGAATACAAATGGATTGATTCAAAACAGACATATGCAATGCATTGATAAAGTAACAAAGTTTGTGTGATCGGTGGGAATGAGAACTGACTGTTTTGGAATGCTGGTTTGCGTTTTGCGTTTGTTTTCGCAAAATGTCGCGGTAAGCAAGAGTCGCCACCGTCTTTTATTTTATCCAACAAGGAAAGGACAAAAGCACAGAAAAATTCCTTTTTGAGATATTTCTCGGGTTCGGGAGGTAGATTATAGAAAGGGAAGGTGTTAGCACCCTTTCTATCCGTGGTTATCCACGGGCTCTTAGGTACTTGCTCATTGTGTTTTCAAAATTTGCTTTTCTTTGTGTTTGTGGGTTTGAAAAGAGTTTTTGTTTGAAAGGAGTGTAAGTGCGAAAAGTTTTGTTTTGTTTTAAAAGGAGCAAGTACTTAAGAACCATCTACCTACTCGAAAAAGGGAATTAAACTGTGCAAATGTGCTTTAGACAATGCTAGCCCACTATTGATGAGTAGGTAACATCGTCGTTGGAGTTTTCGGGTCAATTCGATTAAGGGACGTGTGGTCACTAAAGCAATGTTAGGACGCCTTAGCGGTAACTCTAATATCCTAGATCATTTTTCCGAGGCAACCGTTCCGAGGCAACTATGATCTTTGGACAAAAGGGCGACCTCTAAAACTTCCTATATCCAATGACCACGTTTGAGGCAACCAAGTGAGGTGTACCCTAAGAGTGGCATGTGCGAGTGTGTTATTTTGATTAATTTTATTTGTACATGTTATGGGCGAGCTATGTTGATTTTAAGTTCATACATTGGATCTTGTCATGCATTCCCTATTATCATACATCTAACAGTTAATATTGTGTGAAAATTAAATTGCGGGAAATTAAATCTAAGCTATTACAAGGCGTCGGGTATTTACATCGCCAAAAACAAACCCTTTAATTTAAATTGCGGAAAGTGAAAATAAAGCGATAAATAAATAAAGTCCTAATTAAAAGCTATTATATACTAGAAGCAATTACAATATTAGAAATAAATGGATCGTGTGCAAGAAAATTAAATCGGCGTATTTTTTAGGGTTTTGACCCTTTTTTGAAAGAAAGCATATTTTTTTGTTATTTTTGGAAATTATGGAATTAAATTAAACGAACAATTAAATTAAATTAAGTAATGAAAATATTTTTGGATTTTTGAGTATTTAAAGAAATAAAATAAATTAATCAAAGCTAATAAAAACCTAATTATCTAAATTAATTTTAATTATTACAAAAATATTAAAGTTATTTCCTAATTAAACTAAATTAATTGAACTAATATTTATTTACAAAAATAAAGTGCTGAATTTAATTTTAATAAATAAAATATATTTTTTTGTTTTTGATTTTATTAAGAAAAAAGATTAATTGGTTAGTGATTAATAAAAAAAATAACAATTAATTAATTAATGGAAAATAATAAAAATAGAGAGAGAGTTTAGGAGTATACGGGCCTGATTGGAGGGGTGAAACAGTTGTTGGCGTCATGTGTAAACTGTTTTGTTTTGGCCATTTATGTTTTGGCTTTTGGTCATTTGTGTTCTGGCCTCAACGTTCCTTAACCTTCTCAGTATGTCTGTCTCGCCATGTATTGGTGTCATGTGTAAACTGTTCTGTTTTGGCCATTTGTATTTTGGCTTTTGACCATTTGTGTTTTGGCCTCAACGTTCCTTAATGAACCTGCATGGGATCTGTCTAAATCTGTAGTGTTGAATCTCATGAACACATTAAATAAATTACTATATATCATAAAATACAAATAAAGTCAATATATGAAGAAATTTAATGTTTAGGCCCAATATGGCATGTATGAATGATTATACCCTTTTGATAATGGAGATCAAATCAACCTTACCCTTGGAGAAGTAGTGATATGAATACTTTTATGCCTTTTGATCATGGAGATCAAGCCAGCCTTACCCTTACTGGAAAAGTAGTGAGATGTTGGTTTGTAATCGGGATGGCTTGTTTGTAGTGAGATGTTGGTTTGTAACCGGGATGACTTGTTTGTAGTGAAAGAGGGATTTGTAATAAGGATTTCAAGGTTTTAGGATTCTTGAAAAAATTTGATATTCTGACAACGTCGTGACAAGGGTTTTTTTCTCTCCTTTGTGTGAAAAGAATGGGATTATATAATAGAAATTAAAGAGCAAAAAAATGGGCTTTGAATGTGCAATTGGGCCTCCAATATTCACTTGAATCCGTCACATTCTAGGCAAAATCGAAGGGGCTTAAGTGCAATTTTTGAAGTTGAAATGTGAAAACAAAATGTAGCCGAAATCTAGAACTAACTACTGTCAGAAAATCGGCTCAATCGGATAAACGGTGAATTAGTTATGAATTTTTGAAGTTTCAGCTCAGACAAACTTATTTTGGGCTCCAGTGTCGATTCTGACACGTTCTTCAATAAAAAACTGCTATTGATCAGAGCATAATCCGGTCTCGACTTTTGAAGCAAAGTTGTATATCTATGAGTCAGTGACGTTGTGTAAAAATATGAGCCCAATCCGATAAAAATTGACCGAGTTATGAATTTTCGAAGTTTCGGCCCAGATGAAATAATATTCAGCATTCAGGATTTTCGGCGCGTCACGCGTGCTCTGAGCAAAATACGAAGACCTTTTGGATACTGTTCGAATTCAATACCTTCTGTGAAAACTTAGCCAACTCAATTTGTGAAATTTTGGCGCCGGAACCAGCTCGATACAATGAAAATCGACCAAGTTATGATTTTCTGAACATGACGCGAATAAACTTCTATCACAAATTTTCTGTACGAAAATACTTGATAAATCCACATTTTTGAAGACCTTCTGTTCGAAATTGGCTTCCATCCGTGAGAGATGAAAACGTAGATAATGTCAAGACGGAATTTTGGCCACCAGAACGGGTTCAAAACAAGCCACGATCTTCAAATTATGAATTTTTTAGCACGTAAAAACTGCACTTTCAGCACACTTTATCACCATATTTCTTCGAGAAAACTCACACATTCAGATACCTTCTTTAAAGAATTGAATCTTGAGCCGAACCTGAATTTGAGAATATGTTAGGACATTGGGAAGCATTTGAGACCACTTGGATGTAAGGACCTTGATGCAACACAAAACCCTAATTTTGAATTGACTGCTTTAGGAGGTGATTTGACTGTCCAACTCTTGAGCCATCTTGAACAACTTGGAGATGATTCTTGACATGTCTTGAGAAATATGGGAGGGCAAATTTTGGGGTACAACAGTTTGACATGAATAAATGTTTGAACAATCAAAATAAAATTACAAATTGAAAATTCTAATGAACAAAAAGTCTTCTCGTCTGGTCTTGTCACTTCAGAGGGCGTGCCTCGGAGGGATGGTAGAAGAACTCAGCCTGACCATCTTGTGTAAACTCCAGCACTCCTTCATCAATCAAGTCCTAAATTTTATTTCTCAATGCCCAACAGTCATCAATATCATGCCCCAGGCTGTTGGAATGGTATGCACACCTTGCATCAGGATTGTAGTCTTGGGAGGCTATGTTGGGATTCTGAGGAGGGTCCCTTAACATAACCAACTTGGCCTTCAACAGGCGTTGCAATGCTTGATCCAATGACATGTTGATTTTGGTAAATTGCCTTTTGGGCATATTTGGCTTACTCTGACCAACCCGTTGTTTTTGGCGAGGTTGTTGTTGGACCCGTGATGTAGTAGCAATTTAGAAAGGTCCACTCTTCAGCAAACCAACCTTTTGTCTTCTTGGAGGTTGATCAATGACTTGGTCCCCGACCTCGTCTGTTTGCTTCATACTGTTGTATCTGTCTTGATGAAGTTGGTTGATGATGGTTCTCAGCTCTTCTTGTCCCTGGGCTAGGTCTTGGATAAGAGCCATTTGCCCCAACATCTGGATTCTTATTGCATCTACCTCAGCTTGCAGTTGCTCCAGCCGTTCGTCCTTATTGTCTTCAGGACTTTTCTTGACCAAGTTCCCGAAGAGGAGCGTTTTCAAATCTTCCTGCCCCTTGGATAGGTTTAGGAATATTTCCCTGAACTGAGTTTCTTGAAGATCTCTGTTGTCTTGTTGGAGAGCCATTGCTGAAATAAACAGCGAGAACATTAGAGACCTGTACTGGGAGACCTATTATGCAATGATATGTATGATATATATATGCAATGTTTTCAAGGATCTCGCGGGGTAAACAAGAAACTGTTAGAATTTGTTTGAAGAAACTTTGTGTCATTAAGAGTCCTTCTTCAAGAGTCAAGCTTACCATATCGAGTGGGTCATAGCCACTGACTCAAGTGATCGTGTTTTGATCTCTATACGACATTGACTAGAGGAAAATAAATCCCATTTGCCCCTTGCTAGACGTTTGATTTACCATAACCTGCATCACAAACCCTTGAGATCCTTGAAATGGTTAAGGAAATGTTAAGGCATGATGTTATGATGTGTATGCTATGCGTTTAAGCAAAAGTGCGAGGTGATGTAAACAAGTAAATCCGGCAAGAATATTGCAAGAATATTGCAATACCGTGACTGACTTACAGTGTGTTATAGAGCTTGGAAACACTTGCTTTTGATTGCTTTTGCTTGCCTGCACTCCCAGGAATCGATTGGGGTAGCTAGAAGGCCTTGAGGATGCCTGGAAATAGGAATTCGTGTTTACACTTTCTTGGTATTTTTTTCAAGTTTTGCTCTGGTTCATACGCCTCTCTCCAACCTCTTTTTTGTTCGCCCCCATTCTATATGTATTGAGGAATAGATTAGGGTTGAAAACCTGGCCTCAATCTTCCTCCATCAATGTCTTGATTCTTGATTTGATTCACTTTGAATATCATTCCAAAAATACCCTAATTCAATCTTTTTGTCCACACCATGCCTTTACACGAATTTGATTTGATTTCTTCATAAAGACTTGCTATATTTGATTCAATCAAGTGCCAATCTATTTTCATACGTTACTGCCAGCCTGTTATGAGCTGTTTAGGCCTCCAACATGATAAAAATCGAAAGCTGACCTGCCCCTGCAGGTCCACTTCCCTTTGAATTTGCTTTCTTCGATGGCTTCAACGTCCAATTGGAATTACTCCAGCTTCGATTGCATAGCCCCTTCGATTGCTTCCCTCTGCTTCGATTGATTGATTCAAAAAGAATCACTCATGTCGAATCAACTTTTGTGGGGTTGGGAGTAAACAAGGCAAGAATCTGGCCTGAATAGGTTAGGATATGTGTTTTCTTGATGGCCTCTTTCGAATGGACTTCTTATGTACCCTTCGAATGGGCCTTCTGAATGCTTCTTCAAATGGACCTTTTGAATACTTCATCGAATGGACCTTTACATGTTCTTCGAATGGACCCTTTGAATGCTTCTTCGAATGGACCCTTTACATGTTCTTCGAATGAGTCATTTACATGTTCTTCGAATGAGCCTTTTGCCTGGTGTGTTGGCAAGTTCAGGGGCTTTTTCCTTTGTGAATCGAAACAAACTTGTAGGAGATTCTTGCCTCGTGAGTCGAAGGTAAGCCTGGAGTAGTTAATGCATAGTCGAAGCATTGTGAAATTGACTTGATCGAAGGGGGTCCAGTGCTCAATCGAAGACTTGCAGACCAAAGCTTGATCGAAGGGTTCCAAACACCTAATCGAAGCTTACTAATCAAAGCCCAATCGAAGAGTGCCAAATGCCCAATCGAAGACTGGTAAGTCAAGCCTGTATCGAAGGATTTTGGATACCCAATCGAAGACTTTTCCCAGATGCCGATCAAAAGACACTTTGTTCATCTTCAAAAAAACTTTATTTTTGTTAGGCAAGTGTTTGTGACCGACCATGTAAGGGAAGACCTTTGAAAACATGAGAGGGCAAATTTTGGGGTACAACAATGGGGATTCTTGTTCCTATTGTCTTAGGAGGAGTCCACTGGGGGATTTAGATTTTTGTTGTTCTCCTTCTTGAGGAAAACTATATGGGGAATAAAGTCTAGTAACTTCAGTTGTCCAAGGTTCTACTGAAGAGTTATCTCTGTACTAGAGAGATGAAAGTTTGTTGTTTTCTGGTTGAAATCCAGGCTTCATAGTAACTTGCTAGGGATAATGGAATTAACCGTTACCTGAAAATGTATTAGAAAAAAGTTTGTGTAGTGTTGTTCTAGGATGAGTCCGTGTTAGTCTACATCTGAAGATATATGAAAAGGAACCTGGGTAGGGCTGTTTTAGGAGATATATGAGAGGGAGCCTGAGTAGGGCAACTTCAAGATGAGTCCGGGTAAAACTGCATCTGGAAATTGTGAGAAGGAACCTGGGTAGGGTTGCCTCAGGGTGAGTCTGTGTAAAACTGAATCTGGAAATTATGAGAAGGAACCTGGGTAGGGTTGCTTCAGGATGAGTCCCGTGTAAAACTGCATCTGGAAATTTAAGAGAAGGAACCTGGGTAGGGTTTCCTCAGGATGAGTCAGTGTAAAACTGCATCTGGAAATTCAAGAGAAGGAACCTAGGTAGGGTTGCCTCGGGATGAGTCAGTGTAAAACTGCATCTGGAAATTGTTAGAAGGAACTTGAGTAGGGTTGCCTCAGGATGAGTCAGTGTAAAACTGCATCTGGAAATTGTGAGAAGGAACCTGGGTATGGTTGCTTTAGGATGAGTCCGTGTAAAATTGCATCTGGAAATTCAAGAGAAGGAACCTGGGTAGGGTTGCTTCAGGATGAGTCCGTATAAAACTACATCTGGAAATTCAAGAGAAGGAAGTTGGGTAGGGTTGCCTCAGGATGAGTCCATGTAAAACTGCATCTGGAAATTTAAGAGAAGGAACCTGGGTAAGGTTGCCTCAGGATGAGTCAGTGTAAAACTGCATCTAGAAATTCAAGAGAAGGAACATGGGTATGGTTGCTTCAGGGTGAGTCTGTGTAAAACTTCAGAAGGAGGGAGAAGGAACCCGTGTAAGATTGCTTCATGAAGAGCCCGTATTAAGTTGTATTTGGAAGTCAGAAGAAACCCGTGTAAGATTGCTTCATGAAGAGCCCGTATAAAGCTGTATTTGGAAGTCAGAAGAAACCCATGTAATATTGCTTCATGAAGAGCCAATATAAAGCGATATTTGGAAGTCAGAAGAAACTCGTGTAAGATTGCTTTATGATGAGCCCGTGTAAAGCTTTATTTAGAAGTCAGAAGAAACCCGTGTAAGATTGCTTCATGAAGAGCCCGTGTAAAGATGTATTTGGAAGTCAGAAGAAACCCGTGTAAGATTGCTTCATGAAGATCCCGTGTAAAGATGTATTTGGAAGTCATGAGAACCCGTGTGAGATTACTTCATGATGAGCCCGTGTAAAGCTGTATTTGGTCGCACAAATAATTACTTTGTTTTGTTTCAAGAGCTAATCCAGGACCTGTTGAAAATTGTTGATGATAAATATCTGTTGATTAATATTTCCTGAAAAGGTAAAGCGTTAGCTGTATGCAATGTCATGATGTATGAAATGCATTGTGCAGTGGTGTTCTCAAAATAAATGAGATTGGGATGTATGCATTTGTACTGCAAATGCTATGACATTTGTAGAATGATGTATGCATGCAATATGTGAATGTATCAGTTGTTCTATTGCAGCGCTGTTGAATTAGGGAAAATAAATCCCTGATTGCAGCCGGCGATGAAGAATGTAGGTCTTCAGATTTTGTTGAAGCTGAACTGCTGGGAGATGATCTTCCGTTGTTAGAGAAATAAACTCTGTTGGGGAAGGAAAGCTCTATGCACTGCCTGAGGATTTTCGGGAATCCTGAGAAGTTTGATGACTTTACTGGGGAAAACCTGATGTCGGAGCAGCAGTTGGAAATTCCTGTTTTGCTGGGGATACAAGAACACTTGACATTATTAGGTTGTAAGCTGAGGATATGGCAACGAATTTTTAGTAAGACGCCCCCGCCTCTATACCTGCTGGAGAAAGTACATACAGAGACTTTGTGGATGGTTTGAGTGTCATCCCAACTCCTGGGGTGCTTGGTAAATGCTGATCAGGATGATAAGTCTTCTACTGATAAACAAATGACAAGGTGACAGGACATAGTCGTACATTTTTAATCCCTAACTTTTTCCTAGACCGCCCTTTCGGGGTTTCAGTCCACCGGGATACCCTTTTTTTGCTCAAGCCACCTTTTCAGGTTTTCGACTTACCGGGTGTACAATTTTTTTTTGTATATATCCCTAATTTTTGCCCGAACTCTTTTGGTTCGTTGGGATGCCCTTACTTTTTCCTGGGCCAGTCAACCTAGCAGGTCTTTTTTCATGTGTAGTATTTTTTTTACTATGTCTGTGCTCATAGGATATGGAGAGTTGTCACCGTCTATGACAACAAGTGTTATAGAAATTCCAGAAAATGTTTATGTGATCACATGTTCCCTTTCATACGTGGAAGCCTGTGTGGGGATGCTTCAGGATGAATCTGGTGCACCTGATGTTTGATCAAGTTTCTGATAGTCTTGAATTTCCTAGGTATCTTTTCTAAGAACTGTCATGGAAGGATTCGAAGACATGATACTAACACCATCTGATACTACTGGCACAGACAAGCAATTTGGTGGTACCAAAGATTCAAATTTCACAGTGATTTTCTACTGGAATCCCCGATCAATGTAACAGCCCCCGAGTGATTCAGATGGAGATCTGCCCCTGGCTATTCAGCATTTTTGGAGAGATTCTTTGCATATTGGCTTGACTGCCCCAGATTAATTAGACACCATGTCATGCCCCTTGATTATGAAAGTCTTGTTATTGGGAATGTTTTTTCTGTCTGAGGTGATTCTGTCCATTGAGGGGGTCTTTGTTCACTGAATATTCATTGTGTGAATTTCTCTACCATTTGAACAATTAACCATATGCAAACAATGTCATTTAAAGAATGCAAAGCTTATGTCTGTCTTGATATTTTTTTGAAAATGTATTTTTTGTAGTAAAACAAAATTTGCAAGCATGTGATATTAACTCATGATTTATAGCAAACCTTACAGGAGTCAGGATACCTTCGTAACAGTATGCTCTCGAACTAACCCATGCTTCAGCTAGGACTTTTAAGGGTTATAACATGGTCTGGTTTACGGTTCAAGAAACAAAGGATAAAGGCTCAAATTTTATTTGTATCCAACCCGCTCTTCGTGATATTCTTCGGTCCTATGCTCAGTTAATTGTGCATTTCGAATCCCAGTTGAGTTCTGGATTATTGGCCTTGATATTTCGGTGATGGTTTAGAAATTGAATGTTTGTTTGATAAGGCGGTCATTTTTGTGACCTTTTATTTTTGTTGAGCATTTGTAGGATGTTGTACCCCAAAATTTGCCCTCCCATATCCATCAAGAATTGTCAAAGTCAAGGTCACAAAATGCCCCAAGGGTTGTGCAGCTCAACTGGCTCCTATACAGTCAAAACTAGGGTTTGAGTTCTGGTCAAGCAAATGAACTTTCCAAAGGCCCAATCAAGTCCCATATGCCTACAAAGATGGTCAAGTATCCTCATGTCAAGTTTTAAGGCATTCAGCTCAAAATTGCACAGTCAAAACCCTAGATTGCACTACAGTCAACTGTAGGGGCAAAATGGTCATTTGGCAGTCAAAAGTTCAAATTTTTGGTCAACACATCATTTTGAAGCCACAAACATCATTTGATCAATGCTTGATCATGATTTTCAAGATTTGGCTCAGAAATCATCAAGATGCAAAAGTTGCTATATTTGGACAGCTGAAAAAGTCAACTGAAATTGACCAGGGCATAACTTTCACATGGATTATCAGAAAAATTCCATCCAAAGCTCATTTTGAAGAGAAAGACATTTCCTACAATTCATCTTCATGTTCCAAGTCCAAGAAATGCTCTCACAAAAAGTTATCAATTTCAACATTATAGGTCATTTTCAAAAGTCAACAAAAAGTGACTTTAAGTCAAAGGCCATAACTTGAGATTGGTAAATCAAAATGACATGGGACCAAAGGCATTGGTTAAAGGACTCAAAGACCTTTCCAAAATGTCCAAGAACATGTGAAAAGCTTAAAAATTGACCAAGTTATGCCTTGTGGAAGTTGGGAAATTTTTGGAAATTTTTGAAAGTCAACATTGATGCAAAAGGCCTAAAAATGCAAATGGGCCCAATTATCTTCCAAATTTCTTCATACCAAGCCTATGCACGACCACTAGGCCCAAAGGGAAGTATTCTCATATTTTTTAATTATTTATTTGAATTAATATTAATTTATATTCATTTAAATGATTTTAATTCATGAAAAATATAAACCTTAACCTAAAAAATCTTTTTATGCACATTATAACCTCAATATTTCGTGCTTAACTGATTAGGGCAAGTTGTGATAAGAATTGAGCATGATTGATACAAAAACTATGGGAAAAAGATTGGAAAAGATCTTGTGAAATCAAATCTTCAAAAATCATTAAAGCAATGGATTTTCTTCAATTTTCTTGACCTAACATGCTCCATATATGATCAGAACATAACCCTAATGATAAAAAGACTGGAAGCTGCGCCCAAAACAAGGATGGCATATTGGAATTTTTCATAAAAAACTCAAAAACTGAAAAGAGCCTTAGAGGTTGATTCAAGCCTTGATTTTCATCCCAAAAGCTCCCTTGACTAATTCTGGACGTGTACCAATCCCAAACAACAAGCCAAAACGCCTGGAACTGGTATCACGAATCCAAACAGTTTCCAGAAAAATGCATGATCATGTTCTATGTTTAAAGCATTTTCATTGTTTTTTATTAGTGCATTCATACCAATAAGCATGTTCTAAAGCTAACCAACGTATTTGATTTTGTTTTTGTGCCACATATGAGAAGTTACCATGAATGGTCTTTAGGGTTTCAGGAATTCAAAAAGAGGGCTTCTCTCATACGGCAAAATTAGGCAACGAGACCAAGCCTAACAAACTCAGGATCTCTGGACGATTTGATTCCACTAGTCGCGCCATTTTTATGTTTGCGTATAGCCTAATCGCTATTTTTTGGAAACGTCCCTAAGGCCACACCATGAAAACCGTGGCTGTAGTTTGTGTGTTACAGGGACGAGGAAAGAGACGGAGTCGTGGCATCAAATGATTGGAAGATTTAAAAGTTCGCGCGTTTTCCAACTAACGCATTGTTTTTCTTTATTATGTTCATTGTGTGTTTAATTAACAAATAGTTTCCTTGGCTCAGCTGGCAGACACTTGTGGCTTCAATATCCAAGACCTGGGTTCGAACCCCAGGTCTGTGCATTCTTCATATTATTTTCTAATGCCAAATCTTATGCAGCGTCAACATAGAATTATACCGTGTTGCTTCACAATCCAGGCAGCCACGCGTCCTGGCAGATCCATCAGAGGGCCCAGATCAAAAAGCACGCTATACTCCCAGTCAACGCGTCATACTGGATTCCAAAGTCAACGAATGGCAAGTTTAATTGGGCTAGGCTTCTCAAATTCACACCTCCTGATTTGGGGCAACCCCCCACCCTGGTTTGCATTTTATATTTTTTTTCTTCTTACATTTATTTTTATTGTATTATTTATTTTTATTGCCATCAATTAATTTATTTTTTCTACAAAATATAAAAACATTAAAAATATAGAAAAGACAAAAAATGTAATTTTTATTTTTTATTGCCATGAATAAATTAGAATAAATTGTTTAGTTAATTAGGTTATAGCCTTAATCTTTTTTAATAAAAATCCAAAAAATAGAATTTAGGTTAATTACTTATTATTTTCTTTTATTAATTTTAATTTTCTTTCAGAATAACAATAGTATTTATTTATTACTTTATTTTCATAAGTTAAAATTGTACAAATTAATTTAAAATTTAATTTAGGTTTAATTTGAATCTTTCATAATAAATACAAAAGCACTAGAATTAGGGTTTGCTTCTTAATTTAATTTTTATTAACTCCTTTTTCTTTTAAATCTTAAAAAATACAAAATATCAAAAACATTTAATTTCCTTTTTTATTATCAGTTAATTTTTGATGCTCATTAACTTTTAATTATTTGCAAAAAGGGTCCAACGCCCGTATTCATAATTTTGTTAAATTTCGCGCATTTATTTTATTGCTTATTCTAATTCTGTAATTGCCCCAAAGCCATGTAATTTATTTTATCGCACTTTTATCGCTTTATTTACTTTCAGTCAAATCGGGTCCGGTTTAAATTTTGGCGATGTGGACCCGCGCCTTTGTAATAGTCATAGATTTATTTTCCCGCAACTTATAAACTGTTAAATAAACATGAAAGAATGTATGGACCTAATTAAAATCAAGCGTAGCAAACGACGAACATGACAAGATAAATAAACTGAAACATGACACACAATTCGCACACACCACCCCTAGGGTACGCCTCACTGTTGCCTTGCCTCGAAAGGTGATCGTCGAGTAGAGGATGTCTTAGTAAGTCCTCATGATCCGGGAACCTGGCATGAGGGTAGCTTCTAAGGTGTCTTCCTATTGCTCTGGTGATCACCATGTCCCGAACCTCGAATTGACCCGAACACCTCCAACGGTGGTGCTACCTACCTCTCAATGGTGGGATGGCACTACTTTTAAGGACATTTACACAGACGAATTCCTTAGGGTAGGTAGGTTCTCAAGGATACTTGCTCTAATCTCAAAACAAACTCAAAAGACTTTTCACACTGACACTTTTCAAAAGCTTTCAAAGCAAATTTTTCAAACACTCTGACGTACGAGTCGAACTGAAATTTTTCAAAGAAACTTTTAAACCCACATTGAAAAGCAAACAAAACAATTTTGAAAACACATATGAGCAAGTATCTAAGAGCCCATGGATAACCATGGATAGAAAGGGTGCTAACACCTTCCCTTTCTATAACCTACCTCCCGAACCGAGAGCAATCTCTTTAAGGAATTTTTCTGTGCTTTTGTCCTTTCCATTTGGAGAAAATAAAAGACGGTGGCGACTCTTGCTTCCGCGACATTTCGCGAACCAGCGTTAAACAGTCAGTTCCAGATCCACCGATCACAGAACTGGCGACTCTGCTGGGGAAATCTTTAAAGTGAGGTGTACCTTAGGGCTAAGTCATAACTGTGTTTTCACTTGTACTGTTTTGCTTGCTTTACTATTGTGGGTTGCATCGGAGATACATAGATCCTAACCCGGATCTGGGGATACCCTGTCTAGGTAGCATAAGCTGTGAGGGACTTGTCCGGCGTAGACCGACACAGGTGAAGCAGTGGCTACGTTGGTGTGGCACCTTAGTCTGTACCGATATCCCTTGTGTTGCAACGAGGAGAATATGGGTCTTCTAAGGAGTCATTAAGCACCAACAACCTTAGAACCTTAATTGACACAACTTGGCCTTTAGAACAGTAGCAGTATGCTACGCCCATTGAGGCTAAACTCTCGTGATGGTTCTGGCCGCAAGAAAAGATTGCGATGCTGGAGTTATGACCGATTGAGGGTAGTCAATGATATTGGGATCCTCTAAGAACCCGGTTACTTTTGATTAGGACAGGTATGAACCAACAAACTGAAAGAGGGTAGTACCTAGACCTCATGCTGGCCTAAACTTTAGGGGCTTGCCTTGTGTGACTTGTGTGCCTTATATGTTTGCCTTTGTATCTGTATGTGGTGTGCTTTATCATAACATCATAGCATCATGAACATTGCATGCATCCTGCATAAGAACTGACCATTTCAAAGACAAGAGGGTTTCATCTTTGCTCTGTTTTGTAGGACATTATGATGCCTGTGCGAAGGAATACTATCCGGTTCAACTTTGTTCGTTCACCCGAGTTGCTTGATGAGTTGGTTAGCAGAATTCCAAATACCACTTCCTTCATTCAGAGGCATGGTTCTCTTCTCAGTTTAGTCACTGCAAAGCGGGATCAACAGTTGATGAGTGTTCTGACCCAGTTCTATGACCCTCAGTACCAGTGCTTTACCTTCCAAGACTTCCAGTTGGTCCCTACCCTGGAAGAGTTCTCTAATCTGCTTGGTATCCCTATCTTGGATCAGACTCCCTTTACTGGTTGGGAAAAGACCCTTAGGCTTGAGGACATTGCTGCAGCTCTTCCTTTGACACATCAAGAGGTAACAGACAACTGGGTAACTAGAAGCGGAGTTAAGGGTTTCTTGGCCAAGTTTCTGATCGGTAAAGCTAACAGCTTCTGGAATGACTTGGACTTCAGGGCATATGAAGACATCTTGGCTCTCCTAATCTATGGGTTAGTCTTGTTTCCTAATCCTGACAACTTCATCAATGTCACCTCCATTAGGATCTTTATGTCTCAGAATCCAGTGCCCACTCTCTTGGGTGACATCTTGCAACAACTTCATGCCCGTACTACCCGAAGACGAGGAACCCTATGGTGTTGTATCCCTTTGTTGGTGAGGTGGTTTATTTCGCACCTCCCTAAGTCCGTACTGAAGAACCAAGAAGGAAGAGGTTGGGCTCACAGGTTAATGTCTCTCACCGATAAAGACATCATTTGGACTTGCAGAGGTTTAGATGAGATAGCTATTATTGATCGATGCGGGGAGTATCCTAATGTTCCTCTGATTGGTACTCAAGGAGGGATCTCTTACAATCCATGTCTAGCACTCCGTCAGTTTGGAAGAGCAAGAAGAGCAGGCCCCCATGAGATGTTGGTGCCTCACATCAGTTTCGAGTTTCAGGTGGATAGTGACGAGCTGCGTCGTAGGTTCATCAAGGCTTGGGACAAGGTTCATAAAGCTGACCCACAAGAGCTAGGGCCAAAGACTTCTTTACCTATGGAAGCCTACTACAAATGGGTCCGCATCCGTGCTCAGAAGTTAGGTATGCCGTATGAAGCTGTCAGACCCGTCATCCTTGAATGTCCTGATAAAGATGGTGTTCCTCCAACTGTCCTTCCTCCTCAGATACCTACTGATTATGAGACATTGAAGAGATCTTGGTCGCAACTGCAGGAAGAACGGGATTCTTACCGGGAAAAGTTCAACGAGCAGGAATCAAAGATCCAGAAGCTGACAAAGCAGTTGGAGAATGAGAGAGCCCTGAATGCCTACCTCCGTACTGAGAAGAGGAGACCATGGGATCAATGAGGAATTCTGAATGTGCCTTTACAGTTTTTATTTCCTTTCCAGTTGTTTCATTTCATGTAAACGCCTAAGGGCAACTTGTTGAATAATCTCAGTTACAAAGTTGAATCTAATGAAGTGTGTTCCTTTTTTGTTTACAAAGTTGATTCCCGATTGTCTTTGAAAACATAATTCATACGCATTTCATACATCATGTGCATAGCAGGTTTTTCCCTTTTTCAGGTTGCTTACAGTTCTTCGCTGTTTATTTCAGCATCATGAATTCCGGATCTGAATCAACTGAGACTTCGATCAAGGCTCTCCAGGCGCAGAATGCGCAGTTTCAAGAGTTAATCCTGGGTCTAGCCAAAGGCCAAGATGAGCTGAAGGCCATGCTCCTGAAGAAGGAGAAGAAGAAAAAGAGGAGAACTGTTCTGTTCAACTCGGGCCGAAGGTTGGGTAATACTCTGCACCAAGAAGAGGTTGTTTCTTCTGTTGGCAAAAGTCCTTCTCAGGCAGAAGCAAGGGTTCCTAGTCCGGTGGTCTCCGACAACGAGACAGATTTTGACGAAGAGCAGTACCCTCCTGAAGACAACAGGTACAAACAACTGGAAGACAGGTTAAAGGCTATGGAGGTGCAACAGGCACCTGGGCTGGATTTCGGAGATCTGGGTTTGTCGACTGGTGTGATCATTCCACATAAATTCAAAGCTCCCACCTTCTCCAAATATGACGGGGCATCCTGTCCCAAGCTGCATTTGAGGTCTTATGTTCGAAAGATTCAGCCGTACTCTGCGGACAAGAATCTATGGATCCACTTCTTCCAGGAGAGTCTTTCAGGGACTCATCTCGAATGGTTCTATCAGCTGGATGGGACCAAAGTTCGTAACTGGGAGGAGCTGGCTACTGCTTTCTATAAGCAGTATCAGTATAATGCCGACCTTGCCCCCACGCGTACCCAACTCCAGGGTATGTCGTTGGGCGTAAGCGAAGGTTTTAAAGAGTACGCGCAGAAGTGGAGAGATCTGGCCGGCAGGGTGCAGCCACCTTTGACTGATCGAGAGTTAGTGGACATGTTCTTGGGGACCCTATCTGGGCCGTTCTTTAATCATCTCATTGGGAATTCTTCTGCTGGTTTCACTGATTTGATCTTAACTGGAGAGAGAATTGAAGCTGGGTTGAAATCTGGGAAGATTGCAAAGGCTGCATCATCATCTGGGTCGGACAAGAAACCGTTTAAAAAGGAGTCTAGTGCTGTGTATGGCTCCAGAAAATCAGAAAGAAATGAACACCGCCAATCTGTCAGTGCGGTAATGATCGCTAAACCTGCTGCCGCTCCCCGGCCAAACAATCCTCAAAGGGTTGATAGACCCCGGAGAGAGTTTACCCGGTTAAGCATGACCCTATCGCAGATTCTGCCACAGCTGCTCGCAACCAATTTGGTATCTGTCAAGGAGGCACCAAAGTTCCCTAACACTACCTCTCCTAAGTACAACCCGAACGCCCGTTGTGCTTACCATTCAGACAGCCCGGGGCATGCCACTGATGACTGTTGGGCACTAAGGAACAAGCTGCAGGACCTCATTGATGCTAAGGAGGTACAGTTCGAAGCATCCGACAAGCCTAATGTGGTGACAGCTCCCCTGCCTGCTCATGGAGTTAACGCTATTGGTGATGAAGAGGAAGTTGATGAAGCTGAGTTCGATAGCTGGATATACCCGGTTGCTGATGGTGGACTTAACAATTGGAGCGCCAAAGACAATCTCTCTGTTTCTTTTGACACTAAGTAATAAATTTCTTTGTTTCACTTTGTAATAAACTATGATAAACTCTATGGCCCGGTGTCTTACCCGAGGCACCGTGGTTCTATTTGTGAGGGCATATGAACTGTCATTTTATACATCATGAATGAAAATCTTGGACTTTTTCGCATTACAAATATTGTGTTCCTTTTCTATCTTTCCTTTTCCTTTACATAATTTTCAAAACAGCTGTATTTACACACACACTCACTCATACAGGTTCCAATCCACTCTGGATCCCACTGATAACAGCTCTGCTAATGCCAATTATGACTTCGAAAATCCGATCAACTTAGCCGAAGACGAAGGTGAAGATGATTGCGAAGTGCCTGGCGAGCTTGCAAGACTGTTACTTCAGGAAGAAAGGGCAATTCAACCCCACGAAGAGCCAGTGGAAATCATAAACCTAGGTACTGAGGCAGACAGAAAAGAGGTAAAGATTGGTGCTAACCTAGAGCTCAGCGTGAAGCAACGGTTAACCAAGATGTTACATGACTATATGGAGATCTTTGCCTGGTCCTACGAAGACATGCCAGGGTTGGATACCGATATTGTTGTCCATCATTTGCCAACTAGGGAAGACTGCCCTCCAGTTAAACAAAAGGTTCGTCGGATGCGTCCAGAGATGTCAGAGAAGATTAAGGCTGAGGTGATGAAACAGTTTGATGCCGGATTCCTTGCAGTAACTTCTTACCCTCAGTGGGTTGCTAATGTGGTGCCGGTACCTAAAAAAGACGGCAAGGTCAGAATGTGTGTTGATTACAGGGATCTAAACAGGGCCAGCCCCAAGGATGACTTCCCCTTACCTCACATTGATGTCCTTGTGGATAATACAGCTCAGCACAAGGTATTCTCTTTCATGGATGGCTTTTCAGGCTACAATCAGATCAAGATGGCACCTGAAGACATGGAGAAGACTACATTTGTTACTCAGTGGGGCACCTTCTGTTACAAGGTCATGCCGTTCGGATTAAAGAATGCTGGGGCAACCTACCAGCGTGCCATGGTTGCCTTGTTTCATGATATGATCCATCATGAGATCGAAGTATACGTGGACGACATGATTGCTAGGTCCCAGACTGAGGAAGAGCATCTAGATCACCTGCAGAAGTTGTTTGACCGGTTGAAACTGTACAAGCTAAGATTGAACCCGAACAAGTGCACCTTCGGGGTAAGATCTGGGAAGTTGCTAGGCTTCGTGGTCAGTGATAAAGGTATTCAAGTGGATCCTGCTAAGGTCAAAGCTATTCAAGAGATGCCAGTCCCTAAGACAGAGAAGGAAGTTAGAGGCTTTTTAGGACGCCTGAATTACATCGCTCGATTCATATCTCATTTGACTGCTACCTGTGAGCCAATCTTCAAGCTGCTGAAGAAAGATCAGGTAGTACGTTGGAACGATGAATGTCAGGTTGCTTTCGACAAAATCAAAGAGTATCTCCAAGAACCACCTATCCTTATGCCACCGGTTGAAGGGAGACCTCTGATCCTATATCTGACAGTGCTAGACAACTCAATGGGGTGTGTGCTGGGGCAGCATGACGAGTCTGGCCGAAAAGAGCACGCCATTTATTACCTTAGCAAAAAGTTTACCGACTGTGAGACCCGATACTCACTGCTTGAGAAAACTTGCTGCGCTTTGGTATGGGCTGCTCGCCGGCTGAGACAGTATATGCTGACTCACACTACCTTGTTGATCTCAAAGATGGATCCGATAAAGTACATATTCGAAAAGCCTGCTCTGTCTGGGAGAATTGCAAGATGGCAGATGATCTTAACGGAATACGACATTCAGTATACAACCCAGAAAGCCATCAAGGGGAGTGTACTGGCAGACCACTTAGCTCATCAAGCTGTAGATGACTACCAATCAATGAACTTCGAGTTTCCGGATGAAAGCATCATGATAGTAACTGATTGTGAAGTACCTGGACCGGATGAAGGACCTGAGCCAGGATCCCGATGGTCTATGCACTTTGACGGAGCTTCCAATGCTTTGGGAAATGGTATCGGTGCCATAATCATATCTCCACAAGGTACTCATACTCCACTCACTGCCCGGCTGTGTTTCAACTGTACCAACAACATGGCGGAGTATGAGGCGTGTATCATGGGTCTTCAAGCTGCGATTGACTTAAGGATCAAGTTCCTCAGCGTTTTCGGAGATTCCGCTCTTGTGATCAATCAGATCAACGGAGAGTGGGATACGAAACATCCAAACTTGATTCCTTACAGAGAATGTGTGTTGACCCTGATTCCCCACTTCACAGAGATAACCTTCGAGCACTTTCCAAGAGAAGAGAATCAGTTAGCGGACGCGTTAGCTACAATGTCTTCAATGTTCAAGGTTAAATGGGATAACGAAGCTCCCCAGATCACCATCTGGAAACTGGACGAACCGGCATACTGTTGTGATCTCGAAGCTGAATTGGTAACTGAGAAGCCTTGGTACCATGAAGTGAAGAGATATCTGGAAGCTCAGGAATACCCGGAAGGTGCCTCTATCAATGATAAGAAATTCCTAAGACGGTTCGCAGCCAAGTTCTTCCTAAGCAACGACATCTTGTACAAGAGGAATCATGATTCAACCTTACTGCGCTGTGTGGACAAGATTGAAGCAGAAAGAATCATGGAAGAGTTACATGAAGGGACCTTTGGTACGCATTCCAGTGGACATACTATGGCTAAAAAGATCCTACGGGCAGGATATTACTGGTCCACCATGGAAGCTGATTGCTACCAACATTCTAGGACATGCCACAAGTGCCAGATCTATGCAGATAAGGTGCATGTTCCTCCGGTTCCCCTGAATGTTCTGACTGCGCCTTGGCCGTTTGCAATGTGGGGCATAGACATGATCGGCGAGATAAAACCTACAGCATCCAATGGACATCGCTTCATCCTAGTGGCGATTGATTATTTTACGAAGTGGGTTGAGGCAGCATCCTATGCTACAGTGACCAAGACTGTCGTGGCACGGTTTATTCGGCACAATCTGATATGTCGATACGGCGTCCCTGAGCGAATAATTACAGACAACGGTACCAATCTGAACAATAAGATGATCGCTGAGCTCTGCGAACAGTTCAAAATACAGCACCACAATTCTTCTCCTTACAGACCGAAGATGAATGGGGCTGTAGAAGCAGCTAACAAGAACATCAAGAAGATCGTGCAAAAAATGACAGTAACGTACAAAGATTGGCACGAGATGTTACCGTTCGCTCTGCATGGGTACCGTACCTCAGCTAGGACGTCAACCGGGGCAACTCCCTTCTCTCTGGTTTATGGTATGGAGGCAGTCTTGCCGATCGAAGTGCAAATTCCTTCTCTCCGGATAATGAAGGATGCAAACCTGAACGAGGATGATTGGATCCAGACACGACTTGACCAACTCAATCTCATTGACGAAAAGAGACTTGCTGCTATCTGTCATGGTCAGACGTATCAGAAACGGATGATCAGGGCATTTAACAAAAAGGTCAGGCCACAGGAATATCAAGTTGGGGATCTGGTTATCAAGAGAATCATCCTTCCTCAGAGTGATCCAAGGGGCAAATGGACCCCTACGTATGAAGGGCCATTTGTGGTTAAGCATGTGTTCTCAGGAGGAGCAATGATCTTAACCAACATGGATGGTGACGACCTTCCTCACCCCGCCAATGCAGACATAGTTAAAAAATACTACGCATGAAAAAAGACCCGCTAGGCTGACATGCCTAGGCAAAAGTTAGGGCTTCCCGTCGAACCAAAAAGGTTCGGGCAAAATGTAGGGATGAAAATGAAAAAATCTGTACACCCGGCAAGTCGAAAACCTGAAAGGGCGGCTTGGGCAAAAATGGGTATCCCGGTGGACTGAAAACCCGAAAGGGCGGTCCAGGCAAAAGTTAGGGATAAAGCGTAAAACTATGTCTCATTGATCACTTTGCATCCAGAATCCGGTATCAGCATCAAGTTCAAACGGCATCGATCAGTCAGCTTCATCTTCAACCAAGGTCATCAAGTGATGAGACGCTCGGAGTTATAAAGGCAATAGCAGAGTTGAAACCCAGTGGATCATTCATCTTTCACACAGCTGTTTTATTTTCATCTGTACAAAACTTGTATAAATTCTTTTGATCGGCGACGTACCTCTTACTAGGACGTCAGCCTCTTGTATACAAAACGCCTATTTTCAGGCCATTCAAAAATCAATAAAAATATATCTTCAGCTAAATATGCCAAGTATTTTTCTTTTTTCTGTTTTGTTTTACGAAGAGCGTCCAAGGTTCAATTTGTGATGTGTGCATTGACAATAATTTGCTAACTCATAAATACTTGCATACGAAACAAAGGAATTCATTGCAGGTAACGCTAAAAACAGGGGCAATAAAAGAGTTGTCTGAGCAGTCTAATTGTTCTATCCTCCAAGGTACCAGGGTAGGTTCAGCTACAGAACACGGCCAAGGGTATCTTAATTCCCAGAGAGTGGTTCAACGAAACAATACATTCTCCTCCAAGCAAATCATCAAATATCAAGGAAATTGAGTATCCTCCTGTAGTTCTCAATACCTCCCCAGCAGCACGCATTCTTAACAAGCATCCCCGGCAGTCTTGGTCTAAAGATTGTTCCCCGGCGGTATGCCACTATTCAAAGGAATCACTTCCCTGCATATCAAACTCCCCAGAAGAGTCCAATCCAGCTTCACCAACAAAGTTGGAATTCATATCTCCCCGAGCAGTAAGCTTATCCCCAGTAAATTCTGGAAGCTTACCCCTCGCAGAACACGAACGCGTCGTCCCGGCTTGATTTAAAGAGTTATTTCCGTAACAGGATATAACTGGGTTATCCTCAGCCAAAAGCCACGGAAAGAGCATTCTCGACAAAGTCTTCCTACCCCAGCGAAGTCTATCAACACTTCCAGCACAACAAGGGTATCCCCCAGCATAACTCATCAACGGATATCTCCAGCGGAGTTATCTTCATCAACTCAGCAAAGCATCTCTATCCCCACAGAGTAACACTCCCCAGCATGATCGCTAGAGTATCTTTTCTCCCGCAGAATTATTCCATTTGCCAAGTTCATTCCTCAACGGAGTTATATTCTCCTACTGGTATTCTTGCAACAATCATCCACAGCGGAAGCAAGATCTCTTCCTCAAACATCAGCCCAGGATATGACTTCCCGGCACCCGTCAAGGATTTATTTTCCTAAACAAAAACATACATAAAACATCACATACATCATTATAGCATGCATAACGTATTGCATCATACGAATCTCATTTATGTTGAGAACATCATTGCTTAATCCATATCATGCATTGCATATAACTGACCTTTACCTTTCAGGAAAGATGCAACTGAAGTTCTCAAACATAGTTCAAGGATTTCTCTAGTCCAGTTAAATCGACTCCAAACAGATTTTTCTGATAAAGACTCAGTAGAAGTTCTTTTATGGTCCCCTCTCCAACGGCGTGTGAGGTGGTAATTCCTTTTTCAAGATGTTTTCCTCTCCGACGATGAGCGTGAGGTGATATTCTTTTGTGGTCCCCTCTCCGACGGTGAGCGTGAGGTGGTAATTCCTTTTTCAAGATGTTCTCCTCTCCGGCATGAGCGTGAGGTGATATTCTCCTATGGTCCCCTCTCCAACGGCGTGTGAGGTGGTAATTCCTTCTTCAGATGTTTTCCTCTCCGGCATGAGCGTGAGGTGATATTCTCTTATGGTCCCCTCTCCAACGGCGTGTGAGGTGGTAATTCCTTTTTCAGATGTTCTCCTCTCCGGCATGAGCGTGAGGTGATATTCTCTTATGGTCCCCTCTCCAACGGCGGGTGAGGTGGTAACTCCTTTTTCAGATGTTCTCCTCTCCGGCATGAGCGTGAGGTGATATTCTCTTATGGTTCCCTCTCCAACGGTGTGTGAGGTAGTAATCCCTTTTTCAGATGTTCCCCTCTCCGGCATGAGCGTGAGGTGATATCTCCTTTCAGATTATAATTTCCTATAGTTCCCTCTCCAGCGTGAGTGAGGTAACTCCCTTTGAGATTGTAATGTCCTTTGGTTCTCTTCCTGACACTACGAAGATGGTAATTCTCACCAAGATTTTCTCAACGAGCGTTGTTGAGATCATTCAGGATTCTCTTACCCTTCATGCTAAGGCAGTAACCATCTCCGGTTCATTCATCAGCGTTTGAAGCTCCAGACTCAGCTCCTGTAACCAATCAGGACATACCTATATCAAGCATCCAAAATCAGCTCCTGCGACGTGTCAGGTACTCATTTTTCTGTTTTGCAGGTATGCAGGTTCTCGCTAAGGAACTTCCTACGCGATCAACATCCAGATGGCATCTATAAGCCCATCACCCTATTCAGCAATCTCTAAATGGCATCTATAAGCCCATTCCCCATTACTGTCACTATGTGAGCGCAAATTTCTGGGCACTTTAGTGTTCAATCATCTTCTACCCTCGGATTACGAAAGGCACGTCAGCCAATCTGCATCCTCAGGTCTAAGAAGATTGAACAGGGGCAACTGTTGTACCCCAAAATTTGCCCTCCCATATCCATCAAGAATTGTCAAAGTCAAGGTCACAAAATGCCCCAAGGGTTGTGCAGCTCAACTGGCTCCTATACAGTCAAAACTAGGGTTTGAGTTCTGGTCAAGCAAATGAACTTTCCAAAGGCCCAATCAAGTCCCATATGCCTACAAAGATGGTCAAGTATCCTCATGTCAAGTTTTAAGGCATTCAGCTCAAAATTGCACAGTCAAAACCCTAGATTGCACTACAGTCAACTGTAGGGGCAAAATGGTCATTTGGCAGTCAAAAGTTCAAATTTTTGGTCAACACATCATTTTGAAGCCACAAACATCATTTGATCAATGCTTGATCATGATTTTCAAGATTTGGCTCAGAAATCATCAAGATGCAAAAGTTGCTATATTTGGACAGCTGAAAAAGTCAACTGAAATTGACCAGGGCATAACTTTCACATGGATTATCAGAAAAATTCCATCCAAAGCTCATTTTGAAGAGAAAGACATTTCCTACAATTCATCTTCATGTTCCAAGTCCAAGAAATGCTCTCACAAAAAGTTATCAATTTCAACATTATAGGTCATTTTCAAAAGTCAACAAAAAGTGACTTTAAGTCAAAGGCCATAACTTGAGATTGGTAAATCAAAATGACATGGGACCAAAGGCATTGGTTAAAGGACTCAAAGACCTTTCCAAAATGTCCAAGAACATGTGAAAAGCTTAAAAATTGACCAAGTTATGCCTTGTGGAAGTTGGGAAATTTTTGGAAATTTTTGAAAGTCAACATTGATGCAAAAGGCCTAAAAATGCAAATGGGCCCAATTATCTTCCAAATTTCTTCATACCAAGCCTATGCACGACCACTAGGCCCAAAGGGAAGTATTCTCATATTTTTTAATTATTTATTTGAATTAATATTAATTTATATTCATTTAAATGATTTTAATTCATGAAAAATATAAACCTTAACCTAAAAAATCTTTTTATGCACATTATAACCTCAATATTTCGTGCTTAACTGATTAGGGCAAGTTGTGATAAGAATTGAGCATGATTGATACAAAAACTATGGGAAAAAGATTGGAAAAGATCTTGTGAAATCAAATCTTCAAAAATCATTAAAGCAATGGATTTTCTTCAATTTTCTTGACCTAACATGCTCCATATATGATCAGAACATAACCCTAATGATAAAAAGACTGGAAGCTGCGCCCAAAACAAGGATGGCATATTGGAATTTTTCATAAAAAACTCAAAAACTGAAAAGAGCCTTAGAGGTTGATTCAAGCCTTGATTTTCATCCCAAAAGCTCCCTTGACTAATTCTGGACGTGTACCAATCCCAAACAACAAGCCAAAACGCCTGGAACTGGTATCACGAATCCAAACAGTTTCCAGAAAAATGCATGATCATGTTCTATGTTTAAAGCATTTTCATTGTTTTTTATTAGTGCATTCATACCAATAAGCATGTTCTAAAGCTAACCAACGTATTTGATTTTGTTTTTGTGCCACATATGAGAAGTTACCATGAATGGTCTTTAGGGTTTCAGGAATTCAAAAAGAGGGCTTCTCTCATACGGCAAAATTAGGCAACGAGACCAAGCCTAACAAACTCAGGATCTCTGGACGATTTGATTCCACTAGTCGCGCCATTTTTATGTTTGCGTATAGCCTAATCGCTATTTTTTGGAAACGTCCCTAAGGCCACACCATGAAAACCGTGGCTGTAGTTTGTGTGTTACAGGGACGAGGAAAGAGACGGAGTCGTGGCATCAAATGATTGGAAGATTTAAAAGTTCGCGCGTTTTCCAACTAACGCATTGTTTTTCTTTATTATGTTCATTGTGTGTTTAATTAACAAATAGTTTCCTTGGCTCAGCTGGCAGACACTTGTGGCTTCAATATCCAAGACCTGGGTTCGAACCCCAGGTCTGTGCATTCTTCATATTATTTTCTAATGCCAAATCTTATGCAGCGTCAACATAGAATTATACCGTGTTGCTTCACAATCCAGGCAGCCACGCGTCCTGGCAGATCCATCAGAGGGCCCAGATCAAAAAGCACGCTATACTCCCAGTCAACGCGTCATACTGGATTCCAAAGTCAACGAATGGCAAGTTTAATTGGGCTAGGCTTCTCAAATTCACACCTCCTGATTTGGGGCAACCCCCCACCCTGGTTTGCATTTTATATTTTTTTTCTTCTTACATTTATTTTTATTGTATTATTTATTTTTATTGCCATCAATTAATTTATTTTTTCTACAAAATATAAAAACATTAAAAATATAGAAAAGACAAAAAATGTAATTTTTATTTTTTATTGCCATGAATAAATTAGAATAAATTGTTTAGTTAATTAGGTTATAGCCTTAATCTTTTTTAATAAAAATCCAAAAAATAGAATTTAGGTTAATTACTTATTATTTTCTTTTATTAATTTTAATTTTCTTTCAGAATAACAATAGTATTTATTTATTACTTTATTTTCATAAGTTAAAATTGTACAAATTAATTTAAAATTTAATTTAGGTTTAATTTGAATCTTTCATAATAAATACAAAAGCACTAGAATTAGGGTTTGCTTCTTAATTTAATTTTTATTAACTCCTTTTTCTTTTAAATCTTAAAAAAATACAAAATATCAAAAACATTTAATTTCCTTTTTTATTATCAGTTAATTTTTGATGCTCATTAACTTTTAATTATTTGCAAAAAGGGTCCAACGCCCGTATTCATAATTTTGTTAAATTTCGCGCATTTATTTTATTGCTTATTCTAATTCTGTAATTGCCCCAAAGCCATGTAATTTATTTTATCGCACTTTTATCGCTTTATTTACTTTCAGTCAAATCGGGTCCGGTTTAAATTTTGGCGATGTGGACCCGCGCCTTTGTAATAGTCATAGATTTATTTTCCCGCAACTTATAAACTGTTAAATAAACATGAAAGAATGTATGGACCTAATTAAAATCAAGCGTAGCAAACGACGAACATGACAAGATAAATAAACTGAAACATGACACACAATTCGCACACACCACCCCTAGGGTACGCCTCACTGTTGCCTTGCCTCGAAAGGTGATCGTCGAGTAGAGGATGTCTTAGTAAGTCCTCATGATCCGGGAACCTGGCATGAGGGTAGCTTCTAAGGTGTCTTCCTATTGCTCTGGTGATCACCATGTCCCGAACCTCGAATTGACCCGAACACCTCCAACGGTGGTGCTACCTACCTCTCAATGGTGGGATGGCACTACTTTTAAGGACATTTACACAGACGAATTCCTTAGGGTAGGTAGGTTCTCAAGGATACTTGCTCTAATCTCAAAACAAACTCAAAAGACTTTTCACACTGACACTTTTCAAAAGCTTTCAAAGCAAATTTTTCAAACACTCTGACGTACGAGTCGAACTGAAATTTTTCAAAGAAACTTTTAAACCCACATTGAAAAGCAAACAAAACAATTTTGAAAACACATATGAGCAAGTATCTAAGAGCCCATGGATAACCATGGATAGAAAGGGTGCTAACACCTTCCCTTTCTATAACCTACCTCCCGAACCGAGAGCAATCTCTTTAAGGAATTTTTCTGTGCTTTTGTCCTTTCCATTTGGAGAAAATAAAAGACGGTGGCGACTCTTGCTTCCGCGACATTTCGCGAACCAGCGTTAAACAGTCAGTTCCAGATCCACCGATCACATAGGACCTCTTTCTTTTTCGATTTTGCTATCCCTGTCTTTTTCCTGAACTGTTTCTTTTATGATTACAGCCAGCGGGATGCCCCCGTTTTTTTCTTAAGTCTCCTTCATAGGTTTTGACTTAATGGGATTTTATTTTGAGAGATAATGAATGCATTTTCTTAATGATTATGTGGAACCATCACCATCTTTTAGAGAGCATCTTCTACACTATTTGTCGTGCATGAAGGGAAAGCTTGCAACTGAATGCACATCTGAATTAACTAAGAAAACTACCCTGCCTCAGGTTATGATTAAGGGTTTTTATTTGTGTGAAAATAAAACTCCTACTTCTTAGGATCAAAGGGGTTGACTAGAGATTATCTTCCTTATAACTCCATTGTTTAGGATTTGAAACAACGCCTGTACATCGTCAGTGGGGTCTGCTCAAAAGAATACTGTAGAGATTGTGGTATCGTTCTTGTCATCCTCCCTCTAAAGGCTTAGAGCTTTTAATCAAGAGTTGAATATTACAAAAGGGAAGTAAGAAAGTAGTTTAAGCATAATGAAAACAAATTAATTCAATACAAACATGCGCAATACATTAATGAAATAACAAAGTTTGACATGACAATAATTGTTTAAACAAACAAAGAAAATACAACTTGAGAATTCAAATGAACAAAAATGCTCTCAATCCTGGCCATGATTTAGCATGGGAGCAGTGATCACGTTGAGAGTCTCAGGAGGGTCGAACTCAATCTCCTTGGCGTCAATCATATTTTGAATCTTGTATTTCAGTGCCCAACAATCGTTAATATCGTGCCAAGGACTACCAGAATGATAGGCACGCCTTGCATCAGGATTGTAGTTAGGAGAAGAAGTCTTAGGATTTGGATGAGGTCCTATTAAGTAATAAAATTCATCCTCAACATATGTTTTAATGCTTGAGACAGCGACATGTTGATCTTGGTAAATTGTCTCTTAGGCTCGTATTGCCTTTGCTGATTACCCCGTTGTTGTGGTTGTTATACGCGTGCCAAATTAGAGACCAGCTCTGCCCCTACAGATTGGTGGTAGTCTGGCTTATTACGACCCTTCTGGTCATACACAATATTGGCTTCCCTCTTACCAGCAAATGGCTTCTTCTCAGCATTAGAAGATGCCGCCATTGGGATCTTCCCACTCTCGATACCACTTTCGATCCTTTCTCCAGTCAGAACCATCTCTATGAACCCGGGTGAGGAACTCCTAATCAGTAGATTAAAGAACGAGCATTTGAGAGTGCCCATGAACATGTCTACCATTTCCCGATCATTAAGAAGAGGTTGTACCCTGCAATCTAGATCCCTCCATTTCTGGGCATATTCCTTGAAGCCTTCGCTAGAACCCATAAACATGCTTTGAAGTTGTGTACAAGTTGGAGCGAGGTCATCATTGTATTGGTACTACTTGTAGAAAGTAGTAGCCAAGTCTTCCCAGGTATGAATGTCTGTTCTTTCTAGCTGATAGAACCACTCCAGTTGCGTTCCAACTAAACTTTCTTAGAAGAAATGGACCCATAACTCCCGGTCAGCAGTGTGAGGCTGGATCTTCCTGACATAGGACCTTAAGTGCAACTTAGGGCAGGAGACACCATCATACTTAACACATGTAGGAACCTTGAACTTTGGTGGGATGACCACTCCAGGAACTAGCCCTAACTCTTCAAAGTCCAAGCCAGGTACCTGCTGAATCTCCATAGCATTGAGAAGATCCTCCAGCTGTTTGTATTTATCGTTAGCAGGAGGATATTGTTCCTCTGAGTAATCAACTTCTTCTTTATTTGCCTCGGGGTTGTTGACTTCTTCATGATTATCCCATTCGTTTGATAGAGTTGTGAGATCTAAAGCTCGTTTAACCGATCTTCTGAGTCTTTTTCCCATATTCAAGATGCCATCCAGTTTCTTTTCCTTTTTCTTTTTCTCTTTGAAGACGAGAGCTTTCGGTTCTTCCTTCCCCTAGGCCAAAGCCATGAACATTTGTTGGAACTGAGCGTTTTGAGCTTGAAGATCTTTTACTGTTTGTTCAAGGGCCATTTCTTTTGCTGAAATAAACAGCGAAAATATGAGAAACCTGTACTGGAAGACCTGTTATGAAATGGCATGCATGCAATGTTTTCAAGGATCTCGCGGGGTAAACAAGAAAATGTCAGAAGTTGAAATTTGCAACTTTGATTAAAGAACATCGTATCGTTGAGTGTCCTTCTACGAGAGTCAAGCTCACCATATCAAGTGGGTCATAGCCCCTGACTCAAGTTTTCGTGTTTAGGTCTTTTGACGACATTGGTTAGAGGAAAATAAATCCCCTTGTCCCTTGCTAGACGTCTGATTTATCATAATCCGCATCACAAACCCTTGAGATCCTTGAAATGGTTAAGGAAATGTTGTGGCATGATGTTATGATGTATATGCCATGCGATAAGCAAAAGTGTAAGGTGATGAAGACAAGTGAGTCTAAGAAGTCCAAGTTACTGGATAATGACTATAAACAAATTCTACAAGGAGATCATGTTGTTAGATAAAAACCCTACAAGTAGCTCAAGTTAAAAGCAAACAAATCACATGAGCAGCCTTAGATTTAGGCTTGCCTGGGGTCTGTAGGTAAGTACCCTCTTGAAATTTAGTTGGCTCAACCTGTCTTAGTAATAGTAACCGAGTTCTAAGAGATCTCAATATCACTGATCTTTCCTATAAATTTCATTTCGATCGACAACTGACATGCCACCAAATAAAACTCGGGAGTCAAATCTTAATGAGTGTAGTATCGAGTATCAACCGACTTAAGAATACACCAAAGACGGCTATCTCACTACTTCCTAATGGCCAAGTTGGTCAATTAATGGTTCTAAGGTCAGTTGATGCTTTATGACACCACGCAGCGGCCCCGTATTCTCCATGACTACTCAAGGGCTACAGGTACCAAACAAAGTGTCACATCAATGTAGTTATCGCTTCAACCGTGTCGGTATACCCCATGCAGCCTCCACGATCTATTGCTACTTACCTAAAAGGTGCCCCAGATCTGGGTGTAGGATCTATAGTAACAACCCAAACAAATCCTCCAAGGATAAAGCATACAAAGCAAGCAATTAAAACAGTTTTGAAATGAACTAACTCTAAGGTAACCCCACTTTTTATAATTCCCTAGCAGAGTCGCAAGTTATGGGATACGGTGGCAGAACCGACTATTTATACTGGTTTTGCATTTGTGTTTGCAAATGTTGCGGTATGCAAGAGTCGCCACTGACTTTTATTTTATCCAACAAAGGAAAGGGTAAAAAGAATAGAAAAAGACCTTTTGAGAGTTTTCTGAGTAAGGGGGGTAGATTATGGAAAGGGAGGGTGTTAACACCCTTTCCATCCGTATTTTTGTACGGGCTCTTAGATGTTTAGCTCATTTTTGAAATACCTTGTTCTTTCGTGTATTTTTGAAAAGTATTTTGAAATGCCTTAGTGCGGAAGTTTGCTTTATAATAACTCTTGTATCAGTCCTCAAGAGTGTTGATAAAGCATTTTTTTTGAAAGTGTTTTGTGTATGTGAAAAAAAATTTGTTTTGAGCATAGCATCTAGGAACTATCCACTTATACTCGAAATATTTGTTCTTTTCCTCCTATCCTTTAGACAGTGCTATCCTACTATTAGTGAGTGGGTAGCGCTATCGTTGGATGTTGAGGGACAATCGAAGGGACGTACATTCATAAAGGTAACGTGTAGAGACGCTTTAGCAATTTTGTTTAAGGGACTAGATCATTTACCGAAAGGCAACACTGTAGAGTCATCGAGGGACTTATGATCTTTTGATTCAAACGGTCTTTGCTAAAGCGTCCATATTCTCGAGGGACATGACTGCTATTTTTTGAAAGGCAACCAATGTGGGCGTACCCTAGAGGTGTATATGTGCAATTATGTTGGGTTTCAGTTATTTTAGTCTTGTGTTAAGTTTTCTAATGCTTTGTTTACAGTCTTTCCATACAAGCCTAATTACTAACAGTTAATATCTTACAAAAATTTAAAGTGCGGGAATTGTAAATCCTACGGTATCACAATGCTTCGGGGAGGGGGTATTTACATGTCCAAATGGAGAAACAAAAAGTAAAAAACCCTAAATTTAACTATTACAACCTTTTTCAGTTACATAAATATAAAATGAACGAAAATTAAAATGGGCGCGCGAATATGGAAAGCGAGGTAAGCCCTAAAATACTTCTACAGACTTAGCACTTTTTTGTCATTTTTATTAAGAAAAATACTTAAATTAAAAAAAATAATTTTAACTAAATAAATAAAAGAGTGATAAATAAGATGCAATTAAAACTAATCAAAAGGAAACTAACTCTAACATTTTTTGGATTTTTATTATTGAGAAAAAGATTTGAAATGATTAAGTCTAAGTTCTAATTGATTTTAAATTACTTGAAATAAATCAAAATATAATTAATTAACTTGCACAAATTAAATTTAATTATATATAAAAAAACCTAAATCTATTTTTTATATTTTATGATTAAATAAAAATGATTTTGAAAAAAAGTAAATATAAAAAGAAGTAAATAAAGAAATCCGGCGTTAGTTTTGGCTAAAGGTCTCTGAATTTTGAGTTTCGAAGCCAAGCTTCCGATCGGTGTTGAGAATGACATCTCATGAACCAGGCCTCAAAACTTACATGCTTCACGTTCAACCTGCTCTATGTGCGACTATAAACATGTATGCAAACGTCAAATAGATTAATAAATGCAAATTAACAAGATTAAATTTAAATAAACTATACTGAACGATACAACTTGTATGGACGACTCGGGCGCACTCCAAGTAAAGGTGAGGAATGGAAATGACTCCTAGGGACCCAGGAGTGCAAAGATGGCACGAGATTGGATGGAGGAAAGCTGAAGATCAGGTTTTGAATTTTCACAACTTTTGAACGATTTTGAGAATTTAGAGAGAGCTTTGTGAAGAGATTTTGAAGAGTAATTTCGTGCCCCTTTGCATATGGTTTGATTATGCTTATATAGAGGTATGAATGAGGCAACATACATGGCAAGGAATCAATTAATTAAACCATGATACAACAAAAATCAAACATATTGAAAACTTTCCATTTTTTGAGTTTGTTCTTGCCATTTTTGAAGATCCTTTTCTCTTTTTAAATGTTCAATGAACCTGGACCATTTGGATGTATCTTGTACAAAAATATGGGCCTTCTAATAGATAAAATCAAACCCAAATGTCATGGCCCGTTATTCTTTGTATTTTTGTTTAATTTAGTTAATTTAATTCATATTTAAATGAATAAAAATTCAAATAAATAGAAAGAGAAATCAAAATAGTGCATGGTTAGGTTTATAGGTCCTTGGGTATGTCATAAACATGTTTGAACCCTAAAATTTAGGTCCATTAATCTAAAAGTGCAATTTTCTCAAAGTTGACTATATGCATTTTCACAAATTTGCCAGATCTTGTGCAAACCATAACTTGCTAAATTTTCATCTTTTGAAGATTATCTTGGACTTTTTGGAAATCCCAATATGTCCTATACAATCTCTATGTTGATCGTTTTTTCTTTTGAAGATATTATCTTGAAGTAAGTTGTCTTGACAAAAATTGTCTTTTGTTGACTTTTTGAAAATGACGTGTAATGTATGAGCTTGTATCTTTCAAATGGTGAATTTCTTGAACTTGAGCATAAAAGAGAAGTTGTAGGGATTTGGATTCTATTCAAAATTAGCCTTGGTGTAAAAATTTCTAATAAAGTATGAGAAAGTTATGGCTGGTCAAAGTTCAGTTGACTTTTCCTATAGAAACCTTAATTAGCAATTCTTGACTTTTGATGAATTGGGAGCATTTCTTGAGGAATCATGATCAACCCTTGATAAAATGATGTATATAACTTCAAAATGTTTATGTTGACCAAAAATATTAAAGTTTGACTGCATATGAGCCACAATTGACTTTTGACCTAATATAGTTGATTTTCAAGCATTTGAGCAGTTGACTGAGCAAACTTGTAGTGGAATGCATGAAATTTGTCATGGACAATCTTGAAGGAATATTAGGACAATGGTAAAAATTTGTGACCTTTAGAGTTTACACATCTTAATGAAAAGTAAAACCCTAATTAGAGGTTCATTGCTTAGGAGGAGAGTTTGTCTAATCGATTTTTGGTTAACCTTGAGTAATTGAGGACCTCTAGAAGCATGTCTTGAGTGATAATGGGAGGGAAAATTTTGGGGTACAACATTTTGTAATTTAAAATCCTTTTGAATTCAAATGAAAGCTTCCTCGAGATTAATTCAAATTTATCAATCCTTTTCCTCGAAATAATCTTTCAACCTGAACCGAAGTAAACACCTGAATAAAACTGAATGGAACTTTGATGGTAAACAACAATGATCTCTGTTTGGTAACTTGTAATTTTAATTCCAAAAAAATTATTTATTTTCCGGCCTTGCAAACCTTAAGTCTTTTCAATCCATTTGAACAATTTAGACAACAAGAATGAATGATGACCATTAAGAGAATTCAAATTAATCTTCATCTCTCAAAGAAATCAGATCTTAAAACAAAATGAAAAGAATCCTCAAGCTTATCTTCTAAGCCATGGTACTTGTATTTCAGTCCAACATAACAAATATGCCCATAATAATCCTCGGAGATGGAAATGATACTTGGATCACATAAGATCATCTCTAAGGAAAATCAGTTGAAACACAATAGATGAAAAATCCTGATCTTATGAGAAGTACATTGAATGAAGAAGCAGCTTAACATCAAAGCCATAGTTCACAGTATTATCAGTTAGAATCATTGATGAAGGGATACTTTGAATACCCTTGAATGGGAAGGATATCTCTAAAACCACATAAACCCTAATTCAACACTGTTGTACCCCAAAATTTTCCCTCCTAATTGTCCCTCTATCTAGCTTAGGCTTTTGCATTCATATCTTTTCATTAGGTCATTTGCATTAACATAGCATGCATTTGGATTGAAAAAGCACATGAGGTTCAAAAGATCAGTAAATATGAATCTAGGGATTATAACTGATTTGAGGTGTATATGTTGAATAAGATTGATTATTCTGGTTCTTCGTGGTGGACCAGACTGTGGAAATTAGGGTTTCGTGTTCATGGATATTTTGGGCTTCATCTCTTATTAAGTTGCAAGGCTTTCTCTCATCAATATGCAAGGATCATGACTTAGGGTTCATCCCTTATACTCGGGGTTACCAGATAAATGTTCAAAGGTTACACATCATCTAAAGCCTCCTTCCCAACACTTTGTTATTGTTCATCATCTTCTTGTGTTTATCATCACTACATGAGCTAAGGTTTATTTCCCTTGTCATGTGGTATTCAAGAGGGGTTCTCTGTGAATTCTTGAGTTTATTAGTGGATACCATCACTTAGGGGATTCCTTCAGTGCTTGAAATGTAAGTCATTAAAGAAATCTCGGTGTATTCATGGTCAATAAGGGTTTGGTTCAAGGAAGCTTCACTTGTAATACCAAGAATTTTATAAGACTTCATTTAGAAGACTTTGCATTATACATGGAAGTGCTTATGCATCATGATTCAATGAATTCCATTCATTTCTTGGATTATAAGTCATTTTTTAAAAACTTGATATGTATACGAAAAACTAGGGTTTTTCATGTGGATTAAGGTTTTATTGCTATGTGGTTCTCTTCATCACTTAAGGGGTTAGTCCATTTGATCCTCCTCATCATAGGAATCTTTCTTTCACTACTTGTTATGCAATCCCCAGCTTCGGATTTATGAAAAGACCTTTTGGGATTTCATCCATGGATTCGTGAAGTTATAGAAGAAGTTATGGTTTATTCAAGCTTCTGCTTTGGCTACATAATTCTCAAAAGACACAAAAGGCTTAAATTTTCTACAAACCACAAGCAGGGGCGGTATAAGTTCTCAAGATACAAGTCACACAATTACTACCGACTACAAGGAAGAAAGGTTATGAATTTACAAAAGGAATCAAAATTCTATTACAAAAGAACAAGTCAGAACTATTCCCATCCATGGTCGTTCAAATTATTCAAATTACTCAAGTTCAATCATTTAAGCATCTTTCATTCATGATTCATTATGTTACAGTACATGCCATGTCAAGATTACAAAAAAATGTTACAAAGGTCCAAGGAAACTTTTACAAAAAAAGGCATTTGATCAGTTACAAGAAAATGTATCCTAAGCTTAATCTTCCATCTTCATATTTTTCCATGGACTTCATGACCTGTTTGAACCATGCCTAAATTCCTCACACTACATCCAAACCTTTCACGTTACCCTCTCCCATTTTCTTAACTTGATACAAACCATGCTTCAAGTGCATTATGCCTTGATGTCCAAAATATGATCTAGTCCGCACGTACCAAAAAAAACCACACAAACCTGCAGCCTGCAAGAATGTTTTCAAACAAAAACAAAAAATCAGAGTAATGTTTCAAGATCATTTAACACAAAGAAAATCGTTCCTCTCAGCATTAAACCAGTCAATCAGTTTTGCTCAAATTGAATCAAAGGCCAGCTATTTCTACCAACTTCAATTAACATTCACAACAAAATGTCAAGGTACATAATTGTTGTACCCCAAAATTTTCTCTCTCATTTATCAAGTATTTTCTCACAAGATCTCCTTTGGTTCAAGACTGCACTAAGGTTGATCAACTCAAGACACCTCCTTAAGCATCGATGACTGAAATTAGGGTTTGAGATTGCACAAGGATAATTGAACTTTTAATTCCTCATATAAATTTCATGGATCATTATGGACCCCAAGATTGCTCATGTCAAGTTTCAAGTCTTGGATCACATTTTTGCTCAGTCAATTGACCAGTTGACCTAAAAATCAGTTGTATTGGGGAAAAAGTCAACTGTGTCCAATTTACAGTCAAACTTCATAATTTTTTATCCTTATCAACATTATAAACTCATATGTATCATTTGATCAAGTTTGGACCATAATTCCTCAAGAAATTTGATCAAATCATCAAAAGGGCAAAATGGTCAAAATTAGGGTTTTGATTGAGAAAGGGCAATTTCTGATTTTTGACCTAGCAAATGGTTAATTGGTTTGAGGCATGGTCTCGAGAGTTCAATTGCATCATTTTTACCTAATGACATGACTCAAAACATTGCTCAAGATCAATTGGATTGATAGTTGATTTTCAGTCAACTGATCAAAAGTCAATTGTACACTGAAAAGTCAAACTTTGACTTTTTGGTCAAAATCAAGTGTCAGAGATCACAATTCACCAAAACATGTCAAAATATGAAACTTGTTTATCAAGAAATAAAAAAGTCAAGATTTCATTTTGAAAAGTCAAAGTTTACAAACTTAGAAATTTTTCTAAGTGTTGAAAACTTCATATTTTTTCACAACTTTGAGCCAATTTTTCACCATGATGCAAGATGATTCAAAAGAAACTTTCAACACGAAAGTTGTAGATATCCATGAGATCTACAACATTTATTTATACAACTTCTCCTAGAAATGCTTGGATCTCAAGATATTAATCCATGAAGTCATAGTCATGAAACTAAACACTTAGTAAACATTTTGCCCTAGTTTACGCAGGATTTTGACCTAACTTCATGGTAATTTTTCATATAGTTCCAAGGGGAATTTCCAAACGTAATTCAAAGAGGGGTTGTAGAGCATACTACAAGCTTTCTAAAATATCCAAGAACTCCTTGAGATCATTCTTGATCAAGAAGAATCGAAGAGAGGAAGTTAGGGTTTCAAACTAAAATTATAGGTCATTTTCATGATGAAATTTCAATGCTAGGATGCATAATCTTGCTTTTCAGGCCTTCTAACTTGTATAAATATCAATTGTTGATGTATTACACAAACTTTTAAGCTTTAATCCAAGTGGTTTAAGCTTTATCCAATTCACATTTCCATTAATGGCACAAAGTGAACACTTCCATTTTGGAAAAGCAAGATTTATACACAAAGTCAATTCTTGAGCCTCTAACTTGTTCCCTATGATCACACTCCATCTACAAATTCAGAAGCAAGTGTGTTAAAATCATAACCACTCTATCTTAGCAAGTACACAAGACTTTGAAACTTGGATTTCTCAAAAATCACATGTTATGCTTAAACTTGTGATTTTGAATTCTGATCAACAACAAGCTTCCAAACTTGTGGCTTATAAATAGAGGCACTATTTATGAGCTAGAACACGAGCTGAAGCACTCTGAAACACACCAAAACTCTCCCAAATCAGAAATTGCCCAAAAACTCCATTGTTGCACAGTTTCTGACCTTGAACACCAAACTCATATTTCTCTCGTGCGTTTCTTGGCCTTTTAGTTCCTAAAGCTTCCTTACATCAAATACTACTCATCCCCATCCTCATTTCAGAACTGTAACACCATTTTCCATAACCTCCATAACCAAAAAACAGAGTATGCACATTGACTTCTCCAAGCCATTTCAGCCACTCTCAACTCAAGCTAACCATTGCATTAGCTTCCTGGGAACTTGAGGAGGCTAACCTGATCACTGCAACACCTTGAGTTAAGCTCATTTGCATTTCACGATTTCCAGTTTTGAGGTATTTTTCTTGAACTTCTATCTCATTACTTAGGTATTGTTAGGCTTGCGTTTGTGAAGATAAAATGTAGACATCATTGCCCTGAATCTGTACATGTCCATAGATTTTATTTATATTGATTAAGCTAGAAAAATTTTAGGATTGAACCTCTGAAAATAATTAGGTCAGAATTTGGTACTTTCAAAAATTCTCATTCATCTTTGATTTATATCTTATGATATTTATATGGTTGGATTCGTATGGGAAAATGGAGCAACTTTCATGGTTACATTTTCCATTTTTGTTGAGGAATGGTGAAGATACAGGTGGTCTGGCTGGAGGTTGAAGATGAAGTGTATTTAGGACTTGTTTTGTATTATATATTTATCATTTCAGTTATATTAATGGATATATAGCCACCCCAGTTGTAAGGCAACATGCCAGTAATCAAGCGGTCATGGGTTTGAACCTCAACGCGCTGCCTTTTGCATTTTTCAAATTTTTTTGGCATTTTTTGTTACAAGAAGCGCTTGGGCCTTCCCCTCCCGGGCTTTGCATTTTTTGCTCAATCTAATCCCCCTGCTTGATTATGCCACGCAGCCCATATACCCTTTTTTTTTATTTCCTGATTTCCAAACAAAAACTTCATTTGGGCCATATTCGAAAAAATTGTTTTGCCAACAAACCTCCAAATTCAATTTTAAACTCCCTGATTTGATTATTTTTATTTTATTTTATTTCATATTTTATTATTATTATTAATATTATTTTTATTATTATTATTTTTATCAATAAAAATCTAAAAATATTTATATTTTTATTATTTAGTTTATTTTTTCTTCATAAAACTAAAAGAACAAAAAAACATTTTCTTTAATAAATTAATTTCATTTTTTTGAATACTTAGATAATAAATCTTAATTATTATTATATTATTTTCTTGTAAATTAAAATCAATTTAGAACTTAGGACTTTATTTTATTTACTAGTTTGATTAAATTCACAAAAACCCTAAAAAACTTGTTTTTCTTTAAACTAATTTATTTTACTAACTTAATCTTAATTTTCTTATTTTTAGTTAATTATTTTATATTAGTTAACTAGGTCAAAAAACCTTTTTTTTCATGAAAACCAAACAAAAATCACATTTCCTTTTACATTTTATATTCTTGCATTTTTATCTTCATTTTTGTACATTTATTCAAATTCAATATGGTTGTAATAATTATTTAGATTTAAATTCTTGCAATTCTCCATTTGTAATTTGTACACCCCTCCCCTAAATGACGTAATAGCATAGTAATTTTAATTTCCGTAATTTATTGCTTTATATACAAATGCTAGTAATTAGGGTTTTGTATAGAAAGATTAAAACCAACAAATAACAAACCCTAATCAAGACAAATCAAGCATGTAAACCAATACACTTGCACACATACACCCTCAGGGTAAATCCACTTTGTTGCCTTACAAAAATGGCCATATTATGCATGTGAGGTATCCTAGCAAAAACAAGCAAAAAATACAAGATCATAGTCCCTCGATGACGCTATCCATGTTGCCTTTCAAAATGATCTTAGTCCCTAAAGAAAATGCTAAGATATCTTACAACATTGCTAATCATGACTATACGATGACCCTTGCCCGTCCCTTTTATATCCAAAGATAGGGTTACTTACCAAATCAATGGTAAGATAACAATGTCAAAGGAAATAAGAAATAAACATGAAAGAATTTTGAGTAGGTAGAATGTTCCTAGTTACTTGCTCAATTTCAAAACAAAAACATCCTTGCTATTTTTAAAACAAATGCCAACACTTTCAAAACATCTTACAAATTTGAAAACATTCTCAAAAGATCAAACACTTTATATACATTCTTACGAATGAGAATTATTACAAAGTTTTCCTAAACAATGGCACCTTTTCAAAATACTTTCAAAAACCATACAAAGCATATTTTCAAACAAAAGCAAGTGATCTAGCAAGTAACTAAGAGCCCATGGAAAACCATGGATTAAAAAGGTGCTAATACCTTCCCTTTTCATAATCTACCCCCCGAACTCAATAAAACATCTCAAAGGTCTTTCCTATTCTTTTCATCCTTTTCTTTTGGATAAAAGAAAAGTCGGTGGCGACTCTTGCTAACCGCAACATTTGCGATCAAACGCAAAACAACCAAGTTAGTTCTCTCACCACGTTATAGAACTGACGACTCTGCTAGGGAATATCTTAAAAGTGGGGTTATATTAGGGCTATATCACATTTATTTTCTTTCCTTGTTTGACTTGCATGCTTTAGATTATGGTTCCTTGTTTGGGTTTGCTTTGATCCTACACCCGGATTTAAGGCACCTTTCTTAGGTAAGTAGCAATAAACTGTGAAGGAACTGTGCGGGGTATACCGACACGGTTGAAACAGTAGCTACGTTGACGCAATACTTTGGTGTGTACTGGTAGCCCTTGAGTAATCAAGGAGAATACGGGGCCACTATGTGGTGCCATAAAGCGTCAACTGACTTTAGCACCTTAATTGACCAACTTGGCTTTTAGGACGTAGTGAGATAGCTGTCTTTGGTGTAAACCCAAAGTCGGTTGATACTCGATACTACACTCATTGAGGTTTGACCCTTGAATTTTGTTTGGTGGCAAGTCAATTGTCTACCGGAACGAGAATTGGGGGAAAGACCGGTGATATTGAGATCCCTTAGAACCTGGTTACTATATTTAGGACAAATTGAACCAATCCAACTTCAAGAGGGTATCACCTTAAAATCCATGGAAGCCTTAAACCTAAGGTCTCTGTGTGATTTTCTTATGCTTGCTATATCTTCTATATCTGAGCATAATGATGACATCATAACATAGCATGTCATACTAACCATTTCAAGGATTCTTAGGGTTTATTTTTATCTTGTTTTGTAGGATATGGCTCTCGCCCGTAGATTCACTATCCAAGTCAGTCTGGTAAAAGTACCTCCTCAGCTTAATGATTTGGCATCAAGGGTTCCCGAACACTCTCCATTCACAAAAAGACATGGTAGGCTTCTTAGCTTGGTCACTTCAAACCCTGATGAAGAAATGTTAAAAATGCTCTTTCAGTTCTTTGACCGTTTACATCACTGCTTCACTTTTCCGGATTACCAGTTAGTGCCTACTATGAAGGAGTTCTCTCTGTTGTTGGGGGTGCCTATCCTTAATGATGTCCCTTTCAATGGTATGGAAAGAGACCCTAAACCTGAATATATTGCCAAAGCTCTGTCCTTACAATGGTCTGACGTAGTAGCAAATTGGGAAACCATGAGAGGTGTCAAAGGTTTTTTGGCTAAGTTCTTGTTCGAGAAAGCTCAACATTTCTGGGATACCTTGGACTTACAAGCTTTTTAAGAGGTGTTAGCCCTTCACATATATGGTTTGGTACTGTTACCTAATTCAAACCAGCTCATAGACGTGAATGCGGTTAAGATTTTCCTGTCATGTAATCCAGTACCTACTCTGCTTGGAGATATCCTACATTCGTTGCATACTTGTTGTACCCCAAAATTTTCCCTCTCATTTCTCAAGGATTCTCTCATAAGATCTTCTATGACGTCAGGTTTGCAGCATTGATACATCAATTTAGGCTTGGATTTGGCACAAGGGAAAAATGGTCAATTGCATACTGGAAAGTCAAACTTTGAATTTTTGGTCAACATTACATTCCAAAGATCAAATTTCATCAAGACATTCAAGAATATCAAGCTTGATCATCAATAAGTCAAGAAAGTCAAAAGTCAACTTGAAAAGTCAAGATTTCCAAGACTTAGAAATTTTCTAAGTGTTTTTATACATGATAATTTCATTACTTTATGCCATTCTTTCACCAAGATGCAAGACGGTTCAGGGAAAACTTTCAACATGAAAGTTGTAGATCCTGATGAGATCTACAACTTTGCTTTGCTGATCAAATCCTAGAAGTGCTTGGATTTTGAGTTATAAATTCATGAAGTCATTACATTTTCATTTAACACTTAGAGAAATTTTCAACAATTTTTGTTCAGGATTTTATCTCAAATTCTTGGCATTTTTTCATATAGTTACAAGATGATTTTGTCAAAATGGACAACATGAAAGTTATAGAGGATGTTTCTAGCTTTCCAAAACATCCAAGAGCACTAATTTATCATACTTGAGCTAGGAGATTCAAGAGCTTGAAATTGGGCATCCATCCTTGAATTGCAAGTCATTCTAAGTGAAGAACACATAACAAAACCCTCATGATTTGCTGCATAATATTATGTTGCAGGCTTCTTTGCTTGCAAATCTCATCATAATTTAATGCTTACACACACTCTTGAGCTATTACCCAAGTGTTTAAACCATTTTCCAAAATATCTTTCCATTTGTGGCATAAAGGCATCATTGCTATTCTTGAAAAGCAAGCTTTTTGTACAAAGTTTATCTTGAACCCATACCTTGCTGGTTGATGATTATACTCTACCATAAATCATGGAAAGTATCTCCTCAATACCAGCAACTTTGGTACTTCATCTTGGGACTATGGAGTACTTGACTTAGTTTGATCTTTGCAATCCAACCAAACCATAACATGCTGTTTTAAAAACCTAATCAACTCATATGCACAAACCCCTTGTCTATAAATAGAAGAAGCATTTGCAAGAGGAAGAGGTTAGAAAAAAATAGAGAGAAAATCTAGAAGTTTTGTTGTAAACTAGATATCAAGATCCCATACTCTCCATAAGGCCATAACTATCCAAAAAAAAAGCTTCCACTCTTGAGTTTTAAAGTCCAAATATTTGGAATTCTCACACCTTGCAAGCTCTGTCCAAACATCCAAGCACCTCACATATATCACCTATAAATTGTTCAAACTCAAGAACAAGCTTCTACAACACCTATGTTTTCTCTTCCAAGTTCAAGAACAATCAAGTCAACAACTCAAGCTCAGAATATAAGATCCAGCTCCAAGGTAAGTTTCTTGACTTTAGTTCTTCATTTCAAGCATCATTAGTAATTCATTTTTTGAAGAAAAGTGTAGTAATCATTGTACTTGAAGCTAACCTTATGTTTATCTTACATTCTTTTCATTATGTGTTAAGAACTAACCCACATATGCAGCAAAACAATGCTAAAGTAAAAAAATGACAATATGAGTCGACACATAGCCTTATGAGTCGATACATACTGCTTTACAGGCCCAAAACAGAAGGAAAAAAAGTGTATGAGTCGACACAAAGCACGTATGAGTCGACACATGCATTATATGAGTCAACACATACCATTATGTATCGACTCATACTGAGTTGATTTCGCAATACAGGGGCAAGGAAAGTTATGTGTCGATGCATAGGAGCTTGTGTCGACACATAATAGTTCAAAATGCATTTTTTCCTTCTTTTTACACTGTTTTTACATTTACTTCATTGTTATTTGATATGGTTGTAATATTTAAGTTCCTATTTCATCCCAATTTGTAATTTATACCCCTATCCCCTAAACGATGTAATAGCGTAAGACTTTATTTTCTGCAATTTAACGCTTTCAAATACAAATGCTAGTAATTAGGGTTTTGTATGGAAAGACTAAAACCAATCAATAGAAAACCCTAATCAAAGACAAAAACAATGCATGTAAATCAATACACTTGCACACAAATACCCCTAGGGTAAATCCACTTGGTTGCCTTATAAAAATGGCCATATTACGTGTTGTACCCCAAAATTTGCCCTCCCATATTCTTCAAGATTTGGCAAAATCAAGCTTCCAATGGATTAAGGATTGCACAGTGCAAACACCCTCATAACACAGTCAAAATTAGGGTTTTGGTTCTTACAAGGAAGTTGAGGTTTCCAAGGGTCCAATCAAGTCCCATATGCCTATATACATTGTCAAACATCCATATGTCAAGTTTCAAGACTCACATCATCAAGTTGCACAGTCAAAAGCCCTAATTGCTTCACAATCAACTGTAGGGGTAAAATGGTCATTTGGCAGTCAAAAGTCAAATTTTTTGGTCAACATATTATTTTGAAGCCACAATCATCATTTGATCAATTCTTGATCATAATTCCTCAAGCATGGCTCAAAAAGTCTCAAGATGCAAAAGTTTCTATTTTTGGACAGTTGAAAAGTCAACTGTAACTTGACCAAGGCATAACTTTTTCATGGTTCATCAGAAAAATCCCATCCAATGCTCATTTTGAAGGAGATGACATTTTATACAACTCATCTTCACACTTCAAGTCCAAGAAATGCTCCCACAAAAAGTTATCAATTTCTACATTATAGGTCATTTTCAAAAGTCCACAAAAAGGCACTTTAAGTCAAAGACCATAACTTGAGATTGGTAAATCAAAATGACATGGGACCAAAGACATTGGTTAGAGGACTTCAATACCTTTCCAAAATGTCCAAGAACATGTTCATAGATTTCAAAATTGAGCAAGATATGCATTGGAGAAGTTGGGAAATTTTTGGGAACTTTCAAAAGTCAACTTTGCCTAAAACACTTCATTTTTGCTAATGGGCCTCAAATTCCTTCTTGAATCTTTACCCAAGGCTTATGCACGACCCATTGAACTTAAAATGATTTATTTTCTTATTTTTAATTAATTAATTGAATTTTTATTAATATTAATTCATGTAATTGATTTTAATTGTAGGAAAATTCAAAAGATATGATTTTTAAATCATTTGTGAAGCAAATAAAGCTAGGGCAAGCTGGCAATTCGTGTACATATCAAAGAACTCAAAATCTCCATGATTGGCAAGGTTTTATCAAAGAAAAAGATTGAAAAAGATTTGATTGGCAATCACACATTCAAACCATAATGCCATGGATTGTTGGGCCAAGATTTACCCTAATTCTATTGTGCTATATGTACTGAAGCAAACCCTGAAATCATACAGGCCGATTCAAGATAATTTGTTGATTCTAATCCATTGCAGAGGTTTCCATGAATGTATTGCAAGCAATTTCCAGCTTCATAGCTCAAAGAATCAAAGAATACAAGTCCCACGGTTTGGACATTTTTTCATAATTGCATATCATGATTCATGCGTTTTTAACCATTTTTTTGGATTGATTTATGTTAATAGGGACATTCTGAAGCTATTAGTATAATCCAATTTCATTGTAGCACTCTGAATCGAAAACCACCATTGGAGACATCTAGGGTTTCGAAGCTGTTAATTTAGGGCTTTGCACATAAGGAAAAATTGGATTGTGAAACGTGCATGGTTGAATTCGTCAAGGCCAGACGAATTCAACCCAACCCTCGCGTTCAATTTATGTTATCCCTAACTCTAATCGTTATTTTTCGCTGTTGTAGTTGGTGGGGGTTAAAAACCCCCGCTATCTCGTTTTATTTTTTACAGGGAACGAAGAAGACGAAGGGCGTGGCAACATGTGGTTGGTGGGTTCAAACTTGGTGCGCGTTATTTTGTTTTATATCATAATGTTTGTTGTTTTTTATATAATATTTGTTGTCCAGTTGTTTAACAAACGCGCATCATGGTTCAATTGGCAAAGGCACTAAGGCAAGGAGTACTGGGACCTGGGTTCGATTCCCAGGTCCCCCATATAATTCTTCATATTTTTTCTAATACAATCCAATGCAGCATATGTCCAATGTTCTACCATGCACGTCAACCAGTGATGCGCCATGTGTCTCTCAACATCCATCCAGTGGCCAGGAGATGAAGTCCATGATACTCCCCAGTCAGCTAGCAAGCGTTTGATCATGAAAGTCAACGTGGCTTGGAATTTTAATGGGCCAGAATTCAACAAAAAAACCTCTCTTTGGGCCAACATACCCCCTTTGGTTTGCTATTTTTTTTATTTCATTTTCTTTTCGTTTAATTATTTTAATTGTTATAATTATTATTATTAATTCACAACAAATTAATTTTTCCTAATAAAATCAGAAATCATAAAATTGTAAATATTTTTTTTATTGTTTATTAAATTTACTATTAATCATTATTTTGTAAATAAAATATAAATTAATTAAATTAGTTTAAACTAGGATAAATTTAACATTTTTATTAATAATTAAAATAAACTTAGAACTAGGTTTTCTTTTGACTTTTAATTTATTTTATTATCATTAAATACAAAAAAAACACAAAAAACATCTTTCTTTAATTAATTAAATAATTAGGTTTAATTTTAATTAAAAGCAAAGGACAAAAAAACTCATAATTGCTCAAAAGGGTCAAAAACCCTAAGGACGTCCAATTTAATTCTTTCGCGCGTTATTATTTATTTTTGATTATTATGTAACTGTTTTCGGAATGTAATAGTAATTAGGTTTATTGCTTTCTTTACTTTCCGCACTTTATCAAAACGGGTCTTTGTTTTTTGGCGATGTATAGACCCGCGCCTTATAATAGCGTAGCTTTACCTTTCCGTATTTTATTTTCCGCACTCCTAACTGTTAAATTGCATGAAAGAATGTATGATATTTAAAAACAACTCGTAGCTCACAATTGCATGATCAAAGATAAATGTTAACCCGAAAACAACACACAAAGCACATGCCACTTCTAGGGTACGCCTCACTCGTTGCCTCGAACGTAGTCGTCAAGTATAGGGTGTTTTAGCGGTCGCCCTTATGTATAAGATCCAGTTGCCTCAAAACGGTTGCCTCAGATTAAAAAGGATCTAGGACATTAGGGTTACTTTTAAGGTGTCCTACTATTGCTCCGGTGACCACAAATGTCCCTAATAATCGAATTGACCCGAACACCTCCAACGGTGGTGCTACATACCCCTCAATGGTGGGATAGCACTATCTAAAGGACTCTTACACAACATAATTCCTTAGGGTAGGTAGATGACTCATGGGTACTTGCTCTCTTCAAAAACAAACCAAACATCTTTTCACACTGACACTTTCAAAAGTTTTCAAAACAAATTTTTCAAACACTCTTGAGGACAGATACAAGAGTCATTTAGAAATCTTTCAAACGAAACTTTTTTCAAACCCACTCTCATTTGAAAAGCAAACATCTTTTGAAAACATAAGAGCAAGTACCTAAGAGCCCATGGATAACCATGGATAGAAAGGGTGCTAACACCTTCCCTTTCTATAAATCTACCTCCCGAACCGAGAAACATTCTCGATAAGGAATTTTGCTGTGCTTTTGTCCTTTCCATGTTGGAGAACATAAAAGACGGTGGCGACTCTTGCTTACCGCGACATACGCGATCCAGCTTAAAAAACAGTCAGTTCTATTTCCACCGATCACAGAACTGGCGACTCTGCTGGGGATATTATAAGTGAGGTGTACCTTAGGATTAGACCACTCTTTTGTTTTCAATTGCTTGTTTTGTTTGCTTTTATATTTGTGGGCGTTGCATCGGAGTTTCATAGATCCTAACCCGGATCTGGGGAATACCCTTTAGGTAGCATAAGCTGTGAGGGACCTGTCTGGCGTAGACCGACACGGGTGAAGCAGTGGCTACGTTGGTGTGACACCTTGGTCTGTACCGATATCCCTTGTGTTGAAACGAGGAGAATATGGGTCTTCTGAGGAGTCATTAAGCACCAACCGACCTTAGAACCCTAAATTGACCCAACTTGGCCATAGAACAGTAGCAACATGCTACACTCATTGAGGCTAAACTCTCGCGATGGTTCTGGCCGCAAGAAAAGATTGCGACGCTGGAGTTATGACCGATTGAGGGTAGTCGATGATATTGAGATCCTCTAGAACCCGATTCCTATTTTCTAGGACAGGTCTTAACCAACGAAACTGAAAGAGGGTAGTACCTAAACTTCATGCTGGCCTAAACTCTAAGGGCTCTCTTGTGTGACTTGTGTGCTTTCATACCTGAACTACTTGCACATTCGCGTTGTCTGACAATATGAGTTCCTTGCAGGTTTTGTTTACAGTCCTTAATCTGGGCTTATAACAGGGTTTACTTACATCACTCCACGCATATCATGACATCATATCATCATACCATTGCATACATCATGCATAAGGACTAATCCATTTCAAGGATCTCAAATGAATCAAACTGTCTAGCAAGGGGCAAAGGGGATTTATTTTCCTCTAGCCAAGGTTGATAACTTGAGTCAGGGGCTATGACCCACTCGATATGGTGAGCCTTGACTCTTGAAGAAGGACTCTCAACAACATGCAGTTCCTTCAATCAAGCTATCGGATTCCAACTCTAACAATTTTCCTGTTTACCCCGCGAGATCCTTGAAAACATTGCATGCATATCATACATATCATTGCATCACAGGTACCCTTTTGACAGGTTGCTTAATCTTCTTCGCTGTTTATTTCAGCAGTCTCATCATGAATCCTGAATCATCTACTGAGCAATCCATCAAGGCCCTCCAGGCCCAGAATGCCCAGTTCCAGGAGTTGGTTAAGAGTCTAGCCCAGGGTCAACAGGATTTGAAGACTCTGCTCTTGAAGAAGAAGAAGAAGAAGAAGAGGACGGTGTTGTTCAACCCTAGACGCAAATCTGGGAATGGATCACGAAATGAGGCTGAGCTGACTACCCCATCTGTTGGAAAAGACAGTCCCCATGAGAGAGAGGTTCCTAGTCCAGTGGTCTCCGACAACGAGACGGATTTCAACGATGAACAGTACCCTCCTGCTGAGGACAGGTACAAACAGCTCGAAGACCGGCTGAGTGCTATGGAGATACAGAAAGTGCCCGGCCTGGACTTCGAAGATCTAGGTCTGTCTTCTGGGGTAGTGATCCCACACAAGTTCAAGGCACCTGCTTTTGCAAAATATGACGGGGCTTCCTGTCCTAACCTGCATCTCAGGTCATACATAAGGAGGATCCAACCCTACACGGCTGACAAGAATTTGTGGATTCACTTCTTTCAGGATAGTCTGTCAGGGACTCAACTCGAGTGGTTCTATCAACTGGATGGAGCCAACATCCGCAGCTGGGAGGACTTAGCCACTGCGTTCTACAAGCAGTACCAGTATAATGCCGACCTTGCTCCCACGCGCACTCAGCTTCAGGGGATGTCTATGGGTGCAGGCGAAGGCTTTAAAGAATATGCTCAAAAATGGAGGGACCTTGCTGGAAGGGTACAACCACCTCTAACTGACCGTGAGCTCGTTGACATGTTCTTGGGGACCCTGTCTGGTCCATTCTTCAACCATCTGATTGGGAATTCTTCTGCTGGGTTTACAGATCTGATCTTGACTGGTGAAAGGATCGAAGCTGGTATCAAGTCTGGGAAGATACAGAACGGTGACTCCTCGAACACTGAGAAGAAACCATCCAAGAGAGAATCTAGTGCTGTCTATGATTCAAGAGGGCAGAATAGGTCCGAACACCGCCAAGACATCAATGCGGTAGTTATTGTAAAACCGACCGGTGCTCCTCAGCGTCACAATCAACAAAGGGAAGAGAGACCTAAAAGACAATTCACCCCCCTCGGTGTGACCCTGTCCCAGATATTGCCGCAGTTGCTGGAGACCAAGTTGGTAACTCTAAGGGACCCTCCAAAGAATCCCAACAGGACACCTTCAAGGTATAACCCCAATGTTCGCTGCGCTTATCATTCTGACAGCCCGGGGCATGCTACAAACAATTGTTGGACTTTGAGAAACAAGGTTCAGGATCTGATCGACGTGAAGGAAGTCCAGTTCGACTCTCCAGAGGCTCCCAATGTGATCACTGCCCCCTTGCCAAAACATGGCTAGGATTGGAAATTTTTTGTTCATTCGAATGTTCAAGTTGTATTTTTCTTTGATTGTTCAAACTATTCATGTCAAACGTTGTTATTTCATTAATGCATTACACATGTCTGTTTTGAAGTAATTATTTCGTATTCACTATATGCAAACTGTTTTCATATTTTTTGTGATGATCAACTCTTGATTGAAAATTCTAAGCCTCTTGAGGGAGGATGACGAAAACGATACCACGATCATTACAGTATGCTTTTGAATAGACCCCGCTGATGAGGTACAAGCATTGTTTCAATTCCTAAACACTGGAGTTATAAGGAAGATAATCCCTCGTCAACCCCTTTGAGCCAAAGAAGTAGGAGTTTTTCTTTTCAAAAATTAAAACCCTTAATCATAACCTGGGGCAGGGTAGTTCTCTCAGTTGATCCAAGTGCACAACGAACGACACCAAAGAAGTCCTTACAAAACAAAAGACAACGATGGTTCCAAATGATCATAAAGACAGGCAGTCATCATTTCTCAAAATAAAAACCCAATAAGTCAAAACCTATGAAAGAGACTTACAAAACTGGGGCATCCCGCTGACTGTAATACAAAAAGAAACAGTTCAGGCAAAAAACAGGGATAACACAAAATCAAAAAGAGGTCCTACAAACCCTCGACAAAAATGACTGCCTATTCAAAATAAATTGTCAACATCCGAACCATCACTGGTATATCAAAGTAAAGACTCAAACAAGGTCTAACGCACGATCAGCTGAGTTTAGGTTTGAAGAACATCACGAAGAGCGGGTGGGTACAAATAAATTTTGAGCCTTTATCCTTTGTTTCTTAAACCGTGAACCCGGCCACGCTACAACCCTTAAAAGTCCGAGCTGAAGCATGGGTTAGTTCGAAAGCATACTGTTACGAAAGGTATCCTGACTCCTTAAGGCTTGCGGTAAAATAACGAGTTGACATCACAGTTTACAAAAAAAAATTTCACTTGTTTTTATGAAAAAATGCATTTTCAAAAAAAACTTCAAGGCAGACATAAGTTTTGCATTTCTAATATAACATTGCTTGCATATGACTATTTGTTTGAACAACATAGAAGTTCGCACGACGAATATCTAATGAACAAAAGCACCTCCAATCAAGGGGTAGGGCATGATCATTGTCCATCATCTGGGGCAGTCCAGTCAAGATTCGGAGAATCTCTCAAAAGGCCAACCAGCTTGGGGCAAATCTCCAATCTGGATCACTTGGGGCATTGGACGATCAAACGAAGATCTTCTGGTGGTATGACAACGCAACACTACTAATATGGGCACCTCCCTACATCCTGAGGGCACGGATATAGTCGAAAAATACTGCGCATAAGCAAAGACCCGCTAGGTTGACACACCTAGGCAAAAATAAGGGCTTCCCGGCGAACCAAAAGGGTTCGGACAAAAATAAGGGATGAAATGAAAAAATCTGTACACCCGGCAAGTCGAAAACCTGAAAAGGCGGCTTGGGCAAAAATGGGTATCCCGGTGGACTGAAAACCCGAAAGGGCGGTCCAGGCAAAAGTTAGGGATCAAAAGCGTACGACTATGTTCCGTCATCTCGTCACTTGCTACCAGAAGAAGATTTGTCAATCGGCAGTTATCAGCACCTCCACAGGTACCTTCTCCCACAGACTGGGGCAATAAGAATTGTCTAAGCAATCTGGTTGCTCGGTCCACCGAGGTACCAAGGTAAGTTCAGTTGAAGAACACGACCAAGATACCTTCACTCCCTACAGAGTACGAACACATCTCCCCGGCTTTATTCAAAGTTATTCCCTTCAGGGCTTATAACTGGGTTATCCTCAGCTAATTACCACAAAAAGATCGTCCTCGGCGAAGTTCTTCCTATCCCCCAGCGAAGTTCATCAAATTTTCCAACAAAACTTATCAACGGAATCCCCAGCGGAGTTATCATCAAAATCTCAGCGAAGTATCTCTTCCCACAGAGTAATTCCCCGCAGAGTAATCTCTCCAGCAAGTTTATTCCCCAAAGAAGTCATCTTCTCCTACCGGTTATTCTTGCAATCATCATTCTCAGCGGAAACGAAGAATTCTACTTTTCAACATCAGCCCAGGATTCAACAAACTCCCGACATTCGTCAAGGATTTATTTTCCCAGACGAAGATACATTCATAAACATCACATTACATCATGATACATGTTGTGATACGGTGGGAGAACTGACTATGGTTTTGCGTTTTTTCGCAAATGTTTCGGTTGAGCAAGAGTCGCCACCGACTTTTTATTTTATCCTAAGGAAAGGTTTAAAAAGCACAGCAAAAACCTTTGAGATTTTTCTTGGGTTCGGGGAGTAGATTATAGAAAGGGAAGGTATTAGTACCCTTTCTATCCATGGTTATCCATGGGCTCTTAGGTACTTGCTTAGATCAACTTGCCTTGGTTTTCAATTGTTTGAAATGTGCTTGGTGTGTGGTTTGAAAATGCTTTGAAAAAGATGCCTTGTATAGGCTACCCTTGTAACAATTCTTTACTCGAATGTTTTACAAAAGGTGTTTTGTCTTTTGAAAAGATGTTCCAAGGTTTTTGAAAGTTTGTTTTGAAAGTGTTTGTGAAGTGTGGTTTGAAAATAGGAAAGTGTTTTGTTTTGCAAGTTGACAAGTACCTAAGAGCTATCTATCCTAAAGTTCTCAAAGATTTTTGTTATGTTTTAACCCTTTTGACAATTTTGTTCCACCATTGCATTTGGTGGACAATCTTGTATTAGGAGGTGAAAGGGACGGGCACGGGTCATCGTTTAGACCATAATTGCAATAGTGCTAAGTATCTTTGGGCAATTTCTCTTTGAAAGGGACTTGATCATTTTAGGCAACTTTTCGAAAGCGTCATCGAGGGACTATGATCATTTGATTGTTTGTTTTACCCAAAGAAACCTAACATGCAATATGGCCCATTTATTTGAAGGCAACAAGTGGAATACCCTAGGGGTGCAAGTGTGATATGTGTTGTCCATATTTCATGCTTGTTTATCTTGAAATTAGGTCAAACTGTTTTGTTCTTTTTATTTGCATACAAACCCTAATTCTAGCATGGTATATTTAGAAAGCGTTAAAGTGCGAAAAGTAAAATTCCTACACTATTACAACATAATATGGGAAGGGGGGTACAAATGTTCAAATGGGGGGATATTTAGACAAGAATTTAAAACCTAGCTATTACATCAATTTTTGGAATATTTACAAGATAATTGATTGCATAAATTAAATGGAAAATAAAATAAAGATGCAAAATGCAAAAAAGGTTTTTATATGTATGAAAAAAAAGGTATTATTTATGTCAAATAAATAAAATAAAATAAGTATTATTTTTGGAGTTTTTTGTATTTTAAGGGTAAAACCCTAATTTTTATTAAGTAATATATAAAT